>CM055116.1:917201818-918401818 GCA_029206835.1 Rana muscosa
GTTGCCAGCACTTCTGCTGGGGACTCCACACCATCTGCTCTGGCTAACTGTATGGGAGGGAAAGGGGCTGCTTCTCCTCCCTGCATCTCTGAAATCCACTGGGAAAGAGGAACCATCACCTTCTCACCTCTGGCCTCCAAAACTGCCACGGGTGTAGAGCAGGGGTCTGCAGTACTGTGTCCTGCTGCCAGTACTTGGGCAGGCGATGCATAATCCCTAACATCCTCTGAACAGTCCCTTAAGTCCATACCTTCTGTAATCTGTGGCTGGGGAGATGAGCCAACTGCCCTAGCTCCCTGGAACTCCATATCATCCACTTCGACTTTAGGGATGGCAATCTTCAGATTTTCCACTGCCGATTCTTCAGCCAGGATTTCAGAGTTGTCCACTGGTATTTCCTGATAGTCCCAGGCAAAAGTAGCACCACCCTGCTGCTGAGCAGATTCTGTCAGCTGTCTGTAGGCGATCTCCGATTGCCGTATTTCCGCCATTCTCCGCTCATGTTGTCGCTCTAGTTCTCTCTTTTGTCGCGCATCCTGCAGCTGGATGCCTCTAATGGCTTCCTGTATGGGTTAGCACCATATAATGCCAAGCGCTGTCAAACTCGTTGCTGAAACAAGTCTTCAACTGACCGGGGTCCTGCATCACCAACCCTCTGATCCATCTCGGCTAGCTCCCTGATCATGGTGGCCTTGTTCTTTGTCCCACCGGTCCCTCCACGGCTCTCAAGTAAGTCTTTCAGCGTGGCTTTCCTGCAGGCTGCATAGCTGGTCATTCACTGTGGTGGTTTGGAGTGTCCCAGTAACTGGAGAGCAAATCCCACCGCTGCCAACCAATGTAACGAGCCCCTTGCTCGCTCGGTCCCACTCTCCCGACACTCCTCTGCTACTATTGGATCATATTGCAGATCGCAACGTCTGATGGTTCGGTCATCCGATGCTCCAGGATTCAAGCTACAGCTATGTGACATTCTAATCCATTTGTGATAGCTCAGAACAAACACCAGGCAGGCTGTATGTAAGTTCAAACAGGAATCTCATTTTATTGGATGCACACACACACTTTTATACAGCAGTTTGAACACCCTGCCCCCAACAACCACTTTCCTATTGGTCAATTGTAAAGTACATTGTAGTTCTCAATTAGGTTCTCTTGGCCATGCAAATGAGGACTTGAAACAGGGTCAGCAGGGATTGGTCCGATAGCTTGAATAGGAGAACTGAGATGTGTATTGACACAGAAGCCCCAGGGGGTAATTAAAGTACATAAACAGTCAAACACAGAACAATTATTTTCTTCCAGACCATGGAGCCGTCTGGGGGGGGGGGGGTTCAGCCTTAAGACAGGGCAGAATTCCCACCACTGTGTAATAGATTCAAAGGAGAAATACTTCAGTATTCCAAGGTTCATGACAATACTCCATTCTGGGAAATAGTCCAACAGCCACAGTGGGACCCCAAACGGGTCATCTCGAGGATGTTGGAAAAGTAGTCTTAAGGCTCCAGGTCTGTCTGCCGGGATAACCCATCCGCATTCCTGTCTTGAGGCCCTGGCCCATAATCGGAAGGCAAGAGGCTAGCATTCAGTCCTCTCCAAAAGCCTCTGTTCCGGCTAGGTCTGTCACAACACCTTTGACCAGACCTAATTTACATGAGCTAATTAACTACAGCTGATGACTCAGACAGATGACCTTTAGGCTAGCCTTACTGTCTCCTAAACTACAGTACCCATTATCAAAGGACTTCTTTACACAATACAGGGCCAATTATCACAATGAAAGATCATCAGAAGCCATCCTAGATTAATTTACATCACAACAGGCAGGGGGGCTGGAGTTGGTGACATTAGCATCTAACAGTATGTGTCCCAACATTATGAAGGAGTCACTTTTTCAGTTAACCTGTTGAGTTCATAATCAAACAGTGAATAGTTCTTTACAGATATCCTGGGGAATATTGTGGAAAAATATCACTGTCCCATTTAAAGCAATCCAAGACATATTCTTAATGTCCATTATTTTCTTGCTCACCCTGTGCCCAAAGTGACCCCTGTCACAATTATCAGCCATTTTGTCTGCAGGTAGAGTATTGGTGTACTGTTCCCTGTGGCCTGCAGGTGGCTCTGCCATAGTGGGCCAGGTTTGAACTGCTGATACAGTGCTGTGCCTTGTGTGTCCCCTCTCGGCAACCATACAGTGGGAGTGGTTGGCCTGCTGTGTATGCTGGGAGGGGATATAAAAGGGGCAGAAGCTGACTGTTTCGTGGTTCGTTGTCGTCGGGAGTCCTACTCCCAGGGAGTGTGTTCCTGTCCGCCCTGGGCACCTTTGGTCAGGGGCGGAGGTCGGTAAATCAGTCCCAGGCACCTTTAGTCCTGGGGCTGCAACTAAAGGCCTTGGGTCCAGCATCTTCGGCTGGGACCCATCAAGGATCGAGGAATCCCAGGGTGCCGCCTTGCGAGGGGACCCGTATCTTAGACGAGGAGGCCGGGGGAGGACAGTTCCGAGGGACTGGTGAGAAGTCACAGTGAAGGAAGGGGCCCGGTAACTCTCTGGGGGGATGTCTTCTCCTTACAAAGAGGCCAAGCTTTAAAGAAACCAAGTTCACCAGGTCTGTGGCAGAGACCTGTGTGCCAGTTGAATAGTGATTGGGTGAACAGTTCGAGTACCATTCTGGCTGCTAGTCCCTATCTAGGGAGACTATCCAAATGGGCTAAGTCTGCTTGAAAAGCCAAGCAGTGAAGTGTATTACGTTTGTGCCTGGACCTCTCCCACACCTTATGCTGTCCTGTTCTTTCTCCAACCTTTCCTATCAGAGACTGTCGTTTAAAAGAAATAAACTCTACGTTGGAGTTACAGCTGATGTGGACATTGAAGTCACTGGGGGAAATAGAGACTTGTCTTTATTAGCTATAGAGATAAGAACCATTCGGAGGGAGTATCTGGCTGCGGAGACCCATCACAACACCGCTCAACCTCCTCACACAGGAGGGTACGGGCATATAGAGCTGGGTGTGCCCTTTCCTCCTGCGAGGAGCCAAAAGACAAATAGGAGAGGGTGGTAAGCGCTATACATCTCTGCATGTTTCTGCTATCAGTAAGGATGTTAGACGCTAAGCTGAACAGTCTTTCACTTTCCACACTACTGCATGGGGCAGAAAGATATTTTTGTGCCATTTTAGCCAGAGTTGGAAATCTCAGTTTATTAACTGCCCAGTACTCAGGGGTTTCTCTGAACGAGGTACAGTGATCTCTCCCAGGTAAGCTGTATTTTAGTGGCGTTTGGAGCACTGCACTCAGATGTAGATGAACATTCACCATCCATTTCTTCAAAGACACTGCCCAGACTGGTACCTGGCTGGCCACGGTGAGGCCTTTTGGAAGCTGGTTCTTCATGCTCCTCCTCAGATACAATTGCCTCTTCAGAATTCTTTTGCAGTTCCAGTATTTCTTTTGCCTCCCTGGAAGTGTCTGCATTACAGAAAAATTGATCTTTATACCTAGAATTAAAAATAAACAACAATGAATGAATGCAACATATTTTTTCTGTGAATTAGGAAAAAAATAGTTAAAGTATTACACCAAAAACTCAATAAATAACTTAACCACTTCCCGCCCGGTCAATAGGAGATTGACGTCCGGGAAGTGGTTGTGTTATCCTGACTGGACGTCTATTGACGTCCTGCAGGATAACAGCCGCCGCGCGCCCGGGGGGGGGCGTGCATCGCGGCGATCGGTGGAGCAGTGTGTCAGTCTGACACACCGCTACACTGATCTCGGTAAAGAGCCTCCAGCGGAGGCTTTTTACCACGTGATCAGCCGTGTCCAATCACGGCTGATCACAATGTAAATAGGAAGAGCCGTTGATCGGCTCTTCCTCACTCACGTCTGACAGACGCGAGTAGAGGAGAGCCGATCGACGGCTCTCCTGACAGGGGGGGTTCGCGTTGATTGTTTATCAGCGCAAACCCCCCTCGGATGCCCACAATGGACCACCAGGATGCCGCCCAGGAACACCAGGGAAGCACCTAACATGTGGATGGCCAGGTAAGTCCCCCATGACCATCCACATGTATAAATATATGCCTAACTTATGCCAATCAGTGCCCACAAATGGGCACTGACTGGCACCATCTTGGCACAATTTTTTTTGTGATGCCCAGCAATGCCACCCACCAGTGTCATCAGTGGCACCCACCAGTGTCCATTAGTGCCACCTATCAGTGCCCATCCGTGACCACCTATCAGTGCCACCCATAAGTACCCATCAGTGCCGCATATGAATGCCCATCAGTGCCGCCTATGAGTGTCCATCAGTGCTACCTATGAGTGCCCATCAGTGCCGTATACCAGTGCCACCTATCAGTGCCGCCTATCAGTGCCAATCAGTGCCGCCTATCAGTGCCCATCATTAGTGCCACCTCATTGGTGTCACCTCATTGGTGCCACCTCATCGGTGCCCATCAGTGCCGCCTTATCAGTGCAGCCATATCAGTGCCCGTCATTGAAGAAGAAAACATACTTATTTACCAAAAAAATTACAGAAACAAAAGAAAAACATAGTTTTTTTCAAAATTTTCGTTCTTTTTTTATTTGTTGTGCAAAAAATAAAAATCGCAGAGGCGATCAAATACCACCGAAAGAAAGCTCTATTTGTGGGAACAAAATGATAAAAAATTTGTTTGGGTACAGTATAGCATGACCGCGCAATTGTCATTCAAATTGCGACAGTGCTGAAAGCTGAAAATTGGCTTGGGCAGGAAGGTGTATAAGTGCCTGGTATTGAAGTGGTTAAATAAAATTACCGTATTTATCGGCGTATAACACGCACCGGCGTATAACACGCACCCCAAGTTTAGGAGAGAATTTTAAGGAAAAAAACTTTTAGGAGGGAAATTCAAGGAAAAAAAACTTACATTTAAATGCAGCATGCAGCCCTGCCCAGTGTCCATCTGCAGCCTTGCCCAGTGTCCATCTGTCCATCTGCAGCCTTGCCCAGTGTCCATCTGTCCATCTGCAGCCTTGCCCAGTGTCCATCTGTCCATCTGCAGCCGTGCCCAGTGTCCATCTGTCCATCTGCAGCCGTGCCCAGTGTCCATCTGTCCATCGGCAGCCTTGCCCAGTGTCCATCTGTCCATCTGCAGCCGTGCCCAGTGTCCATCTGTCCATCTGCAGCCTTGCCCAGTGTCCATCTGTCCATCTGCAGCCTTGCCCAGTGCCTTTGCGATCGTGTCAGTCCCGGCGTTTTTTAAAATTTGGCGCCGATTTCTGTGGAGAGGAGCGAGCGGGGCCGAGTGTACTTCGGCTAGACTCGGCTCCTCTCGCAGTCCCGCCCATCTCCACTGACTGCGCCGCTGACGGAGAAACCCGAGTGTACTTCGGCTAGACTCGGCTCTGCTCACAGTCACAGGCAGGACTGCGAGAGGAGCCGAGACTAGCCGAAGTACACTCGGCTTTCTCTATGTCAGCGGCGCAGTCAGAGATGGGCGGGACTGCGAGAGGAGCCGAGTAAAGCCGATTGTACTTCGGCTTCGGCTCCGCTCGCTCCTCTCGCTCGTTTTCAGCAGGGGAATTTGACGGAGTATCGGCGTATAACACGCACCCACGATTTTCCCCTGATTTTAAGGGGAAAAAAGTGTGTGTTATACGCCGATAAATACGGTAATTACTCTCAACATTTAATCTTTTTTTATTTCATTATTCATTTCAAGTTTAAAGCTTATTTTTTTATAGTTAATTGAATAGCAGAAAAATTAACATTACCTCGGATCGAGTAAAGTTGCAATACAGTAAAGAGGGTTTCGCTCAGTACGAGAGAAGCGCTTCTGCAAAGCAGCAAACAAAGTGCTCTTCATTGTTTTGATACCATGGTCCTCCTCATCCACTCTTGATAAAACTTTCTGTAGTACTGTGACTGCAGGAATTACATCAGAGGCAAACGCATCTGAACAACTCACTTGGCAAATCATCTCTTCAAAGGGAGCCAAGATATTCATCATCTTCTCCATCAGATTCCACTGGTTTGCAGTAATGGTGGCAGGGAGCTCATGTTTAGACACATACACTCCAAGGGCCCGTTTCGGCTCAATCAGAGACTTCAGCATGTAAAATGTGCTGTTCCAATGAGTCTGCACGTCTTGTTGGAATCTTCTTACTGGCTGACCAAGCTGTATCTGGATGTCCTGCAGCCGAGAGTATGCCAGGTTAGAATGTTTGAATTGGCCAATTATTCTGTGCCTGACTCCCAAAGCATCTGCAATGCTACGCTGTGAAAACAGTCCCTCTAAAACAGCCAGCTGCAGTGTGTGTGCCACACATGAAATACTGGAAAGTCCAGCATCTTCCATACCTTTTATTATGTTTTGGCATTGTCCCAGACCACAACATGAACAGAACTTTTGGGAATCGCCCAAGTCTGAAGCATTTCCTCAAGAATGTTCGCTATTGCTTGATCGGTGTGGGAGCCTTCAAATTTCATAGCGTGGAGAATGACCTGATGCAGAGAGAATTCACCATCTATCCACTGTGTCGTTAAGCTGATGAGAGACAGTGGACTCACACTACTGTTCCAGATGTCAGTGGTGAAGCTAATTGCTTTTACGTCTTCTTGCAAGATGATGGTAATGTGCTTTTCAACCGCGTTGTAGATCTAAGATGACGTCTGTTGTGTAGCGGCGACTGGGAATGTCATACTTCGGCACCAACACATTAAGAAATCGAGGAAAACCTATGTTATCAACAAATGAAAGAGGTTGATCATCCAGAATAATAAATTGGGTGAGTGCCTCTTATTTTTACAGCTCTGGAGTTGTCTCTTGACAGTTTTTCTCTTCTGGCTAAAGTTTGCTGCAGAGTTGGCTGCTGAGTGCTACTGCTAGCGATAGCGGTAAATTCTCCAAGCTCACTTTTATGTTTTTATTTCAAATGCTTTATCAGATTACTGGAATTATAAGAATTGACTTTTGTACCTCCTCTTGATAATTTTGCAGAACAAAGTTTGCAGTCTGCAATCCGTGGATTGTCCTAGTTAATTTTAAAATACTTCCACACCGCTGACATTCTGCTGGTGTCTCTGCAGTGTGCACTGAAAGGCTCTGATAATTTGCTCGACCTTGGGGGGATAAAAACCTGAAATAAAAAATAAAAAAGTGCAAAGTGTCTGTCCACTGCTACTTCAATACAGGGCAATTTCACCCCTTCCTGCCCACGTCAATTTTCAGCTTTCAGCATGGCACACTTTGAATGACAATTGTGCACTGCGCAGTCATGCTGCTGCACCCAAATAAATTTTTTTTTCACACATATAGAGCTTCTTTTGGTGGTATTTATTTAAACACTGCAAACAGAAAATGTTGTAAATAAGTACTTTTTCTCCTTCAGTGATGTGCGCTAATGAGGCTGCACTGATGGGCACTGATAGGCTGCACTGATAGGGCACTGATGAGGAGGCACTAATATGCAGCACTGATGGGCAATGATAGGATTAAGTGGCACTGATGGGATAAAAGTGGCACTGATGAGGAGGCCCTAATATAGGATTAGGTGGCACTGGTGAGGTGGCACTGAAGAGCACAGATGGGGTGGCACTGATGAGGAGGCACTAATATGCAGAACTGAACTGATTGGTGGCAGTGTGGCACTGATATGCACTGCAGCACTGATAGGTGGCACTGATGGATGGCACCAATGAGGAGGCACTAATATGCAGCATTAAACTGATAGGTGGCACTGATATGCAGCACTGATAGGTGGCACTGACTGATGGGCTCTGATATGCAGCACTGATAGGTGGCACTGATATGCAGCACTAATGGGCACTGATAGGTGGTACTGACTGATGGGCACTGATATGCAGCACTGATGAGTACTGATAGGTGGCACTGACTGACGGGCACTAATATGCAGCACTGATGAGGACTGATAGGTGGCACTGATATGCAGCAATGATGAGCACTGACTGATGGGCACTGATATGCAGCACTGATGGATGCCACTGATAGGTGGCACTTTTGGGCAATGATAGGTGGCACTGACTGATGGGAAATGATAGGTGGTACTGATATGAAGCACTGAT
Source organism: Rana muscosa (assembly GCA_029206835.1). Classification (NCBI taxonomy): domain Eukaryota; kingdom Metazoa; phylum Chordata; class Amphibia; order Anura; family Ranidae; genus Rana; species Rana muscosa. The sequence continues at coordinate 917,209,888 of CM055116.1, forward strand.
AGGTGGTACTGACTGATGGACACTGATATGCAGCACTAATGGCTGGCATTGATAGGTGGCACTTATGGGCAGTGATAGGTGGAACTGATGGGCAGGCAGTGGCACTGATGGGCACTGAAATGCAGCACTGATTGCATTGGCAATTGTTGGCATGATAAATGAATGATGAGAGTGAGACAATTAAGCCCTGTACACACGATCGGATTTCCTATGGTTTTTAAACCGATGGATTTTTCCATCGGAAAACCGATGAAGCTGACTTCCATCAGTCTTGCCCACACACCATCAGTCAAAAAACCGACTGTTTCAAACACGGTGACGTAAAACACTCCGATGAGCCGAGAAAAATTAAGTTCAATGCTTCTGAGCATGCGTCGACTTGATTCTGAGCATGCGTGGGGTTTTTTAACCGATGGACTTGACCATAGACGATCGGAATTTACCATCGGTTTTTGATCCATCGGAAAATAGACCGATGGGTCCCATACACGATCGGTTTGTCTGATGAAAACAATCCATCGGACGGTTTTCATCGGTAAAACCGATCGTGTGTACAGGGCTTAACAGTTCAAACTTGGAGGATTTTTCAACTCTAGTACAAATGCTGTAACGCCCATCTTGTTACACCCTGCACTCGGCCGCAGTAAGCCTGCAGTCACAAGGCAGCAGTGGACATCTTGTTGCACCCAGACCATATAGTTAGAGAACTATATGGGCTGGGTGTAAGAAGATGTCCACTGCCACCTTGTGACTACAGGCTTACTGCGGCCGAGTGCAAAGTGTACCAAGATGGGCGTCGCAGTGTTCAATCTCTGACGAAGACACAGAACATCACTTCAGTTAACTACGGCCTGGGTCACCGATTCTGATGAAAAATGCGGCTGCGCCCCGCACCCCTGCTCCGGCCAGCTTACCTTGTGCTGCTGCCAGCCTGTTGAGGATTCACTCTCCACTCTGCCCTCTCTGCCCACTGACTTCTGGGAGCCAGTGCGGCTGAGGTATTGGATTAGGCATAGGGAGCATTTGCCCGATTACAAGTACTCGGGCAAATCCTCAGTATCGGCATAGATACCGATGCTAGTATTGGTATCAGTGCAACCTTAATTGAGGTTGATCAAGTGATTATAAAACCAGCATACCATCCCACTTTTCAGTGTTTTCATCATTTATTTTCTGCCTTTCCAATCCGCAAGCACTGCAAGTGTAATCTCTATAGCTGATCCAGTTGTGGCAAGATAGCTGTAACTTACAGTCTTGGTAGAATTGTCAGACAATGACTTGATCCAAATGACATCTTGCAGATCGTAGAAAGCTTTAATGCAAAACTTGTGCAGATTTTCGCAGATGAACATCAGGTACGTAAAAAAATATATCATAATATGTCTAGCTCTGGCGACATGTGCTGTGATCAGAAAGTAAAGATACATTGAAGGAGGGAGGGACTACCTGTGCAGAGCATCTGCTAGCTATGAAGCGAGGAAGGAACAAAATGATTTACGGCAAACAGACAATGCATATGTAACATGACAATTTATATATCAATAAAAAAAAATTGTTACGGATAATTAACAGATTGACTTAATCGATATATATGGTTGCTGTTACAGTTCATAAATCCATCATGAGACCCCATTAAGGTGTAATGCCCATTATCTCAGTTTCAATATGCCCTAATGCATAAATAGACCCTTAAAAAACTTCTGGTTATTTTTCCCACATTTGTGCTTAGCTCAAATCAATGATATATGAGAAAAATGAAAATAGGCTCAAAACATCTTCACATTTGTTTCCTTTATGTGTTCCTAAAATGAATATCCAAAGTGTTGTATCCCGGAGTGATATATTACTGGTAATTGGGACACCTAATTGAACAACATATAAGGCTCCATGCACACTGGACGCTAACAAAAAGCTATAAAAAATGCCAGTAGCTTTGCAGGGAGCCTTTCAACATTTTTTAGCGTTTTTGCAATAGCGTTTATTAGCGTTTTTCAGTTTTAGCATTTTTTAGCTTTTTTTTTTTTTTTCGCCAATGGATCAAAAAACGCAAAAAAAAAACACTGGCGAGCTGCGTTTTTGAGCGTTTATTCGCGTTTTTCTGCAATTTGCTGCGTTTTTTCCCCACCAAAAGCTGCACTTTGAACGCAAATTTCTGGCGTTCAGAAAAAAGCCCATTAACTCCACTGCTCATTAACGCTAAAAAACGACCATGTGACCATGAACACATAGGCTAACATAGAGTGCAGTTAATGGGCTTTTTAAAAAAATGCCAAAACGCCAATAAACTGCAGTTTATCAGCTTCAGTGTGCATGGAGCCTAAGGGTTATCTTAAGGGCAAAGCAATTAAAGAGGATGCCTTAGGTCTTTAGTCTTTACAAGGTATTACTAATGGCAAATGGTAACTTTACCCCTTCAGAAACATCAAGCAGCATACAGGCCGACCACCCTCTCTTAACCCAGAGTAGTGTCATGATTTTTGCAGTACTAGTGTCATAAACCAGTGACAGGGCTTTAAATGAACACTACACTGTATAATTGGACGTGAAGTCTGTAAACCGGTTTATTTGAGCAATATCTGTATAAATTAAATAATTTGGCCATTGTATCTACTGAATTTAATTAGCACATTATATATATCAATTGAATTAAACATGCATTTAATAATTGACTGGAACATTATATATGTAGATTAAATAACTGGAATGTTGTATGAATTAATTGAATAAGGTACTGTGCAGAGTAAAAAATCAGTGCACCATAAAAATCTAATTCCACCTGTCAACTTCTGTTAGACAGTTGTATTTGAATTCTACATGAAGCCCCGGTTAAAGAGCACCAGTCCCTCAAAATGGAACAACACACTGCACAATGAATAGTGCAGGAAAAGGTTACGCCTCTCACCTGTTATTCGCCTTAGACGCAACATATTTTTCAGATACACTTTTCAACTGCCTCACTGAATTAGGCTGTTGTAACTCAGCTTTTATTTACAACAATCAAAATTGAAAATGGTTAAGTGATCCACTGACTCTGGAGAGGAAGTAAATTGGTACGTTTCAACCACATGAAGCCAACATAGCAAAAAGACACTGGCTCGTGTGACCCTAAGTCAGCTTGGAGCCTTGATTCTCTCAGGCAGCCTAGCAACTTTATGTCTTACTCAATAAACATTCAAAGGAAAAGCACAAAGTGCAGAAACACATAGCAAACAATTAGAATTCACTATACTGAAGCCAGAACAAATGAATTATAATTGGTTCTCATGGATCCTCAAACACAAGACAAGTTGCTCAGGTCACCTCATTGAGGTTGAACAAAGCTTTACCTTCCTTGTCACATATTATTAGAATCAATTATTAAGTGTACAGTATATATAGCCAACACCTTTTTCAAGTTTGTACAGCATAGGGAAGGGTTAAGTGCTGTTGGTTTATTTGTTGGTGGGTGAGTTTGTACAGCATAGGGAAGGGTTAAGTGCTGTTGGCTTATTTGTTGGTGGGTGACTGTGTTTGTTTATGTATTTCCTTGCAGAAATGTCCCTTTATTTCCTGTCCCTAGCTGTACAAATTGAGAGAATGTTCCCTCTTAGTCCCAGTTCTCACATATGCGATGCTGGAACAGGGCGATTCCTGTGCAGGTTCCCGCATCGCATGTCACTCGCAGGCAGTTAACACTGCCCCTCTGTGAAACGCTGCGGGTGTCAATAGAAAGATAATGACACCCCCAGATCGGTTTGCAGATCACATTGCGAACTGTTAAATGGTACAGGAATCTGATCGCATGGGTGCGAACACTTATGCAATCCTATTCCAGTACGGATCAAAAAAAAGGTCCTGCACCATTTTGGTGTGAATGTGTATGGCTGAATTTGCATTGCACAGACATCGCATGTGATCTGCACAGCAATGCGCTGTCTGTGTTTGCACCATTGTGAAGCCAGTAGTGGTGCAACGGATCGGTGGTGATCCGTGATCCGAACGGGTCACCCTGTTCGGATCGGAACACCACGCGATCCGCGGAGACCATCTTTGTACACCCGGCGGCGGCCGCTGTAGTGACGTTTTGCCGCCGCCATCTTGCTCCACCCCACACTCTTCACTCTCATTACTGTGAAGGGGCCAAGCGGACATGTTACACCCAACAGAGTTTTAGATTTCAGGTATTTTATATGCTTATAAGCTTAAATACATTATTTGGAAATCCAAGGGACTGTTTACATTTTAAATTTTAAAAGCAGCAGCAAACCTTACATGCTTGCTAATGTGACGGAACACCTCTGATTTTCACATTTAAAATTTAGTTAAATGTGAAAATCAGAGGTGTTCTGTCACATTAGCAAGCATGTAAGGTCAGCAGGTTTGCTGCTGCTTTTAAAATTGAACATGTAAACAGTCCGTTGGATTTACAAATACTGTATTTAAGCTTATAAGCTCCGTTTTGTGTTGAAAATAAGTGTGAAATCAAAAACTCCGGTGGGTGTAACATTATTTTTTTTTTGCCGATCTGAAAATGATCCGATCCGTGGCTCTGATCTGAGGATCGATCCGATCCGTGAGTTTTTTGATCCGTTGCACCCCTAGAAGCCAGCCTTAGACACTTGTCACCAAAACAACTGTTCACGATGGAAGATTTTTGCTTCAGCCCTTGTTCTGGTGACAACTGTAAAATTTTAACCACTTGCTGTCCTGGTGATAATGGCCACTTTGAGACAGAGACGTAACTAGAACCTTCAGGGTCCTGGTGCAAGGAACCATGAATGGCCCTCCCCCCTGACCTCTAGTCCTGAGGCCCTTTTGTCTCATTGCGAGGCCCTTGATTATGGTCCTGCAGCAGGACCCCCTCCTAAAGTCTTGAATAGAGTTGCCACCTTTTCTTCAAGACAAACCCGAAGACTTTAGCAGCGCACAGAAAATTCTTTATTCTAGTATACACTATACATATATTGTGTGCTTAAATAAAAATTATAATTGTATATATTTAATCACAAGTGTCCCCCTTACATCAGAGTCCACAGAGTTCTGCTTTACATGTGAATACGCAGAGTTTCCCTTTTACATCTGAACTTGCAGAGTTCCCTAACACTGTAAGGAGGGGCTGTGCAGACTCTGATATAAGGGAGAACTCTAGAGACTTTGATTTAAGCCCCGGTTACTTCAGAGTCTGCAGAATTTCCACTTGCACTGTAAGGGCCCCTTTACACGTGCAAACCGATTGGACCACCCATTGTTCTGTTTGGGGAGGCGGATGTAAAAGACATGTGTCCACATCAGAGAAACCTCAGCGGGCTGCTGTGTTAGTAGAGGGGCTGTGGAGGTGACAACACACTCTCTCTTCAGTCCCCTCAATAACTGACCCATCTGTGTGTTGCTTTGTTTTCAATCACTGAGATGTCTGATTAGGAAGAAAAAAGAAAGGCTGTCCTGGAGAGCTGTGTTTCCCCCGTGGAGGGTTGCAACATCCATGGTACAAGCTGGCCTTTCTTCCACTATCTACCTGCTGGTTGTTGGACTTTCCCTTTGATAAGCACGGAGCTGCTGGGAATTGGAATGTGGGCAGGGCTGCAGGCACACACAGGAGAAGGAGAAGATCCTGCTCTCTCTATCTCTTTCCTCTCCTGTCTGTGTGAGGAGGGGGGCTGTCAGTGTGGGGGCTGGGCAGTGTGAGAAAGGATGTAATAGACACTCTCTGATCATAGCTGTAGGGGGCTACCCTGGAGCCACATTTCTGGCTTTTGGGAACCCTCACAGTGGCGGAACTCCAGGGCCCAGTTGCAAGTGTAACTGCTGCGACCCTGGTAGTTCCGCCACTGCTTTGAGAACATATGAAAAGAATACCAGGTGGCAGCCTTGCAAATCTGACAAACAAGGGGCATTTACTTATCTATTAGGGTCTTTCTTTAGAGGAAAAAGGTGAAAATGTATTCTTAGATTGGTAAGCTTGAATGTTCAACCACCTAGAAATAGTGGAATGAAAAGCAGGTTGAGCTCTATGGCGGCCCTTTAAGAATGACAAAGAAGTCCATCATGCTAAAGAAGGATATGCAAAGATAAATTAAAACAGCCAATACCGCATCCGAACATTGAAGAGAAATTTCCTTGGAATGTACCAGAGCAGGACAGAGGGATTGGAGTACAATGTCCTGGTTATGGTAGAAGGAAGGCACCACTGTAGGGAGAAAAGAGGCTGCAATGTGACCCACGGAACGTTTCTTGGAATGGAATTTCCATGCCTCCCACCATGTGAAGTAGCCCCCCAAGTGCAATTGTAGACCTTGGAAGAGTTGGATTTCCTAGTTTTTAGGAGGATAGGAATGACTAATTAGGATTGTCTCCTATCCATTAGGAACTGAGGATTAACAGCCATGCAGTTAAAGCCAGTAAACCTGTCCTTGGGACAAAAGATCAGATCTGGTCTGGAAGAGCCCACAAAGAGTCTGCCAGGGGACTGCTGAGGCTGGAGTACCACATTTGCTAGGGCCAGTTTTCTGCAATGAGTATCATTGGAAAACCCTCCATCATGATGCTGTGGAGAAGGAGGAGGGGCTTCAGAGGAAAAACGGTATAGATCAGGTTGAATTCATCCCACTGAGTCACCGGAGTATCCACTGCCATGGCTAAATGATCCCTTGACCTGGAGACAAACTTGCCCAGTTTGTTGTTGAGTCTGGAAGCTAGGAGATCCACTTTTGGCATTCCCCACCTGCAATAGAGGTTCTAAATCAACTCTCTTTTAAGAGACCATTCCCCAAGTCCAGACACTGTTGATTTAGGAAGTCAGCCTGTCGATTTTTTTTGTTTTTTTATAAATTCTTTATTTTTTGCAAATTCACATTACAATTTTTCACACTCTTATACCATTTAATTATATCAACCAAAATATTACCATATTATATTTTCCTATCTCCTTAAAGTGGTTGTAAACCCTTTTTTTTTTTAAAACCACCTGCAAGACAAAGCCATAATGAGCTAGTATGACTAGCATATTAGCTCATTATGCATTACTTACCTTAGATTGGGGCCCCCGAAGCCGTCCTCGTCTCCCCCTCCAGACTCAGCCATCACTCCACAGATACCCGTAAGGTTACTTCCGGGTATCACCGCTCTGGCCAATCACAGCGCCGCTCCGGCTCTGTGATTGGCCGGAGCGGCAAAGACATCACTCCGCACATGCGCGCAGGAGCCGTCAAATCCGGCAAAGCCGGATTTATGAATGGGATTCTGACTGTGAATGCACCGTTTGTCTACGGCGCGCATGCGCCGTAGACATCGGTGCATGTCTTTTTTGCAAATATCTCCTAAACCGTGTAGGTTTAGGAGATATTTCTTGCACCTACAGGTAAGCCTTAATCTAGGCTTACCTGTAGGTGCAAGATGCATAAGTGGGTTTACATCCACTTTAATGCTTCATTAATTCAATGTGAATTCTCTTTTTCTTCTTTAACCACTTGACCACTGGGCACTTAAACCCCCTTAATAACCAGACTAATTTTCAGCTTTCGGTGCTCTCACATTTTGAATGACAATTACTCAGTCATACAACACTGTACCCATATGAATTTTTTGTCCTTTTTTTCACACAAATAGAGCTTTCTTTTGGTGGTATTTAATCACTGTTGGGTTTTTTAATTTTTGCGCTATAAGAGAAAAAAGACTGAAAATTCTGTAAAAAAATTGGGTTTTTTTCGTTTCCGTTATAAAATTTTGCAAATTACTATTTTTTCTTCATAAATTTTGGCCAAAATTTATACTGCTACATATCTTTGGTAAAAATAAGTACAAATTGGTGCATATTATTTGGTCTTTGTGAAAGGTATAGAGTCCACAAGCTATGGTGCCAATATCTGAAAATTGATCACACCTGAAGTACTGACGGCCTATCTCATTTCTTGAGACCCCAACATGCCAGAAAAGTACAAATACCCCCCAAATGCCCCTTTTTTGGAAAGAAGACATTCCAAGGTATTCAGAAAGAGGCATTGTGAGTTTTTTGAAGTTGTCATTTTTTCCCACAATTCTTTGCAAAATCAAGATTTTTTTTTTTCTCTTTTTTTTTTTCACAAAATTGTCATATTAGCAGGTTATTTCTCACACAAAGCATATGCATACCACAAATTACACCCCAAAACACATTCTGCTATTCCTCCCGAGTATGGCGATACCACATGTGTGAGACTTTTACACAGCGTGGCCACATACAGAGGCCCAACATGCAGGGAGCCCCTTCAGGCGTTCTGGAGCACCGAGGCCAATTCTGACATTTCTCTCCTACATGTAAAAATCATCATTTATTTGCTATAAAATTACATAGAACCCCAAAACATTCTATATGTTTTTTTAGCAAAGACCTCAGAGAATATAATGGTGATTGTTGCAACTTTTTATCTCGCACGATATTTGCGCAGCAATTTTTTTAACGCGTTTTTTACGGAAAAAAAATGTTTTGTGCTTAAAAAAAAAAAACAGTAAAGTTAGCCCAATGTTTTTGCATAATGTGAAAGATGAAGTTACGCCGAGTAAATAGAAACCTAACATGTCACCCTTAAAAATTGCACACTCTTGTGGAATGGCGCCAAACTTCGCTACTTAAAAATCCCCATAGGCGACGCTTTAAATATTTTTACTGGTTACATGTTTTGAGTTACAGAGGAGGTCTAGGGCCAAAATGATTGCTCTCGCTCTAACGTTCGCAGAGATACCTCACATGTGTGGTTTGAAAACCGTTTTCATATGTGGGCTGGACTTACGTATGCGTTCGCTTCTGTATGCGAGCTCACGGGGACAGGGGCGCTTTAAAAAAATATATATTTTTTTATTGTTCATTTTACTTTATTTATTTTAGTTTGACATGTTTTTCTGCCCCAAAATTTTTTTTGATCACTTTTATACCTATTACAAGGAACGTAAACATCCCTTGTAATAGGAATATGGCATGACAGGTCCTCTTTACAGTGAGATATGGGGTCAATAAGACCCCACATCTCACCTCTAGGCTGGGAAGCCTGAAAAAAAAAAAACAATCCTGGCTTTGATCGTAGCGGTGAGTCGGTAGAAGCACCGGAGGGCGGCGGGGGGGGACACCCCCTCTCGCCTCCCGTAAGAATGATCAAGCGGTGGAACAGCCACTATGATTGTTGTTATGGTGTAGGGAATCGCCGGCTGAAAAAGCTAATATCTGAATGATGCCTGTAGCTGCAAGCATCATTCAGATATCCCCGCACAAAGTCAAGGACGTCATATGACGGCCGGCGGGCGGGAAGTGGTTATTGCAGAGTATTGCCGGGCATTGCGGAATATGGCAGGGCATTGCGGAGTATGGCAGGGTATTGCGGAGTATGGCAAGGTATTGCATGGGGTATTGCACAGGTGGTATTGCACAGGGTATTGCAGAGTATTGCGCAGGGTATTGCAGAGTATTGCACAGGGTGTATTGTGCAGGGTATTGCAGAGTATTGCGCAGGGTATTGCAGAGTATTGCGTAGGGTATTGCAGAGTATTGCGCAGGGTATTGCAGAGTATTGCGCAGGGTATTGCAGAGTATTTTGCAGAGTATTTTGCAGGGTATTGCGCAGGGTATTGCAGAGTACTGCGCAGGGTATTGCAGAGTATTTTGCAGAGTATTGCGCAGGGTATTGCAGGGTATTGCAGAGTATTGCGCAGGGTATTGCAGAGTATTTTGCAGGGTATTACGCAGGGTATTGCAGAGTATTGCACCAGCGTATTGCAGAGTGTTGCGCAGGGTATTGCAGAGTATTGCAGAGTATTGCGCAGGGTATTGCAGGGTATTGCAGAGTATTGCGCAGGGTATTGCAGAGTATTTTGCAGGGTATTGCGCAGGGTATTGCAGAGTATTGCACCAGGGTATTGCAGAGTATTGCACCAGGGTATTACAGGGTATTTTGCAGAGTATTGGCAGGGTATTTTGCAGAGTATTGGCAGGGTATTGCACAGGGATGGCTGAGCAGGGATGGATGGATGGCTGGATCTGTGACTGCAATTGTCACAGATCCAGCCCACAGTGCTGCTGCTGCCATCCGCTCTCTCCCCCTCCCCTCTCACACTGTACCGATCGGTACAGAGAGGGGAGAGAGGAACCGGCGTCATCACATGACGCCGGTCTGTTTACAAGTGATTGCTCCGTCATTTGTTGGAGCGATCACGTGGTAAACGGCCACTATCAGCGCCGATTTACCGCGATTCGTGATCCGCCAGGTCCTCTGGACCCGGCGGTCACAGAGTTTCCCGTGTGCGCGCCCCCAGCGCGATTCTGGGAGGACGTTATATAACGTCCTCCCAGAGTTAAGCAACCACCTTGTCCACGTTATTTGTCGGCAGGTGGTTGTTAACTGGTTAACCTCCACCTCTTTTCTCAGTACTACCCACCTCCCTCCCTCCCCAAAAAAAAAAAAAAAAGGGAAAGGCGGAAGGGAAAGATTTGACTCCCTCCTCTTCACACCCATACATCCTCCCTCTCCCCCCCCCCCCCTCATCCAACCCCTACTTTCTCTCTCAACTTTATTCTCTTAACACTTCCCTGTACTTCAGGTAGGGTGCCCATATCGTCCGATACCTCCCATCTTGATCTTTCATTGCCATCGTGACGTTCTCCATTTGTTGAATCTCTGCTATTCTAGCGAACCACTGTGCTCTGGATGGGGGGCTCTCCTTTTTCCACAAGACAGGGATACACGCCCTTGCGGCTATAGGAAGGTTTCTTAGGAATTTGTTTTTATATTTTTCCACTGATATAGGGATATTGTCATGGATATGCATTAATGTCTGTCTGCCATCTTACCTTCCTCCTCATGTGTTCATCTAGAGACCAGACCTCCTTCACCTGGCTTCCTTTATAATCTCCTCCCAGCCTGACTCCACCCCAGGCCCTATCACTGAACACTATATTAACCTGTGCACTGCAAGCCTGCTTTGCTGATCAACGTGTTTGTTAGGCATTGTGTGTTTGGGTTCCTGCCTGCCGTGTGCTACGTCTGTCTCTCTGTTACGTTATTGGCTTGTCCCCGACCATCCCTGTCTGCTCGTGACCCTTGACCTTCGGCTCGTTCTTCGTTATCCTTGTCTGCTTGTGGCCCCTGACCTTCGGCTTGTTATTCGGTTCTCTCTATCGTGTGCTGCTGCTTCCCCTTATCCTACGGGGCGTGAGCTAGGAAACTCCAGGGGCCGCGACCTGGTCCCAGCCTGCAGCGTAACATCCTCACCACTAGAGGCCCTGGAGAAGACCAGCTGGGTCTTAGACTCCGCGCCCTGGGGAATCTTGGCTCTCGCTTCCGTTGGGATCCCGGTTGTGCTCCTCTGGTCCCGCTTTCCACAACCACCCAGTTTCCTATCCACAGAAGCCAGCCATAGGGTTCACTACCTCGCGGTGCACTCCTGTCCCCCTACGGTGTGCATCTGTCACCTGGCCACAGGTGACCCTGACAGTTTGATCAGCCATGGACCCGGCTGACATCCCGATCCCCGCGGATGATCCATTGCAGGGCATAGTCCACAGACTTGAAACCCAGGAATCGAATCAGACTCAGGTGATGCGATTCCTCCAGGATCTGGCTTCTCGATTCGAGCAGCTTCAGGCCTCCTTGGGAACCCCGAATCCGCAACCTCAAGTACAACCAGCGGTGGTACCTATCGCACCAGTCGCAGCCACACACTCACTAATACTGCCAGCTCCGTTCCGTTTCTCTGGGGACTCCAAGGCCTGCAGAGGGTTTCTTAGCCAATGCACGATTCATTTTGAGCTTCAGCCTCAAAACTTTCTGTCTGATAGGGCAAAGGTAGCCTATATCATTTCCCTCCTCTCCGGTGAAGCTTTAGCCTGGGCAGCCCCTCTGTGGGAACTGAATGATCCAGTGGTTTCTAGCCTGTCTGGCTTCTTGAAACTTTTTCGGAATATCTTTGAAGAACCGGCTCGTGTCTCTTCAGCGGCCAGCGCCCTTCTACGTCTCCGCCAAGAGTCTGCTTCAGTGGGACAGTACGCCCTTAATTTCCGCATACTGTCGGCTGAGTTGAGCTGGAACAATGAGGCCTTAGTCGCAACCTTTTTGCATGGCCTTTCTGATAGAGTGAAGGATGAATTAGCAGGAAGAACCATCCCCACTGATCTGGACGGAGTTATCTCCTTGTGTAACCAGATCGATATTCGCTTTCAGGAAAGGACCCTAGAAAAGCGGCGCCAGCACTCCTTGGTCCTTAGTCAGCCTGAGCTCCCCTCTCCTCGACCCGTGGAGCATCTCCTGCCAGCTGAGGAACCCATGCAGCTGGGCAGGACCAGGCTATCCCCAGAGGAACGTGCTAGGCGCAGAAATCTAGGCCTGTGTCTCTACTGTGGGGGCAAAGGTCATTTTCGTGACACTTGCTCTCTTTGTCCAGAAAAACGTTTGGGTCCACTTCATCTGGAAAGTGGAGTATTGGACCCAGAAATATCACCTTCCCCTTCTCGTCTTCTGCTTTCTGTGTTCCTTCATGTTGGTGCTTCTTCTCATTCGGTCTCAGCATATCTGGATTCCGGAGCCGCTGGTAATTTCATGGACTGGGAAATCGCATCGTCCATGAGACTTACTCTTTTGCCCCTCACCACGCCATTGGTGGTCTTGGCGATTGATGGTACTATTCTCCCAGGGGGACCTATCCGCTTCCAGACCCTCCCTGTTAAGATGTCGGTGGGTACACTCCACCAGGAGTGGATATCCTTCCTTATCTTACCCAAGGCCTCAACGCCTATAATTTTGGGTCTCCCATGGTTACAGCTCCATTCTCCTCATGTGGACTGGACTACTGGACAGATCCTGGCTTGGGGTCCCTCCTGTTCCTCGTCCTGCCTACCCAAGGTTGCCCCCTGTGAATCTGAGCCGGTCATTCATTCCAGGTTGCATAACCATTTACATTTCTCTGTCCCTAACCACCCTTGGACGCACAGCCAGGCTAGCTTGTCTACAAGTCCTGCAGTCGCTACGTCTTGCGATGCGATTCAGGTAGTCGCTACACCTGACTCAGCTATTCACTCTGCCTCTGTACTAGTTATGCCAGTCCAGCCCATGCCCAGTGAGCCTCTCACTTTTTCTTGTTCGGGACATTCTGCTTGTCCTTCAGCTATTCAGCTTGACTCCGGCGACATGTCACCTTCTAACCAACCTGACTTCAGGGTTCCACTGACATCTGCCCAGTCTGATGGTCCTGTGCAAGATGACCAGTTCCCCTTTAAGGGTCTAGGGGACCCTCCTCAGATTCCTGTTGATCGTCTCATGCCCTTGCTTATTCCTAGAGAGCCTTTGGTCCTCAATAGATCTTCTTGTCATCTCCCTACCTCGTTTTCAGTCTCTGAGGATAATCTTAAGTACGAGGTTAGACAAGTTCTGGATTCTCGGCTCTGCAGAGGCATTCTTCAGTACCTTGTGCATTGGAGAGGTTTTGGTCCTGAGGAGGCGTCTTGGATCGCTGCATCTGATGTCGCTGCACCTCATCTGTTGAGAAGGTTTCATCAGAGATTTCCCTTTAAGCCTGGGTCCAGGCGGGGGAGGGCCCATAAGAGGGAGGGTACTGTCATGGATATGCATTAATGTCTGTCTGCCATCTTACCTTCCTCCTCATGTGTTCATCTAGAGACCAGACCTCCTTCACCTGGCTTCCTTTATAATCTCCTCCCAGCCTGACTCCACCCCAGGCCCTATCACTGAACACTATATTAACCTGTGCACTGCAAGCCTGCTTTGCTGATCAACGTGTTTGTTAGGCATTGTGTGTTTGGGTTCCTGCCTGCCGTGTGCTACGTCTGTCTCTCTGTTACGTTATTGGCTTGTCCCCGACCATCCCTGTCTGCTCGTGACCCTTGACCTTCGGCTCGTTCTTCGTTATCCTTGTCTGCTTGTGGCCCCTGACCTTCGGCTTGTTATTCGGTTCTCTCTATCGTGTGCTGCTGCTTCCCCTTATCCTACGGGGCGTGAGCTAGGAAACTCCAGGGGCCGCGACCTGGTCCCAGCCTGCAGCGTAACATCCTCACCACTAGAGGCCCTGGAGAAGACCAGCTGGGTCTTAGACTCCGCGCCCTGGGGAATCTTGGCTCTCGCTTCCGTTGGGATCCCGGTTGTGCTCCTCTGGTCCCGCTTTCCACAACCACCCAGTTTCCTATCCACAGAAGCCAGCCATAGGGTTCACTACCTCGCGGTGCACTCCTGTCCCCCTACGGTGTGCATCTGTCACCTGGCCACAGGTGACCCTGACAGATATCAAGTATTAGAATGGCTGCTGGTCTGTCTTCTAAAGACACTCCTGTTATTGTTTTAATAATTTCTATAACCATTCTCCAAAACTCCTTAATTTTCACGCACTCCCAAAAGATATGTAGTAACGTACCCTCTTCTGCATGATACCTCCAGCAGACATCTGATGTCTGAGGGTATATTCGATGTAGTACTTTTGGTGTTCTGTACCATCTAGTTAAAATGTTATATCCTCCCTCTTGGTATCTGCTCGCTACTGAAGCCTTGTGGGTAAATACCAAAATCCTGTCTCTCTGTTCTTGGGAGAATGTCATCCCCAAGTCCCTCTCCCACGCCTGAAGGAATGTAAGTTCTTGTGGTGTTTCTAAATTGATTACTATTGCATACAAATATGACGAGTGTCTCAGAGGGTTCCCCTTCAGGCATATCTGCTCAAATTTTGACAGTGTTCTGACTTCTGTATATATCTTTGCCTTCGTTCGAATAAACGCTTCTAATTGCAACATCCGGAAAAAGTCTAGTTCTGGTGCTACCTCTCTTTCAATCTCTCTTTTTGTCATTAGTCGGTTGTCTTTTGAAAAATGAACAATCCTATTGATACCCCTTTGTCATAGAGCACTAAATCTTCGATCTATCAGACCTGGCTGAAATGCCATGGCACCCAGGATCGGAGTCATCGGGCTCGGGTATATAGACATAGTTGTTTTTTTAAAAATCTTTTTAGTTATTCATATAGTAGCGGATGTTTCTTTATGTCCGATGGCATTTCGGCTTCTGGAATCCAAACCGGGCCTTCCAGAGGTATATCCACTGTCGCCTGTTCCATTTTTATCCAGGGTTTCTTGTTGAGCCCACACCACTCCACTACTCTAACTAGATGAGATGCTTCCTGATACTTTACTGGGTTCGGGAGCCCAATCCCTCCTTCTCCTTTGGGCAGTGACAAGATAGTTCTTCGTATTTTCACCGGGTTTCCCTGCCCATATGAATTTCAGAAACCTTGACCTAAGATTTCTTAAAAAACTTGGGGGGATTTTGATTGGTAGAGTCTGTATTAAATACAGAAGTCTCGGTAGCACGTCGATTTTTAACTTCTTAAATGTGCACGGTAGACAGTGCTGGAATGTGAAGTTTTGCCCAAGTCAGAGACTGGCTGTCTATTCTTTGAGCAGCAGGTTCTTCCCTGATGATTGATTTAAGACACTGCAGTGGCATGTCCTACTGAATATGGAGCAGATGACCATGCAGTTTCGAATCCAGCATTGGAGGGACAACTAAATCACTTGTATAGTTCCAGGATCTCCAAGGATCGGGAGATAAGCTTTCCCCTGTGACCAAGTCCCTTGCACCAATAAGGTACCCTGCACTCCTCCCTAGTCTGTCGGACTGGCATTTGTCATAAGAATATTCCAGACCAGTGGGATGAAGGATTTTCCTGACTCCAAGGCTAGATTTGTGAGGCACAAGGCAAGGATAACCTAGTCTTGTGTGTCAGGTACATGTGATTTCCAAAGATGGTGCCATATTGTCCCATGCAGCCAGAATGTTGAGTTGCAATGGTCTGGAGTGGGCTTAGGTGAAGGGGACTATCTCAAAGTAGGCCACCATCAAGCCCAGAAATCTCATGCAAACACAGAGTATGATGGCTGCTGAATTGCCAAGTGCAAACAAGGGAACAAAGAGGCAGAATTTTTTTTCTCTGAAAGGAGAACCCTGAACTGAGCAGTACCTAGAAAGGGACCTAAATACGCCAGTGTTGACTTATGAAGCTTTAGGGTCTAACTGAATCTCTGGAGAGTTAGAATAGTTTGATGAATATTGACTGATAAAGATTTTTCCAGACTGTTCTCTCAGTAAAAGCTTATCCAAGTATCCCAGTAAGGGAATGCTCTTTTATTGCAGCAAGGCTAGTACAGTAGCCAGCATCTTCTTAAAAAATTACAGATGCTGTGGACAAACTAAAGGGAAAGGGAATTAACTGGTAGTGTTGTATGTCTACAGCAAATTGCAGGAAGCATTGATGCACCAGAGAGATGGGGACCTGAAGTTGGTATCCATTGAGGCCAGAAAGTCTTCTGGGTGGAGGGCAGTAATGATTGATCAGGTAGATTCCATACAGAACCTTTTCAGGTTCAAAATGGAGCAAATTTGGGGAACCCTTAACAGGAGCAATGACTCCTTGGGAGATGAGTTGTGCCAGAGCCGCTGGAGGTCTGCTAAATCATTGCAGGATGTTAGTAGAAGAGGCAACATAAAGAGGTCGGAGGTAGAGTTAAAAATTCTTGCTTGCATGCACTGGACACAACATCCTTCACCCATGCATTCAATATCCTTTTGGTCTAGGTGGTTCCAAAAGCTAATAAGTGGGGGCATTCCATCATTGTGAGGAGGATCTGCCTGCAAGTTTGGAAGGTTTTGACATTCAAGGTTTGCAAGGGAACTGAGCCTAGACTTGGACCTGGGTGTGGTTTAGGAGGAAGGAGGTTTGCCAGGCTTAAGCGTCTGGCTCAAAAAGAATGCTGCAGACCAACTGAGTTGTAAGTGGATCGAAAGCTGGAAAGGCCCACAGGACTAGTGCCTATGCGCTTATGATCAACCACACTGCTGATATGGAAAGTGAACTATATTTATTCATTGCAGTTACTTATATAGCGCTGTTAATTTATGCAGTGTTTTACATATCTATTTTTACATTCACATTCATCCCTCAAGGAGCTTACAATCTAAGGGCCCTAACTCACATTCATACATCCACATACTAGGGCCAATTTAGACAGGATCCAATTAACCTACCAGCATGGCATACTGAAAGAGGGGAACAGGGTGTGATTTTTATGGTACTAAAACCAAGGAAAATTCTAAAAAATTGCAGACTTTGTTAACAAGATTAGACATCTTGATGGACGGAATATACCTGTGATGCAGAAAACCAATGATGCATTTTGTTATTACTCATTCTTGGTGCATGGTAATCTTTTAAAATGTTAATAAAATCTACCATTTTTTTTTTAATTTTCCTTGTTGGCTTTATGGTAACGTAAAAGTTTAACCCGGTTCCCCTCTTTCAGTTTACCATGCTCCAATAGGGAGGAAGTACCATGTATGACTTAGGTTAGGATTTAGCATCAAGTACATAACCTACCAGCATGTCTGGCTACCCAGAGGAAACACACACAGGCAATAGGGAGAACATTAAAACTCCAGGCATGTAGTGTCGATGGTTGGGATTCAAACTGGTGACTCTAGTGCTGCTAGGTGGAAGAGCTAATCACTAAGCCACTGTGCTGCCCAACCAAGAAGGTATATACCAATAAGGATACTCACAAAATCTACACAGCAGAAGTGAGAGAGGTTAGATAACCTGTGACCAATTAACTGTAGGTAGCAGTGAGGAAGACTTACCCTGAGACACTCAGGGGGAACTGGAGGTGCTTCTACTTGCAACCCCAATTTTAAAAAAAACTTAGGACACTGTGTAATATCTACAATAAAACAGAATGCAGTGATTTGAAAATCTGAAAAAAAAAGGTAATTTTGAAATTGATGGCAGCAAAACATCTCAAAAAAAGTTGTGACAAGGCCATGTTTACACCTGTGTATCATCTAGACTTGTGCACAACGGAAAAAATCTTTCTGTTTCGGTTCGTTTCTTTCCGGTCCTGTTGATTCGTAATCATTCGTAATTTTGCTAGACGGGATTTTTCGTGTTCGGACTCATTCGTATTTTTGCAAGCGACATTTTTCGTTGAATTTTTTGTTGCTTTATAATTCGTACTTTCGGTAGAGTACGTTGTTTTTCGTTGATTCTGGACACAACTCCTACTTTCGTAACTTTTTTGGGTTCGTTGATTCGTAATTTTCCGTGTCTCTCTCACAACGACGCTGCCTATTATGCCTAATGTGCTTCGAATGGATTTGTACTTTTCTAAATACATAGCGGTTATTTGTAACGATTCGAAATCTCGTATTTTACTTTCGTTTTTTACATGCGGCTATAGGCTCCGCCCCTGTACACCATTTTGAGAGGGTTCAGCACGGTGAGGGAGAAGCAGAGAGCAGAGCAGAGTGTTATTGTGCTTCGAATGGATTCGAAATCTCGTATTTTACTTTCGTTTTTTACATGCGGCTATAACCTCCGCCCCTGTACACCATTTTGAGAGGGAGTTCAGCACGGTGTGGGAGAAGCAGAGAGCAGAGCAGAGTGAGTGTTATTGTGCTTCGTATGGATTCGTACATTCGTAACTTTTTCATAACGAATTATGCCGAAGACATTCGGGCATTCGCTATTTGCGGTATAATTTATTTCGGATTCGGTCTTATTCGTAATTGCTTTGTTCGGAAATTCGAATGCTTCCGAATGTCCGAAAGTTGCTAAATTCGGACGAATTTCAATTCGTTACGAAACGAATTGCACAAGCCTAGTATCATCCCCTCTTCTTTTAATAACACTGTAATCTGTGATTCTCAGAATCTTTTGATGATGTTATGTAGGGATGAGCCGAACCAGAACCTGCGAACGGACCGAAAGTTCACGCAAACTTTAGAACCCTATTAAATACAATGGACTCGGACGTTCGAAATCAAAAGTGCTAATTATAAAGGCTGATATGCAAGTTATTGTCCTAAAAAGGGTTTGGGGACCCGGGTCCTGCCCCAGG
This sequence comes from Rana muscosa, assembly GCA_029206835.1. Lineage (NCBI taxonomy): Eukaryota > Metazoa > Chordata > Amphibia > Anura > Ranidae > Rana > Rana muscosa. Next base: position 917,228,774 of record CM055116.1, read on the forward strand.
GGACATGTATCAATTAGAGTTGAGCGGACACCTGGATGTTTGGGTTCGACGGGTTTGCCCGAACTTCGCAAAAATGTTTGAGTTCGGGGCCCGAACTTGACCCCAACCCCGAACCCGAACCCCATTGAAGTCAATGGGGACCCGAATTTTTGAGGACTAAAATGGCTCTAAAAAAGTAATGGAAAGGGCTAGAGGGCTGCAAATGGCAGAAACATGTTTTTAAGAGCATGGCAAGTGCTCTGCAAACAAATGTGGATAGGGAAATAACTTAAAATAACATGCGTGGGAGACAATGTGAAGGAACTGGAGGCACTGTCAGCAACCCAATCTACTAATCCTGTACTTGTCCTGGCCTCAACATTCGTAGAGCCGCATTAGGCCCGACCAAATACTGCTGCAGGCTCTGTCACCTACCCGCACCTGAGCAAGGTGTTTCACTTGCGCGTGTAGCTGGCACAGATCGACCACGTCCTCTCCCTGCAACAGGAGCTCCACCAGCAGCACCACGACCGGGGCCACGTCCCTTATTTGACGTTCTCCTCATATTTCTCAAATTTAGGATCTTGCCCTAAATGGGTGTTTTTTGAATAGCAGAATAGAGCAACAGTATCTAAAGGGTGTATCTCACAGGTATAGATATGCAGAAAACGCACCAAAACATTTTTTTTTTTGCCCTACATTTTTTATTTTTTTTGAATAGCAGAATAGGAGAACAGTATCTAAAGTGTGTATCTCACACGTATAGATATGCATAAAATGCACCAAAAAATTTTTTTTGGGCAGAAGACGCACCAAAAAATTTTTTTGCCCTAAATTATTATTTTTTTGAATATCAGAATAGGAGAACAGTATCTAAAGTGTGTATCTCACACGTACAGATATGCAGAAAATGCACCAAAAAATAAAAATGTTGCCCTAAATTATTAATTTTTGAATAGCAGAATAGGAGAACAGTATCTAAAGTGTGTATTTTTTTGCCCTAAATTATTATTTTTTGGAATAGCAGAATAGGAGAACAGTATCTAAAGTGTGTATTTCACACGTACAGATATGCAGAAAACGCACCAATTTTTTTTTTATTTGCCCTAAATGATTATTTTTTTGAATAGCAGAATAGGAGAACAGTATCTAAAGTGTGTATCTCACAGTAACATATGCAGTGCTGGTGCACTGAGCTTGCATAAAATGCCCGCCAACGCCAACCTAACAAACAGACGAATAAAAGTTGTCTTTTCTCTGGCACTGGGCTCAGGGCAGGATAAAAAGATTGTGCACTGCACCCACACAACAAAAGCAAGGTAGATCGCTGAGTAATTTGATTTCTGAATCAGGACTCCTATCTAATTCTCTCCCTCAAAGCAGCAGCAGCAACATTTCCCTACACTATCTAAAGCAGAGTGACATGCTGTGCTATGTGCCTCTAGCTTATATAGAGGCTGGGTCACATGCTGCACTGGCCAATCACAGCCATGCCATTAGTAGGCATGGCTGTGATGGCTTCTAAGGGCACACGAGTTAAACGAATGTTGATTGGCTGCCCTGCAGCTTTTTAAAATGCGCCATTACATTGCCGAACGCTGAACCCGAACCCGAACATACAGTAAAACTTTACAGTTCGGGTTCGCTCAACCCTAGTATCAATGCAAAAAAAAGTTTTAAAAACGGCAGTTTGTTCGGGAGCAGTGATTTTAATGATGCTTAACCACTTAACGACCGCCCACTGTAAATATACGTCGGCAGAATGGCACCGACAGGCAGAATCACGTATATCTACGTGATCGCCTTTGTATAGTTGGGGGGTCCAATCGGACCCCCCTTCTTTACAGTGAGCGGTGGTTAAGTGTTCGGGAGCGATCCGGGATGAGGGGACGGCCGTTCGATTCCGGCCACCCCCTCGCGATCTCTCCCGGCGAATGAGAAAGCTTCCCTGCCTGTGTAATGTTTACACAGGCAGAGGAAGTGATGTCATCTCTCCTGCGGCGCTCACATATACCGAGCGCCGCACAAGAGAAGATGCCAGGTTAGTGCACAAAACACTACACTGACACCAGGACACATAGGAACATAAATGCCCCCCCAGGCCCCCCCAGATCACCCCCCAGATCACCCCCCAGCCCCCAGTCACAGTGTAACTGATTGCAGTGACCATTTATTTACTGATCACTGCAATCAGTGACATTTGTGACTTTAAACGTGTCACTAAAGTTAGTTTTAGGTCCAGTGTAGCCCCCTAACCCCCCCTAATAAAGGTTTAACCCCCTGATCGCCCCCCAGATAACCCTTTCACCCCCTATCACCACTGTCGCTAAGCGATCATTTTTCTGATCGCTGTCTTAGCGTCGGTAATGCAGATCGGTAGCCAGTTATTTTTTTTAGGTTCGCCGCAGGTTTTTATTGCGTCAGGTACCCCCATATATTACCTAATACAGGTTTAACCCCCTTGATTGCCCTCCAGGTAACCCTTTCACCCCCTATCACCACTGTCGCTAAGCGATCGTTTTTCTGATCGCTATCTTAGCGTCTGTGATGCCGATCGGTAGCCAGTAATTTTTTTTAGGTTCCCCGCAGGTTTTTATAGAGTCAGGTACCCCCATATATTATCTAATAAAGGTTTAACCCCCTTGATCGCCCCCCAGGTAACCCTTTCACCCCCTATCACCACTGTCGCTAAGCGATCTTTTTTCTGATCGCTGTCTTAGTGTCGGTGATGCCGATCCGTAGCCAGTTATTTTTTTTAGGTTCGCCACAGGTTTTTATTGCGTCAGGTACCCCCATATATTACCTAATAAAGGTTTAACCCCCTTGATTGCCCCCCAGATAACCCTTTCACCCCCTATCACCACTGTCGCTAAGCGATCATTTTTCTGATCGCTGTCTTAGCGTCGGTGATGCAGATCGGTAGCCAGTTATTTTTTTTAGGTTCGCCGCAGGTTTTTATTGCGTCAGGTACCCCCATATATTACCTAATAAAGGTTTAACCCCCTTGATTGCCCTCCAGGTAACCCTTTCACCCCCTATCACCACTGTCGCTAAGCGATCGTTTTTCTGATCGCTGTCTTAGCGTCTGTGATGCCGATCGGTAGCCAGTAATTATTTTTAGGTTCGCCGCAGGTTTTTATAGCGTCAGGTACCCCCATATATTATCTAATAAAGTTTTAACCCCCTTGATCGCCCCCCAGGTAACCCTTTCACCCCCTATCACCACTGTCGCTAAGCGATCTTTTTTCTGATCGCTGTCTTAGTGTCGGTGATGCCGATCCGTAGCCAGTTATTTTTTTTAGGTTCGCCACAGGTTTTTATTGCGTCAGGTACCCCCATATATTACCTAATAAAGGTTTAACCCCCTTGATTGCCCTCCAGGTAACCCTTTCACCCCCTATCACCACTGTCGCTAAGCGATCGTTTTTCTGATCGCTGTCTTAGCGTCGGTGATGCCGATCGGTAGCCAGTAATTCTTTTTAGGTTTGCCGCAGGTTTTTATAGCGTCAGGTACCCCCATATATTATCTAATAAAGGTTTAACCCCCTTGATCGCCCCCCAGGTAACCCTTTCACCCCCTATCACCACTGTCGCTAAGCGATCTTTTTTCTGATCGCTGTCTTAGTGTCGGTGATGCCGATCGGTAGCCAGTAATTTTTTTTAGGTTTGCAGCAGGTTTTTATAGCGTCAGGTACCCCCATATATTATCGAATAAAGGTTTAACCCCCTTGATCGCCCCCCAGGTAACGCTTTCACCCCCTATCACCACTGTCGCTAAGCGAACGTTTTTCTGATCGCTGTCTTAGTGTCGGTGATGCCGATCGGTAGCCAATAATTTTTTTTAGGTTCCCCGTCAGGTTTTTATATAGCGTCAGGTACCCCCATATATTACCTAATAAAGGTTTTAACCCCCTAATTGCCCCTAGTTAAACCTTTCACCAGTGATCACCATATAAGTGTTACGGGTGACGCTGGTTAGTTAGTTTGCTTTTTATAGTGTCAGGGCACCCGCCGTATATAACCCAATAAAGGTTTAACCCCCTGATCGCCCGGTGGGTGATATCAATTAGGTTTTAGCGTCAGAGAGGGTCTGCGTCACACCCCAGGCAGCGTCAGGTTAGTGCCAGTAGCGCTAACACCCACGCGTGAAGCATACACCTCCCTTAGTGGTATAGTATCTGAACAGATCAATATCTGATCTGATCAGATCTATACTAGCGTCCCCAGCAGTTTAGGGTTCCCAAAAACGCAGTGTTAGCGGGATCAGCCCAGATACCTGCTAGCACCTGCGTTTTGCCCCTCCGTCCAGCCCAGGCCACCCAAGTGCAGTATCGATCGATCACTGTCACTTACAAAACACAACACACATAACTGCAGCGTTTGCAGAGACAGGCCTGATCCCTGCGACTCCAGTACTGTAGGAGGTGATTTCACCACCACAGTTAAAAAAAAAAAAGCATATATGCCGAAGCATGGGGGCAGCAGGGGCGGAGGAGCGGAGGAGCGATTTTGCTTCTAATGCCGCGTACATACGGTTGAATTTCCGACGGAGGCTTGCCCGTGGTAAAGTCCGACCATGTGTGTGCGGCATAACTTTTTTGCGGGAGGATGCCCCCATGCTTCGGCATATATAAATGGTGCATGTATGCCCATCATTAGAAGTGGGTGGATGAAGGGCGGTATTCTAATGATGGGCATACCCACCGATCAATCTCTTTTTTCGTTCAGCCAACAGGCTGCATGAAAAAAAAGATTACAATACATGTCCAACAAGGACCAGCAACGTACTGATATGTTGCTGGACTTTGAATGTTTATACCAGAATGATGCCTGCGGGTTTAGGTATCATCTTGGTATCATTCTTTTCAGCCAGCGGCCGGCTTTCATGTAAAAGCAATCCTAGTGGCTAATTAGCCTCTGGACTAAGCAGTGGGAGGGAATGTCCCCCCCCCCCCCCCCGGATATAAAAAGCGCCATTGGGAAATTGGGAAAGCATTTTATCACACCGATCTTGGTGTGGTCAGATGCTTTGAGGGCAGAGGAAAGATCTAGGGTCTAGAAGACCCCAGTTTTTTCAAAAAAAGAGTACCTGTCACTACCTATTGCTATCATAGGGGATATTTACATTCCCTGAGATAACAATAAAAATTATAAAAAAAAAAAATATGGAAGCAACAGTTTAAAAATAAAATAAAAAAGCAAAATTAATAAGAAAAAAAAAGAAAAAAAAAAGCACCCCTGTCCTGCCCTGCTCTTGCCCAATGGCGAACGCAAGCGTCGGTCTGGCATCATATGTAAACAGCAATTGCACCATGCATGTGAGGTATCACCGCGAAGGTCAGATCGAGGGCAGTAATTTTAGCAGTAGACCTCCTCTGTAAATCTAACGCCGTAACCTGTAAAGGCTTTTAAAGGCTTTTAAAAATGTATGTAGTTTGTCGCCAATGCGCGTTTGTGCGAAATTTTATAGCATGTCGTGTTTGGTATCTATGTACTCGGTCTAAGATCATCTTTTTTATTTCATCAAACATTTGGGCAATATAGTGTGTTTTAGTGCATTAAAATTAAAAAAAGTGTATTTTTTCCCCAAAAAATGCGTTTGAAAAATCGCTGCGCAAATACTGTGTAGAAAAAACAAATGCAACACCCACCATTTTAATCTGTAGGGCCTTTGCTTTAAAAATATATATAATGTTTGGGGGTTCAACATAATTTTCTTGCAAAAAAAATATGTTTTCATGTAAACAAAAAGTGTCAAAAAGGACTTTGTCTTCAAGTGGTTAGAAGAGTGGATGTAAGCTTCCTAATGTTGTGTATAAAATGCCAGAACAGTTCAAAACCCCCCAAAATGACCCCATTTTGGAAAGTAGACACCCCAAGCTATATACTGAGAGGCATGTCGAGTCCATGGAATATTTTATATGTTGACACAAGTTGCGGAAAAAAGACAATTTATTTTTTTATTTTTTGCACAAAGTTGTCCCTAAATGATATATTGCTCAAACATGCCATGGGCATATGTGGAATTACACCCCAAAATACATTCTGTTGCTTCTCCTGAGTACGGGGATACCACATGTGTGAGACTTTTTGGGAGCCTAGCTGCGTACGGGACCCCAAAACCAAGCACCGCCTTCAGGCTTTCTAAGGGTGTAAATTTTTGATTTCACTTCTCACTGCCTATCACAGTTTTGGAGGCCATGGAATGCCCAGATGGCACAAACCCCCCCCCCCCCAAATGACCCCATTTTGGAAAGTAGACACCCCAAGCTATTTGCTTAGAGGTATGGTGAGTATTTTGCAGATCTCGCTTTTTGTCACAAAGTTTTGAAAATTGAAAAAAAATAATAATATTTTCTTTCTTCATTTTCAAAAACAAATGAGGGCTGTAAAATACTCACCATGTCTCTCAGCAAATAGCTTGGGGTGTCTACTTTCCAAAATGGGGTCATTTGGGGGGGGTTTGTGCTATTTTGGCATTTTATGGCCTTCGAAACTGTGATAGGTAGTGAGGAGTGAAATCAAAAATTTGTGCCTAGAAATCCTGAAGGCGGTGCTTGGTTTTCGGGGTCCCGTACGCGGCTAGGCTCCTAAAAAGTCCCACACATGTGGTATCCCCGTACTCAGGAGAAGCAGCAAAATGTATTTTGGGGTGTAATTCCACATATAACCATGGCATGTGTGAGCAATATATAATTTAGTGACAACTTTTTGTAATTTTTTATTTTTTTTTGTCATTATTCAATCACTTGGGACAAAAAAAAAATATTCAATGGGCTCAACAGGCCTCTGAGCAATTTCCTTGGGGTGTCTACTTTCTAAAATGGGGTCATTTGGGGGGGTTTTGTGCTATTTTGGCATTTTATGGCCTTCGAAACTGTGATAGGTAGTGAGGAGTGAAATCAAAAATTTGCGCCCTTAGAAATCCTGAAGGCGGTGCTTGGTTTTCGGGGGCCCGTACGCGGCTAGGCTCCCAAAAAGTCCCACACATGTGGTATCCCCGTACTCAGGAGAAGCAGCAAAATGTATTTTGGGGTGCAATTCCACATATAACCATGGCATGTGTGAGCAATATATCATTTAGTGACAACTTTTTGTAATTTTTTTTTTTTTTTTTTAGTCATTATTCAGTCACTTGAGACAAAAAAATAAATATTCAATGGGCTCAACATGCCTCTCAGCAATTTCCTTGGGATGTCTACTTTCCAAAATGGGGTCATTTGGGGGGGTTTTGTACTGCCCTGCCATTTTAGCACCTCAAGAAATGAGATAGGCAGTCATAAATTAAAAGCTGTGTAAATTCCAGAAAATGTACCCTAGTTTGTAGACGCTATAACTTTTGCGCAAACCAATAAATATACGCTTATTGACATTTTTTTACTAAAGACATGTGGCTGAATACATTTTGGCCTAAATGTATGACTAAAATTGAGTTTATTCGATTTTTCTTATAACAAAAAGTAGAAAATATCATTTTTTTTCAAAATTTTCGGTCTTTTTCCGTTTATATCGCAAAAAATAAAAATCGCAGAGGCAATCAAATACCATTAAAAGAAAGCTCTATTTGTGGGAAGAAAAGGACGCAAATTTCGTTTGGGTACAACATTGCATGTCCGCACAATTTAGTTAAAGCAGCGCAGTGCAAAATTCTGAAAACAGCTCTGGTCCTTTAGCTACCAAATGGTCCGGGGCTTAAGTGGTTAAAGTGAAAAAAAATAAAGTGAAATATTCCTTTAAATATCGTACCTGGGGGGTGTCTAAAGTATGCCTGTGAAGTGGCACGTGTTTCCCGTGTTTAGAACTGTCCCTGCACAAAATGACATTTCTAAAGGAAAAAAGTAATTTAAAACTGCTTGCGGCTTTAATGTAATGTCTGGTCCCGGCAATATGGATGAAAATCATTGAGAAAAATGGCATAGGTACCCCCCCACCACCCCCCCCCCCCCTCAAGCCCACTACCAGCCCCTTTGGGTCTTGTATGGATATTAAGGGGAACCCCGCACCCAAATTAAAAAAAGCCCCTATATACTCTTGTAGCGATACCTCCAACTAAGGAGGCCGCAGAATTAGATTTGGGCCCTGAGTGCAGCTCCGCCAACCCCCGGCAATAGGCTCTACCCCCTTCTGGCACAGCTAGTACTAACAATCAATGATATATCCTATGCAATATAATAACTAAGCAAGGACACAGTAATGAATTGTAATAGGTAAAGTGTTTTACTTATTTTCTCAATATGGATAAAGGGGGTAACAGTAATCACAGTTCAAGATAATCACTCCTAAGGGCAGCGTCCTTCCACTCTAACACACTATGTAGTAACACACGCTACAGGTGCGCCATACGGGCGACCGTTAACTAAGTGCCCTATGGCGCAGTAATCAAACACGCTAGAATCCCCACCAGGCCTGGTTCTAATATTTAACTTAGTCCTTCTTTCTTCACCGGCAAGTCTGTAATGGTGGTGCACTTTAAACAGAGTATAACTTTGTAATCCAAGGGGTATAGAACTTGGTTAAATAAAGCCGCAGGCTCAGTTCTGACAAGGCTCTTCAATAGGGGTATCAAAATAACTTGTAGGCCACGGCAGTCTATAGGCCTATATGCAGTAACAGTATCTTAGCTGGGCTTATGCCCTCTCACCCGCCGGACTACGGATCCAGTCCGGGAAACCTCCACCGGCCGTGTCACACACACTCGATCTCTCCAACCATTGGGTCCCCGATCCAACAAGGCTGTAGCGCACAAAGTCAGATGCCACCCAGGCTCGCAGAGGGGGTGGAAGGCTCTTTGGTGCTGAGCAAGGCCTCAGGCTTCAGGCCTTGCACTCCGACACATCCGCACAGGAGGATCCATCTGTGAAGTCTCGTGTCCCAAAGAGGCCGAGCCCGGCCTCGCCTCCTCCTTTTATAACCCCTCCCATGAGTCTCTGCGGTGGAACATGTGAAGAATGGGGTTATGGGTGATGAAGTTTCTTCCCATTATAGGGGAACACCCCGCTACACACCCCCCCCCACTTAAACTCTTTGGTCCCCAAAGATAAATTTTAACAACAACTATATATAACACTGGACAATTCTGAAAACGATGTTGGGATAGGGGATTCCCACCATAACTGAGGGGTAGAATTCCCTTGCCCACAGGTCACATTATCATGGGTGGCCTGCCTAACTGTGCCAGAGAGTGAGCTGGGGTTGCCCTCCACCAAATGGACAGTGGAGGGATCCGGAATCTCAGCATTTCTCCTAGCAGTGACTACAGAGTCTTCCGAACTGTTCCCCATCTGAGGGTAGGTCAGCTTCTTAGGAGGTCGAATGACTCTTCGAGCCCTTTGCTCTCCTGGAATCTCTGGCTCTGGCGCCACAGGCTCCTCTTCCTCGGAGCAACTATCATGGGCATCTTCCCAGAAATCTGCTGAAGGACTAAAGGGGATGAACTCTGTAGCCTCTGGGTTCAGTGTTTCATCTGTGGTATCTTGGGTGACTGGAAGATCTATGATAGAAGTTCCTGGAGTTGGGGAAGGCCACAGCCAATCAAGTTCTCCCTCCTCATCTCCACTAAGTTGGGAGGCTTCTCCATTTTCAGCTCGGGAGGTCTGTGACCGAGTGTTCGGCCTAGGAGTATCCAAGATAGAGGCCGGTTCAGGGGAGTCTCCCACGGGAGGTATTCTAACTGCCTCCGCAAGTGGGAGCAGGTGGTTTCTGTGAAGTCTCGTGTCCCAAAGAGGCCGAGCCCGGCCTCGCCTCCTCCTTTTATAACCCCTCCCATGAGTCTCTGCGGTGGAACATGTGAAGAATGGGGTTATGGGTGATGTAGTTTCTTCCCATTATAGGGGAACACCCCGCTACACTCTGAACAGCAGTATACAGGCGGTGCAAACAAGACAGAGACTGTAGGTTTGTTCTTAACTACCTCGCGCCTGCCGTACGACTATGTACGGCCGCAAGGTGGCTCTTAAATGCCGGGAGGCCGTCTTTTTACGGCCTCCCCTCTTCTGGCCACTGGGGGGCGCGCAAGCACTGCAATGCCGATGCGCGTGCCTGGCGGCCGCGATGTCCGCCAGGTACCCGTGATCGGCCGGTACACAGACAAGGACGTGGATCTCTGTGTGTAAACACAGAGATCCACGTCCTGTCAGGGAGAGGGGACCGATGCTGTGTCCCTTGTACATAGGGACACAGATCGGTCACCTCCCCCAGTCAGTCCCCTCCCCCCACAGTAGCAATCACTCCCAGGGCATACATTTAACGCCTTCCTTGCCCCCTAGTGTTAACCCCTTCCCTGCCAGTCACATTTATACAGTAATCAGTGCATATTTATAGCACTAATCGCTGTATAAATGTGAATGGTCCCAAAATAGTGTCAAAACTGTCCGCTGTGTCCGCCATAATGTCGTAGTCACGAAAAAAATCACTGATCGCCGGCATTACTAGTAAAAAAAAATTTTTTAGAAAAATGCCATAAAACTACCCCCTATTTTGTAAACGCTATAACTTTTGCGCAAACCAAACGCCGATTGCGATTTTTTTTTACCAAAAATATGTAGAAGAATACGTATCGGCCTAAACTGAGGAAAAAAATATAAAAAAAAAAAAAAAATTGGGGATATTTATTATAGCAAAAATCAAAAAATATTGTGTTTTTTTCAAAATTGTCGCTCTTTCTTTGTTTATAGCGCAAAGAAAAACGCATAGGTGATCAAATACCACCAAAAGAAAGCTCTATTTGTGGGAAAAAAAGGACGTCAATTTTGTTTGGGAGCCACGTCGCACGACCGCACAATTGTCATTCAAAGCGTGACAGTGCCGAAAGCTGAAATTTCGCCTGGGCAGGAAGGGGGTATATGTGCCCAGTAAGCAAGTGGTTAAGTAGAATCTGTTTGTAATTTTGAACAGGTAAATTTTTTAAGTGTAGCTCCAGCCAAAAAATCTATTTTTAATCTTTTTGGAAAACATAGGGAAGGGTTATCACCCCTGTAACATTTGTTTTGCTGTCTGTGCACCTGTTCAGAATATTTCACCTCACTTTCCGTCCCAATGACAAATGTTTTTTGAATTTTTAATTTTTTTTATTGAAACAAGGATTGGTGATAAAGCATCAGTGGAGAGGAGACAACTTTTTCCCATAATAACTCTTACAGGAGAGAATTTCCCTTCCTAGGGGTAGATTTCCTCTCACTTCCTGTTGTCTCCTTCCGTTTGTAAGTAGGAGTCGTTTGTAAGTTGGATGTTTAAAAGTAGGGGCCTGCCGTATATACTCTGCAGAAATTTGGCCCTTAGGTGTTGGTGTTGCCACAACACTGTAAGCCCTCACAGTTACTCTTGGTGGGCGCTGGAACGCCCTGCTGTGAACTATTATATCAAGAATTGTAATTACATGCCCCCGTTGAACAGGGGCAGAAAAATTGGGCCTTTGGTAGTGGTGGTTTTGCCACAACACTGTAAGTCCTCACAGTTACTCTTGGTGGGCGCAGAAATGGGCTCTGCTGTGAATTATTAGATCAAGAATTGTAATTACATGTCCCTGTTGAACAGGGGCATAAAAATTGGGCCTTAGGCACTGGTGCCACAACACTGCAACCCCTCACAGATACTGTACTTGGAGCGCAGCAATGAGCCCTGCTGCAAAGTATTGCATCAAAAATTGTAATTACATGACTTTGTTAAACAGTGGCTGAAAAATTGGGCTTTAGGCAATGGTGCTGGTGCCACAACACTGCAACCCCTCACAGATACTGTAGTTGGAGCGTAGCAATGAGCCCTGCTGCAAAGCATTGCATCAAAAATTGTAAATACACGCCCCTGTTAAACAGGGGCTGAAAAATTGGGCCTTAGGCACTGGTGCCACAACACTGCAACCCCTGACAGATACTGTAGTTGGAGCGCAGCAATGAGCCCTGCTGCAAAGCATTGCATCAAGAATTGTAATTACATGACTTTGTTAAACAGTGGCTGAAAAATTGGGCTTTAGGCAATGGTGCTGGTGCCACAACACTGCAACCCCTCACAGATACTGTAGTTGGAGCGTAGCAATGAGCCCTGCTGCAAAGCATTGCATCAAAAATTGTAAATACACGCCCCTGTTAAACAGGGGCTGAAAAATTGGGTCTTAGCCACTGGTGGCGGTGCCCAGAACCAAAAATGTTCTTACAAGCTATCAGCATGATCATTGAGGAGGAATAGGATAGTCACTCAGCATAACAGGATAGTCACTCAGCATCAGCATAGGCAGTCTTGAAGGGATCTGACATTTCAAAAAAAAATATTCGGTTACATCAGTATCAGGTGCTTGGTAGCTGGTGGTGATCCAAGACTGATTCATTTTTATGAAGGTCAGTCAATCGTCCAAGTCGGTGGCCAGGCGCACCCTGTGATCGGTTACAAAGCCTCCAGCAGCACTGAATGTGCGTTCCGAAAAAAACGCTGGATGCAGGACAGGCCAGTAGCTCAATTGCATACTGTGCAAGCTCTGGCCAGTGATCCATCCTCAAGACTAGGAATGATCTTCGAGTTCGAGTCAAACTCATGTTCGACTCGAACATTGCCTGTTCACCCGCTCGCCGAACAGCGAACAAATTGGGGTGTTTGCGGCAAATTCAAAAAGTCTATGGGAGAAATCTAAAGTGCTAATTATAAAGGCTTATATGCAAGTTATTGTCATAAAAAGTGTTTGGGGACCCGGGTCCTGCCCCAGGGGACATGTATCAATGCAAAAAAAAGTTTTAAAAACGGCCGTTTTTTTGGGAGCAGTGATTTTAATAATGCTTAAAGTGAAACAATAAAAGTAAAATATTCCTTTAAATTTCGTACCTAGGGGGTGTGTATGATATGCATGTAAAGTGGCGCATGTTTCCCGTGCTTAGAAATGTCCCTGCATAAAATGTCATTTTTGAAGGAAAAAAAGTCATTTAAAACTCCCTCGCGGCTATTAATGAATTGTCGGCTCCCGGCAATACATAGAAAAGTCATTGATAAAAATAAAAAATAAAGCGTGGGGGTCCCCCAGAATACAATTACCAGGCCCTGCCAGGTTGCGTGCTCGGATAAGGGTCTGGTATGGATTTTTGGGGGGACTCCACGCCATTTTCTTTTAAATTTGGGGTGGAGTTCCCCTTAAAATCTATGCCAGATCTGAAGGGCCTGGTATGGATATTTGGGGGAACCGCACGCATTATTTTTTTTAATTTGCGACGGGGTTCCCCTTAATATCTATACCAGACCTGAAGGGCCTGATAATTGAATTCTGGGGGACCCCCACGCTTTTTTTTTTTTTTTTTATCAATGACTTTTCTATGTATTGCCGGGAGCCGACAATTCATTAATAGTGAGTTTTAAATTACTTTTTTTCCTTCAAAAATGACATTTTATGCAGGAACAGTTCTAAGCACGGGAAACATGCGCCACTTTACATGCATATTATACACCCCCCCCCCCCCCCCAGGTACGAAATTTAAAGGAATATTTCACTTTTATTTTTTCATTTTAAGCATTATTAAAATCACTGCTCCCGAAAAAACGGCCTTTTTTAAAACTTCTTTTTGCATTGATACATGTCCCCTGGAGCAGGACCCGGGTCCCCAATCCCTTTTTAGGACAATAACTTGCATATAAGCCTTTATAATTAGCACTTTAGATTTCGAACGTTCGAGTCCATTGTATTTAATAGGGTTCTAAAGTTCACGCGAACATTCTGTCTGTTCGCAGGTTCTGGTGCAAACCGAACAAGGGGGTGTTTGGCTCATCCCTGCTCAAGACCCAGTAACCCAGAGGATTTTCAGTGGGAAAGGTGTCCAAGTCTGATCTTGCCCCCTGCACCATGTAAACCAGATGCTGGCGATGGTTGCTGGAACAGATCATACCTTGGGGCTGCGTACTAAAAAATTGTCTGAACGCATCGGTCAGACTGCCACCTTCTCCACCGCTCCTTCTTTGACTGACCGAAGCCTCAGCAACACGTTGTCCAGGACCAGGAATTTGTAACCTCCCAGTCTCTGGGAACGCATTGCACAGACCTTTCTGCAAGGCCTCCCGAAGATGCTTCATCCTCTTGCAACGGCAAGATAAGGTCCGCAACCTTACCCTTGTAACGTGGATCAAGGAAGGTTGCCAGCCAGTAATGATCCCTCTCCTTGATCGCACGAATACGAGGATCCTTCCGCAGGCTTTGCAGGATCAGGGAGGCCATGCAGCGTAGGTTTGGTGAGGCATTCGGTGCGGAGTCCTCTGGGTCACTGAGGACAACATGATCCGCAGCCACCTCCTCCCAGCCACGTACAAGTCCACGGGTGTCTTGGGACTGTAATTGATCCCTTGAAGACTGCTGCTGATGCTAAGTGCTAGTCTCCACATCCATGCTGACACAATCCTCCTCCTCCTCCTCCTCCTCTTCCTGTGTGATAGCCGGGCCAGCAGGAACACTGTCTGGATAAAGGGGGCCTTGAGATGTAAGGAAGTCCTCCTCTTCCTGCCTCTGTTCTGCCTCAAGTGCCCTGTCCATTATTCAACGCAGTGTGTGCTCCAACAGGTGGACAAGAGGGACAGTGTCACTGATGCATTCACTGTCACTGCTCACCATCCTCGTGGCCTCCTCAAATGGTGCCAGGACAGTGCATGCATCCCTGATCATGGCCCACTGGCGTGGGGAAAAAATCCAAGCTCCCCTGACACTGTCCTGGTGCCATATATTGATGGCTGTCTGCTGCAGCCGCTGCAGCATGGCCAATGTAGGGTTCCACCTGGTGGGCATGTCACAGATTAGGCGGTACTTGGGCAGGTTGTAATCCTTTTGCAGGTCAGCCAGCCGAGTACTGGCATTATATGACTGGCGGAAATGCCCACAAAGTTTCCTGGCCTGCTTCAGGACCTCCTGTAAGCCCGGGTACCTGCCCAAGAACCGCTGCGCCACCAAGTTAAGGACGTGAGCCAAACAGGGCACATGGGCTAGTTGTCCCTGTCGGAGGGCGGAGAGGAGGTTGGTGCCATTGTCGCAAACTACCTGTCCTGGCTTAAGCTGGAGTGGCGTCAACCACCTCTGAGCCTGCCCTTGCAGAGCTGACAGAATCTCGGCCCCAGTGTGGCTCCTGTTCCCCAAGCACACCAGCTCAAGCACTGCATGGCATATTTTTGCCTGCGTACTTGCGTAGCCCCTTGAACGTCTACGGAGCACCGCTGGTTCCAAGGACAAAGCACAGGTAAAGGCCATGGAGGAATAATGAGAGGGGGGGTGGAGGAGAGAGGTGTGTCAGAATCACCAGTAGTAACATTTTGGAGGCGTGGTGGCGGAACAACCTCCAACACTACTGCACCTTGTCCTGCATCCTTCCCAGCTGCCAGCAGAGTCACCCAATGCGCCGTGAAAGATAGGTGCCTGCTGGACCATGAGTCAGCGGTAATATGCACCTTACCGCTGACCGCCCTGTCCAGCGAGGCCAAGACATTGCCTTCCACATGCGGGTAGAGAGCCGGAATCGCTTTCCGTGAGAAAAAGTGGCGTTTGGAAACCTGCCACTGAGGAACCGCACATTCCACAAACTCACGGAAGGGGGCAGAGTCTACCAACTGAAAAGGCAGCAGTTGAAGTGCTAGCAATTTAGCCAAGTTAGCATTCAACCGCTGGGCATGTGGATGGCTGGGAGCGAACTTCTTTTGGCGGTGCAGCAGCTGGGGCAGGGAAATTTGCCTGGTACAATCGGACGTTGTGTACCGATAGCAGATTGCCCGCAAGTACTTGGCTGTGACACACCTAATTATACACCTTCATTCCTCTCAGTGCAGGTTTCAGAGAGGACTGAAGGAATAGTGGGGTTGGAGATCCAAGCTGAGGAGGAGCAAGGAGAGGTCCGCTTTGTTCTTTGGTGTGGGTCTTTTAGGTAGGCTTGCCAATGGTCTGGTCAAGCACGTGGTGCCCAAGCGGCTGATGTTTTGGCCACGCGAGATACGCTTTAGACATATGTTGCAAATGGCAACGGTGCAATCTGCTGCACACATCTGAAAAAAGGCCCACACCAAAGAACTTTTGGAATAACGCGCAGAGACAGCAGCGCCCTGCACATGCGGAGCTCCGCGGTGTGATGCAGTCGTGTGCTGCCCTTAAGCTGGCCCCTGGAGGGCATCCTGCCTCATTGGAGATGTGCCTCCTCCTCCTCTCTCCTAACAGGCACCCACGTGGAGTCAGTGACCTCATCATCCCCTCCCTCCTCATCACTGGAGCAAATCTGGCAGTATGCTGCAGCTGGGGGAACATGACTGCCAGATAGCTGTCCTTGTTGGACACCCCCTCTTTGGGCTCACGTTACTACCCCCTCTCTCTGGGCTCACGTTACTGCCTTCCTCTAGCTGGATTCCATCATCGGAGCCTTCAAAACGCTGGGCATCCTCCTGGAGCATGTACCCAACACTGTGGTCAAACAGTTTAGCGGAATTCTCAGGAGGACATGGTGGGGCTAGGGAAGGAGTGACTGATGCCATTGAGGGAAGAGGCCGCTTTGGCAGCTGCTTTGCCAGACAAAGTACCCTGAGCCTGGGTGAGAGAGGGTGAGGAGGATGAGGATAGGTTGGTCATCCACTCTACCAAGTCTTGGGCATTTTGCGGCTCAACATGGCCAGCTGCCGAAAAGAAGGATAAGCGTGTCCCAAGGCCACGTGCTGATGAGGATGCACCGTGTCCACGACCAGCACTGTTGCCTCTAGACACAGAGCCTGCTTGCCCTCTTTTATTGCCTTGTGACTGTCCGACTCTACTTGTTTGCCTTCCAGACATACTAATGGCCTGCAGTGAGATGAAGCTGCACAAAGGTGGGATGTATATATATATATATATATATATATATATATATATATCTCTGTACTGATAATGCAGATATCAGAATCAACTGCCTGCTGTGGTATTAGTATGAGAAAAGCAGCAATTGTCTTCAGTTAGTTTTAGGTGAACAGTGTGCAGAGGACACAGTACACTAACTGAAAATACTTGCAGCTCTCTGCCTGTGGTTTTATTATGAGAACACCACAAATTGTATTCAGGTTCCTTTAAGTGAACGCTGTGCAAAGGACAGAAGTACACTACATTAAATTAATGCAGCTCCCTGCCTGTGGTTTTATTATGAGAACACCACTAACTGTATTCAGGTAAGCTTTAGGTGAACGCTATGCAAAGCACACAGTACACTAAGTGAAACACTGACTGCAGCTAGCGCAATCACCTGCCTGCCTGTCACAGTATAGAGAAGAACAGGAACGGATCTAGCTAAACTGAATACAGTGTATAAATATATATACAACACCTAGGATGCATATATATCCTCTACACACTGTAACTGCAGCTAACTGACTCGCCTGCCTGCTCTATCTAACTCAATATAAATGACACTGTCTCTCTCTCTCTGTAAGCTCTCTCTTTAACCAACGCCAACACACTACACAAGACTGCCAAGCCAGCGGCCTTATATAGTGTGGGGCGTGTACCTACTCCTCTGAGCCATGATTGGGCAAAGCCACCCTGGCTTTGGCCAATTACGGCTCTCCGTTCTTACCGCGCTGTTATTGGCCAAAGCATGTGGGTCATAGTGCATGCTTGGCCAATTATCAGCCAGCAATGCACTGCGATGCCGCAGTGAATTATGGGCCGTGACGTGCCACTCGAATTTGGCGCGAACAGCCCATAATGTTTGCAATTTCGGCGAACGGTCGAACAGACGATGTTCGAGACGAACATGGGTTCGACTCGAACACGAAGCTATTGTTATGTACTGTAGATGATGATATATTTGAAGTCTGCAATTTTACATTGAGGAAAATTATTCTAAAAATTTTTGCTTTTCCCAGTTTGATGAACCTCTGCCCATTTTTACTTCTGAGACACTCTTGCTCTCTAAGATGCTCTTTTTATAGCTAATCATGTTACTGACCTGTTGACAATTACCCTAATTAGTTGCAAAATGTTCTTTCAGCTCTTCCTTGTTAGTATCACTTACTTTGTCTGCTTTTTGTTGCCCTGTCCCAGCTTTTTTGGGGTGTGTTACTACCATCAATTTAAAAATTACCTTTTTTTTTTTTTTTTAAATGTTACATTTTCTCAGTTTACACATTTGATTTTTTTTTCTTGTCTATTGTGAAAAAATATGGGTTTATGAGATTTGCAAATCATTGCATTCTGGATTTATGTAAATTTTACACTGCATCCCAACTTTTGTGGAACTGAGGTTGTAGGACGAAGGCAGAGAAATGTTGCATGCACACGGCAATGTGCTTGCACATGACAATGTCTGTAACACAGACTATGTGTACTGTATGTATGTGTCGCAAGCACTTTGGGGAATTCATGAACAGGCTTTAGGTGACTGCCTTACAACAGTAAGCCTATCACAACTCTGGACCTGGTCTAACTAACACAGATCACTAAGTGCCTTGTGAACGCCACTTTTAGAGTCCAGTGTCTAGGGCTATATTACAAGCCAGCCCTACATTTTCCCAATGGTGGGGTCTGGGTATGACCCCCAAGGAAGTGCCAAGGATCGTTTCTCTTCTCTGAGGAGAAAAGAAGTCCAATCCCCTATGACACTAGCAAGAAACTGAAGCATATTAGGAGTACAATGGGTTACACTGGCTGACAAATGGAGAAAAAAGTATTTTCTCCCATGACACTAGCAAGAAACTTAAACATGTTAGGAGTGAAAGGGATTATTTTTGAACTACAGGTCTCACAAGACCCTGTGGGAGCAGGTGGAGCCCAAGATAGTTTTTATTGAATTGCCCAGGAAAGCCCACTTTTTTAATGTGGCAGGAGTCCAAGCATCCAGACCTGGCGACCCGCACAAGCCTGTGGTAGAAAGGAGACCACTGAGGATCAGAAACTCTGTCAGTCTAGTCCATCTTTCGGGGTTACCACCAGGAGACCAGAGCTTTCACCAGACCTCCTGCTCCTACCAGTCAAGTTACATCCATCCTAGAACTAGACTGAAGGGGCCATTTCCATCACAATAGCCCATCACCAAATAAGGAGTTGGTGAGAGGGTTTCTGCCCCACCTTGTAGTGTTAGCCATAGATAAGCTACTGAGAGCACTGATGATCATAGCACCTAACCTGCATTCCTTCATTGTAATCTTGTACTCTGTCACACTCAAGTCTATACTGCACCACTGCCTACTCAGGGATGTAGTCATATTGCATAATTATTCTTATCTCTGGCTCGCTTCTGTTCTTTGCACTGCACTGTGCACATGTTGTCAGCTTACTACTTGCAGGGTTTCAGAGCTATACTAACTGCACAGACGCAGGCTCACTTGAATTTAACTTATAGGTTTCCCTTATATTCCTCTATTTTGATTGCTTTGTTCACAGTTAAAATGATTGTAAACGATACCTTGTCTTATCTCTGGCTTACTTCTGTTCTTCCTTGCACTGAACTGTGCACATGTTGCCATCTTACTACTTGCAGGGTTGCAGAGTTATACTTACTGCACAGATGCATGCTCACTTGAATTCAACTTATAGGTTTCCCTTGAATTCCTCTATTTTGATTGCATTGTTCAAAGTTAAAGTGATTGTAAACAACAACTTGTAAAACAACCCATTCAGTTTAAAATGTAAATGAAAGGCAAAACAATTGTGTATAGATATAAAAAATAATTCTAAATACCTTTTCTTCCCTTTTTTATAAGTGATAACATTCCCTCTGTTCTCAACAGCATAGCAGTTGGGGCGAGGAGAAGCAATAGTACACCTCCCAATGAACGGCTGTACAAGGGGGGTGGGGACTTGTTAGGATAAGTCTAATCATTGGAGGAGAGCACACTAAGTTCCCAGCACAGCTGGAGAACTGACCACGATGTGCTCTCCAGCTTAGTGTGGTCAATTTTTAAATAAGAAATCAGAGGGACTGGCAAGATCATCTGGGATTTCACACAAAGGAAGCAATACAAAGAGAACAGGATACTTTCTTGTACAGCAGGCACAGATAAGAAATATGAAATGTTGGGGTAACAAGCAATTTAACTGTGCTTGCCCTCTATTCTTGTATATAGGTAAATATTGTAGTTAGGGTATAGAGTAAATAGGATGTATGTCTCTAAAACAAAACATTGTCACTGCACTATCCCTTTAAAATGCATGCACCTCATCAATATAAAAAATATGAAAAACTTATCAATTTATCTGTGCTAATATGCAATAATCATAACAATAATGTTTTATCAATTTCAAATTAAATCATGTGTAGTAAATAAAATAAACAAAATCAATTCATGCATCAAGTTTATTAAAAAAAAATCAAATTCATTAAAAATCTGAATAAAGTGTCCTGTGCAGAATTTTTTTTATATAAAAATGTAATTAAAGTGCAGCAATGTCTCAAAATCCACAATAAAGTGCTGATAATCCTTAGTGCAAAATTCTGTCTCACAAAGTTCCTTTAAACTCTGTTCATAAAACAACCAACAGTGTCCAGCTCAATTCATATAAGTAACTACCCAATGTTCTCTTTATCCCATTAGCTCATTAGAATCAATACATCTTAGAAGCCTCCAAATCCTCTCTAGCATACATTAAATTAAATTGGCACACTCTTCTCTTTTATCTGAGCCCATAAACAAACAAAAAAAGGCCATATAGCATAAAATTCTTACTATTCAAGTAATAAAAAAAGTGCAAAACATTTACATTGTATTGTGTCTACCCAACACTTAGGATGAATATCATATATATAAATCCACTTTTGGCTCCAGTTGCAAGCACATAGATTGTGCAGGATGTCACTCCAGTTAGGCGCCACCCTATCGTTTCGATGTTATGTCATCATCAGGGACGGAATAGACATACAACAACTCAGTGATGTATTTATCCTACATCTGATGCATCTATCTTCTACTACATATTACAAAAATAATTTTAAGAAAAAATCACTAGTACACTGCCCTAATCATGATTTAAATAATCAAGATATCTGGCACAACCACCTTCTATTGTATTTAATCATCAAATCAATCCAAAAAAATAAATACAAATAAATAAACTGTCCTCTCTCTATGTAACATATGTAATTAACTCTTATTCTAATACCCACTGAATCCCTCTAATATTTGAAGGGAACCACTATCTTAAGGTGGCTCTCTACTGATCTACCTAAAAATAAAGATACAATAAAAATCCAAAAATATATATATAGTAAAAAATTAACAGACTCCCCCAATCTAGCTAAAAATTAAGATAAAATGTACATCCAATTAATTAGATTAATTAATATCTATGTTTATACCTCCAGTTTGTATTGTTTCTAACTCATAAGTCCATTTAGTCTCTCCTTTAGAAATGTCTCTAATCTTATCTCCTTTCCTGCAGGGTCTAACTCATAAAAAAATCTAACTACTGGGATCTTTATTATATTGTTCTTTAAAATGTCTAGACAAACCGTGTTTAATAAAACCATTCTTAATATTGTTGATATGTTCACCTACCCTCACACTTAATTTCCTTTTAGTGCTACCGACATATTGTAGCTCGCAAGGGCATTCTAATACATATATCACATGTGAAGTATCACATGAGCAAAATCTTTAATCTTGTATTGTTTGTTTGTACAAATTAGGAAAAACTAGTTCTCTTCTGTTGTCTCTGTGTCATCCTCTATGGTTTTTCACCTTTTACACCTAAAAAAAT
The DNA here is from genome assembly GCA_029206835.1 of Rana muscosa. NCBI lineage: Eukaryota > Metazoa > Chordata > Amphibia > Anura > Ranidae > Rana > Rana muscosa. The sequence goes on from CM055116.1 coordinate 917,250,402, forward strand.
GCCTCTCAAAGAACATAAAACATCTTTTTTGGGGGATCTAATACATTGTGAGTATGTATTGGTGCATCTACTGTACATATTCTGATTATTTTTAAATCAGGTTTTGGATTTACACTTATACTCATTAGGGGTGCCGTAGTACTTTGTTGCCACTAGGTGGCAATACAGTAGTAAAAAATAGCCAATGGACTCTAAACACTATATCTTAGGATAATAGACTGCTATATGTCATTGTGGAAGGATCAACTTTGAGGAGATGATGCTCCAACCCAAGATTGTAATACCTATTTTACTCTTCCAATTCTGTTATTTTGCAGGCAGACAGCAACAAGAGATTTGCACTTTGGTTTAAATATATTGTTCATTGACAGACCAACCCTTTATTGTTAGCTAGTGATATATATATATATATATATATATATATATATATATATATGTGTATATATATATATATATATATATATGTATATATTGTGAGGGTGCGACTTTGTGCGACCTTCAAGAGGGTTGGTTATTGCCACATTTGATAAAGAAAGACACGCTGATGGAACAGCTGTGTCTTGGGCTATTTAGTTCAGAGGTAATTATGGAACAGGGCTCCACCCAACAGAGAGAGGGTCTGTGTGCATGAGAGTCGAGTGGGCTCTCATTCTCCTGAAGTGGAGTCAGAGGTGACTATGAATCAGGGCTCCACCCAAGAGAGAGGAAGTCTGTGTGCATGAGAGCCAGGTGGGCTCTCTTCCTCTGGAGTGGAGTCAAAGGCGGTGCATGTCTGCAGGAGGCAGACACCATTAGTGATATAGCAACAAAGGTGCTGACCAGGAGAAGCTAGGAGAAAGCTGAAACTCTGGGACACTGTGTGGGTCTGAGGAACAGACCGTCAGGCCTAGGCTAAAGGCCTGGATCGCTAGAAGGTAAAGCTACGAGGCTACTGTTAGTATGAAAGATACAGGAATGGTGGAACCCCCCTGTGAATACTACAGATGTGTTTATGAACTTTCGTGCTTTTAAATAAAAATGGGCTACCATGCCCTTAAACAGAGTTGCTGACTGGCTTGCATCACTGAAAAACACATCTACTACGAGAGCTAATAACCCCAAATCTTACAAAGTGGTGGAGAATGCGGGCAGTTTTTGGAAGAGTTTCTGATCCTCGCATACCAAAAACAGTGAGTAAAAAGAAACTGTGTGTTTAACAGCAATACTGTGATGAACAGCCTATCTGAAGGAAAAGTTAAGGTTTTCTGCGGTGAACTGCTGCTAGCTGTGTGTGGCAGCCAGGCGAACTGCATTGCACAGGAGTTCAATTAATGGACTGTGTTGTATACAGGTGATGTGCCTGTGGAAGTGAGCTCAAGCAGAGAGTGAAGTCTGCATGTGAAAGTGTGCTGTTTGTAAAGTCTTGGAGACAGTACTTCAAAATTTTCCTGTGTGAAAAGGAAGCAAGGTTTGCTGAAATGAGAGACAGAGCGGGTGTTGGTCCTAGCAACACTGGTGCAAGGAGTGCACAGGTGACTGTAAGTATGGAGAGTTCGCCAGAGTCTGAGTCTGCAGTGGATTGGTGCAGGCGACACTTGGCCGCACTGAACTAAGTTAAAGGGGAAGGACATGTTGCCCCTGGCAACGCTGGTGCAAGATGGCCAGCTATCAATGTGCAAAGGGTTAAGAACCAAGTGCGCTGTTTGCGGTGCAGTGAGTGGGGGCATGAAGTTTCTAAATGCTCTTTGTCCCAGGCTTCACCAAAGAAAAGGTATGAGAAGCCTGCTCTGAGTGTAAAGAGTGAGCAGATGGGTGTGGTTGCCCATGGCAACAAAGCAGAATGTGTTGAGGACTTTTTGGATGAGTTTGCGATGATTGCTTCTTACAGAAGATGGCCCAGAAATCGCTGGGTTGAGTTGGTGAAACCTTTTCTGATGGAGGAGTACCAGGAGGTGTACCGTGGGATGTATAGTAACCGAGATGACTACGATAATTTTCTAGGAGCAGTCCAGTCTAGAGAGCGCTACAAGAGATCAGCGGGGAGAAGGTGGTCTCCCATAGCAACAGGAGAAAGCCGCCAAGTGCCATGCCTGGAATGTGGTCAGCTGGGTCACGGGATCTTTTCTTGTCCAAGCTTGTGGAATACAGCTACTGATCGTGTTGTTGGGCTTAATGCTTTACCTGCAGGCGATGATGGAAAATCCAAGATGGATGTAATGTTACCCTGTTTCCAGGAGGGGGCATCATCTTAGGAGAGCATGGCAAAGAAGGGACAATGCCCTCAATTGAAATCTTCAACCCATGCTAAAGAGAATGGTAAGACTGTTCCTGTTAAAATCATGGGAAAGGCTGACTGTGTGGTTCCTCACAATGAAGGTGAAAAAATGAACTTGCTGCAGTGTGCTACCCAGATCAGTGGGGAGACACAGGTTAAAACCCTGCTTGCAGCGAGGTCAAAAATTGAAAGGGACATATGGACTCTGGGTACAGCTAAGGTAATCCAGCGGAGTGCTGGAAAGGAGGTGCTAGGGGTGACCAAAGCAGTTGGTATGCCATGTTCCCTAGTGACAGGTGCTGTGCAGTTGCCAAGGGAAACCACCAAGGAACCTGCAGTGGTGAGGCAAGTGGTTTCCCAGGACAACTGTGAAGACGCCCTAGTGGGCAAAATAATTCCTTTGGAGAGGAAGGGTGGTGTGCTGCGTGGCACGCAGGGTGCCATGCGTTTTGACAAAGGACAATTTGATAGAGTTTATAAAACTGCTATGTTTATGAATGCTGATGACGCATGTGCTGATGGTAATGTGATGCTTAATGAGGTAGGGGTGATCGCTAAGCAGGATATGCGATTCCCCTTGGCAACAGTATATAAGGCTGCAGAGGTGTCCTTGGAAACCTCCAGGGAGCTCTGTGTGCTGGAGCCAGAGGTTGTCTGGGACAACTGTGGTGCCGCTCTGATAGATAAGAGGGTACTTGACCTTGGTGATGAGAAAAATGGTAAAACTCAAATGTTTAAAATTTCTTGTACTGATAATGAGTTGTTACGGTCTGTCACTGCTGACAGTCCTCATGGGTTTAGTGAAGCGCCACCCGTGCAAAGTAGTGAAGTTATGTTATTGCAGCCTGTTGTGTTTGAAAATGTTTTGCCACAAGTGCATTTAAACAAGGAAGGCTTAGTGGGTAACAGTGGAGTGGACACAATTTCTGCTATGCTAAATAGAGAGGCTGCAGGGCCGGTAGACACGGGTGCGTTGGCTTTTGCAGAAATTAACCCTCTCCAGTTGGAAGGATCTGAAAAGGGCGCATACATAGCAGAGGTTTTGTCCACAGCAAAAGAGATGAGGATTGTTGAATGTCAGATTGATGAGGTAGTGGATAGTGATTTGGAAGGGCTCAGTGTTGCTGAAGGTGAGAGGATGAGTGTGACACATGCGATTGGCAGTGCTCAGCGAGAGCCGCAAATTTTGTTAGTTGCCTCTGAGGTAGAGGTCTCTTTAAGTGTCTTGGCCTCTCACGCCTTAGCAAATGAGTCCCTCCACATCATTGCTAAAGGTAAAGTTCCTAGAGTTCTGTGTTTAGATATTGCATGTCTAGAAATTTCTGAGATGTTGTGGGAATTGGTGAGAATCTTTCCAATATACACCTGCGTGTATCCACAGCAGAAGGGCGACATGGTACTGCATAATACCAATCGGTGGACGCAGGTGATACATGCGTTGTTAAGCAATGTTGATGAGAATTGGTTGCTACACTGTTGGTTGCTTTTGTGGAAAGTTGTCTCGCAGTTCTCCGCGAGAGTGCTTCCAGCGGCGGTTATGTGCGGGAGGCGCTCAGGGGAAATGTTTGAGAAATTAGAGATATTAGACATAGTGGAAGTCTCTCCATATGCAGGTGTGATGGGGTGTATTCCTGCTGGTGGGGTCCGAGGTGCGGCTGAGCAGTGGTCGGTACGTGGCGCGCGTACTGTCTCACCCGTTACACCTCATGTAAAGGTAGGGCCCGGAACGGACGTGGCGGTAGTGGGAATTCAGTCCATCACGCGCAGAGAGGTGCAGTTTGAGGTACCCGGAGACACTTTGACAGGAAATAACAGTGATGGTAACTGTAACGGAAATATGTATGAGAAGCACTGTGGAGCACTGTCAGACAACTTTGAGCTATTGGTTGAGGTACCAATGGACACAGAAATGGTTAAAGAGATTGGTGTGGGAAAATGTGGTGGAACATGTGCGTTGGTAGGACAATTGTTATTGGAGTGTTGGACAACAGGGGGCGATGTGAAACTACGGGACTGTCCCATAGGGAGTACCTGCTTGCCTGTAGATGGTCCCTCCATAGACACTGTCCTAGCAAACAGGACAAGAGGTCCGAAGGACCATATTGTGTTGAATAACCCCTTGTGGAACATTGCTATTGAGGATATGGTATTAATCACAGATGGTTTGGTGGCCAAGAGTGACCACACAGGGGTTAGTGAACCTGAGAAACAAATGTTGTTGGTTAATGTTGCGTCAGATAGTGAGAGTGGCCAGTCCCTGACAGATTTCATGAAAGTGGGTCCCCAACAGTCCCGGGAGAGTAGGTCTGTGGGAGGAATAAGAAGGGTCCTGAGGCCAAAAGGTAGAAGGGATAGAGAGATTAGTGGGAGCCCATGGTTCAAGAAGAAGGGCTGGTGGAAGTACACCCGGAAGAAGATGTGGGTGGAGTGCCCCTTTAGAGAAAAGGTTGGGCAGATTAGGACTACTGCTACGGATAGTTGGCACAGAGGCGCCAAGGTGAAGTGCTGGTGGACACATACCCCGAAAAATAAATGGGCCTACGCAGCCAATGGCTGGCACAGAGGTCTCCCGTTTATGGTGATGGGATCATGTGTTCCTCCCTCCGGTTCGAAACAAGGGGGGAGGGTATGTGAGGGTGCGACTTTGTGCGACCTTAAAGAGGGTTGGTTATTGCCACATTTGATAAAGAAAGACACGCTGATGGAACAGCTGTGTCTTGGGCTATTTAGTTCAGAGGTAATTATGGAACAGGGCTCCACCCAACAGAGAGGAAGTCTGTGTGCATGAGAGTTGAGTGGGCTCTCATCCTCCTGAAGTGGAGTCAGAGGTGACTATGGATCAGGGCTCCACTCAAGAGAGAGGAAGTCTGTGTGCATGAGAGCCAGGTGGGCTCTCTTCCTCTGAAGTGGAGTCAAAGGCGGTGCATGTCTGCAGGAGGCAGACACCGTTAGTGATATAGCAACAAAGGTGCTGACCAGGAGAAGCTAGGAGAAAGCTGAAACTCTGGGACACTGTGTGGGTCTGAGGAACAGACCGTCAGGCCTAGGCTAAAGGCCTGGATCGCTAGAAGGTAAAGCTACGAGGCTACTGTTAGTATGAAAGATACAGGAATGGTGGAACCCCCCTGTGAATACTACAGATGTGTTTATGAACTTTCGTGCTTTTAAATAAAAATGGGCTACCATGCCCTTAAACAGAGTTGCTGACTGGCTTGCATCACTGAAAAACGCATCTACTACGAGAGCTAATAACCCCCAATCTTACAATATATATATATATATATATATATATATATATACATATTTTGTGAGTTTTGTCACCTAACAGAGTTTTTGCCTAACCTGATGTCAGTCTCCTGAATGTAATGTACAAAGTTTATTATACCTTAGCCAAACAACGTTACTATGTGGAATGCCACATATTTTATGTTACACTGCTATCCTCCCCATCCCTTGTTTAACCACTCCAGCCTCAGAGGGAGTTACCCACATCCCAACCAGGCCATTTTTTATGATACGGCACTGCGTTGGTTTAACTGACAATTGCTTGGTCACACAATGCTGTACCCAAACAAAATTGATGTCCTTTTTTCCCACAAATAGAGCTTTCCAAAAAAAAAATGTATTCATCAGTTTAGGCTGATATGTATTCTGCTACATATTTTTGGTAAACAAAATTGCAATAAGTGTATATTGATTGGTTTGCGCAGAAGTTATCGCATCTACAAAATAGATCGGACAACTAACTGACATTTTTGACACTTTTTATGGGAGCCAGTGATATTATTACAGTAATCAGTGCTAAAAATATGCACTGTTAATGTACTAATGACACTGGCAGGGAAGGGGTTAACACCAGGGGCGATTAAGGGGTTAAATGTGTTCACTGCAGGTGTTTTCTAACTGTATGTGAAACACACAGATCATTCTTCCTGCTTAGCAGAAAGACAGGATCTATTTATTCTCCCTTGTCAGAACGAAGATCTGCATTGTTTACACTGGCAGATCCCCGTTCTGTCACTGCGGGGTAACGATCGCGGGTGACCGACGGACATCGAGTCCGCCGGACCCGCTGATTGGCTTCCCCGCTGGCCAATGGGAGTATGCACGTGCCTCCAGTGGCACATGCACGCCCACAAAAGCGAGTTCCCAAGCAAATGTACAGCTACAGCGATTTGCGGGTTCGTGCCACCTTGCCGCAGTATAATGACGGCGGCTGGTCGGCAAGTGGTTATTATGGGATACTCCACTCTTGGACTCAAGAGCTAATTTTTGTCATGTTTCTTGGTCCATAAGGACAGGACCAGATTTTTTGGAGGGGGTGGATGTAGCACCTTCGTAGTTAGGTTGCTATGTAAAAAAAAATATTTTGGCTCCTTCTGTAATGAATAAATAGTTTTGTTTGGTCCGTTCAGGGTTTCACAGGCTGTGATTTCGATTGCTTCCCCCTGCCTCTGAGACGTTTCTAGAGCTTAGGGATGGAGAATTCAAATAACCAGCCTAAATATTGATCAGGGCCTAGCCAATCCCTGTGGAGGTTTGCCTAGATGGTGGCTGGGGAAGCTGATAAACAGTCTGAAGCCCTGAATAGATTGTCTTCCCCAGCAAGAAGTTCAGAGGCTGTTGCCCATCTGAGGCAATCCTTGGATTGGGCTGCTGCTCTCTGAGGTCTCAGAACTGGAAACCTGGAGGGGACCTAGAACTGGTTCCTATTGCCGGGGGGGCCGCATGAGTTATCAGTCTGCCCCTGATCTCGGGATCACGATGGTGAGTATTTAAAAGTTCTAAGTTGCATTGTCTACAATAGGAATAAGTAAATTATACGTAAAACTATGCTTCATTAAAAACTATAACAAAACATTAACAGCGCTTATAGAGAAATCTATAAATTCCAAAAATGATATGCATCCATATCCTGCAGTAAAATAAAATGAAGTCTTATAACCCCCTCTGTTGGAACAAGTGAGGCTTGAAAGAAATGAGTCCAAACTTCAAAATAACACAACACCAACAACAGCTGTGTCCCCGTAGCCAGAAATCAGAGACAGCTTCGCACTCCGTTCTCACTGTCAGTGAGACTTGCATAAACAGTTCATGCAACCAGAAGGCAGATGTAACTGATCACAACGGATGTTATTAGATGAATAGTTGTTCTTAATTCCGTCACCGTTACTGCTCATGTATTCCCCTTTGGTAATCTACTTACCAGACGCCCATACAAAAGTTGCCTGATAGGTCCTCTCTGGATGTGGCTGTCAGCCCCTCTCGGGATATGCGATGGTCCTGGTCAGTGGATGGATGAGTGCAGCAGTGCGGACATGTAAGGATACAAGGGGAAGCTCCACATAGCGTAAAAATGTTTATTGTTGACAGTAAAACCCCCCGCATACAAGTAATGCTTACATAATAGAAACTTGATAGAAAGCGTGTCACATTGAGCTCTGCATCTGCTCACTCAGTTAATAGTTCTTTACAAACAAAAAACTGCTATACAATGCAAAAAGAGATAACAACTCTTGCTCTTGCTCTTAGGCAAGACAAACACTCACAAAATTCTAATCCACATAAAGAGGTAAGCAAAACCAGCCTATATCATAAAGGAGCCCCAGGCCTAAGCTGGTAGTTTGGTTGTATCACATGTATCTCATTAAATGGTTACGTTCCAACAAGGCAGCCAAAGATATTTGGCTCGGATACTAATTAAAAGATCTATAATAACAAAAGGGATTACTTATGTATGGGAGAAAGAAATCCATAAACATTCCTACAAATGTATAACCCTTCTCTCATCTTTAACATCTTTCATTTTATATCAATTATCTAATGTTAGTCTCTTCCTAAAAGCCTCCTCTTAGGACATCTCCAGTTATACTAACACCAAGGGAGAATGCCTCTTAACAGGAATCCCTCTTTCATGGGACAGGCTCAAAGAGACATATTAAATCATGAAGAAAGACAAGACATTTACCATTATAATCTCCTTAGCGACCTGAACCAGAACTTGATCAATGCTCCAGACACCTTCTCACTTCTATGTGTGGAACGTTCCTGCTGCCATGATCCCAGCCAGAGCCACCTCCAAATATATCCCCCAAAAACGGCTGCCAATTTGTGCCACCTGTGAGACCTCCATCTGTGTCGAGGATGATCTTAAATGGCAGCACTCACCTAGTACCACTTTCTGCTCTAACAGTAAAGAACCCTTTCAACAATCTCAGAGTAAATCTTCTTTCTTCTATCCCCAAATTTGGGCCACGTGTCCATTTAGATTAAACAGTTTGTTATGCACGTTGTAGTTACTAGGGTGACCTTTGATATATTTGTACATTGTAATCATATCCCCTCTTAAGCACCTTTTCTCCAGAGTGAATAAATGTAATCTATGTAATTGATCCTCATAGCTAAGGTCCTCCATCACCCTTATTAGTTTTTTCGCCCTTCGCTGAACTCTTTCCTTAGGCCCCTTTCACACTGACACATTTTTCAGGCGGTTTAGCGCTAATAATAGCGCTGCTATACCGCCTGAAAAAATCGTGCCCTGCAGTCTTCAGTGTAAAAGCCCAAAGGCTTTCACACTGAAGCGGTGAGCTAGCAGGACCGCTCCAAAAGTCCTGCTAGCCGCATCTTTACATCGGTGAAGGAGCGGTGTGTTCACCGCTCCTTTACCGCTGCTGCCCATTGAAAGCAATGGGAGACCGCGGTAATACTGCCCGCAATGCGCCTCTGCAGAGGCGCATTGCGGGCGGTATTAACCCCTTTTTCGGCCGCTAGCGGGGGTTAAATTCACCCCGCTAGCGGCCGCATACCGCGGTAAAAACGAAGGTATAGCGGCGCTAAAAATAGCGCCGCTATACCCACAGCGCACCTCCCGCCCCAGTGTGAAAGGGGCCTAAGGATTGGTGACCAAAACTGAACTGCTTGTTCAAGATGTGGCCCAACAATTGTTTTGTAACGAGGTAGAGAGTGATTTATCTTTTGAATGTGTGTTTTTTTATAATGCATGACAGTATTTTGCGAGTGTAGCCCTCTTTTTTGAGGAGGGCTATGAGAAATAGCCCTCCTCAAACAGAATATTGCACTAAATCTGAAGGTAAATAAGAGAATCAGAACCTTCACTAAGTAAACAAATGAGTTTGATTATAAAGTTACCAGTGCCTCCACCAAAGACGGGGCCTCTGTGAACAGGAGGAATTTCCTTCCTGGGAAATTAACCAGTAATTCAAATAAATAATTGGGAGCAGATGAACTACTGCAACCACCATATAACATTAACCAAAAGTATATACAGTATATGCACGCCAGTATGGAAATAATACAAGCTTTATATAACAAAAGCTTAATAATAGTGCATACATCCAATGTTCAAAAAGGTATTATCAGCAAAGGGTCCAACAAGAGTTCTGGTGGAACTGTGCACATATACCTGGGTACATATAGTTATTAATAAAGATATCTCCAGATGAACATTGCAGCAAAGTCCAGTTGCAAAGGCCCCTGAAGATGACCATGATGTGGCATCCATCATTGCATTGGAGATATGAAGATAAGATAAGATGTCTCCTCTCTCCTCCACCTAGGTAGCGCTAGGTATCCAATAGGATCGCCTGACGCTTTGGCCAATCAGGAAACAGATCTCATGACCTGCCTCCTGATTGGTGGGGAGGAACATTTGTGTGAAAATAGCGAAAATTTATTAATCGTCACACAACTGGCCCGCCCTTTTTTGAAGCCTATTAGAGCCTCTGGCTCTAATCACGTGCTTCAAAAAAACACCCACCCCGCATTGAAAACCATAGTCCGGTGCCCTGATATGTAGATCAGGGGACCGGACAATGGATAGGGGGGTGGCGCCTGTGCACCCTCTATGGATGGGCCGCCACTGATCAGCACTGTCCAGACAGAGCATCAGGAGTCTTGCAGTCTCATAGGATAGTCAGAGAAGAAAGAAAACTCCTCCTACAAGCATTAACCAGACACTGATAGAAGTCACAAGATTGCTATATACTGCTGATGAGAAAAGGTATTTAGCAGTTTATAGTTACTAAAATAATTGCATGTACTGTGGGAGACCAGATATAGTGAATGCAGGGTCTTGGGTTTAGTAACACTTTAAATTATTAAAACATTATTAGCACGTTATTAAAACACAGGAATACTTGCTTAATAGTCTCTGCTTCTCTGCCCTTTATATAACATCAAAGTCCTCCTATTAGGGTTTCCAAATGCAGCTAGCAAGGACTGAAAGTACCTGTTTGTAACCAACTAACCAACTAACTCTGTGGTAAGTTAGGCAAAAGCTATATAGACACAAATACAGACACTAGAGGGCAGTAGCTTTGTTAGCTGTGGCTTGGCATTATATGCTATAGCCAAGTTAGTTACAAGCACCCACAGATCCTTTTCCATCACTGATTCTCCCTCGGGAGTAGTGATGAGCCGAACACCCCCGGGTTCGGTTCGCACCAGAACCCGCGAACGGACCGAAAGTTCGTACGAACATTAGAACCCTATTAAATACAATGGATGTGAACGTTCGAATTCTAAAGTGCTAATTATAACAACTATTATGCATGTTATTGTCCTAAAAAGGGTTTGGGAACCCGGGTTCTGCACCAGGGGACATGTATCAATGCAAAAAGAAGTTTTAAAAACGGTCGTTTTTCGGGAGCAGTCATTTTAATGATGCATAAAGTGAAAAAAAAAAAGTCAAATATTCCTTTAAATATTGTACCTGGGGGGTGTCTAAAGTATGCCTGTGAAGTGCCACGTGTTTCCCGTGTTTAGAACTGTCCCTGCACAAAATGACACTTCTAAAGGAAAAAAAAGCCATTTAAAACTGCTTGCGGCTTTAATGTAATGTCTGGTCCCGGTAATATGGATGAAAATCTTTAAGAAAAATGGCATAGCTACCCCATGACCCCCCCCCCCTACCCCAGCCCATTACCAGCCCCTTTGGGTCTTGTATGGATATTAAGGGGAACCCCGCACATAAAATAAAAAAGGCCCTATATACTCTGAACAGCCGTATACAGGCGGTGCATACAAGACAGGGACTGTAGGTTTGTTCTTATGTAGAATCTGTTTGTAATTTTGAACAGGTACATTGTTTAAGTGTAGCTCCAGCCCAAAAATCTATTTTTAAACTTTTTGGAAAACATAGGTAAGGGTTATCACCCCTGTAACATTTGTTTTGCTGTCTGTGCCCCTGTTCAGAACATTTCACCTCACTTTCCGTCCCAATGACAACTGTTTTTGAAATGTGGTGTTTTTCTTGAAACAAGGATTGCTGATAAAGCATCAGTACAGAGGAGACACCTTTCTCCCATATTAATTCTTACAGGAGAGAATTTTCCTTCCAAGGGGTAGATTTCCTCTCACTTCCTGTTGTCTTCTTGCGTTTGCAAGTAGGAGTCGTTTGTAAGTTGGATGTTTGAAAGTAGGGACCTGCCGTATATACTCTGCAGAAATAGGCCCCTTAGTTGTTGGTGTTGGCACAACACTGTAAGCACTCACAGTTACTCTTGGTTGGTGCTGGAACGCCCTGCTGTCAACTATTATATCAGGAATTTTAATTACATATAATTGTTGATCAGTGGTAGTAAAAATTGGGCCTTTGATGGTGGTGCTGGTGCCACAACACTGTAAGCCCTGACAGTTACTCTTGGTGGGTGCAGCAATGGGCCCTGCTGTGAATTATTAGATCAAGAATTGTAATTGCATGCCCCTGTTGAACAGGGGCTGAAAAATTGGGCCTTTCGTGGTGGTGGTGGTGGTGTTGCCACAACACTGTAAGCCCTCAGAGTTACTCTTGGTGGGTGCAGGAATGGGCCCTGCTGTGAATTATTAGATCAAGAATTGTAATTACATGCCCCTTTTGAACAGGGGCTGAAAAATTGGGCCTTTCGTGGTGGTGGTGGTGGTGGCGTTGCCACAACACTGTAAGCCCTCAGAGTTACTCTTGGTGGGTGCAGGAATGGGCCCTGCTGTGAATTATTAGATCAAGAATTGTAATTACATGCCCCTTTTGAACAGGGGCTGAAAAATTGGGCCTTTCGTGGTGGTGGTGGTGGTGGCGTTGCCACAACACTGTAAGCCCTCAGAGTTACTCTTGGTGGGTGCAGCAATGGGCCCTGCTGTGAATTATTAGATCAAGAATTGTAATTTCATGCCCCTGTTGAACAGGGGCTGAAAAATTGGGCCTTAGGCACTGGTGGCACAACACTACAACCCCTCACAGATACTGTACTTGGAGCACAGCAATGAGCCCTGTTGCAAAGTATTGCTTCAAAAATTGTAATGACACGCCCCTGTTAAACAGGGGCTGAAAAATTGGGCCTTAGGCACTGGTGCCACAACACTCCAACCCCTCACAGATACTGTACTTGGAGCACAGCAATGAGCCCTATGGCAAATTATTGCTAAAAAAATTGTAATTACAAGCCCCTGTAAAACAGGGGCTGAAAAATTGGGCCTTAGCCACTGGTGGCGGCACCCATAAACAAAAATGATCTTCCAAGCTATCATCATCAATCGTATCATTGAGGACTCGGAGGAGGAGGATAGCCAGTCAACATAACAGCACATATATAGAAAAATAATGCAGCGCTCAAAATCAAGAGATGCTGAGAGCACCTCTGATGTGTAAAGGACTAATAAACCACTGGGGGTTAGTGATGAATGATATAAAGTTCATAGGCAGTCTGTTCCAATGGATGATTTCACATATGAGATGACATCCGTGAAGACTGTAAAACGTGACCACTCTGGATAAGTAAAGTGATTCAAAAAAGTCCAAACAGCATATGTGTAGTGAAAGTGAATGTCTTTTCATGGACACCGCCGCCACAGCATAGATGACTGGAGGACCTCAATATATCGGATGGAAATCAACAGTAAGAAACAAAAGATGAGATTGAATACTCTTACCGGATACGGTGGACACACCTGTCGTATGACAGTGTGTCAAACGGGCTAGATGGTCGCCATGACCAAAAGTAAGGGGAACTAGATGTCCAGATTGCCTCAGACCGACTCCCACGGGGTAGCAGATGACCAACTCACTCGATGGACACTCCTCCGATCATACAGGCTCCAAGACAGTTCAAGGTAGATGCAAGGGTAAAGGAGAAAAATAAAAACTCCAGATGGTGCAGGTCAATATAACCATGAACGGTTTATTGAATGAATTTTGTCTTTTTTTAAATATAGACAAAAAATGTATATAAAAGTGATCACAAAATAAAATATTAAGAGCAATGTGGGGTGCAGCATAAGCAAGCCCTACGCGTTTCGACTTCAGAAGTCTTCAACAGGGGCATAGTGCTGTACCCCCCACATTGCTGACATTAAATAAAGTCTGAAATGAATCCGACCCACCCTAAAAGGGGCGGAGTCAAAACCGGAAATAATGAACTGTTCAACACCAGACTAACATCAAATTGACCTGAACTGAAGAATCATTACATTCAAATAATATGAATAAATATGAAACAATATGCAATCCTGGTGTATAGATATACAACTTAAACAACATATAAGTCACATAAAAAAAATAATATATAAATCAAATTTTCCCGCCTAAGATTATACCCCAATCATATTGGAAGACAGATGGAACCAACAGTGCTAATAGCTTAATTATCTAGATGTTATTGTCCCCACCTGAACTTACCGCCAATAGAGGGCATCTAATTATCCTGCTAAGTGGCGGCAGGTACACAGATGATGGTCATCTTGCAGCTACATTTCACAAATGGCTTTCCATTTTGGACAAAGAAATTAGGGATATTAGAGATAAACTCTCTCCCTCAAACGGAACTTCTGAGTATGCATCCCTCTCCACTGGTCTGAAAACTCTCCTTGAAAAAGAGGAAAAAGATCAGAGGAGTAAAAAACAAAAGAAGTACAACCGGGATACTGGTGATTATAAGGGTAATTTGGTCTTTAGTTGGCAAAAAAAATTGGCCAACCAGGCCAATACCCTCGAGAATAATTAGAATATGGATCTATCAGAGCCTGTCGATGTCATCACAGACAGGACACTGGTTTACGAACCCCCCCTTACATCCAACCCACGAGGATCCCAGAACAACAAGGGTAATGATCACACACCCAGGAATGTTAAAAACACCTCGGTCTTTACTCATAATGAGCCTGGCCGAGGGAAACATCCCTCCATACCTCGTGGCAGAGGTCATCCGCAACGGGGTAGAGGTTATGGACAAAGTGATAGAGGTCATATGTATCCCAGTGGTCCGTCAGGAAGAACCCCTCCACTTTGGAGGGATAACGGGTCTAGATCGAATGGAAACTACATGCAGGGTACACCTGTGCCCTCTCAGAACCGGTATGCTCCATTACAGGGTGAAGGTTCTTATGACCCTTACTATGATTCATACTCACACTCCGGGTGGGGTGATGAACCACAACCCAGATCTTCTTATAATTACAATTATAATCAGTTTGGTCCACCCCAATAACAGGGTTTTCACAAACCCACCTTTCATACCCCCAAGAGCCCAAGAAGAAACGAGGCTCTAGAGGGGGGCGGCGCATCCAGCGCAAAAAGACCAAGGGTCAGTTAGGTGCAGGTATTTTTAACTTAAGTTCGGTTGCTCTTACTCCCCAAGAGCAATCAGTTTTAGACAGAGGTCTGAAATTTGTTCCCCCACGGAAACTGAACAAATTTTCCACCTTTATAGATATCCAGAAATACATTAGGAAACTGAATATCCAGAGGCATTTTTTAGCCCTCCCAACAGTTGATGCCCAAAACAACAATGGGAAGTCTACAGTGCCCTTAGGATCTTCCTCCTCTACCCAGCCTGGTGGTGTTCCCACCAGTATACATTCGGGGTTATCTAACCCCTCCTTATTTAACCCCCCAACTCACTCAGCTCCATCTATTAATGTATTTCGTACCCTTGTATTGAAGGATTTAGATGAACTACCTGCTAAGAGAGTTCACCAAGATCCAACAATTGCGGCAGGTTTGAAATCCCTGTGCCTTAATAAAAACCTCATTATCCGTCCGGCGGACAAAGGCGGGGGGATAGTGGTGCTTGACAAGGAAAACTATGTCAAGGAGATCTGCAGACTCTTAGAGGATAGAGCCACTTATAGTCCTCTGCCAGGGGATCCTACTTTGAAATACAAGAAAGCCCTGGTAGATATCATTAATGAAGGCTTTTCTTTGAACATCCTCGATAAGAAAGAACAGGAATACTTGGTTCCCTTGGCGCCTCGTATTCCTGTTATTTATTACCTCCCAAAGGTGCACAAGAACCCAGTCGATCCCCCTGGGCGTCCCATCGTAAGTGGGATCGACTCTGTCACGTCACGAATTGGGAAGTATATTGATCACTTTCTCCAGCCTTTGGTAAAATTGGTGCCCTCTTATTTGAGGGATACCAAGGATACCATTAATTTACTAGAGAAGGTACAGCATCAGGGAGATTTGATCTTAGTGACTGCAGATGTGTCTGCACTATACACCTGTATCCCACATCATTTGGGTCTTGAGGCAGTGGAGTTGTTTCTGACCAGAAACTCATCATTATCCTTGATACAGAGAAATTTCATTATGGAGTTATTGGATTTTGCCACACGGCATAATTATTTCTGGTTCCAGGGAACATTCTTCTCTCAAATAAAGGGTGTGGCAATGGGGGCTAAATACGCCCCCAGTCTTGCTAATCTCTTTATGGCCCAGTGGGAGGAGGATGTCGTCTATGCCCTTAACAGACCTGAATTAGTTCTGTGGGCTAGATATATAGACGACATCCTCCTCCTATGGAGGGGCACGAGAGAATCTTTAGACATCTTTATGGCAGCTCTTAATGATAATGATCGGGGAATTGTGTTAACGTATGAGGCGAGCTCCTCGTCCATACATTTCCTTGATCTGGAAATCATGGCTGTCAGTAATCACCTTGAATTTAAAACCTATTTCAAGTCTACTGACAGAAATGGGTACATCCCGGTCGATAGCTGTCACCATGACCAGTGGTTGAGGTCCATACCACGGGGACAGTTCCTCCGCCTCAGGAGGAACTGCACCCGTGATGATGACTTTGTGGCTCAATCCAATACCCTCAGGGAAAGATTCCTGGATAGGGGTTACTCATCCACTGGACTAGATACAGATATTTCCTCTGTATTGGAAATTGAGAGGTCTTCTCTTCTCACAGACAAACAGAGAAATGCTAGAGAGGATAGATTTAAATGGTCCTTCTTCACTTCCTATTCCACCCAACATCATGAAATCAAAAAGATTTTGAACAGGCATTGGAAAGTGTTGTTAAGCGATAGAATACTTGGACCATCTCTCCCTGAACGGGCAGGTGTGATCTATAGGGGTGCCCGATCTATTCAGGGTGAAATAGCCCCTAACATAATAGACCCTCCCACTAAGATTTCCTTTTTTCCAGAGGCTAATGGCTATTACCCGTGTAGAAAATATAATGTTTGCATGGTTAATGTATTGGGTAGACGTAGAACGGACACGTTTAGCTCTAGTGTCACGGGACGCAGTTATACCATGAAGCAATTCACCACCTGCGTCACCAGGTTCGTCGTGTACCTAATTACATGCCCATGCAAACTTCAATACGTAGGACGCACAATCAGGAATTTTTCTATTCGCGTTAACGAACATTTAGCCAAAATTCGCAAAGGTTGTGACAAGCACACCGTTTCGCGGCACTATTTGGAACATCATGCCAAGGACCCTAGAGGCACCCAATTTCAGGTGATAGATAGGTTTGTCCCCCATTGGAGGGGGGACTCCTCTCTGCGGGGTGTCTCTAGGTTAGAGACTTACTGGATACACGAGCTCAGGTGTTACTCACCCCATGGTATGAACATTGAATGGGACATTAATTGTTTCATCAACCGGGCGTGATTGCCCTGAGCTCGTGTGTCACTTTTTAGTCTGGACATATGGTCCGTACTAAACCTTTGTTACAATTCAACTCCCCTGTGCACTTGTTCAGGTGACAGGTGGGGTTGGTGTGTTATATGTGGACCTTAGTATACCTTCAATGTCGCCTTTTTGGTATTAACATTTGCTGTGTATACTTTGTTGCTGAGGGGGTGACATGATGTGTTGTGTTTTAAATGTTTGAATCACCACAATTTGTCGTGATATAAGGAGGAAGCTGGGTTCTTTATATCCGAATTCTAGCCTGATGTATGGTTTGCCCTTTTATGTGTTAAAAGGGTCTGCTATCTGTAATTCACTCATGGCGTTTTTTTGGGCTATATATATTATAAACGTCCATTAGTGGATCCATATAGTTCTTGATTTTTGTTTTTCATTCATTTTTCTCTCCCTCCACTAGATGGCGTTGGCTCCATGGCGTCTGGTGTTGCCATGGAATCATTGCGCCCTTTGGCAGTGAGATACCGCCGTCCGAGGGTAGTTGATGATCTTCCCAATTATAAGCTAGGAAAGAGGAGACGCCGTGACGTGATCACGTCATGATGCTGTCCCTGAGTGTAAGCGTGAGGCTTACGCGAGCGTCGCGCACCATGTGACCAATATCAGGATAACTGGTTGGGGTGCGCGCGCGTGATGTTCATGCGCACGATACGCACCAGACGCCCACGGCGCCACGCTACAACGGCGTCCTCTAGCCACAACATTTGCTTTGAGTGCGCGCGCGTGACGTTCACGTGCACGGCGCGCACTAGATGCCCGCGACGCCACGCTACAATGGTGTCCCCAATCAATATTGCAGCAACATTTGTGAAATGTAGCTGCAAGATGACCATCATCTGTGTACCTGCTGCCACTTAGCAGGATAATTAGATGCCCTCTATTGGCGGTAAGTTCAGGTGGGGACAATAACATCTAGATAATTAAGCTATTAGCACTGTTGGTTCCATCTGTCTTCCAATATGATTGGGGTATAATCTTAGGCGGGAAAATTTGATTCATATATTATTTTTTTTATGTGACTTATATGTTGTTTAAGTTGTATATCTATACACCAGGATTGCATATTGTTTCATATTTATTCATATTATTTGAATGTAATGATTCTTCAGTTCAGGTCAATTTGATGTTAGTCTGGTGTTGAACAGTTCATTATTTCCGGTTTTGACTCCGCCCCTTTTAGGGCGGGTCGGATTCATTTCAGACTTTATTTAATGTCAGCAATGTGGGGGGTACAGCACTATGCCCCTGTTGAAGACTTCTGAAGTCGAAACGCGTAGGGCTTGCTTATGCTGCACCCCACATTGCTCTTAATATTTTATTTTGTGATCACTTTTATATACATTTTTTGTCTATATTTAAAAAAAGACAAAATTCATTCAATAAACCGTTCATGGTTATATTGACCTGCACCATCTGGAGTTTTTCTTTTTCTCCTTTACCCTTGCATCTACCTTGAACTGTCTTGGAGCCTGTATGATCGGAGGAGTGTCCATCGAGTGAGTTGGTCATCTGCTACCCCGTGGGAGTCGGTCTGAGGCAATCTGGACATCTAGTTCCCCTTACTTTTGGTCATGGCGACCATCTAGCCCGTTTGACACACTGTCATACGACAGGTGTGTCCACCGTATCCGGTAAGAGTATTCAATCTCATCTTTTGTTTCTTACTGTTGATTTCCATCCGATATATTGAGGTCCTCCAGTCATCTATGCTGTGGCGGCCGTGTCCATGAAAAGACATTCACTTTCACTACACATATGCTGTTTGGACTTTTTTGAATCACTTTACTTATCCAGAGTGGTCACGTTTTACAGTCTTCACGGATGTCATCTCATATGTGAAATCATCCATTGGAACAGACTGCCTATGAACTTTATATCATTCATCACTAACCCCCAGTGGTTTATTAGTCCTTTACACATCAGAGGTGCTCTCAGCATCTCTTGATTTTGAGCGCTGCATTATTTTTCTATATATCTGTTTATACTTTGTTTGTTTGAGTGCCAGCAGCTCCGTTGCACAAATATTGGTTTAGCGCAGTTCTTTCACTTTATATTAACATAACAGCACAGGCACTCAGCATCAGCATCAGTCTTGAAGGGATGTGACATGTTAAAATCAATTAGTCTGTTATATCAGCATCAGGTGTGTGGTAGCTGGTGGTGATCCAAGACTGGTTCATCTTGATGAAAGTCAGTCGATCAACCGAGTCGGTGGACAGGCGCACCCTGTGATCCGTGACAAATCCTCCAGCAGCACTGAATGTGCGTTCCGAAAGAACGCTGGATGCAGGACAGGCCAGTAGCTCAATTGCATACTGTGCAAGCTCTGGCCAGTGATCCATCCTCAAGACCCAGTAAGCCAGAGGATTTTCGGTGGGGAAGGTGTCCAAGTCTGACCTTGCCCCTAGATATTCCTGCACCATGTTTATCAGACGCTGGCGATGGTTGCTGGAACCGATCATACTTTGGGGCTGCGGACTAAAGAATTGTCTGAACGCATCGGTCAGACGGCCACCTTCCCCACCGCTCCTTCTTTGACTGGCCGAAGCCTCAGCAACTCGTTGTCCAGGACCAGGAGTTTGTAACCTCCCAGTCTCTGGGAACGCGTTGCACAGACCTTTCTGCAAGGCCTCCCGGAGTTGTCTCATCCTCTGCTCCCTCTGCGACGGTAACATAAGGTCCGCAACCTTACCCTTGTACCGTGGATCAAGGAGAGTGGCCAGCCAGTAATGGTCCCTCTCCTTGATCCGAAGAATACGAGGATCCTTCCGCAGACTTTGCAGGATCAGGGAGGCCATGCAGCGTAGGTTTGCTGAGGCATTCGCTCCGGAGTCCTCTGGGTCACTAAGGACGACATGATCCGCAGCCACCTCCTCCCAGCCACGTACAAGTCCACTGGTTTCTTGGGACTGTAAATCATCCCTAAAAGACTGCTGCTGATGATGCTGAGTGCCAGCCTCCACCTCCATGCTGACACAATCCTCCTCCTCCTCCTCCTCCTCCTCCTCCTCCTCCTCTTCCTGTGCGATGGGTGGGACAGAAGGAACACTGTCTGGGTAAAGGGGGCCTTGAGAGGCAAGGAAGTCCTCCTCTTCCTGCCTCTGTTCTGCCTCAAGTGCCCTGTCCATTATTCCACGCAGCGTGTGCTCCAACAGGTGGACAAGAGGTACAGTGTCACTGATGCATGCACTGTCACTGCTCACCATCCTCGTGGCCTCCTCAAATGGTGCCAGGACAGTGCATGCATCCCTGATCATGCCCCACTGGCGTGGAGAAAAAAAACCAAGCTCCCCTGACCCTGTCCTGGTGCCGTAGTCGCACAGGTACTCATTGATGGCCCTCTGCTGCGTGTGCAGCCGCTGCAGCATGGCCAACGTTGAGTTCCACCTGGTGGGCATGTCACATATAAGGCGGTTCTTGGGCAGGTTCAACTCCTTTTGCAGCTCAGCCAGGCGAGCACTGGCATTATAAGATCTGCGGAAATGCACACAGACTTTCCTGGCCTGCCTCAGGACATCCTGTAAGCCCGGGTACCTGCCCAAGAACCGCTGCACCACCAGGTTAAGGACGTGAGCCACACAGGGCACATGGGTCAGTTGTCCCTGTCGGAGGGCGGAGAGGAGGTTGGTGCCATTGTCGCAAACCACCATTCCTGGCTTAAGCTGGCGTGGCGTCAACCACCTCTCGGCCTGGCCCTGCAGAGCAGACAGGACCTCTGCCCCAGTGTGGCTTCTGTCCCCCAAACACACCAGCGCAAGCACGGCATGGCATCTTTTTGCCTGCGTACTTGCGTAGCCCCTTGAACGGCTACGGAGCACCGCTGGTTCAGAGGACAAACCACAGGAAGAGGCCATGGAGGAAGAAGAAGAGGAGGGGGTGGAGGAGAGAGGTGTGTCACAACCAGTAGTAGCATTTTGGAGGCGTGGCGGTGGAACAACCTCCAACACTACTGCACCTTGTCCTGCATCCTTCCCAGCTGCCAAAAGAGTGACCCAATGGGCCGTGAAAGAAAGGTAACGTCCCTGTCCATGCCTGCTGGACCATGAGTCAGCGGTAATATGCACCTTACCGCTGACCGCCCTGTCCAGCGAGGCCAAGACATTGCCTTCCACATGCCGGTAGAGAGCCGGAATAGCCTTCCGTGAGAAAAAGTGGCGTTTGGGAACCTGCCACTGAGGAACCGCACATTGCACAAACTCACGGAAGGGGGCCGAGTCTACCAACTGAAAAGGCAGCAGTTGAAGCGCTAGCAATTTAGCCAAGCTAGCATTCAACCGCTGGGCATGTGGATGGCTGGGAGTGAACTTCTTTCGACGGTCCAGCAGCTGGGGCAGGGAAATTTGCCTGCTAGAATCGGACGTCGGTGTACTGCTAGCAGAGTGGCCGCAACTACTTGGCTGTGACACACCTAATTCTACACCTTCATTCCTCTCAGTGCATGTTTCAGAGAGGACTGAAGTTATAGTGGGGTTGGAGATCCCAGCTGATGCGGTGCAAGGAGAGGTCCGCTTTGTTCTTTGGTGTGGGTCTTTGAGGTAGGCTTGCCAACGAGCTGCATGGCAGGTCAACATATGTCTGGTCAGGCATGTGGTACCCAAGCGGCTGATGTTTTGGCCACGCGATATACGCTTGAGACATATGTTGCAAACAGCAGCTGTGCGATCTGATGCACTAGCCTCAAAAAAGGCCCACACCAAAGAACTTTTTGAATGACGGGCAGAGGCAGCGCCCTGCACAGGCGGAGCTCTGCGGTGTGATTCCGTCGGTGTACTGCCCTTACGCTGGCCACCAAAGGGCATCCTGCCTCGTTGGAGATGTGCCTCCTCCTCATCCTCCTCCTCCTCCTCTCTCCTATTAGGCACCCACGTGGAGTCAGTGACCTCATCATCCCCTCCCTCCTCATCACTGGAGCCAATCTGGCAGTATGCTGCAGCTGCTGGAACATGACTGCCAGATTGGTGTCCTTCTTGAGCATCCCCTCTGTCTGCTCTCACGCTACTGCCTTCCTGTAGCTGGGTTTCATCATCAGACCCTTCGAAACGCTGGGCATCCTCCTGGAGCATGTACCCAACACTGTGCTCAAACAGTTCGGGGGACTCCTCAGGAGGAGGACATGGTGGGTCTAGGGAAGGAGTGACTGATGATGAGTCTGACATTGATACCAGGGAAGAGGACGCTTTGGCAGCTGCTTTGCCAGTACCCTGAGCCTGGGTGAGAGAGGATGAGGAGGAGGAGGAGGGCTTGGTCATCCACTCTACCAAGTCTTCGGCATGATGTGGCTCAACATGTCCAGCTGCCGAAAAGAAGGACAAGCGTGTCCCATGGCCATGTGCTGATGACAATGCACCGCGTCCACGACCAGCACTGTTGCCCCCAGACACAGAGCCTGCTTGCCCTCTTTTATTGCCTCCTGACTGTCTGCCTCTCCTTGTTTGCCTTCCAGACATTCTAATAGATGGCCTGCAGGGAGATGGGAAAAAAGCAATAAGGGCTACCTTCAGGTGTCCTTCTCTGTCCCTTTACTTAAGGATTTCTAAATATGGTTGAGGATGATTGCTTTTGCACAGAATAGCACAACGACAATTTCCCTGACTGTCCAAAAAACAAGGATTTCAAAGATGGTTGATGAGGAATGCTTTAGCACACTATAGCACAAGTAGAATTTGCCTCACTGTCCTTCCCTGTCCCTAGAAACAAGGATTATCACAGTGAAAGAAACTGACACTCTTCCTACCTATAGTTTTCTGTCCCTAGAAAAAATGTTTTTTTAAAGCTGATTGATGATCAATGCTTTAGCACACTATAGCACAAGTAGAATTTGCCTCACTGTCCTTCCCTGTCCCTAGAAACAAGGATTATCACAGTGAAAGAAACTGACACTCTTCCTACCTATAGTTTTCTGTCCCTAGAAAAAATGTTTTTTTAAAGCTGATTGATGATCAATGCTTTAGCACACTATAACACAAGTAGAATTTGCCTCACTGTCCTTCCCTGTCCCTAGAAACAAGGATTATCACAGTGAAAGAAACTGACACTCTTCCTACCTATAGTTTTCTGTCCCTAGAAAAAATGTTTTTTTAAAGCTGATTGATGATCAATGCTTTAGCACACTATAGCACAAGTAGAATTTGCCTCACTGTCCTTCCCTGTCCCTAGAAACAAGGATTATCACAGTGAAAGAAACTGACACTCTTCCTACCTATAGTTTTCTGTCCCTAGAAAAAATGTTTTTTTAAAGCTGATTGATGATCAATGCTTTAGCACACTATAGCACAAGTAGAATTTGCCTCACTGTCCTTCCCTGTCCCTAGAAACAAGGATTATCACAGTGAAAGAAACTGACACTCTTCCTACCTATAGTTTTCTGTCCCTAGAAAAAATGTTTTTTTAAAGCTGATTGATGATCAATGCTTTAGCACACTATAGCACAAGTAGAATTTGCCTCACTGTCCTTCCCTGTCCCTAGAAACAAGGATTATCACAGTGAAAGAAACTGACACTCTTCCTACCTATAGTTTTCTGTCCCTAGAAAAAATGTTTTTTTAAAGCTGATTGATGATCAATGCTTTAGCACACTATAGCACAAGTAGAATTTGCCTCACTGTCCTTCCCTGTCCCTAGAAACAAGGATTATCACAGTGAAAGAAACTGACACTCTTCCTACCTATAGTTTTCTGTCCCTAGAAAAAATGTTTTTTTAAAGCTGATTGATGATCAATGCTTTAGCACACTATAGCACAAGTAGAATTTGCCTCACTGTCCTTCCCTGTCCCTAGAAACAAGGATTATCACAGTGAAAGAAACTGACACTCTTCCTACCTATAGTTTTCTGTCCCTAGAAAAAATGTTTTTTTTAAAGCTGATTGATGATCAATGCTTTAGCACACTATAGCACAAGTAGAATTTGCCTCACTGTCCTTCCCTGTCCCTAGAAACAAGGATTATCACAGTGAAAGAAACTGACACTCTTCCTACCTATAGTTTTCTGTCCCTAGAAAAAATGTTTTTTTTAAAGCTGATTGATGATCAATGCTTTAGCACACTATAGCACAAGTAGAATTTGCCTCACTGTCCTTCCCTGTCCCTAGAAACAAGGATTATCACAGTGAAATAAACTGACACTCTTCCTACCTATAGTTTTCTGTCCCTAGAAAAAATGTTTTTTTAAAGCTGATTGATGATCAATGCTTTAGCACACTATAGCACAAGTAGAATTTGCCTCACTGTCCTTCCCTGTCCCTAGAAACAAGGATTATCACAGTGAAAGAAACTGACACTCTTCCTACCTATAGTTTTCTGTCCCTAGAAAAAATGTTTTTTTAAAGCTGATTGATGATCAATGCTTTAGCACACTATAGCACAAGTAGAATTTGCCTCACTGTCCTTCCCTGTCCCTAGAAACAAGGATTATCACAGTGAAAGAAACTGACACTCTTCCTACCTATAGTTTTCTGTCCCTAGAAAAAATGTTTTTTTAAAGCTGATTGATGATCAATGCTTTAGCACACTATAGCACAAGTAGAATTTGCCTCACTGTCCTTCCCTGTCCCTAGAAACAAGGATTATCACAGTGAAAGAAACTGACACTCTTCCTACCTATAGTTTTCTGTCCCTAGAAAAAATGTTTTTTTAAAGCTGATTGATGATCAATGCTTTAGCACACTATAGCACAAGTAGAATTTGCCTCACTGTCCTTCCCTGTCCCTAGAAACAAGGATTATCACAGTGAAAGAAACTGACACTCTTCCTACCTATAGTTTTCTGTCCCTAGAAAAAATGTTTTTTTAAAGCTGATTGATGATCAATGCTTTAGCACACTATAGCACAAGTAGAATTTGCCTCACTGTCCTTCCCTGTCCCTAGAAACAAGGATTATCACAGTGAAAGAAACTGACACTCTTCCTACCTATAGTTTTCTGTCCCTAGAAAAAATGTTTTTTTTAAAGCTGATTGATGATCAATGCTTTAGCACACTATAGCACAAGTAGAATTTGCCTCACTGTCCTTCCCTGTCCCTAGAAACAAGGATTATCACAGTGAAAGAAACTGACACTCTTCCTACCTATAGTTTTCTGTCCCTAGAAAAAATGTTTTTTTAAAGCTGATTGATGATCAATGCTTTAGCACACTATAGCACAAGTAGAATTTGCCTCACTGTCCTTCCCTGTCCCTAGAAACAAGGATTATCACAGTGAAAGAAACTGACACTCTTCCTACCTATAGTTTTCTGTCCCTAGAAAAAATGTTTTTTAAAGCTGATTGATGATCAATGCTTTAGCACACTATAGCACAAGTAGAATTTGCCTCACTGTCCTTCCCTGTCCCTAGAAACAAGGATTATCACAGTGAAAGAAACTGACACTCTTCCTACCTATAGTTTTCTGTCCCTAGAAAAAATGTTTTTTTAAAGCTGATTGATGATCAATGCTTTAGCACACTATAGCACAAGTAGAATTTGCCTCACTGTCCTTCCCTGTCCCTAGAAACAAGGATTATCACAGTGAAAGAAACTGACACTCTTCCTACCTATAGTTTTCTGTCCCTAGAAAAAATGTTTTTTTAAAGCTGATTGATGATCAATGCTTTAGCACACTATAGCACAAGTAGAATTTGCCTCACTGTCCTTCCCTGTCCCTAGAAACAAGGATTATCACAGTGAAAGAAACTGACACTCTTCCTACCTATAGTTTTCTGTCCCTAGAAAAAATGTTTTTTTAAAGCTGATTGATGATCAATGCTTTAGCACACTATAGCACAAGTAGAATTTGCCTCACTGTCCTTCCCTGTCCCTAGAAACAAGGATTATCACAGTGAAAGAAACTGACACTCTTCCTACCTATAGTTTTCTGTCCCTAGAAAAAATGTTTTTTTAAAGCTGATTGATGATCAATGCTTTAGCACACTATAGCACAAGTAGAATTTGCCTCACTGTCCTTCCCTGTCCCTAGAAACAAGGATTATCACAGTGAAAGAAACTGACACTCTTCCTACCTATAGTTTTCTGTCCCTAGAAAAAATGTTTTTTTTAAAGCTGATTGATGATCAATGCTTTAGCACACTATAGCACAAGTAGAATTTGCCTCACTGTCCTTCCCTGTCCCTAGAAACAAGGATTATCACAGTGAAAGAAACTGACACTCTTCCTACCTATAGTTTTCTGTCCCTAGAAAAAATGTTTTTTTTAAAGCTGATTGATGATCAATGCTTTAGCACACTATAGCACAAGTAGAATTTGCCTCACTGTCCTTCCCTGTCCCTAGAAACAAGGATTATCACAGTGAAATAAACTGACACTCTTCCTACCTATAGTTTTCTGTCCCTAGAAAAAATGTTTTTTTAAAGCTGATTGATGATCAATGCTTTAGCACACTATAGCACAAGTAGAATTTGCCTCACTGTCCTTCCCTGTCCCTAGAAACAAGGATTATCACAGTGAAAGAAACTGACACTCTTCCTACCTATAGTTTTCTGTCCCTAGAAAAAATGTTTTTTTAAAGCTGATTGATGATCAATGCTTTAGCACACTATAGCACAAGTAGAATTTGCCTCACTGTCCTTCCCTGTCCCTAGAAACAAGGATTATCACAGTGAAAGAAACTGACACTCTTCCTACCTATAGTTTTCTGTCCCTAGAAAAAATGTTTTTTTAAAGCTGATTGATGATCAATGCTTTAGCACACTATAGCACAAGTAGAATTTGCCTCACTGTCCTTCCCTGTCCCTAGAAACAAGGATTATCACAGTGAAAGAAACTGACACTCTTCCTACCTATAGTTTTCTGTCCCTAGAAAAAATGTTTTTTTAAAGCTGATTGATGATCAATGCTTTAGCACACTATAGCACAAGTAGAATTTGCCTCACTGTCCTTCCCTGTCCCTAGAAACAAGGATTATCACAGTGAAAGAAACTGACACTCTTCCTACCTATAGTTTTCTGTCCCTAGAAAAAATGTTTTTTTAAAGCTGATTGATGATCAATGCTTTAGCACACTATAGCACAAGTAGAATTTGCCTCACTGTCCTTCCCTGTCCCTAGAAACAAGGATTATCACAGTGAAAGAAACTGACACTCTTCCTACCTATAGTTTTCTGTCCCTAGAAAAAATGTTTTTTTTAAAGCTGATTGATGATCAATGCTTTAGCACACTATAGCACAAGTAGAATTTGCCTCACTGTCCTTCCCTGTCCCTAGAAACAAGGATTATCACAGTGAAAGAAACTGACACTCTTCCTACCTATAGTTTTCTGTCCCTAGAAAAAATGTTTTTTTTAAAGCTGATTGATGATCAATGCTTTAGCACACTATAGCACAAGTAGAATTTGCCTCACTGTCCTTCCCTGTCCCTAGAAACAAGGATTATCACAGTGAAATAAACTGACACTCTTCCTACCTATAGTTTTCTGTCCCTAGAAAAAATGTTTTTTTAAAGCTGATTGATGATCAATGCTTTAGCACACTATAGCACAAGTAGAATTTGCCTCACTGTCCTTCCCTGTCCCTAGAAACAAGGATTATCACAGTGAAAGAAACTGACACTCTTCCTACCTATAGTTTTCTGTCCCTAGAAAAAATGTTTTTTTAAAGCTGATTGATGATCAATGCTTTAGCACACTATAGCACAAGTAGAATTTGCCTCACTGTCCTTCCCTGTCCCTAGAAACAAGGATTATCACAGTGAAAGAAACTGACACTCTTCCTACCTATAGTTTTCTGTCCCTAGAAAAAATGTTTTTTTAAAGCTGATTGATGATCAATGCTTTAGCACACTATAGCACAAGTAGAATTTGCCTCACTGTCCTTCCCTGTCCCTAGAAACAAGGATTATCACAGTGAAAGAAACTGACACTCTTCCTACCTATAGTTTTCTGTCCCTAGAAAAAATGTTTTTTTAAAGCTGATTGATGATCAATGCTTTAGCACACTATAGCACAAGTAGAATTTGCCTCACTGTCCTTCCCTGTCCCTAGAAACAAGGATTATCACAGTGAAAGAAACTGACACTCTTCCTACCTATAGTTTTCTGTCCCTAGAAAAAATGTTTTTTTAAAGCTGATTGATGATCAATGCTTTAGCACACTATAGCACAAGTAGAATTTGCCTCACTGTCCTTCCCTGTCCCTAGAAACAAGGATTATCACAGTGAAAGAAACTGACACTCTTCCTACCTATAGTTTTCTGTCCCTAGAAAAAATGTTTTTTTAAAGCTGATTGATGATCAATGCTTTAGCACACTATAGCACAAGTAGAATTTGCCTCACTGTCCTTCCCTGTCCCTAGAAACAAGGATTATCACAGTGAAAGAAACTGACACTCTTCCTACCTATAGTTTTCTGTCCCTAGAAAAAATGTTTTTTTAAAGCTGATTGATGATCAATGCTTTAGCACACTATAGCACAAGTAGAATTTGCCTCACTGTCCTTCCCTGTCCCTAGAAACAAGGATTATCACAGTGAAAGAAACTAACACTCTTCCTACCTATAGTTTTCTGTCCCTAGAAAAAATGTTTTTTTAAAGCTGATTGATGATCAATGCTTTAGCACACTATAGCACAAGTAGAATTTGCCTCACTGTCCTTCCCTGTCCCTAGAAACAAGGATTATCACAGTGAAAGAAACTGACACTCTTCCTACCTATAGTTTTCTGTCCCTAGAAAAAATGTTTTTTTAAAGCTGATTGATGATCAATGCTTTAGCACACTATAGCACAAGTAGAATTTGCCTCACTGTCCTTCCCTGTCCCTAGAAACAAGGATTATCACAGTGAAAGAAACTGACACTCTTCCTACCTATAGTTTTCTGTCCCTAGAAAAAATGTTTTTTTAAAGCTGATTGATGATCAATGCTTTAGCACACTATAGCACAAGTAGAATTTGCCTCACTGTCCTTCCCTGTCCCTAGAAACAAGGATTATCACAGTGAAAGAAACTGACACTCTTCCTACCTATAGTTTTCTGTCCCTAGAAAAAATGTTTTTTTAAAGCTGATTGATGATCAATGCTTTAGCACACTATAGCACAAGTAGAATTTGCCTCACTGTCCTTCCCTGTCCCTAGAAACAAGGATTATCACAGTGAAAGAAACTGACACTCTTCCTACCTATAGTTTTCTGTCCCTAGAAAAAATGTTTTTTTAAAGCTGATTGATGATCAATGCTTTAGCACACTATAGCACAAGTAGAATTTGCCTCACTGTCCTTCCCTGTCCCTAGAAACAAGGATTATCACAGTGAAAGAAACTGACACTCTTCCTACCTATAGTTTTCTGTCCCTAGAAAAAATGTTTTTTTAAAGCTGATTGATGATCAATGCTTTAGTACACTATAGCACAAGTAGAATTTGCCTCACTGTCCTTCCCTGTCCCTAGAAACAAGGATTATCACAGTGAAAGAAACTGACACTCTTCCTACCTATAGTTTTCTGTCCCTAGAAAAAATGTTTTTTTAAAGCTGATTGATGATCAATGCTTTAGCACACTATAGCACAAGTAGAATTTGCCTCACTGTCCTTCCCTGTCCCTAGAAACAAGGATTATCACAGTGAAAGAAACTGACACTCTTCCTACCTATAGTTTTCTGTCCCTAGAAAAAATGTTTTTTTAAAGCTGATTGATGATCAATGCTTTAGCACACTATAGCACAAGTAGAATTTGCCTCACTGTCCTTCCCTGTCCCTAGAAACAAGGATTATCACAGTGAAAGAAACTGACACTCTTCCTACCTATAGTTTTCTGTCCCTAGAAAAAATGTTTTTTAAAGCTGATTGATGATCAATGCTTTAGCACACTATAGCACAAGTAGAATTTGCCTCACTGTCCTTCCCTGTCCCTAGAAACAAGGATTATCACAGTGAAAGAAACTGACACTCTTCCTACCTATAGTTTTCTGTCCCTAGAAAAAATGTTTTTTTAAAGCTGATTGATGATCAATGCTTTAGCACACTATAGCACAAGTAGAATTTGCCTCACTGTCCTTCCCTGTCCCTAGAAACAAGGATTATCACAGTGAAAGAAACTGACACTCTTCCTACCTATAGTTTTCTGTCCCTAGAAAAAATGTTTTTTTAAAGCTGATTGATGATCAATGCTTTAGCACACTATAGCACAAGTAGAATTTGCCTCACTGTCCTTCCCTGTCCCTAGAAACAAGGATTATCACAGTGAAAGAAACTGACACTCTTCCTACCTATAGTTTTCTGTCCCTAGAAAAAATGTTTTTTTAAAGCTGATTGATGATCAATGCTTTAGCACACTATAGCACAAGTAGAATTTGCCTCACTGTCCTTCCCTGTCCCTAGAAACAAGGATTATCACAGTGAAAGAAACTGACACTCTTCCTACCTATAGTTTTCTGTCCCTAGAAAAAATGTTTTTTTAAAGCTGATTGATGATCAATGCTTTAGCACACTATAGCACAAGTAGAATTTGCCTCACTGTCCTTCCCTGTCCCTAGAAACAAGGATTATCACAGTGAAAGAAACTGACACTCTTCCTACCTATAGTTTTCTGTCCCTAGAAAAAATGTTTTTTTTAAAGCTGATTGATGATCAATGCTTTAGCACACTATAGCACAAGTAGAATTTGCCTCACTGTCCTTCCCTGTCCCTAGAAACAAGGATTATCACAGTGAAAGAAACTGACACTCTTCCTACCTATAGTTTTCTGTCCCTAGAAAAAATGTTTTTTTTAAAGCTGATTGATGATCAATGCTTTAGCACACTATAGCACAAGTAGAATTTGCCTCACTGTCCTTCCCTGTCCCTAGAAACAAGGATTATCACAGTGAAATAAACTGACACTCTTCCTACCTATAGTTTTCTGTCCCTAGAAAAAATGTTTTTTTAAAGCTGATTGATGATCAATGCTTTAGCACACTATAGCACAAGTAGAATTTGCCTCACTGTCCTTCCCTGTCCCTAGAAACAAGGATTATCACAGTGAAAGAAACTGACACTCTTCCTACCTATAGTTTTCTGTCCCTAGAAAAAATGTTTTTTTAAAGCTGATTGATGATCAATGCTTTAGCACACTATAGCACAAGTAGAATTTGCCTCACTGTCCTTCCCTGTCCCTAGAAACAAGGATTATCACAGTGAAAGAAACTGACACTCTTCCTACCTATAGTTTTCTGTCCCTAGAAAAAATGTTTTTTTAAAGCTGATTGATGATCAATGCTTTAGCACACTATAGCACAAGTAGAATTTGCCTCACTGTCCTTCCCTGTCCCTAGAAACAAGGATTATCACAGTGAAAGAAACTGACACTCTTCCTACCTATAGTTTTCTGTCCCTAGAAAAAATGTTTTTTTAAAGCTGATTGATGATCAATGCTTTAGCACACTATAGCACAAGTAGAATTTGCCTCACTGTCCTTCCCTGTCCCTAGAAACAAGGATTATCACAGTGAAAGAAACTGACACTCTTCCTACCTATAGTTTTCTGTCCCTAGAAAAAATGTTTTTTTAAAGCTGATTGATGATCAATGCTTTAGCACACTATAGCACAAGTAGAATTTGCCTCACTGTCCTTCCCTGTCCCTAGAAACAAGGATTATCACAGTGAAAGAAACTGACACTCTTCCTACCTATAGTTTTCTGTCCCTAGAAAAAATGTTTTTTTTAAAGCTGATTGATGATCAATGCTTTAGCACACTATAGCACAAGTAGAATTTGCCTCACTGTCCTTCCCTGTCCCTAGAAACAAGGATTATCACAGTGAAAGAAACTGACACTCTTCCTACCTATAGTTTTCTGTCCCTAGAAAAAATGTTTTTTTTAAAGCTGATTGATGATCAATGCTTTAGCACACTATAGCACAAGTAGAATTTGCCTCACTGTCCTTCCCTGTCCCTAGAAACAAGGATTATCACAGTGAAATAAACTGACACTCTTCCTACCTATAGTTTTCTGTCCCTAGAAAAAATGTTTTTTTAAAGCTGATTGATGATCAATGCTTTAGCACACTATAGCACAAGTAGAATTTGCCTCACTGTCCTTCCCTGTCCCTAGAAACAAGGATTATCACAGTGAAAGAAACTGACACTCTTCCTACCTATAGTTTTCTGTCCCTAGAAAAAATGTTTTTTTAAAGCTGATTGATGATCAATGCTTTAGCACACTATAGCACAAGTAGAATTTGCCTCACTGTCCTTCCCTGTCCCTAGAAACAAGGATTATCACAGTGAAAGAAACTGACACTCTTCCTACCTATAGTTTTCTGTCCCTAGAAAAAATGTTTTTTTAAAGCTGATTGATGATCAATGCTTTAGCACACTATAGCACAAGTAGAATTTGCCTCACTGTCCTTCCCTGTCCCTAGAAACAAGGATTATCACAGTGAAAGAAACTGACACTCTTCCTACCTATAGTTTTCTGTCCCTAGAAAAAATGTTTTTTTAAAGCTGATTGATGATCAATGCTTTAGCACACTATAGCACAAGTAGAATTTGCCTCACTGTCCTTCCCTGTCCCTAGAAACAAGGATTATCACAGTGAAAGAAACTGACACTCTTCCTACCTATAGTTTTCTGTCCCTAGAAAAAATGTTTTTTTAAAGCTGATTGATGATCAATGCTTTAGCACACTATAGCACAAGTAGAATTTGCCTCACTGTCCTTCCCTGTCCCTAGAAACAAGGATTATCACAGTGAAAGAAACTGACACTCTTCCTACCTATAGTTTTCTGTCCCTAGAAAAAATGTTTTTTTAAAGCTGATTGATGATCAATGCTTTAGCACACTATAGCACAAGTAGAATTTGCCTCACTGTCCTTCCCTGTCCCTAGAAACAAGGATTATCACAGTGAAAGAAACTGACACTCTTCCTACCTATAGTTTTCTGTCCCTAGAAAAAATGTTTTTTTAAAGCTGATTGATGATCAATGCTTTAGCACACTATAGCACAAGTAGAATTTGCCTCACTGTCCTTCCCTGTCCCTAGAAACAAGGATTATCACAGTGAAAGAAACTAACACTCTTCCTACCTATAGTTTTCTGTCCCTAGAAAAAATGTTTTTTTAAAGCTGATTGATGATCAATGCTTTAGCACACTATAGCACAAGTAGAATTTGCCTCACTGTCCTTCCCTGTCCCTAGAAACAAGGATTATCACAGTGAAAGAAACTGACACTCTTCCTACCTATAGTTTTCTGTCCCTAGAAAAAATGTTTTTTTAAAGCTGATTGATGATCAATGCTTTAGCACACTATAGCACAAGTAGAATTTGCCTCACTGTCCTTCCCTGTCCCTAGAAACAAGGATTATCACAGTGAAAGAAACTGACACTCTTCCTACCTATAGTTTTCTGTCCCTAGAAAAAATGTTTTTTTAAAGCTGATTGATGATCAATGCTTTAGCACACTATAGCACAAGTAGAATTTGCCTCACTGTCCTTCCCTGTCCCTAGAAACAAGGATTATCACAGTGAAAGAAACTGACACTCTTCCTACCTATAGTTTTCTGTCCCTAGAAAAAATGTTTTTTTAAAGCTGATTGATGATCAATGCTTTAGCACACTATAGCACAAGTAGAATTTGCCTCACTGTCCTTCCCTGTCCCTAGAAACAAGGATTATCACAGTGAAAGAAAGTGACACTCTTCCTACCTATAGTTTTCTGTCCCTAGAAAAAATGTTTTTTTAAAGCTGATTGATGATCAATGCTTTAGCACACTATAGCACAAGTAGAATTTGCCTCACTGTCCTTCCCTGTCCCTAGAAACAAGGATTATCACAGTGAAAGAAACTGACACTCTTCCTACCTATAGTTTTCTGTCCCTAGAAAAAATGTTTTTTTAAAGCTGATTGATGATCAATGCTTTAGTACACTATAGCACAAGTAGAATTTGCCTCACTGTCCTTCCCTGTCCCTAGAAACAAGGATTATCACAGTGAAAGAAACTGACACTCTTCCTACCTATAGTTTTCTGTCCCTAGAAAAAATGTTTTTTTAAAGCTGATTGATGATCAATGCTTTAGCACACTATAGCACAAGTAGAATTTGCCTCACTGTCCTTCCCTGTCCCTAGAAACAAGGATTATCACAGTGAAAGAAACTGACACTCTTCCTACCTATAGTTTTCTGTCCCTAGAAAAAATGTTTTTTTAAAGCTGATTGATGATCAATGCTTTAGCACACTATAGCACAAGTAGAATTTGCCTCACTGTCCTTCCCTGTCCCTAGAAACAAGGATTATCACAGTGAAAGAAACTGACACTCTTCCTACCTATAGTTTTCTGTCCCTAGAAAAAATGTTTTTTAAAGCTGATTGATGATCAATGCTTTAGCACACTATAGCACAAGTAGAATTTGCCTCACTGTCCTTCCCTGTCCCTAGAAACAAGGATTATCACAGTGAAAGAAACTGACACTCTTCCTACCTATAGTTTTCTGTCCCTAGAAAAAATGTTTTTTTAAAGCTGATTGATGATCAATGCTTTAGCACACTATAGCACAAGTAGAATTTGCCTCACTGTCCTTCCCTGTCCCTAGAAACAAGGATTATCACAGTGAAAGAAACTGACACTCTTCCTACCTATAGTTTTCTGTCCCTAGAAAAAATGTTTTTTTAAAGCTGATTGATGATCAATGCTTTAGCACACTATAGCACAAGGAGAATTTCCCTCACTGTCCTTCCCTGTCCCTAGAAACAAGGATTCGCACAGTAAAACACACTGACACTCTCCCTACCTATCCTTCTCTTTCCCTAAACTAAAGGAATCCAGGTTAAGCAAGAAAAAATAAATGTCACTGTCCCTGCCTATGCTTCTCTTTCCCTGCTCCGGAACACACTACACTAGGCCGCCATGCTGGCGGCCTTTTATAGTGTGGGGCGTGTACTAAACACCCTCAGCAATAATTGGCCACAGGCATCCTGCCTGTGGCCAATCATTGCTCTCCTCGCTGCCGGCGCTGTGATTGGCCAAGCATGCGGGGTCACAGTGCATGCTTGGCCAATCACAGCGCCTGGATGACACTGCGATGGCGTAGTGCATTGTGGGCCGTTCGCGTCACTCGAATTAGGCGCGAATGGCCCAAATCGTTCGATCTTCGTCGAACGATCGAACAGCCGATGTTCGAGTCGAACGTATGTTCGACTCGAACACCGAGCTCATCCCTACTCGGGAGTCTCTCCTCATGTGTAATTTGCATGTGCATGTAGCGCTTGCCCAGTATGGACCGCTAAGTAAATGCCCGGATTAATTTCCTATCTGGACAGTCTGTGCAAAGTCTTTTCACTACGAATTAAATAGACTGAGCTCTTCGGATCACAATTTCCCCTTTAACCACTTACAGACTGGAAGATTTTCCCCCTTAACCACTTAACGACCGCCCACTGTAAAAATACGTCAGCAGAATGGCACCGACAGGCAGAATCACGTACATATACGTGATTGCCTTTGTATAGTTGGGGGGTCCGATCGGACCCCCCTTCTTTACAGTGGGTGGTCGTTTTACCTTCGGGAGCGATCCGGCATGAGGGGACGGCCATTCGATTCCGGCCACCCCCTCTCGATCGCTCCCGGCGAATGAGAGAGCTTCCCCTGCCTGCCAGGAAGGAGGAAGTGATGTCATCTCTCCTGGGGCGCTCACATATACCGAGCGCCGTACAGGAGAAGATGCAGGTTAGTACACAAAACAGCACACTGACACCAGGACACATAGGCACATAAATCGCCCCCCCAGGCCCCCCCAGACACCCCCAGATCACCCCCCAGCCCCCCCCCCAGCCCCCAGTCACAGTGTCACTGATTGCAGTGACCATTTATTTAGTGATCACTGCAATCAGTGACATTTGTGACTGTAAAAGTGTCACTACATTTAGTTTTAGGTCCAGTGTAGCCCCCTAACCCCCCCTAATAAAGGTTTAACCCCCTGATCACCCCCCAGATAACCCTTTCACCCCCTAGCACCGCCGTCACTAAGCAATCATTTTTCTGATCGATGTCTTAGCGTCGGTGATGCTGATCGGTAGCCAGTAATTTTTTTTAGGTTCGCCGCAGGTTTTTATAGCGTCGGGTACCCCCTGTGACAGCAGGAAGGTAAAGTCACCTGGTTGCATCCAGGGGGGTAGATATATTTCGCCCAGATTCAGGCTTTACGCCGATTTATACAGCTAGGTGGAGAGTTGTATAAACCCAGCTGAGACTAGTGGGCTCATTGATGACTCATACCTCTAGGGAGAGGGCTGGGCGTCGTGCAGACAGGGAGTTGATGAGTCCAGCTGAACCTTGTCAGCTCATTTAGGCCTCTATAAGAAAGCCCAGATTCATTAGATGTTGGCTCATGCCTGGAAGCAGACCTGTGTGGACTGTCTAGGGAGAGTGAACCCCTGTGCGGTGAGAGAAAGCCTGTGTGGCTATATTTTGCTTGGACATTTAAAACCAGGGACTAGGACAGCACTAGGCTGATCCCAGTCGTTAGTTAGGAAACCTGTAAGTTTAGTCAGAGGTCAAGTTGACCAGGATTTATTTTGTGTTTGTTTTTTTTGCCTTGCTGTGTTTTTGTCACTGTAAATAGAAAATAAACCGCACCTTTTTTGATTTTGAAAACCACAACCTCCGTCTGCTGGGCCTGTTTTTGGGTGGGGAGCCCATCCCGGGGGTCACACATACCCGCTGCCGAGCTAGCCCCCTCACAGTTGGTGGAGAACCAGTGGCAGTTTTTTTTTAAGCCAGCATGGAGGAGATACTGAAACAGCTGGCTCTAGCAAATGCCAATCAACAGCAGACAAATGCAGGTTTGCAAAGGAGCCTTGCAGCCCAGCAGCAAGCTCATCAACAGAGCCTTGCAACTTTACAACAGAGTCTGGAGGCTCAGCAACAAGCCCAACAGCAATCTGAGGCCCGCTTCATAGACCTGTTGCAGAAGCAAGAGCAGAGACTACAACAACAGATGGAAGCAGTAATGCAGCAACGTCCGCAGACCGGTGAGGAAAGCCGTCCCACTAATACCGCGTCCTTTGGGGTGAGTCGTTTATTGACAAAAATGACTGGAGAGGATGATCCAGAGGTATTTTTGACCACATTTGAAAGGACCGCTGAAAGAGAAAAGTGGCCTGAGGAGCAGTGGGCTGGACTGGTGGCTCCTCTGTTAACGGGTGAATCGCAGAAAGCTTACTATGACCTAGAGCCTGACCAAGCAAAAGACTATGTGATGCTAAAAGCTGAAATATTGGCAAGGCTGGGTGTCACCCTGGCTGTCCGGGCTCAGCGTGTGCATAACTGGACTTTCCAGCTTGGAAAACCCCCCAGGTCTCAAATGTATGATCTCATTCACCTGAGCAGAAAGTGGCTACAGCCAGAGACTTTGTCCGCACCAAAGATTGTGGAACGTGTTGTAATGGATCGGTTTTTGAGAGCTCTTCCTACTGCCATCCAAAAGTGGGTAAGCCATGGAGACCCAGAGACGGCCGATGGTCTTGTGGATCGTGTGGAGAAATACTTGGCTACAGAGAACCTGACGGCCTCTTCCAGAGACACTCGGAT
The DNA here is from genome assembly GCA_029206835.1 of Rana muscosa. Taxonomy (NCBI): domain Eukaryota; kingdom Metazoa; phylum Chordata; class Amphibia; order Anura; family Ranidae; genus Rana; species Rana muscosa. The sequence goes on from CM055116.1 coordinate 917,288,072, forward strand.
TTTCCACCCTAAGACCAGACCATCCCCAGGGGCGGATAAGATGATTCCAAGGGGTAAGGGTGGAGAGAGTGAGAGGGTGGGAGCTCTACCCCAAGTTTGGCGAGAACAGCCTGGGAAATCAGCGGCTCAAGAGGCGGCAAGAAGGATCATTTGCTACCGCTGCCGGCAAGCGGGACATATTGCAGCAAATTGCCCGGTTTTGGAGGAACCCATGCAGTGTGACTTTCTGACGGGCAGACGTCAGTCGCTGTGTGCGACAGTCGCATGCACTGCCATTCGGGGAACTGAGAAACATTTATGCAAAATGTGTATTAATGGTAGAAATGTTGTGGTATTGCTGGATTCAGGTAGCCTTGTGACCCTGATAAAGGCTGAGTTAGTTAAAACAGAGGTCTCTGGGAATAGCAAGGTAGCCGTTATTTGTGTGCATGGGGACACCCGAGAGTATCCAGTGACTACAGTGTGTTTCGAGACCCCCAAAGGTACCCTTTCTCATCCAGTGGGCTTAGTGTCTCAGTTACCGCATGACGCCATTGTGGGAAGGGATTTTCCGAAGTTCTGGGAACTGTGGGATGATCATGAGCCCCCCACTGGTGCCCCTATGTACCAGGAATATGATAGCCAGAACTCCTCTGAGAGTGGTGAGGACTCTCCCGAATTTCCCTTGTCAGTATTGGCAGGGGAGACTCAAACTGGAGAGGAGCCCACCTCCTCATACGAAAACCTACCTTCTGTGGAGTTTTCTGATCTTGAGGTTCACAGGGAAAACTTTGCCACAGAACAGTTGAAAGACCCCGCCCTAATAAAGGCACGGGAAAACGTAGTGAAAATAGATGGCGAGTTAGTGAACCCAGATAATACCTGCACTTACCCATACTTCAGCGTAGAGAAGGACCTACTGTATCGGGTGGCAAAAAGGGCAGAAGAAACCGTTGAGCAGCTGGTGGTGCCCAAACCTTACAGGAAGTTGGTGTTGGAGTTGGCCCATGGGCACATTCTTGGAGGTCATCTGGGGACAGAGAAAACCCGAGAGAGGGTATTACAGAGATTCTATTGGCCTGGGGTGATGAAGGACATAGAAAATTATTGTTCCTCCTGCCCTGTGTGTCAGAGGTCGGCCCCGATGCCACACTTCCGTAGCCCGCTGGTCCCTCTACCCATCATTGAGGTCCCATTTGAGAGAATCGCAATGGATTTGGTAGGTCCTATAATCAAGTCCGCTAGGGGGCACCAGTACATATTGGTTATAATGGACTATGCCACCCGTTATCCAGAAGCGATCCCTCTCAGAAATACCTCGGCCAAAACCATAGCCAAAGAGCTATCTCTTGTTTTTAGCCGGGTGGGTATTTGTAAAGAACTGCTTACGGACCAAGGTACACCCTTTATGTCCCGGGTTATGAAGGAGCTGTGTAAATTGTTCAAAGTGACGCAATTACGTACATCTGTGTATCACCCCCAAACCGATGGGCTGGTTGAAAGATTCAACAAAACCCTAAAACAAATGTTGAAGAAAGTGGTGGATAGGGATGGAAAGGATTGGGACTGTCTACTTCCTTATTTGATGTTTGCTATTAGGGAGGTGCCCCAATCCTCTACGGGATTCTCCCCCTTTGAGTTACTGTATGGGAGACACCCAAGAGGGCTGTTGGATATTGCCAAGGAAACTTGGGAAAGTGAGAGTTCTCCCCACAGGAGTGTGATTGAGCATGTCGCCCTGATGCAAGATCGAATTGCACAGGTAATGCCCATCGTGAAGGAACATTTGGCCCAAGCGCAGTTGGCACAGCAGAGAGTGTACAACCGTGGAGCCAAGACCCGTACCTTTTCCCCGGGGGATAGGATATTGGTACTTGTCCCTACGGTTGAAAGTAAATTCCTTGCCAAATGGCAAGGCCCCTACGAGATAATGGAAAAAGTGAGCGAAGTGAATTACAAGGTCAGACAACCAGGAAGGCGAAAGCCCGAACAGATCTATCACGTTAATCTGTTGAAAGCCTGGAGGGATAGAGAGTCCCTAGTCGCAGACACTTGGTCACCAGCTCAAACTGGTTGCGTGATTCCTGAGGTTGGAATCGCAGCCACCTTGTCACAACCCCAACAACAGGAGGTTAAGGAGTTTGTGCTTCGCAACAAGGAGGTATTCTCTGAGCTGCCGGGACAAACATCTGGGGTAGAGCATGACATTATTACCCCGCCCGGTGAAAGGGTGAAGTTAAAACCCTATCGGATCCCAGAGGCCCGACGGGAGGCAATACGGGAGGAAGTACAGAAAATGCTGAACTTAGGGGTGATAGAGGAGTCCCAAAGTGATTGGTCTAGTCCCATTGTGTTGGTGCCTAAACCGGATGGGAGCTGGCGATTTTGTAACGATTTTCGTCAGTTGAACAAAGTTACAAAATTTGACACCTACCCCATGCCACGTATAGATGAGTTGATCGACCGGCTGGGAACAGCCCGATACATGACGACTCTTGACCTCACAAAAGGGTATTGGCAAATCCCCCTGGCCAAGTCAGCCAAAGAGAAAACCGCATTTGTAACCCCAGACGGGGCGTTCCAATATAAAAGAATGCCGTTCGGGTTACAGAATGCGCCGGCCACATTCCAGCGGAAAATGGACCAGATGCTGAGGCCCCATCGGAAGTATGCTGCGGCTTACCTGGATGACGTAATTGTCCATAGCACAGATTGGGCCTCACATCTGCCAAAAGTGCAAGCAGTCCTGGACTCTGTTCGGGAAGCAGGGTTTACGGCTAACCCCAAGAAGTGTACCATTGGGCAGGAGGAGGCCAAATATCTTGGGTACACCATTGGGAGGGGAGTAATAAAACCCCAACTCAACAAAGTCGAGGCCATCCAGAGTTGGCCACGTCCCAACAGCAAGAAGCAGGTACGAGCCTTTCTGGGAATCGCTGGGTATTATCGGCGATTCATTCCCCACTTTGCTTCTAAGGCTGTGCCCCTAACCAACCTGACGAAGGGGAAAGGGTCGGTCATGATTAAATGGACCCCCGAGGCTGAGGCAGCATTCCAATTCTTGAAACAAGCCTTATGTAGCCAGCCAGTGTTGTACTCACCCGACTTCTCTAAAGACTTTGTCGTACAAAGTGATGCGTCAGATGTGGGGTTAGGAGCAGTATTGTCCCAGGTCTGGAACGGGGAAGAGCACCCAGTCATTTACCTCAGCAGGAAGTTGAAGTCCCATGAGGTAAATTACGCCACCGTTGAAAAGGAGTGTTTAGCGGTGAAGTGGGCTCTAGATTCCCTTCGGTACTACCTGCTAGGTAGGCACTTTGACATGGTTACGGATCACGCTCCGTTAAAGTGGATGGCTCAAAACAAGGAAACAAATAGAAGAGTGAATAGGTGGTTCCTGGCCCTCCAGGAATTCAACTTCACAGTAAAGCATCGCCCTGGCGTTCAAATGGGGAATGTGGATGCTTTGTCTCGAGTACATAAATGCCTGATTGCTGGTGTTCCAACCCCGAGGTTAAAACAAGAGGGGGGGGTATGTGACAGCAGGAAGGTAAAGTCACCTGGTTGCATCCAGGGGGGTAGATATATTTCGCCCAGATTCAGGCTTTACGCCGATTTATACAGCTAGGTGGAGAGTTGTATAAACCCAGCTGAGACTAGTGGGCTCATTGATGACTCATACCTCTAGGGAGAGGGCTGGGCGTCGTGCAGACAGGGAGTTGATGAGTCCAGCTGAACCTTGTCAGCTCATTTAGGCCTCTATAAGAAAGCCCAGATTCATTAGATGTTGGCTCATGCCTGGAAGCAGACCTGTGTGGACTGTCTAGGGAGAGTGAACCCCTGTGCGGTGAGAGAAAGCCTGTGTGGCTATATTTTGCTTGGACATTTAAAACCAGGGACTAGGACAGCACTAGGCTGATCCCAGTCGTTAGTTAGGAAACCTGTAAGTTTAGTCAGAGGTCAAGTTGACCAGGATTTATTTTGTGTTTGTTTTTTTTGCCTTGCTGTGTTTTTGTCACTGTAAATAGAAAATAAACCGCACCTTTTTTGATTTTGAAAACCACAACCTCCGTCTGCTGGGCCTGTTTTTGGGTGGGGAGCCCATCCCGGGGGTCACACATACCCGCTGCCGAGCTAGCCCCCTCACACCCCATATATTACCTAATGAAGGTTTAACCCCCTTGATCGCCCCCCAGGTAACCCTTTCACCCCCTATCACCACTGTCACTAAGTTATAATTTTTCTGATCGATGTCTTAGCGTCGGCGATGCTGATCGGTAGCCAGTAATTTTTTTTAGGTTCGCCGCAGGTTTTTATAGCGTCGGGTACCCCCATATATTACCTAATAAAGGTTTAACCCCCTTGATCACCCCCCAGGTAACCCTTTCACCCCCTAGCACCGCCGTCGCTATGCGATTATTTTTCTGATCGATGTCTTAGCGTCGGTGATGCTGATCGGTAGCCAGTAATTTTTTTTAGGTTCGCCACAGGTTTTTATAGCGTCAGGTACCCCCATATATTATCTAATAAAGGTTTAACCCCCTTGATCGCCCCCCCAGGTAACCCTTTCACCCCCTATCACCACTGTCACTAAGCGATAATTTTTCTGATCGATGTCTTAGCGTCGGCGATGCTGATCGGTAGCCAGTAATTTTTTTTAGGTTCGCCGCAGGTTTTTATAGCGTCGGGTACCCCCATATATTACCTAATAAAGGTGTAACCCCCTTGATCACCCCCCAGGTAACCCTTTCACCCCCTAGCACCGCCGTCACTATGCGATCATTTTTCTGATCGATGTCTTAGCGTCGGTGATGCTGATCGGTAGCCAGTAATTTTTTTTAGGTTCGCCGCAGGTTTTTATAGCGTCAGGTACCCCCATATATTATCTAATAAAGGTTTAACCCCCTGATCGCCCCCCAGGTAACCCTTTCACCCCCTATCACCACTGTCGCTAAGCAATCGTTTTTATGATCGTTGTCTTAGTGTCGGTGATGCCGATAGGTAGCCAGTAATTTTTTTTTAGGTTCGCCGTCAGGTTTTTATATAGCGTCAGGTACCCCCATATATTACCTAATAAAGGTTTTAACCCCCTAATTGCCCCTAGTTAACCCTTTCACCAGTGATCATCATATAAGTGTTACGGGTGACGCTGGTTAGTTAGTTTGCTTTTTATAGTGTCAGGGCACCCGCCGTATATATAACCCAATAAAGGTTTAACCCCCTGATCGCCCGGCGGGTGATATCAGTTAGGTTTTAGCGTCAGAGAGGGTCTGCGTCACACCCCAGGCAGCGTCAGGTTAGTGCCAGTAGCGCTAACACCCACACGTGAAGCATACACCCCCCTTAGTGGTATAGTATCTGATCAGCTCAATATCTGATCTGATCAGATCTATACTAGCGTCCCCAGCAGTTTAGGGTTCCCAAAAACGCACTGTTAGTGGGATCAGCCCAGATACCTGCTAGCACCTGCGTTTTGCCCCTCCGTCCAGCCCAGGCCACCGAAGTGCAGTATCGATCGATCACTGTCACTTGCAAAACACAACACACATAACTGCAGCGTTCGCAGAGACAGGCCTGATCCCTGCGACTCCAGTGCTGTAGGAGGTGATTTCACCACCACAGTTAAAAAAAAAAAGCAATTATGTCAAAGCATTGGGGCAGCAGGAGCGGAGGAGCGATTTTGCTCCTAATGCCGCGTATATACGGTCGAAATTCCGACGGAGGCTTGCCCGTGGAAAAGTCTGACCATGTGTACGCGGCATAACTTTTGCGAGAAGATGCCCCCATGCTTCGGCATATATAAATGGTGCATGTATGCCCATCATTAGAAGTGGGTGGATGAAGGGCGGTATTCTAATGGTGGGCATACCCACCGATCAATCTTTTTTTTTCATTCAGCCAACAGGCTGCATGAAAAAAAAAGATTACAATACATGTCCAACAAGGACCAGCAACGTACTGGTATGTTGCTGGACTTTGAATGTTTATACCAGAATGATGCCTGCGGGTTTAGGTATCATCTTGGTATCATTCTTTTCAGCCAGCGGCCGGCTTTCATGTAAAACCAATCCTAGTGGCTAATTAGCCTCTGGACTGCTTTTACAAGCAGTGGGAGGGAATGTCCCCCCCGGATATAAAAAGCGCCATTGGGAAATTGGGAAAGCATTTTATCACACCGATCTTGGTGTGGTCAGATGCTTTGAGGGCAGAGGAAAGATCTAGGGTCCAATAGACCCCAGTTTTTTCAAAAAAGAGTACCTGTCATTACCTATTGCTATCATAGGGGATATTTACATTCCCTGAGATAACAATAAAAGTGATAAAAATAAATAAATATGGAAGCAACAGTTTAAAAATAAAATAAAAAAGCAAAATTAATAATAAAAAAAAAAAAAAAAAAAAAGCACCCCTGTCCTGCCCTGCTCTTGCCCAATGGCGAACGCAAGCGTCGGTCTGGCGTCATATGTAAACAGCAATTGCACCATGCATGTGAGGTATCACCGCGAAGGTCAGATCGAGGGCAGTAATTTTAGCAGTAGACCTCCTCTGTAAATCTAACGGGGTAACCTGTAAATGCTTTTAAAGGCTTTTAAAAATGTATGTAGTTTGTCGCCAATGCGCGTTTGTGCGAAATTTTAAAGCATGTCGTGTTTGGTATCTATGTACTCGGCCTAAGATCATCTTTTTTATTTCATCAAACATTTGGGCAATATAGTGTGTTTTAGTGCATTAAAATTAAAAAAAGTGTATTTTTTCCCAAAAAAATGCGTTTGAAAAATCGCTGCGCAAATACTGTGTAGAAAAAAAAATGCAACACCCACCATTTTATTCTGTAGAGCCTTTGCGTTAAAAATATATATAATGTTTGGGGGTTCAACATAATTTTCTTGCAAAAAAAAATATGTTTTCATGTAAACAAAAAGTGTCAAAAAGGGCTTTGTCTTCAAGTGGTTAGAAGAGTGGATGTAAGCTTCCTAATGTTGTGTATAAAATGCCAGAACAGTTCAAAACCCCCCCCAAATGACCCCATTTTGGAAAGTAGACACCCCAAGCTATATACTGAGAGGCATGTCGAGTCCATGGAATATTTTATATGTTGACACAAGTTGCGGAAAAAATAATTTTTTTTTATTTATTTTTTTTGCACAAAGTTGTCACTAAATGATATATTGCTCAAACATGCCATGGGCATATGTGGAATTACACCCCAAAATACATTCTGTTGCTTCTCCTGAGTACGGGGATACCACATGTGTGAGACTTTTTGGGAGCCTAGCCGTGTACGGGACCCCAAAAACCAAGCACCGCCTTCAGGCTTTCTAAGGGTGTCAATTTTTGATTTCACTTCTCACTGCCTATCACAGTTTCGGAGGCCATGGAATGCCCAGATGGCACAAAACCCCCCAAATGACCCCATTTTGGAAAGTAGACACCCCAAGCTATTTGCTGAGAGGTATTGTGAGTATTTTGCAGATCTCGCTTTTTGTCACAAAGTTTTGAAAATTGAAAAAAAAAAGAAAAAAAAAATGTTCTTTCTTCATTTTCAAAAACAAATGAGAGCTGTAAAATACTCACCATGCCTCTCAGCAAACAGCTTGGGGTGTCTACTTTCCAAAATGGGGTCATTTGGGGGGGTTTTGTGCTATTTTGACATTTTATGGCCTTCAAAACTGTGATAGGTAGTGAGGAGTGAAATCAAAAATTTGCGCCCTTAGAAATCCTGGAGGCGGTGCTTGGTTTCCGGGGTCCCGTACGTGGCTAGGCTCCTAAAAAGTCCCACACATGTGGTATCCCCGTACTCAGGAGAAGCAGCAGAATGTATTTTGGGGTGCAATTCCACATATAACCATGGCATGTGTGAGCAATATATCATTTAGTGACAACTTTTTGTAATTTTTTTTTGTCATTATTCAATCACTTGGGACAAAAAAAAAAATATTCAATGGGCTCAACAGGCCTCTCAGCAATTTCCTTGGGGTGTCTACTTTCTAAAATGGGGTCATTTGGGGGGGGTTTGTGCTATTTTGGCATTTTATGGCCTTCAAAACTGTGATAGGTAGTGAGGAGTGAAATCAAAAATTTGCGCCCTTAGAAATCCTGAAGGCGGTGCTTGGTTTCCGGGGTCCCTAAGTGGCTAGGCTCCTAAAAAGTCCCACACATGTGGTATCCCCGTACTCAGGAGAAGCAGCAGAATGTATTTTGGGGTGCAATTCCACATATAACCATGGCATGTGTGAGCAATATATCATGTAGTGACAACTTTTTGTAATTTTTTTTTTTTTTTTGTCATTATTCAATCACTTGGGACAAAAAAAAAATATTCAATGGGCTCAACATGCCTCTCAGCAATTTCCTTGGGGTGTCTACTTTCTAAAATGGGGTCATTTGGGGGGGTTTTGTACTGCCCTGTCATTTTAGCACCTCAAGAAATGAGATAGGCAGTCATAAATTAAAAGCTGTGTAAATTCCAGAAAATGTACCCTAGTTTGTAAACGCTATAACTTTTGCGCAAACCGATAAATATACGCTTATTGACATTTTTTTTACTAAAGACATGTGGCTGAATACATTTTGGCCTAAATGTATGACTAAAATTGAGTTTATTCGATTTTTCTTATAACAAAAAGTAGAAAATATCATTTTTTTTCAAAATTTTCGGTCTTTTTCCGTTTATATCGCAAAAAATAAAAATCGCAGAGGCAATCAAATACCATTAAAAGAAAGCTCTATTTGTGGGAAGAAAAGGACGCAAATTTCGTTTGGGTACAACATTGCATGTCCGCACAATTTACAGTTAAAGCAGCGCAGTGCAAAATTCTGAATTCACCTCTGGTCCTTTAGCTACCAAATGGTCCGGGGCTTAAGTGGTTAATGACCAGGCCATTTTTTTCGATACGGCACTGCGTCGTTTTAACTGACTATTGTCTGGTTGTGCAACGCTGTACAGAAACAAAATTGACATATTTTTATCCCCACAAATAGAGCTTTCTTTAGATGGTATTTGATAACCTCTGTGATTTATATTTTTTGTGCTATAAACAAAAAAAGAGCAAAGATTTTGAAAAAATATGTTTTACTTGTTATAATAAATGTCCTAATTTAACCACTTGTCCCCCGCCCACTGTCAATAGACGGCGGGCGGAGGATACTCTCGTTCTGGGAGGACGTCATATGACGTCCTCCCTTTAAAACGAGCTAGGAGGCGCGCGCGCGCGCTGCCAGCGGCACGCGCGCGCGCCCATCACGTTCACAAGGCCCGGTGCGCGTGCCCGGCGGCCGCGATTGCCACCGGGCACCCGCGATTGCCCGGGAAACGAGCAGGAAAGTGGATCTCTGTGTGTAAACACAGAGATCCACATCCTGTGAGGGAGAGGGGACCGATGGTGTGTCCCTTGTACATAGGGACAACCATCGGTCACCTCCCCCAGTCAGTCCCCTCCCCCCACAGTAAGAACACTTTGAGGGAACATATTTAACCCCTTCCCGCCCCGTAGTGGTTAACCCCTTCCCTTCCAATCACATTTATACAGTAATCAATGCATTTTTATAGCAGGGATCGCTGTATAAATGTGAATGGTCCCAAAAATGTGTCAAAAGTGTCCGATGTGTCCGCCGCAATATTGCAGTCACAATAAAAAATCGCAGATCGCCGCCATTACTAATAAAAAAAAAAATGCTATAAATCTATCCCCTATTTTGTAGACGCTATAACTTTTGCGCAAACCAATCAATACGCGCTTATTGCGATTTTTTTTTTTACCAAAAATATGTAGAAGAATACGTATCGGCCTAAACTGAGGAAAATTTTATTATAAAAAAAAATGGGTATTTATTATAGCAAGAAGTAAAAAATAGTGTTTTTTTTCCAAACTGGACGCTCTTCTTTTGTTTATAGCGCAAAAAATAAAAACCGCAGAGGTGATCAAATACCACCAAAAGAAAGCTCTATTTGTGGGAAAAAAAGGACGCAAATTTCGTTTGGGAGCCACGTCGCACGACCGCGCAATTGTCATTCAAAATGTGACAGCGCTGAAAGCTGAAAAATGGCTTGGGCAGGAAGGGGGTTTTCGTGCACAGTAGAGAAGTGGTTAAAAAAAAACAACAACACATTTCTTCATCAGTCTAGGCCAATATGTATTCTCCTACATATATTTTTTTACTAGTAAAGACGGTGATCTGCAATTTTTTGCGGGATTGCGACATTGGGGCGGACAGATCGGACACTTATGAGTTGATTTTTGGGATCATTGACATTTATACAGCAATCCGAGCTAAAAATAGCCACTGATTACAGTATAAATGTCACTGGCAGGGAAGGGGTTAACACTAGGGGCTATCAAGGGGTTAAGTGTGTTCCCTGGGAGTGTTTTTAACTCTATGGGAGTTGAGCTGACTGGAGGGGGAGAAAGATTGCTGTTCCTAATCACTAGGAACAGAAGATCTCTCTCTAACTCCCCTGTCAGAACGGGGATCTGTCTGTATACATTGGCAGATCCCCATTCTGGCTCTCGTTTCCGCAATCGTGGGTGGCCGGCGGACATCAGGGCCGCCGGCCACGCACATCAGGGCCGCCGGGCACGCACATCGGGTCCTCCGACCGTACAGCGGAAGCACCTTGTCCCCATATTGATGAGGATATGGGCCTCTTCCCGACAACTCTGGCCGTTGGGCTTATGGAATTTTGGAAGCCCCCTTTAACAAGGGGGCCCCTAGATCTCGGCCCCCCACCCTATGTGAATGAGTATCGGGTACATTGTACCCCTACCCTTCACCTTAAAAAAAAGTGTCATAAATAAAACAGTACACAGGTTTTTAAAGTAATTTATTAAGACAGCTCCGGTGTCACTTCCGATTTCTTCTCCGACTCTTCTGCCTCCTCCGCTGATGTCTTCTGCCTCTGCATGTTCTCCCCTCTCTAGATCTTCTCAGCTAATGTCTTCTTCTCCCTCTGTCCACTGTCTTCTGCCTCTGTCGGGTCTTTTCCGCTGTCTTCTCGCTCTTTTGCCGGGTCTTCTCCCTCTGTTCTTCTTCCGATGTTGACTCAACACTCTCTCCCACTTTAATGCTGGGTGCGCAGTGTGCCACTACTTATATTGGCATGGGGCGGGGTCACCAGGTGACATCATCATGAGGCACCGCCCCTTTGGCGTTACCGCCCCATCATGCCCCGGGTGGTGACGTCACGTCTCTTACCATTCTATACTCACAAATGTTCTTGGAAAAATTGGTTGCCTCCTTCCACTCTCCTCCAGACACTTTCTCCCAGGGGCGGACTGACCATTCAGGCGCTCAGGCACAGACCGAGGGCCCCATGCCACTAGGGGGCGCCATCAGTGTGGCCAGATCAGTAAAAGCAATGACAGTATGTAAAAATCTGTGTATTTTAACATCTGTCCCTGAAATGTCCCTTGCCGACATCATTTTGCTGTGAAAATCTGAGGCTATAGCTGCCCTGCCTCTGTACTGCCTCCTCAGCCAATGGGAACACAGCGTACACACTCCCTTCTTCACCACGGCTCATTTGATTTCAGAGCAGGAGATCGCTGACAGCTGGAGGAGAAGAGAGGGAGGAGGGGACACAGCCTGCAGTGTGGGAAGGGCTGCAACCTGCTGGAAGGTAAGCTGGCTGAGGTAAACTTTGTGTCTTTTTGTCAGTGGCTTACCCTGGTGAGCAGGGGGGAGGGGGAGGATATGTTTTTCCTCTAGCATGGCTCCTCCTGTGTGTTGCTATGGCAATTTCTATAGTGACTTTATTGTAACAATATAGAGTTTAGGTTTAGTTACAGTGACCCTTGATATGTACTTTGCAGGAAACAGGAAATGGGTGGGAGGGGCTTGGAAAGGGTTTGTAGAGACATGTGTGTTTGGAACAGATGGTGTTTTGGGAGGACAAAGCGAGACATGGGTGTGAGAAGCTGGAGAGCTTTGGAGACCTTTTCAGTTGGACTGAGCAAGGAACTATGGACATTACATCTTGACCCCTAAGTTGAGTACATGTTTAATTGACTTAATGTGTACATATTGTACTTGCTTATATTTTTAGGCAAATATTTTGTAAGCTATGAATTGTGTTGTACTGTGCATCCTACAGTTGTATGTGCAGATTTTTTTCTTGTTTAGTAAAGCATTGATACACTACAGAAGTCTAAGCTTCCTTGGTTTGACCACAAGAACCTTAATAGATAGACATAAAGCATTACAATGGGGGTTTGTGGCCGTAATTTGTGCTAAAATTTCAACAGAAGCCGACCTGTTTTCTGTGGTGTGTTTTGTTGCTTGTGCTGGGGGAAAAATGCTGCATACACTGTTTAGGAAGAGTAAGGCTGCAAAGGTTTCTGGTGTCCAGGAGGATTTGAAGGGGTGCACCCTTCCTATCTGGGCCAGAAATAGTCAGTGGATGTCTGTTGCAAAGGAGCTGGCTGGATATGCTTCTCCTTTGAACAGAGCTTGGGGGGATGGAGTCTCTGATCTTTCCTCAGATTTTAGTCTCAAAATTTTGGGGTTCATAAGGGAGAGATGCGGGCAGTTGCTGTGTTTTGGTTTGCATTTCCTGCATGCTCTACACATTGAATCTAAAAAGAGGGAAAAGGCAGAATTAGAAAGAGATTTAATTAGGGAGCAGCTTGCAGTAGCATCCAAGTGTTTGGAAGAAGCTGCAAGCAAGGCAAAAGTTTATTTAGAAAGTAGGGTAATCAAAGTTAAACCTGCAGTGGCTTCGAAGAGTGTTCAAACTGCTGTAGGCCGAGCTGAAGATTTGAATGTGCTGTGTGCAGCCCTCATGAATAAATCTAATGATGCTCTAACAAAGGACAAAGGCCCAAAGCCTGTAAGCAGAAGTAGGACATGTGCTACTGTTACTTCTCATAACCAGGAAGCTGAGGATTTGATCAGCTCAAATTACAGAGTTGATTCAGATACAAGGAAGGCAAGGCCTATGATCTCCAGGAGACACATGTGGATTGATTTACTAAAGGTGGGGTCCCTAGAGAGAAATAGATGGGATTCCTACACCAGCTTTGTTTAAGAAGTGGAAGCAAATGGTTGGGAATGGTAGATTCCGTCACATTAAGTGTTTCTGTTGCCATAAAATGGGGCATTTTGCAAAAATGTGCCATGCTGTGAAGACTGAACAGCAGGCCTGTGTGCTTCCCAGGACAGCACGGAGAGACATGCAAGTTTATTCGTTATTCATTTATTCGAAGTCAATGCCTTTCCGTGAAAGTGTTTCAAGGCAACAGTGGGCACCCTACAATAGTTTTGCAGTTAGAAATGGGCAGATAGAGAAATGTGAGCAGTGTGCTATGTTTTTGGCACAGTTGGAAATGAACATATAATCTGCTTTTGTCTCTTACTCTTTTCAGGTATTGAGCATCGAGAGGTGGAGCAGGCAGAGCAGACGACCATGCTGGGTGGGAGGAGGAAGACCAGAAGAGAGCTTGATGAAGATGCGGATGATGTCCTAAAGGTGGCTGAATTGGAGTGGACTTTTTCATCTGAGCATTTCCTTATGACCAAGAGGACAAGAGACTTTCATCTGGGACTTTCTTTACACAAACTGCCAAAGACATTAACCCTGCTCAAAAGTAATCTTGCAGCCTTCTAGGGGGGGGTTATTTTGCCCTTTTCTGGACAAAAGGCTTTATGAAGTTTCCTATATTATTCTATAAAGTCAAGAGGTGGTATGTGTTGCTATGGCAATTTCTATAGTGACTTTATTGTAATAATATCGAGTTTAGGTTTAGTTACAGTGACCCTGCCCCCCTCCATTGATATGTACATTGCCAGCTCCAGCTTCTCACATCCATGTCTCTCTTTGTCCTCCCAAAACACCATCTGTTCCAAACACACATGTCTCTACAAACCCTTTCCAAGCCCCTCCCACCCATTTCCTGTTTCCTGCAAAGTACATATCAATGGAGGGGGGGGGGGAGGGTCACTGTACTAAAACCTAAACTCGATATTATTACAATAAAGTCACTATAGAATTTGCCATAGCAACACATCCTGTCTCTGAAGCTGTTAGATCGATTTTCTGTGAGAAAGTGTGAGAAGTGCACTGCTTCTGGAGGAAGGACATGTTCTGAACTTCTCCCCCAATCTCTGATACCCTGCCTACTCATTACCTGCCCTCCAGTACACAGTCCCAGTCCCCTCCTCTCCTGCATTACCACCTAATGTGTCTGTGAGCTGCTGGGGCACTACAAGTCCCAGCATGCCAGGAGATGGGGCAACAGTGTGTTTCTTTTAGGCAGATTTTTGGGTGAAAAGTGCTGGTGTGTGTGTGTATATGTATATATGTATGGTGTGTGTCTGTGTGTATATATGTATACTGTGTGTCTATCAGTGGCGGTGTGTCCATAAGGGGTGCATAGGCACCACCCCCTCTCTCCTGGCACTGTTCTATCACCATAGATAGATTCATGCATAGCATGAATCTATATATGGTCGCCTCTGACACCCCCTATTCAGGTGCCCGGCCCCTTTTCGGGCGCCAGGCACCTGAATTACAGCGGCAGGGTTTTTTTTTGGAAGCACCTGATTAGAGCCGTAGGCTCTAATAGGCACCCAAAAAGGTGAACAGCGGGCACCATGCTGGGCGTTCGCTGTTCACTCAGCTGTGTGTTAACAAAGTGAAGGAATTCGCTTTGCTAACACTGAACTGCCTCTCAGCCAATCAGGTGCTCGGGTCTGTTACCTGTCACCTTATTGGCTGAAGCGTCAGGCCCTGTGATTGGAAGCCTGATAGAGAGGACGGAAGAAGACACCGCAGACGTGCAGGACACCGCCACAGACCCGCTGCGAGACAGGTAAGTGCCGGGCAATGCACACTGGCAGCATTTGATGGGGCACAGTAGTGGCAATTGATGGGCACACTGGCAACATTTGGTGGGGCACAGTAGCGACAATTGAGGGGAACAGTAGCGGCAATTGATGGGCACACTGGCAGCATTTGATGGGGCACAGTAGCAGAAATTGATGGGCACACTGGCAGCAATTGATGGGCACAGAAGCAGCAATTGATGGGCATACTAGCAGCAATTGATGGGGACAGTGGCTGCAATTGATGGGCACAGTGGCGGCAATTTATGGGTACAGTGGCTGCATTTGATGTCACAGTGGCTGCGTTTGATGGGCACAGTAGCTGTGTTTGATGGGCACAGTAGCTGTGTTTGATGGGCACAGTAGCTGCGTTTGATGGGCATAGTGGCTGCAATTGATGTCTTTTTTTTGTTTCAGTTCATTTGCGCCCCCCCCCCCTAAAAATTTTGAGCACCAGCCGCCACTGTTGTCTATGTGTATATATGTATAATGTGTGTGTG
The DNA here is from genome assembly GCA_029206835.1 of Rana muscosa. Taxonomy (NCBI): domain Eukaryota; kingdom Metazoa; phylum Chordata; class Amphibia; order Anura; family Ranidae; genus Rana; species Rana muscosa. The sequence goes on from CM055116.1 coordinate 917,303,371, forward strand.
TTTCTATGTATACTGTGTGTGTGTATGTATACTGTATGTTTCATTTGTGCCTACTGTCTCTAAACAGAAGTCGATCTAACAATCCTATGCCCATGAAAAATTCACTTGTTGCCATTCGGAGGCAGCTGAATGGTGAACCGCTGAGCCCAGCCTCGGATCAGGCAGCAGGGCAGGTCTGGGTGCGTGCCTGTGCGGTGATATCATGGCACACATCAAGCACGGCTTTTATTCACACGCCCCACTGCCAGATCTGAGGTCAACCACAGTAGTTCACTATTCCGCTGGCTCTAAGACCCCTTTAACACTGGAGCGCTTTGCAGGCGCTATAACACTATAACGCTTTGCGGCGCTTTGGTGGTTTTAACCCTTTTTCGTCCGCTAGCGGGGGTTAAACGCCCTAGTGGTCGAATACCTCCATAAATACAATGGTAAAGCACCGCTTAAAATAGCGGTGCTTTACCGCCGACGCCCCAGTGTGAAAGGGGCCTAAGACTCACTTGCGCAGTTCAGAGCCTGCAACTAGTGGATTTTTTTTTTTCTAATTTAAAGGCCTTTTCCTGCCAGCTGCCTGCCACTCCAAGGACTAAGGTGCAAAGGTGTGTGTAAGGGGACACTGATAGAAGGTGACACACTGGGGGGGCTCTGCCATAAGGTAGTGATGTATAGGGAGAATGTTGAAACTTTGATGTAAGGGAGGACTCGGATGTGAGCGTGGCACTCATCCTGACTGCTGTACTCTATATGTTGTTTTGTTTGTTACTTACTCCTGGCATTGCGGCCACCTGTAAGCCTGGGGGCCCCATAATCTTCTATTGCCCGGGGGCCCCATGAGTTGTCAGTCCGCCCCTGCTTTAACCCCATGGTACCAGAGTAGAACCTCAGATGACAGCCCCTCAGTCAGCTTCAGTAGATCTCAGCAAAGCAGGCCTCCAAACATTATATATATTTTTTTCTAACACCCAAAGAATAAAATGGCAGTCGTTGCAATACTTTCTGTCACACCGTATTTGCACAGCGGTCTTACAAATGCACTTTTTTGGGGAAAAAAAAACACTTTTTTAAATTAAAAAATAAGACAACAGTAACGTTAGCCCAATTTGGAATAGTGACAAACTTTTACCCTTAAAAATCTCTATAGGCGAAGTTTAAAAAATTCTACAGGTTGCATGTTTTGAGTTACAGTGGAGTTCTAGGGCTAGAATTATTGCTCTCGCTTTAACGATCGCGTGATACCTCACATGTTTGATTTGAAAACCGAGCGCTGCTCACGTATGCGTTCGCTTCTGCACACAAGCTCGGCAAGATGGGCGCGTTTACATTTTTTTTTTATTATTATTATTTATTTTACCTTTTATTTTATTTTTTTACACTGTCCTTTTAAAAAAAATTGTGTCACTTTTATTTCTATTACAAGGAATGTAAACATTCCTCCGATCTCATATTTACACTAAAATGCAATAAAAATAAAAAAATAAAATGCCCTCTTTAAAGTACCGACGTATATCGGCGGCAGGCAGTCCATAAGTGGTTAATGATAGAAAGGTACTATTAACTTGTTGTAAGTCAGGTTGTAGTATCCTTTCACCCCTAGGTCGTGATCTCCTCCTCAGGGAAAAAGACCAGGCTTCTCTCGATATCAGAGTATTTATAAAGACTCCCAGTCACCATCTGTGCATCTCTCCCCAGGGATTGGCTAGGGCTATATGAATATTCAGCTGCTGATTAGACTCTTCCTGCCCACTAACTTCCAGAACATTTCTGGACCAAGCAGAGGGAAGCAGTCAATCCAGCAGCCAATGAAACACAGAACAGGCCAGAACAATCAAACACAGCTACACTGATTACAGTGAGCCAAAACTAAATTTGCCTAACAACGAAATGTAGCTTAGCGGGATATAGTGAGCCAGAACTAAATTTACCTAATCGTGAGGGGGGGGCGTGTCCAAGATGGCGACCGGTGCAGAAGCATAGTGTGAGAGCTCCGCCACTCTGCCTGATATTCATCCTGTTTCCCTGCGAACCTACATCTTCCTGGACCTACACCTGTGCTTCCAACAGTTCTTTGACCTGATATACCCATTAAGCACAAGTCGGCAGCTCACAAGAAAGCCTCCCCGTCCCATATACAGCCTCGTGGCGGGAAAGCCAGGCCTCGTAAGCTCTCCAACATGGCGTCACAGACAGAAGAAGCAGACCCAGCAATCCGGAAGCATGATAACTTTACCGCCCTGATGCAGGCTATCACGACCTGCCAAACCCCTCTGACAGGGAAAATGCAGCTGGAGATGGGACTGATCCGCAAAGATATGGACAAGTTCCGGACTCGGCTGATGGAGGATGAGCACCGCATGGTGAATTCAGAGGACATGCTGAGAGACCACTCCACCTCCCTCCATACCCTTACTTCTAAAGTGAAGGCTCTTTAATACAGAGCAGAGGACGCGGAAAACCATAATCTGAGAAATAATCTCTGCATTTTAGGGCTTCTGGAAGGATTGGAGGACCCCAACCCTGCTGCCTTCACCGAATGACTCCTCCGCCAGCTGTTTCCACAGGCAGCATTCTCTCCGTTCTTTGCGGTAGAATGTGCCCACAGAATGCCGGCGGCCCCTGGAGCCCCCGGAACCCCTCCGCGCACGTTTATTCTCAGGCTCATTAACTTCCGAGACAGAGACCTGGTGCTAAGAGAGAGCAGGAAGATTGAAGCCCTGTGTTTTGAGGGATCCCGGCTTATGATTTTTCCAGATTTTTCTGTGGAAACATAGATGCAGCGCAAGTCTTTTGACCACGTGAAGCTCGCCCTGAGAGATAAGGGTCTGAAATATAGCATGCTGTTCCCTGCCCATTTACGAGTACAAGACGGAGAATCCCACCGCTTCTTCACATCTCCAGAGGATGCTTCTAACTGGCTGGAGTCCCTTCCACAGCGCTGACACCATGGACAACAATCGGCCTCCCCTCCCTCTCTTCCCCTCTCCGATGGGTGAGTTACTTCACTACCTCTTAAACATTGTACTGGCATGTTCCTAGACTCCGCTAGGTTTGCAGTAGACATGTGCACACTAAAATATTTTGTTTCGGAATTTCGTTTTCGTCCGAAAAATATAATTATTTAGTTACTTCTGAAATTCGTTTTTATTTATTTTGTTTTGTTAAAAAATGCATTTGTCCGAAAATCCGAACTAATTAAGGTCAAATCTGTCACGAAGGCTTATGGTGTCTGTCGAATGTTCTAAGAAGATTCGACGAAGCAGTTAAACTGTACGACGCCGCAATCATACATTTTCGGTCGAATGCTCCGCCCACAAGCTATAGTAGAATTCTAAAGTTGTATGACTAGTAATAATTATATTTATTAATTATTATTACTAGTCAACCAACATTAGAATTCTTCTATAGCCTATGGGCGGAGAATTTGATCATAAATGTCCGCTCATGGGGATCGTATGTTTTTAGCTGCTTCATCGAATCTTCATGTCTCTATAATGTCGAATCTTTTCTCTCTCTGTCAAATCTTTTCTCTCTATGTCGACTCTTTTCTCTCTATGTCGAATCTTCATGTCTGTACAATGTCGAATCTTTTCTCTCTATGTCGAATAATCTAGGACTAATAGAGTTAGGTTAGGCACATTCAACCACAGATCGCTATTGTCACCGTCATGTCTAATCTTCTATCTATATCGAACTGTTTTCGCAACGAAACGAAAATAAAGCATTTTTTATGTCGGATCTTTCGGATTTCGGATTCTGCACATCATTTGTTAAAACGAACGCGAAAATCCCTGAAATTCAGATGAAAATGCATTCGGACGAAAAGGAATGCACATGTCTAGTTTGCAACGAACTTTCCTGCTTCCCTGTTGGAGACGCCTGCATCGCTACCTGTTGACCCCTGCTTCTACTGGGACTTACCCTTATACTGATACTGCAGCTGCAAATCTCAGCTAGCCCCACTATTGTGCTGGAATCCTCTATCATTGCTTCCCATGCACGAGGTGGGATGACTGTTGCAGTGATTTTACATACTCTACGGAGGGGAAGGGGATGGAAACATCTGTTTTGTTGTTACAACCAGGTTTGGATAACTGACAATACCTAATTTTCTGGTTTTCAATCTCATTAAGAACTGTACCCCCAGTATCACCTGGGTGAATACCTTCCCGCAGGGAGGATGATCCGCTATTCCTATGTTAGGTTCCTCCTTATACGCAGGCAGCACAGTTGCTGACCAGTTTGTGTGTGCTTTCTACTGTGCCTTCTAGGCCCCCAATTGGTACATTATTTCCCAGAGACTAACAGTCATGTTCAGTTTGGGTTATCAGACGTGCCCAAGTTCGGGGGGCGACGTGGGGTGGGGGGGATGGGTTGTTCTACCGGTTACAGTCTTTGTGTTGTTTTTTTGTTGTTGTTGTTTTTTCAATGTCATCTCTGAGTCATGGCCGAAATTGTTTGCCCCCCAGAAATTTTTCCAGAAAATAAAGTATTTCTCACAGAAAAGTATTGCAGTAACACATGTTTTGCTATACACATGTGTAATCCCTTTGTGTGTATTGGAAAAAAACAAAAAAAGGGAGGAAAAAAAGCAAATTGGACATAATGTCACACAAAACTCCAAAAATGGGCTGGTCAAAATTCTTGGCACCCTTTCAAAATTGTGGATAAATAAGATTGTTCCAAGCATGTGATGCTCCTTTAAACTCACCTGGGGCAAGTAACAGGTGTGGGAAATATACAAATCACACCTGAAATCAGATAAAAAGGAGAGAAGTTCACTTAGTCTTTGCATTGTGTGTCTGTGTGTGCCACACTAAGCATTGACATCAGAAAGAGGAGAAGAGAACTGTCTGAGGACTTGAGAGCCAAAATTGTGGAAAAATATCAACAATCTCAAGGTTACAAGTCCATCTCCAGAGATCTAGATTTGCCTCTGTCCACAGTGCGCAACATTATCAAGAAGTTTGCAACCCATGGCACTGTAGCTAATCTCTCTGGGCGTTGACGGAAGAGAAAAAATGATGAAAGGTTGCAACGCAGGATAGTCCGGATGGTGGATAAGCAGCCCCAAACAAGTTCCAAAGAAATTCAAGCTGCCCTGCAGGCTCAGGTAACATCACTGTCAGCGCAAACTATCCGTCGACATTTAAATGAAATGAAACGCTATGGCAGGAGACCCAGGAGGACCCCACTGCTGACACAGAGACATAAAAAAGCAAGACTACAGTTTGCCAAAATTTACTTGAGTAAGCCAAAATCCTTCTGGGAAAACGTCTTGTGGACAGATGAGACCAAGATAGAGATTTTTGGTAAAGCACATCATTCTACTGTTTACCGAAAACGGAATGAGGCCTATAAAGAAAAGAACACAGTACCTACAGTGAAATATGGTGGAGGTTCAATGATGTTTTGGGGTTGTTTTGCTGCCTCTGGCACTGAGTGCCTTGAATGTGTGCAAGGCATCATGAAATCTGAGGATTACCAAAGGATTTTGGGTCGCACTGTAGAGCCCAGTGTCAGAAAGCTGGGTTTACGTCCGAGATCTTGGGTCTTCCAGCAGGACAATGACCCTAAACATACGTCAAAAAGCATCCATAAATGGATGGCAACAAAGCGCTGGAGAGTTCTAAAGTGGCCAGCAATAATGAGTCCAGATCTAAATCCCATTGAACACCTGTGGAGAGATCTTAAAATTGCTGTTGGGAAAAGGCGCCCTTCTAATAAGAGAGACCTGGAGCAGTTTGAAAAGGAAGAGTGGTCCAAAATTCCGGGTGAGAGGTGTAAGAAGCTTATTGATGGTTATAGGGCAGGGGAGGATGCGTTATTATTATGCCCCTTTCGTCATGGCCCCTTTGAGATTGGTCTCCTGCAATGTGCGGGGGTTGAACTCTAAATTCAAACGCTCTCTAGTTTTCTCCTTTCTTAAAAGATACCTCCCACACATCTGTATACTACAGGAGACTCATCTCATGGGGTCCCGGAATCTCTCCCTTAAAAACCATGGGTATGTTCTTATTATCACTCCACTTTCTCCTCGCACTCCAGAGGGGTCAGTATCTTGGTTCATAAAGCGCTTCCGTTTGAGCTGCTGAATCTCCACCTAGACCCAGATGGTCAATATGTGATTATGCATGCCATATGTGACCAGATAGATGTGGTCATAGTTGGCCTGTATGTACCACCGCCGGAAAGCCGGGCGATTTTACATAAACTTCAGACCATTGTAGCTAAATACAATACTACCAATACAATTATGGCAGGAGACTTCAATATGACCCCCAATCCCAGTGCTGACAAATTGAGCCACGGCCAGACGACTGACTCGGCCCTATCTCGCTGAAATTTGACAAAGTATGGAAGTCATGGGTCACTGCCAGGTCACTCAATATATAGCTCCGGGCTCACTTATAGGTGAGCTGGTGGAACCCTGTCCGTGACATGGGCTGGATTTCAGACTCTCTGAGCTAGAACATGTCATGATGATCACGCTTACCCAGGAAAGGCCCTTGACAACCCCAATCCTCCCTCCTAAATTAAAAGGGTAACCTATCTCTCCCTCCCATTACCCCCTCCTCCCACCCCCCTTATATACCTTGTCCTTTCCCCTCAATTAGACCTTGTTCCCTGAAGATGGAGAAGACTAATTGATACCTGTTGAACCGGAAGCGTCATCGACACCTTTTCAATCCCTATGCAACCCTTTTTCGGTCCGCAACAAAACTCGTGTTGATCAGTCATCTCACCCTGTTCATTCACTCTAGACCTCTTAATGTCCAGCATTATATCTTTGTATGTATTTACTTCTGTAATCTCAATGTCTCATATGCCTCATTACTGTATGTCTACGCTGTATTAATGCCTTGTTCAACAATAAAACTTTTCTGTTTCTGTTAATTACCGTACCTAGTCCTAGCACCTATCTAGCATGTATTTTTGTTATCCAAGTGCATACCTTTTATATTTCTCAATATTAACACTCATCTGCTATGTAGCTGCCCAACCCCCTATTTTGTCAAGGTCTCCCCTCCATGAAGCTATATCCTGTGCCAAAGCTATTTCCCTGCATAATTTGGCATCATCAGCAAACACTCAAGCTCATGATTCTAACCTTTGTATCATTAATAAAGAAATTGAAGAGCGATGGCCACAAGACAGAACCGTGGGGCATGCCACTCACAATTTTAGACCATTCAGAGAATGAGTAATTTATCACTACTCTCTGGACCCATTCATGTAACCATCCAATTTCTCACTTACTTCCTCATAGAACGATAACAGGTTGGTCTGACAAGAGCTATCTTTCATAAATCCATGCTGGTTGTCATTTATGATGCCTTTATCACAAACAAATTTGCGGCCTTGCAGCTCCCTTAAGACAGGGAAATCTTTGAACCGTTCTACAAATTAAACAAGAAAGCACACCGGCATTGTGTAAAATCCTTGATACATTTTGTTAAAATGGATATCCTGTACTCCCAAAAAGGTGCCTAATGTGAGTGCATCATGCTACGAATTTGACAGTCAGTAGTTTCTGCTTATCAGTTTAGGAGATTTTAAACCTTATGTGTTTGTTATATGTGCTTACATCAAGCACTTTTGTGAGTACGAGAAATCAACTTTAGGTTTTGTTTTAAAATGTTTATTTCATAGAACTATATTTGTCCATTCAGAAGTAAAAAGATGTTTCAGGCACCAGATCACTACCTACTGTCCACCATCTGTAAGGAAAGGAAGAGATTGTTATTATCACTTAGTGCAGCTGTCAGATTATCAGAAAAGAAGGAGGAGTAGACATAAACACCATTCTTCCTAAATTATTGTGACAAATCACCTTGCGCTTCACTTATAAAAACTGCCTATTTGTCTCCAGATAACAGTAACAGATTCGGCACAGCAGGAGAAGAATGGCTTTAAATACCATCTTATTTATTCTCTAATCGCAGTGTGAAATAACATAAACAGGAGTTCACACACCATGCCTCCCCTTCAGGTGAGCAGTCTGCTCCTTGAATTATTAATACCACTCCGGGGAGTCTATCCAACCTGCAGGAAGCGGCTGATCTGTACAGATTAGATTTATGCAGATTTCACAGTGGAAACTCTATCCTTGTATATCCTGCGGCCCTGGAGATTCATCCAGCAGCACAGGTTTACGTCTGCGATTCCTTTTTAATTCTTTCCTGGATCAGCAATGTGTTGCTGGCTTATCGTTTGGGGAAATCATGAGAAATCAAGGTTGAATGAGCAGTTAATTGAGTTAACCGATACCGGTATCATCATGTCATTTATATATCTGCTGTTTTATTTTAAAGAAACAGATTTACAGTTACAGTTCAATATGCAGTTTAATTATGTTATTATATATTTTATTGAGAGGTCATATCGCTGATGTAATAAAAATAAACAGGCTGTGTGGTTTACGAGGTCCCAAAGTGGAAATTAAGTAAAATTGCTAGTAAGTGAATGTCAGATTGGTAATAAAATGTAGATGACAAATACTTTAAAGAGTACTTGTCAGCTGCACTTTAATTGTAGCCCACTATTTTCCAATACAGGCCAATTCAGTAAGGCAGTGGGAAGGACAATGATGATGTGTAAAGCATAGTAACCTATAAGGAATTATTTTTTATTGATCTGACTTCGTCTAAATATGGGTTACACATTATTACTGCTCATGGAAATATTAGATCTAGACTTGTGGGGGGGGGGGGGGTGAAGTCAGGCCACTATTTCACTATCCAACACTGGAAGAAGAAACCGTCTTATCTGGGCAGAAAGCAAGATCCACCCAAATTCATACAAGGAATTCGGAATAGCTGCAGGGAATTGTAGCAGTGGTGGACATTTTAAGAAAATGTGGTGTGCTATTAATTCATTAAACATCATTAAAGGTATTTTAGATGCAACTAGCAAAAGTACCCGATTCTGTCTTTATAGCAACCCTCCATAATCTCTTGTACAGAAGCACTAAAGCTGGCTATACATTATACAATTTATCTTATTCAATTTCCTTTAGATTTACAGTGCCTTTAAAAAAGTATTCATACACCTTAAAATTTTCCACATTTTGTCATGTTAAAATCAAAAACATAAATGTATTTTTATTGGGATTTTATGTGATAAAACAACACAAAGTGGCATAAAATTGTGAAGTGGAAGGAAAATGATAAATGGTTTTCACATTTGTTTACAAAGAAATATGTGAAAAGTGTGGCATGCATTTGTATTCAACTCCCTTTACTCTGATACCCCTAACTAAAATCTAGTGAAACCAATTGCCTTCAGAAGTCACTTAATTAGTAAATATAGTCTACCTGTGAGTAATTTAATCTCAGTACAAATACAGCTGTTCTGTGAAGCCCTCAGAGATTTGTTAGAGAACCTTAGTGAACAAACAGCATCATGAAGGCCAAGGAACACACCAGACAGGACATGAGATTAAAGTTGTGGAGAGCTTTAAAGCAGGATTAGGTTATAAAAAAAAATCCAAGCTTTAAACATCTCAAGGAGCACTGTTAAATCCATCATCCGAAAATTGAAAGAGTATGGCACAACTTCAAATTTACCAAGACATGGCTGTCCACCTAAACTGACAGGCCAAGCAAGGAGAGCATTAATTAGAGAAGCAGCCAAGATGCCCATGGTAACTCTGGAAGGGCTGTAGAGATCCACAGCTCAGGTGGGAAAATCTGTCCACAGGACAACTATTAGTCGTGTACTCCACAAATCTGCCCTTTATGGAAGAGTGGCAAGAAGAAAGCCATTGTTGAAAGAAAACCATAAAAAGTACTGTTTACAGTTTGGGAGAGGCATGAGGGGTCACAGCAAACATGTGTAAGAAGGTGCTCTGGTCAGATGAGACCAAAAATAAACTTTTTGGCCTAAAAACAAAAATGCTATGTGTGATGGAAAACTAACACTGCACATCACCCTGAACACACCATCCCTACTGTGAAATATGGTGGTTGTAGTATCATGTTGTGGGATGCTTTTCTTCAGCAAGGACAGGGAAGCTGCTCAGAGTTGATGGGAAGATGGATGGAGCCAAATACAGGGCAATCTTAGAAGAAAACCAGTAAGAGTCTGCAAAAGACTTGAGACTGGGGCAGGGGGTTCACCTTCCGGCAGGGAAATGACCCTAAACAGCCAGAGCTACAATGGAATGGTTTAGATTAAAGCATATTCATGTGTTAGAATGGCCCAGTCAAAGTCCAGACATAAATCCAATTGAGAATCTGTGGCAAGACTTGAAAAACTGCTGTTCACAGATGCTCTCCATCCAATCTGACAGAGCTTAAGCTATTTTGCAAAGCAGAATGGGTAAAAAATTTCACTCTCTAGATGTGCAAAACTGGTAGAAACAGACATACCCAAAAAGACTTGCAGCTGTAATTGCAGCGAAAGGTGGTTCTACATAGTATTGATTCAGGGGGGGGGGGCTGAATACAAATGTTTAAAACCATTTATCTTCTTCCTTTCACCTCACAATAATATGCCACTTTGTGTTGGTCTATCACACAAAATCCCAATAAAATCCATTTACAATTTTGGTTGTAACATGACAAAATGTGGAAAATTTCAAGGGGTGTGAAGACTTTTGCAAGGCACTTTACCTTCAACTATGTAGTGCAAGGGCCAGCCTGATTGCATACAAATTGAAAATGTTTATGTTTGGCCTCATATTATATGGTTTTGGTAGATCTAAAGGAAATTTGTACAAGAAAATTGTATAATATATGACTATCCTAAGACTGGAAGCCAGGGATGCTCTGCTGCACTCACAAGGGGCTGTGCCCAGGTTCCTCCCTACCTGATATTTGGAGCCCCTGATGCCCTACATCCCCTCCTCTTTGCCATCAATGAGACATGGCTTGCTGACATGTATATATTAGGACCCTTGCTGGAACAGCAGTCCAAGTTAACCCGAGAGAGCGCAGTGTCATCAAACACCTGTGTGCTGGTTACCCCGGGAGATTGGACCTCTTCTAATCCTGCAGTGCCCCAGCACCTCCACAAGGAAATGTTGTGTGGCCCTAACTAATTTTTGCTGCGACTTGTATTTCCAAATGAGAATGGTACTGCTTTGACCTATAGTCCCACAGTGGAGGTTATTCTGCTGTAACCTGTAGTCCCACAGAAAATAACACTTTTTTTGTTGTGACTCGTAGTCCCACTGAGGCATGTTCTGCTATGATCTGTAATCCCAAAGTGGAAGTCACTCAGCTGCGACCTGTAGTCCCACAGAAATAGCGCTTGTTCTGCTGTGACTTGTAGAGCCACTAAGGGACGTTATGTTGCAACCTGTAGTCCCACAGTGGAAGTCTCTCTGTTATGACCTGTAGTTCAATAGAAAAAAAACAGTTGTTCTGCTGAGACCTGCAGTCCCATTAAGTTCCCAGAGCACCCGCACTGCTGGTGTACATGAAGTCTAAGATGGCTGCTACCAGTGAGTTCTGCTCCATTTGTGATGTCACAGGGCTGTACTGAACATGCATATGTGGCTCAGACAGACTGGATTAACTGTAGGGGGCAGAGAGGAGCTCCTGCACCAACCGTTAACTCTGCTACTGCTAAGAAACACAGGTCGCGGCACAGGAGACAATTACAGTAAAAAAAGTACAGCGCACAAAGGGTGCAAACTAGGGTGGCCACGTGTCCCGGATTGCCCGGGACAGTCCCGCATTTTGCAAATCTGTCCCGGGCACCTTCATTCCAGGACAATACAGTGTCCCGGAATGAAACTGACACAGCTACCCCCCGGGCCTATCTGATGCCCCCAAAAAAGGCCGCCACATCACTGCTTTACTCACTGACAGTACTTGTCCTGGCCGGGAATGCCTGCAGGAGCACAATCCCCGCCCCCTGCTTGTGATTGGAGAAATCATAAATCATGACTTTTGTGTCTAATGACTGTGCTGTGATTCGTTACAGCACAAGTTGATTTTTGCGAAGGGAGGGTGTCCCTGAATGGTAGTTTGGAAATGTGGTCACCCTAGTGCAAACAGAGTAAAGCAATATATCATTGTGCAAGGTCCTGTTTCACAAGGTCCTATGTCGACCAACAACAGGTCGTCCCCGTGTGTTCAGTGCTGAGTCCAGCGCTGAGTGTAGAAAATCTGTAGGAATTGGATCCGCAAAAGGCCAATCTCTTAATTCCAGATAGGACTGTTGAGAAGCTATCTATTTTGTGCTGAGACTGCACAGACATGACCTAAGGCACTGGCAAAAAAAAGAAAGACTGGCCTAACAGGGAGGGGTTATGCCTGGAAGGGGGCTTCCTGTCTTTTTTGTCAGTGTCCAATCACCTAAAGGTGGCAGCATAACCCTATCATAATGGAGATGAAGATATCCCGTGTTCTGGGATGTATGATAAAGAAAACTTGCCTTCTGAAGACTGCACCTGAAAATAGCAGAGCAGACAGCACTGGAACACAAGGTAGTGTCGATGTCAGAGGCCAAACTCCATTTCTTGCAACATTATGATTTCATTTTCCTTCTCAATAGCAGAGGTGGCTTCCTGAAGATACTCTGGGCAGGGCTAAAACACGCAGGGGCGGCGTAATACATCACATCCGACAATTCCGGTGACGTCAGTTCCTCCTTGTGGCATGCACGCCGGTTCCAGATATCGGAATCGCGGCACCCGGTTTAGCAAAACATTTGCTGGATATACCAAGTGTCTGGAAGGGCACAGTACAATGTGAGTGGATACAGTTTTTATTTCACATATTTTAATAAATGATACAAGGTGAGTAGGGATGAGCTTCGTGTTCGAGTCGAACATACGTTCGACTCGAACATCGGCTGTTCGATCGTTCGACGAAGATCGAACGATTTGGGCCGTTCGCGCCAAATTCGAGTGACGCGAACGGCCCACAATGCACTACGCCATCGCAGTGTCATCCAGGCGCTGTGATTGGCCAAGCATGCACTGTGACCCCGCATGCTTGGCCAATCACAGCGCCGGCAGCGAGGAGAGCAATGATTGGCCACAGGCAGGATGCCTGTGGCCAATTATTGCTGAGGGTGTTTAGTACACGCCCCACACTATAAAAGGCCGCCACCACGGCGGCCTAGTGTAGTGTGTTCCGGAGCAGGGATAGAGCAGCATAGGCAGGGACAGTGACTTTTATTTCTTTCTTGCTTAACCTGGATTCCTTTAGTTTAGGGAAAGAGAAGGATAGGTAGGGAGAGTGTCAGTGTGTTTTGTGCTTGTGCTATATTGTGCTTAAAAAAAACATTTTTTCTAGGGACAGAAAACTGTAGGTAGGGAGAGTGTCAGTTTCTTTCACTGTCAAAGTCCTTGTTTCCAGGGACCTGGAAGGACAGTGAGTGAATTCTCCTTGTGCTAAATTGTGCTTAAAAAAAACATTTTTTCTAGGGACAGAAAACTGTAGGTAGGGAGAGTGTCAGTTTCTTTCACTGTGAAAGTCCTTGTTTCCAGGGACCTGGAAGGACAGTGAGTGAATTCTCCTTGTGCTAAATTGTGCTTAAAAAAAACATTTTTTCTAGGGACAGAAAACTGTAGGTAGGGAGAGTGTCAGTTTCTTTCACTGTCAAAGTCCTTGTTTCCAGGGACCTGGAAGGACAGTGAGTGAATTCTCCTTGTGCTAAATTGTGCTTAAAAAAAACATTTTTTCTAGGGACAGAAAACTGTAGGTAGGGAGAGTGTCAGTTTCTTTCACTGTCAAAGTCCTTGTTTCCAGGGACCTGGAAGGACAGTGAGTGAATTCTCCTTGTGCTAAATTGTGCTTAAAAAAAACATTTTTTCTAGGGACAGAAAACTGTAGGTAGGGAGAGTGTCAGTTTCTTTCACTGTGAAAGTCCTTGTTTCCAGGGACCTGGAAGGACAGTGAGTGAATTCTCCTTGTGCTAAATTGTGCTTAAAAAAAACATTTTTTCTAGGGACAGAAAACTGTAGGTAGGGAGAGTGTCAGTTTCTTTCACTGTCAAAGTCCTTGTTTCCAGGGACCTGGAAGGACAGTGAGTGAATTCTCCTTGTGCTAAATTGTGCTTAAAAAAAACATTTTTTCTAGGGACAGAAAACTGTAGGTAGGGAGAGTGTCAGTTTCTTTCACTGTCAAAGTCCTTGTTTCCAGGGACCTGGAAGGACAGTGAGTGAATTCTCCTTGTGCTAAATTGTGCTTAAAAAAAACATTTTTTCTAGGGACAGAAAACTGTAGGTAGGGAGAGTGTCAGTTTCTTTCACTGTCAAAGTCCTTGTTTCCAGGGACCTGGAAGGACAGTGAGTGAATTCTCCTTGTGCTAAATTGTGCTTAAAAAAAACATTTTTTCTAGGGACAGAAAACTGTAGGTAGGGAGAGTGTCAGTTTCTTTCACTGTCAAAGTCCTTGTTTCCAGGGACCTGGAAGGACAGTGAGTGAATTCTCCTTGTGCTAAATTGTGCTTAAAAAAAACATTTTTTCTAGGGACAGAAAACTGTAGGTAGGGAGAGTGTCAGTTTCTTTCACTGTCAAAGTCCTTGTTTCCAGGGACCTGGAAGGACAGTGAGTGAATTCTCCTTGTGCTAAATTGTGCTTAAAAAAAACATTTTTTCTAGGGACAGAAAACTGTAGGTAGGGAGAGTGTCAGTTTCTTTCACTGTGAAAGTCCTTGTTTCCAGGGACCTGGAAGGACAGTGAGTGAATTCTCCTTGTGCTAAATTGTGCTTAAAAAAAACATTTTTTCTAGGGACAGAAAACTGTAGGTAGGGAGAGTGTCAGTTTCTTTCACTGTCAAAGTCCTTGTTTCCAGGGACCTGGAAGGACAGTGAGTGAATTCTCCTTGTGCTAAATTGTGCTTAAAAAAAACATTTTTTCTAGGGACAGAAAACTGTAGGTAGGGAGAGTGTCAGTTTCTTTCACTGTGAAAGTCCTTGTTTCCAGGGACCTGGAAGGACAGTGAGTGAATTCTCCTTGTGCTAAATTGTGCTTAAAAAAAACATTTTTTCTAGGGACAGAAAACTGTAGGTAGGGAGAGTGTCAGTTTCTTTCACTGTCAAAGTCCTTGTTTCCAGGGACCTGGAAGGACAGTGAGTGAATTCTCCTTGTGCTAAATTGTGCTTAAAAAAAACATTTTTTCTAGGGACAGAAAACTGTAGGTAGGGAGAGTGTCAGTTTCTTTCACTGTCAAAGTCCTTGTTTCCAGGGACCTGGAAGGACAGTGAGTGAATTCTCCTTGTGCTAAATTGTGCTTAAAAAAAACATTTTTTCTAGGGACAGAAAACTGTAGGTAGGGAGAGTGTCAGTTTCTTTCACTGTCAAAGTCCTTGTTTCCAGGGACCTGGAAGGACAGTGAGTGAATTCTCCTTGTGCTAAATTGTGCTTAAAAAAAACATTTTTTCTAGGGACAGAAAACTGTAGGTAGGGAGAGTGTCAGTTTCTTTCACTGTCAAAGTCCTTGTTTCCAGGGACCTGGAAGGACAGTGAGTGAATTCTCCTTGTGCTAAATTGTGCTTAAAAAAAACATTTTTTCTAGGGACAGAAAACTGTAGGTAGGGAGAGTGTCAGTTTCTTTCACTGTCAAAGTCCTTGTTTCCAGGGACCTGGAAGGACAGTGAGTGAATTCTCCTTGTGCTAAATTGTGCTTAAAAAAAACATTTTTTCTAGGGACAGAAAACTGTAGGTAGGGAGAGTGTCAGTTTCTTTCACTGTCAAAGTCCTTGTTTCCAGGGACCTGGAAGGACAGTGAGTGAATTCTCCTTGTGCTAAATTGTGCTTAAAAAAAACATTTTTTCTAGGGACAGAAAACTGTAGGTAGGGAGAGTGTCAGTTTCTTTCACTGTCAAAGTCCTTGTTTCCAGGGACCTGGAAGGACAGTGAGTGAATTCTCCTTGTGCTAAATTGTGCTTAAAAAAAACATTTTTTCTAGGGACAGAAAACTGTAGGTAGGGAGAGTGTCAGTTTCTTTCACTGTCAAAGTCCTTGTTTCCAGGGACCTGGAAGGACAGTGAGTGAATTCTCCTTGTGCTAAATTGTGCTTAAAAAAAACATTTTTTCTAGGGACAGAAAACTGTAGGTAGGGAGAGTGTCAGTTTCTTTCACTGTCAAAGTCCTTGTTTCCAGGGACCTGGAAGGACAGTGAGTGAATTCTCCTTGTGCTAAATTGTGCTTAAAAAAAACATTTTTTCTAGGGACAGAAAACTGTAGGTAGGGAGAGTGTCAGTTTCTTTCACCGTGAAAGTCCTTGTTTCCAGGGACCTGGAAGGACAGTGAGTGAATTCTCCTTGTGCTAAATTGTGCTTAAAAAAAACATTTTTTCTAGGGACAGAAAACTGTAGGTAGGGAGAGTGTCAGTTTCTTTCACTGTCAAAGTCCTTGTTTCCAGGGACCTGGAAGGACAGTGAGTGAATTCTCCTTGTGCTAAATTGTGCTTAAAAAAAACATTTTTTCTAGGGACAGAAAACTGTAGGTAGGGAGAGTGTCAGTTTCTTTCACTGTGAAAGTCCTTGTTTCCAGGGACCTGGAAGGACAGTGAGTGAATTCTCCTTGTGCTAAATTGTGCTTAAAAAAAACATTTTTTCTAGGGACAGAAAACTGTAGGTAGGGAGAGTGTCAGTTTCTTTCACTGTCAAAGTCCTTGTTTCCAGGGACCTGGAAGGACAGTGAGTGAATTCTCCTTGTGCTAAATTGTGCTTAAAAAAAACATTTTTTCTAGGGACAGAAAACTGTAGGTAGGGAGAGTGTCAGTTTCTTTCACTGTCAAAGTCCTTGTTTCCAGGGACCTGGAAGGACAGTGAGTGAATTCTCCTTGTGCTAAATTGTGCTTAAAAAAAACATTTTTTCTAGGGACAGAAAACTGTAGGTAGGGAGAGTGTCAGTTTCTTTCACTGTCAAAGTCCTTGTTTCCAGGGACCTGGAAGGACAGTGAGTGAATTCTCCTTGTGCTAAATTGTGCTTAAAAAAAACATTTTTTCTAGGGACAGAAAACTGTAGGTAGGGAGAGTGTCAGTTTCTTTCACTGTCAAAGTCCTTGTTTCCAGGGACCTGGAAGGACAGTGAGTGAATTCTCCTTGTGCTAAATTGTGCTTAAAAAAAACATTTTTTCTAGGGACAGAAAACTGTAGGTAGGGAGAATGTCAGTTTCTTTCACTGTGAAAGTCCTTGTTTCCAGGGACCTGGAAGGACAGTGAGTGAATTCTCCTTGTGCTAAATTGTGCTTAAAAAAAACATTTTTTCTAGGGACAGAAAACTGTAGGTAGGGAGAGTGTCAGTTTCTTTCACTGTCAAAGTCCTTGTTTCCAGGGACCTGGAAGGACAGTGAGTGAATTCTCCTTGTGCTAAATTGTGCTTAAAAAAAACATTTTTTCTAGGGACAGAAAACTGTAGGTAGGGAGAGTGTCAGTTTCTTTCACTGTCAAAGTCCTTGTTTCCAGGGACCTGGAAGGACAGTGAGTGAATTCTCCTTGTGCTAAATTGTGCTTAAAAAAACATTTTTTCTAGGGACAGAAAACTGTAGGTAGGGAGAGTGTCAGTTTCTTTCACTGTCAAAGTCCTTGTTTCCAGGGACCTGGAAGGACAGTGAGTGAATTCTCCTTGTGCTAAATTGTGCTTAAAAAAAACATTTTTTCTAGGGACAGAAAACTGTAGGTAGGGAGAGTGTCAGTTTCTTTCACTGTCAAAGTCCTTGTTTCCAGGGACCTGGAAGGACAGTGAGTGAATTCTCCTTGTGCTAAATTGTGCTTAAAAAAAACATTTTTTCTAGGGACAGAAAACTGTAGGTAGGGAGAGTGTCAGTTTCTTTCACTGTCAAAGTCCTTGTTTCCAGGGACCTGGAAGGACAGTGAGTGAATTCTCCTTGTGCTAAATTGTGCTTAAAAAAAAATTTTTTTCTAGGGACAGAAAACTGTAGGTAGGGAGAGTGTCAGTTTCTTTCACTGTCAAAGTCCTTGTTTCCAGGGACCTGGAAGGACAGTGAGTGAATTCTCCTTGTGCTAAATTGTGCTTAAAAAAAACATTTTTTCTAGGGACAGAAAACTGTAGGTAGGGAGAGTGTCAGTTTCTTTCACTGTCAAAGTCCTTGTTTCCAGGGACCTGGAAGGACAGTGAGTGAATTCTCCTTGTGCTAAATTGTGCTTAAAAAAAACATTTTTTCTAGGGACAGAAAACTGTAGGTAGGGAGAGTGTCAGTTTCTTTCACTGTCAAAGTCCTTGTTTCCAGGGACCTGGAAGGACAGTGAGTGAATTCTCCTTGTGCTAAATTGTGCTTAAAAAAAACATTTTTTCTAGGGACAGAAAACTGTAGGTAGGGAGAGTGTCAGTTTCTTTCACTGTCAAAGTCCTTGTTTCCAGGGACCTGGAAGGACAGTGAGTGAATTCTCCTTGTGCTAAATTGTGCTTAAAAAAAACATTTTTTCTAGGGACAGAAAACTGTAGGTAGGGAGAGTGTCAGTTTCTTTCACTGTGAAAGTCCTTGTTTCCAGGGACCTGGAAGGACAGTGAGTGAATTCTCCTTGTGCTAAATTGTGCTTAAAAAAAACATTTTTCCTAGGGACAGAAAACTGTAGGTAGGGAGAGTGTCAGTTTCTTTCACTGTGAAAGTCCTTGTTTCCAGGGACCTGGAAGGACAGTGAGTGAATTCTCCTTGTGCTAAATTGTGCTTAAAAAAAACATTTTTTCTAGGGACAGAAAACTGTAGGTAGGGAGAGTGTCAGTTTCTTTCACTGTCAAAGTCCTTGTTTCCAGGGACCTGGAAGGACAGTGAGTGAATTCTCCTTGTGCTAAATTGTGCTTAAAAAAAACATTTTTTCTAGGGACAGAAAACTGTAGGTAGGGAGAGTGTCAGTTTCTTTCACTGTCAAAGTCCTTGTTTCCAGGGACCTGGAAGGACAGTGAGTGAATTCTCCTTGTGCTAAATTGTGCTTAAAAAAAACATTTTTTCTAGGGACAGAAAACTGTAGGTAGGGAGAGTGTCAGTTTCTTTCACTGTGAAAGTCCTTGTTTCCAGGGACCTGGAAGGACAGTGAGTGAATTCTCCTTGTGCTAAATTGTGCTTAAAAAAAACATTTTTTCTAGGGACAGAAAACTGTAGGTAGGGAGAGTGTCAGTTTCTTTCACTGTCAAAGTCCTTGTTTCCAGGGACCTGGAAGGACAGTGAGTGAATTCTCATTGTGCTAAATTGTGCTTAAAAAAAACATTTTTTCTAGGGACAGAAAACTGTAGGTAGGGAGAGTGTCAGTTTCTTTCACTGTCAAAGTCCTTGTTTCCAGGGACCTGGAAGGACAGTGAGTGAATTCTCCTTGTGCTAAATTGTGCTTAAAAAAACATTTTTTCTAGGGACAGAAAACTGTAGGTAGGGAGAGTGTCAGTTTCTTTCACTGTCAAAGTCCTTGTTTCCAGGGACCTGGAAGGACAGTGAGTGAATTCTCCTTGTGCTAAATTGTGCTTAAAAAAAACATTTTTTCTAGGGACAGAAAACTGTAGGTAGGGAGAGTGTCAGTTTCTTTCACTGTCAAAGTCCTTGTTTCCAGGGACCTGGAAGGACAGTGAGTGAATTCTCCTTGTGCTAAATTGTGCTTAAAAAAAACATTTTTTCTAGGGACAGAAAACTGTAGGTAGGGAGAGTGTCAGTTTCTTTCACTGTCAAAGTCCTTGTTTCCAGGGACCTGGAAGGACAGTGAGTGAATTCTCCTTGTGCTAAATTGTGCTTAAAAAAAACATTTTTTCTAGGGACAGAAAACTGTAGGTAGGGAGAGTGTCAGTTTCTTTCACTGTCAAAGTCCTTGTTTCCAGGGACCTGGAAGGACAGTGAGTGAATTCTCCTTGTGCTAAATTGTGCTTAAAAAAAACATTTTTTCTAGGGACAGAAAACTGTAGGTAGGTAGAGTGTCAGTTTCTTTCACTGTCAAAGTCCTTGTTTCCAGGGACCTGGAAGGACAGTGAGTGAATTCTCCTTGTGCTAAATTGTGCTTAAAAAAAACATTTTTTCTAGGGACAGAAAACTGTAGGTAGGGAGAGTGTCAGTTTCTTTCACTGTGAAAGTCCTTGTTTCCAGGGACCTGGAAGGACAGTGAGTGAATTCTCCTTGTGCTAAATTGTGCTTAAAAAAAACATTTTTTCTAGGGACAGAAAACTGTAGGTAGGGAGAGTGTCAGTTTCTTTCACTGTCAAAGTCCTTGTTTCCAGGGACCTGGAAGGACAGTGAGTGAATTCTCCTTGTGCTAAATTGTGCTTAAAAAAAACATTTTTTCTAGGGACAGAAAACTGTAGGTAGGGAGAGTGTCAGTTTCTTTCACTGTCAAAGTCCTTGTTTCCAGGGACCTGGAAGGACAGTGAGTGAATTCTCCTTGTGCTAAATTGTGCTTAAAAAAAACATTTTTTCTAGGGACAGAAAACTGTAGGTAGGGAGAGTGTCAGTTTCTTTCACTGTGAAAGTCCTTGTTTCCAGGGACCTGGAAGGACAGTGAGTGAATTCTCCTTGTGCTAAATTGTGCTTAAAAAAAACATTTTTTCTAGGGACAGAAAACTGTAGGTAGGGAGAGTGTCAGTTTCTTTCACTGTCAAAGTCCTTGTTTCCAGGGACCTGGAAGGACAGTGAGTGAATTCTCCTTGTGCTAAATTGTGCTTAAAAAAAACATTTTTTCTAGGGACAGAAAACTGTAGGTAGGGAGAGTGTCAGTTTCTTTCACTGTGAAAGTCCTTGTTTCCAGGGACCTGGAAGGACAGTGAGTGAATTCTCCTTGTGCTAAATTGTGCTTAAAAAAACATTTTTTCTAGGGACAGAAAACTGTAGGTAGGGAGAGTGTCAGTTTCTTTCACTGTCAAAGTCCTTGTTTCCAGGGACCTGGAAGGACAGTGAGTGAATTCTCCTTGTGCTAAATTGTGCTTAAAAAAAACATTTTTTCTAGGGACAGAAAACTGTAGGTAGGGAGAGTGTCAGTTTCTTTCACTGTCAAAGTCCTTGTTTCCAGGGACCTGGAAGGACAGTGAGTGAATTCTCCTTGTGCTAAATTGTGCTTAAAAAAAACATTTTTTCTAGGGACAGAAAACTGTAGGTAGGGAGAGTGTCAGTTTCTTTCACTGTCAAAGTCCTTGTTTCCAGGGACCTGGAAGGACAGTGAGTGAATTCTCCTTGTGCTAAATTGTGCTTAAAAAAAACATTTTTTCTAGGGACAGAAAACTGTAGGTAGGGAGAGTGTCAGTTTCTTTCACTGTCAAAGTCCTTGTTTCCAGGGACCTGGAAAGACAGTGAGTGAATTCTCCTTGTGCTAAATTGTGCTTAAAAAAAACATTTTTTCTAGGGACAGAAAACTGTAGGTAGGGAGAGTGTCAGTTTCTTTCACTGTCAAAGTCCTTGTTTCCAGGGACCTGGAAGGACAGTGAGTGAATTCTCCTTGTGCTAAATTGTGCTTAAAAAAAACATTTTTTCTAGGGACAGAAAACTGTAGGTAGGGAGAGTGTCAGTTTCTTTCACTGTCAAAGTCCTTGTTTCCAGGGACCTGGAAGGACAGTGAGTGAATTCTCCTTGTGCTAAATTGTGCTTAAAAAAAACATTTTTTCTAGGGACAGAAAACTGTAGGTAGGGAGAGTGTCAGTTTCTTTCACTGTCAAAGTCCTTGTTTCCAGGGACCTGGAAGGACAGTGAGTGAATTCTCCTTGTGCTAAATTGTGCTTAAAAAAAACATTTTTTCTAGGGACAGAAAACTGTAGGTAGGGAGAGTGTCAGTTTCTTTCACTGTGAAAGTCCTTGTTTCCAGGGACCTGGAAGGACAGTGAGTGAATTCTCCTTGTGCTAAATTGTGCTTAAAAAAAACATTTTTTCTAGGGACAGAAAACTGTAGGTAGGGAGAGTGTCAGTTTCTTTCACTGTCAAAGTCCTTGTTTCCAGGGACCTGGAAGGACAGTGAGTGAATTCTCCTTGTGCTAAATTGTGCTTAAAAAAAACATTTTTTCTAGGGACAGAAAACTGTAGGTAGGGAGAGTGTCAGTTTCTTTCACTGTGAAAGTCCTTGTTTCCAGGGACCTGGAAGGACAGTGAGTGAATTCTCCTTGTGCTAAATTGTGCTTAAAAAAAACATTTTTTCTAGGGACAGAAAACTGTAGGTAGGGAGAGTGTCAGTTTCTTTCACTGTGAAAGTCCTTGTTTCCAGGGACCTGGAAGGACAGTGAGTGAATTCTCCTTGTGCTAAATTGTGCTTAAAAAAAACATTTTTTCTAGGGACAAAAAAATGTAGGTAGGGAGAGTGTCAGTTTCTTTCACTGTCAAAGTCCTTGTTTCCAGGGACCTGGAAGGACAGTGAGTGAATTCTCCTTGTGCTAAATTGTGCTTAAAAAAAACATTTTTTCTAGGGACAGAAAACTGTAGGTAGGGAGAGTGTCAGTTTCTTTCACTGTGAAAGTCCTTGTTTCCAGGGACCTGGAAGGACAGTGAGTGAATTCTCCTTGTGCTAAATTGTGCTTAAAAAAAACATTTTTTCTAGGGACAGAAAACTGTAGGTAGGGAGAGTGTCAGTTTCTTTCACTGTCAAAGTCCTTGTTTCCAGGGACCTGGAAGGACAGTGAGTGAATTCTCCTTGTGCTAAATTGTGCTTAAAAAAAACATTTTTTCTAGGGACAGAAAACTGTAGGTAGGGAGAGTGTCAGTTTCTTTCACTGTCAAAGTCCTTGTTTCCAGGGACCTGGAAGGACAGTGAGTGAATTCTCCTTGTGCTAAATTGTGCTTAAAAAAAACATTTTTTCTAGGGACAGAAAACTGTAGGTAGGGAGAGTGTCAGTTTCTTTCACTGTCAAAGTCCTTGTTTCCAGGGACCTGGAAGGACAGTGAGTGAATTCTCCTTGTGCTAAATTGTGCTTAAAAAAAACATTTTTTCTAGGGACAGAAAACTGTAGGTAGGGAGAGTGTCAGTTTCTTTCACTGTCAAAGTCCTTGTTTCCAGGGACCTGGAAGGACAGTGAGTGAATTCTCCTTGTGCTAAATTGTGCTTAAAAAAAACATTTTTTCTAGGGACAGAAAACTGTAGGTAGGGAGAGTGTCAGTTTCTTTCACTGTCAAAGTCCTTGTTTCCAGGGACCTGGAAGGACAGTGAGTGAATTCTCCTTGTGCTAAATTGTGCTTAAAAAATTTTTTTTTTCTAGGGACAGAAAACTGTAGGTAGGGAGAGTGTCAGTTTCTTTCACTGTCAAAGTCCTTGTTTCCAGGGACCTGGAAGGACAGTGAGTGAATTCTCCTTGTGCTAAATTGTGCTTAAAAAAAACATTTTTTCTAGGGACAGAAAACTGTAGGTAGGGAGAGTGTCAGTTTCTTTCACTGTGAAAGTCCTTGTTTCCAGGGACCTGGAAGGACAGTGAGTGAATTCTCCTTGTGCTAAATTGTGCTTAAAAAAAACATTTTTTCTAGGGACAGAAAACTGTAGGTAGGGAGAGTGTCAGTTTCTTTCACTGTCAAAGTCCTTGTTTCCAGGGACCTGGAAGGACAGTGAGTGAATTCTCCTTGTGCTAAATTGTGCTTAAAAAAAACATTTTTTCTAGGGACAGAAAACTGTAGGTAGGGAGAGTGTCAGTTTCTTTCACTGTGAAAGTCCTTGTTTCCAGGGACCTGGAAGGACAGTGAGTGAATTCTCCTTGTGCTAAATTGTGCTTAAAAAAAACATTTTTTCTAGGGACAGAAAACTGTAGGTAGGGAGAGTGTCAGTTTCTTTCACTGTCAAAGTCCTTGTTTCCAGGGACCTGGAAGGACAGTGAGTGAATTCTCCTTGTGCTAAATTGTGCTTAAAAAAAACATTTTTTCTAGGGACAGAAAACTGTAGGTAGGGAGAGTGTCAGTTTCTTTCACTGTCAAAGTCCTTGTTTCCAGGGACCTGGAAGGACAGTGAGTGAATTCTCCTTGTGCTAAATTGTGCTTAAAAAAAACATTTTTTCTAGGGACAGAAAACTGTAGGTAGGGAGAGTGTCAGTTTCTTTCACTGTCAAAGTCCTTGTTTCCAGGGACCTGGAAGGACAGTGAGTGAATTCTCCTTGTGCTAAATTGTGCTTAAAAAAAACATTTTTTCTAGGGACAGAAAACTGTAGGTAGGGAGAGTGTCAGTTTCTTTCACTGTCAAAGTCCTTGTTTCCAGGGACCTGGAAGGACAGTGAGTGAATTCTCCTTGTGCTAAATTGTGCTTAAAAAAAACATTTTTTCTAGGGACAGAAAACTGTAGGTAGGGAGAGTGTCAGTTTCTTTCACTGTCAAAGTCCTTGTTTCCAGGGACCTGGAAGGACAGTGAGTGAATTCTCCTTGTGCTAAATTGTGCTTAAAAAAAACATTTTTTCTAGGGACAGAAAACTGTAGGTAGGGAGAGTGTCAGTTTCTTTCACTGTCAAAGTCCTTGTTTCCAGGGACCTGGAAGGACAGTGAGTGAATTCTCCTTGTGCTAAATTGTGCTTAAAAAAATTTTTTTTTCTAGGGACAGAAAACTGTAGGTAGGGAGAGTGTCAGTTTCTTTCACTGTCAAAGTCCTTGTTTCCAGGGACCTGGAAGGACAGTGAGTGAATTCTCCTTGTGCTAAATTGTGCTTAAAAAAAACATTTTTTCTAGGGACAGAAAACTGTAGGTAGGGAGAGTGTCAGTTTCTTTCACTGTGAAAGTCCTTGTTTCCAGGGACCTGGAAGGACAGTGAGTGAATTCTCCTTGTGCTAAATTGTGCTTAAAAAAAACATTTTTTCTAGGGACAGAAAACTGTAGGTAGGGAGAGTGTCAGTTTCTTTCACTGTCAAAGTCCTTGTTTCCAGGGACCTGGAAGGACAGTGAGTGAATTCTCCTTGTGCTAAATTGTGCTTAAAAAAAACATTTTTTCTAGGGACAGAAAACTGTAGGTAGGGAGAGTGTCAGTTTCTTTCACTGTGAAAGTCTTTGTTTCCAGGGACCTGGAAGGACAGTGAGTGAATTCTCCTTGTGCTAAATTGTGCTTAAAAAAAACATTTTTTCTAGGGACAGAAAACTGTAGGTAGGGAGAGTGTCAGTTTCTTTCACTGTCAAAGTCCTTGTTTCCAGGGACCTGGAAGGACAGTGAGTGAATTCTCCTTGTGCTAAATTGTGCTTAAAAAAAACATTTTTTCTAGGGACAGAAAACTGTAGGTAGGGAGAGTGTCAGTTTCTTTCACTGTCAAAGTCCTTGTTTCCAGGGACCTGGAAGGACAGTGAGTGAATTCTCCTTGTGCTAAATTGTGCTTAAAAAAAACATTTTTTCTAGGGACAGAAAACTGTAGGTAGGGAGAGTGTCAGTTTCTTTCACTGTCAAAGTCCTTGTTTCCAGGGACCTGGAAGGACAGTGAGTGAATTCTCCTTGTGCTAAATTGTGCTTAAAAAAAACATTTTTTCTAGGGACAGAAAACTGTAGGTAGGGAGAGTGTCAGTTTCTTTCACTGTCAAAGTCCTTGTTTCCAGGGACCTGGAAGGACAGTGAGTGAATTCTCCTTGTGCTAAATTGTGCTTAAAAAAAACATTTTTTCTAGGGACAGAAAACTGTAGGTAGGGAGAGTGTCAGTTTCTTTCACTGTGAAAGTCCTTGTTTCCAGGGACCTGGAAGGACAGTGAGTGAATTCTCCTTGTGCTAAATTGTGCTTAAAAAAAACATTTTTTCTAGGGACAGAAAACTGTAGGTAGGGAGAGTGTCAGTTTCTTTCACTGTCAAAGTCCTTGTTTCCAGGGACCTGGAAGGACAGTGAGTGAATTCTCCTTGTGCTAAATTGTGCTTAAAAATAACATTTTTTCTAGGGACAGAAAACTGTAGGTAGGGAGAGTGTCAGTTTCTTTCACTGTGAAAGTCCTTGTTTCCAGGGACCTGGAAGGACAGTGAGTGAATTCTCCTTGTGCTAAATTGTGCTTAAAAAAAACATTTTTTCTAGGGACAGAAAACTGTAGGTAGGGAGAGTGTCAGTTTCTTTCACTGTCAAAGTCCTTGTTTCCAGGGACCTGGAAGGACAGTGAGTGAATTCTCCTTGTGCTAAATTGTGCTTAAAAAAAACATTTTTTCTAGGGACAGAAAACTGTAGGTAGGGAGAGTGTCAGTTTCTTTCACTGTCAAAGTCCTTGTTTCCAGGGACCTGGAAGGACAGTGAGTGAATTCTCCTTGTGCTAAATTGTGCTTAAAAAAAACATTTTTTCTAGGGACAGAAAACTGTAGGTAGGGAGAGTGTCAGTTTCTTTCACTGTCAAAGTCCTTGTTTCCAGGGACCTGGAAGGACAGTGAGTGAATTCTCCTTGTGCTAAATTGTGCTTAAAAAAAACATTTTTTCTAGGGACAGAAAACTGTAGGTAGGGAGAGTGTCAGTTTCTTTCACTGTCAAAGTCCTTGTTTCCAGGGACCTGGAAGGACAGTGAGTGAATTCTCCTTGTGCTAAATTGTGCTTAAAAAAAACATTTTTTCTAGGGACAGAAAACTGTAGGTAGGGAGAGTGTCAGTTTCTTTCACTGTCAAAGTCCTTGTTTCCAGGGACCTGGAAGGACAGTGAGTGAATTCTCCTTGTGCTAAATTGTGCTTAAAAAAAACATTTTTTCTAGGGACAGAAAACTGTAGGTAGGGAGAGTGTCAGTTTCTTTCACTGTCAAAGTCCTTGTTTCCAGGGACCTGGAAGGACAGTGAGTGAATTCTCCTTGTGCTAAATTGTGCTTAAAAAAAACATTTTTTCTAGGGACAGAAAACTGTAGGTAGGGAGAGTGTCAGTTTCTTTCACTGTCAAAGTCCTTGTTTCCAGGGACCTGGAAGGACAGTGAGTGAATTCTCCTTGTGCTAAATTGTGCTTAAAAAAAACATTTTTTCTAGGGACAGAAAACTGTAGGTAGGGAGAGTGTCAGTTTCTTTCACTGTCAAAGTCCTTGTTTCCAGGGACCTGGAAGGACAGTGAGTGAATTCTCCTTGTGCTAAATTGTGCTTAAAAAAAACATTTTTTCTAGGGACAGAAAACTGTAGGTAGGGAGAGTGTCAGTTTCTTTCACTGTCAAAGTCCTTGTTTCCAGGGACCTGGAAGGACAGTGAGTGAATTCTCCTTGTGCTAAATTGTGCTTAAAAAAAACATTTTTTCTAGGGACAGAAAACTGTAGGTAGGGAGAGTGTCAGTTTCTTTCACTGTCAAAGTCCTTGTTTCAAGGGACAGAGAAGGACACCTGAAGGTAGCCCTTATTGCTTTTTTCCCATCTCCCTGCAGGCCATCTATTAGAATGTCTGGAAGGCAAACAAGGAGAGGCAGACAGTCAGGAGGCAATAAAAGAGGGCAAGCAGGCTCTGTGTCTGGGGGCAACAGTGCTGGTCGTGGACGCGGTGCATTGTCATCAGCACATGGCCATGGGACACGCTTGTCCTTCTTTTCGGCAGCTGGACATGTTGAGCCACATCATGCCGAAGACTTGGTAGAGTGGATGACCAAGCCCTCCTCCTCCTCCTCATCCTCTCTCACCCAGGCTCAGGGTACTGGAAAAGCAGCTGCCAAAGCGTCCTCTTCCCTGGTATCAATGTCAGACTCATCATCAGTCACTCCTTCCCTAGACCCACCATGTCCTCCTCCTGAGGAGTCCCCCGAACTGTTTCAGCACAGTGTTGGGTACATGCTCCAGGAGGATGCCCAGCGTTTCGAAGGGTCTGATGATGAAACCCAGCTAGAGGAAGGCAGTAGCGTGAGAGCAGACAGAGGGGATGCTCAAGAAGGACACCAATCTGGCAGTCATGTTCCAGCAGCTGCAGCATACTGCCAGATTGGCTCCAGTGATGAGGAGGGAGGTGATGATGAGGTCACTGACTCCACGTGGGTGCCTAATAGGAGAGAGGAGGAGGAGGAGGATGAGGAGGAGGCACATCTCCAACGAGGCAGGATGCCCTTTGGTGGCCAGCGTAAGGGCAGTACACCGACGGAATCACACCGCAGAGCTCCGCCTGTGCAGGGCGCTGCCTCTGCCCGTCATTCAAAAAGTTCTTTGGTGTGGGCCTTTTTTGAGGCTAGTGCATCAGATCGCACAGCTGCTGTTTGCAACATATGTCTCAAGCGTATATCGCGTGGCCAAAACATCAGCCGCTTGGGTACCACATGCCTGACCAGACATATGTTGACCTGCCATGCAGCTCGTTGGCAAGCCTACCTCAAAGACCCACACCAAAGAACAAAGTGGACCTCTCCTTGCACCGCATCAGCTGGGATCTCCAACCCCACTATAACTTCAGTCCTCTCTGAAACATGCACTGAGAGGAATGAAGGTGTAGAATTAGGTGTGTCACAGCCAAGTACTTGCGGCCACTCTGCTAGCAGTACACCGACGTCCGATTCTAGCAGGCAAATTTCCCTGCCCCAGCTGCTGGACCATCGAAAGAAGTTCACTCCCAGCCATCCACATGCCCAGCGGTTGAATGCTAGCTTGGCTAAATTGCTAGCGCTTCAACTGCTGCCTTTTCAGTTGGTAGACTCGGCCCCCTTCCGTGAGTTTGTGCAATGTGCGGTTCCTCAGTGGCAGGTTCCCAAACGCCACTTTTTCTCACGGAAGGCTATTCCGGCTCTCTACCGGCATGTGGAAGGCAATGTCTTGGCCTCGCTGGACAGGGCGGTCAGCGGTAAGGTGCATATTACCGCTGACTCATGGTCCAGCAGGCATGGACAGGGACGTTACCTTTCTTTCACGGCCCATTGGGTCACTCTTTTGGCAGCTGGGAAGGATGCAGGACAAGGTGCAGTAGTGTTGGAGGTTGTCCCACCGCCACGCCTCCAAAATGCTACTACTGGTTGTGACACACCTCTCTCCTCCACCCCCTCCTCTTCTTCTTCCTCCATGGCCTCTTCCTATGGTTTGTCCTATGAACCAGCGGTGCTCCGTAGCCGTTCACGGGGCTACGCAAGTACGCAGGCAAAAAGATGCCATGCCGTGCTTGCGCTGGTGTGTTTGGGGGACAGAAGCCACACTGGGGCAGAGGTCCTGTCTGCTCTGCAGGGCCAGGCCGAGAGGTGGTTGACGCCACGCCAGCTTAAGCCAGGAATGGTGGTTTGCGACAATGGCACCAACCTCCTCTCCGCCCTCCGACAGGGACAACTGACCCATGTGCCCTGTGTGGCTCACGTCCTTAACCTGGTGGTGCAGCGGTTCTTGGGCAGGTACCCGGGCTTACAGGATGTCCTGAGGCAGGCCAGGAAAGTCTGTGTGCATTTCCGCAGATCTTATAATGCCAGTGCTCGCCTGGCTGAGCTGCAAAAGGAGTTGAACCTGCCCAAGAACCGCCTTATATGTGACATGCCCACCAGGTGGAACTCAACGTTGGCCATGCTGCAGCGGCTGCACACGCAGCAGAGGGCCATCAATGAGTACCTGTGCGACTACGGCACCAGGACAGGGTCAGGGGAGCTTGGTTTTTTTTCTCCACGCCAGTGGGGCATGATCAGGGATGCATGCACTGTCCTGGCACCATTTGAGGAGGCCACGAGGATGGTGAGCAGTGACAGTGCATGCATCAGTGACACTGTACCTCTTGTCCACCTGTTGGAGCACACGCTGCGTGGAATAATGGACAGGGCACTTGAGGCAGAACAGAGGCAGGAAGAGGAGGACTTCCTTGCCTCTCAAGGCCCCCTTTACCCAGACAGTGTTCCTTCTGTCCCACCCATCGCACAGGAAGAGGAGGAGGAGGAGGAGGATTGTGTCAGCATGGAGGTGGAGGCTGGCACTCAGCATCATCAGCAGCAGTCTTTTAGGGATAATTTACAGTCCCAAGAAACCAGTGGACTTGTACGTGGCTGGGAGGAGGTGGCTGCGGATCATGTCGTCCTTAGTGACCCAGAGGACTCCGGAGCGAATGCCTCAGCAAACCTACGCTGCATGGCCTCCCTGATCCTGCAAAGTCTGCGGAAGGATCCTCGTATTCTTCGGATCAAGGAGAGGGACCATTACTGGCTGGC
This sequence comes from Rana muscosa, assembly GCA_029206835.1. Classification (NCBI taxonomy): domain Eukaryota; kingdom Metazoa; phylum Chordata; class Amphibia; order Anura; family Ranidae; genus Rana; species Rana muscosa. The sequence continues at coordinate 917,333,211 of CM055116.1, forward strand.
CACTCTCCTTGATCCACGGTACAAGGGTAAGGTTGCGGACCTTATGTTACCGTCGCAGAGGGAGCAGAGGATGAGACAACTCCGGGAGGCCTTGCAGAAAGGTCTGTGCAACGCGTTCCCAGAGACTGGGAGGTTACAAACTCCTGGTCCTGGACAACGAGTTGCTGAGGCTTCGGCCAGTCAAAGAAGGAGCGGTGGGGAAGGTGGCCGTCTGACCGATGCGTTCAGACAATTCTTTAGTCCGCAGCCCCAAAGTATGATCGGTTCCAGCAACCATCGCCAGCGTCTGATAAACATGGTGCAGGAATATCTAGGGGCAAGGTCAGACTTGGACACCTTCCCCACCGAAAATCCTCTGGCTTACTGGGTCTTGAGGATGGATCACTGGCCAGAGCTTGCACAGTATGCAATTGAGCTACTGGCCTGTCCTGCATCCAGCGTTCTTTCGGAACACACATTCAGTGCTGCTGGAGGATTTGTCACGGATCACAGGGTGCGCCTGTCCACCGACTCGGTTGATCGACTGACTTTCATCAAGATGAACCAGTCTTGGATCACCACCAGCTACCACACACCTGATGCTGATATAACAGACTAATTGATTTTAACATGTCACATCCCTTCAAGACTGATGCTGATGCTGAGTGCCTGTGCTGTTATGTTGACTGGCTATCCTCCTCCTCCGAGTCCTCAATGATACGATTGATGATGATAGCTTGGAAGATCATTTTTGTTTATGGGTGCCGCCACCAGTGGCTAAGGCCCAATTTTTCAGCCCCTGTTTTACAGGGGCGTGTAATTACAATTTTTTTAGCAATAATTTGCCATAGGGCTCATTGCTGTGCTCCAAGTACAGTATCTGTGAGGGGTTGGAGTGTTGTGGCACCAGTGCCTAAGGCCCAATTTTTCAGCCCCTGTTTAACAGGGGCGTGTCATTACAATTTTTGAAGCAATACTTTGCAACAGGGCTCATTGCTGTGCTCCAAGTACAGTATCTGTGAGGGGTTGTAGTGTTGTGCCACCAGTGCCTAAGGCCCAATTTTTCAGCCCCTGTTCAACAGGGGCATGCAATTACAATTCTTGATCTAATAATTCACAGCAGGGTCCATTGCTGCACCCACCAAGAGTAACTCTGAGGGCTTACAGTCTTGTGGCAACGCCACCACCACCACCACCACGAAAGGCCCAATTTTTCAGCCCCTGTTCAAAAGGGGCATGTAATTACAATTCTTGATCTAATAATTCACAGCAGGGCCCATTGCTGCACCCACCAAGAGTAACTGTCAGGGCTTACAGTGTTGTGGCACCAGCACCACCATCAAAGCCCCAATTTTTACTACCACTGTTCAACAATTATATGTAATTAAAATTCCTGATATAATAGTTGACAGCAGGGCGTTCCAGCACCAACCAAGAGTAACTGAGTGCTTACAGTGTTGTGCCAACACCAACAACTAAGGGGCCTATTTCTGCAGAGTATATACGGCAGGTCCCTACTTTCAAACATCCAACTTACAAACGACTCCTACTTGCAAACGAAAGAAGACAACAGGAAGTGAGAGGAAATCTACCCCTAGAAAGGAAAATTCTCTCCTGTAAGAATAAATATGGGAGAAAGGGGTCTCATCTGTACTGATGCTTTATCAGCAATCCTTGTTTCAAGAAAAACACCACATTTCAAAAACAGTTGTCATTGGGACGGAAAGTGAGGTGAAATGTTCTGAACAGGGGCACAGACAGCAAAACAAATGTTACAGGGGTGATAACCCTTACCTATGTTTCCCAAAAAGTTTAAAAATAGATTTTTGGGCTGGAGCTACACTTCAACAATGTACCTGTTCAAAATTACAAACACATTCTACATAAGAACAAACCTACAGTCCCTGTCTTGTATGCACCGCCTGTATACGGCTGTTCAGAGTATATAGGGCCTTTTTTATTTTATGTGCGGGGTTCCCCTTAATATCCATACAAGACCCAAAGGGGCTGGTAATGGGCTGGGGTAGGGGGGGGGGTCATGGGGTAGCTATGCCATTTTTCTTAAAGATTTTCATCCATATTACCGGGACCAGACATTACATTAAAGCCGCAAGCAGTTTTAAATGGCTTTTTTTTCCTTTAGAAGTGTCATTTTGTGCAGGGACAGTTCTAAACACGGGAAACACGTGGCACTTCACAGGCATACTTTAGACACCCCCCAGGTACGATATTTAAAGGAATATTTGACTTTTTTTTTTTCACTTTATGCATCATTAAAATGACTGCTCCCGAAAAACGACCGTTTTTAAAACTTCTTTTTGCATTGATACATGTCCCCTGGTGCAGAACCCGGGTTCCCAAACCCTTTTTAGGACAATAACATGCATAATAGTTGTTATAATTAGCACTTTAGAATTCGAACGTTCGCATCCATTGTATTTAATAGGGTTCTAATGTTCGTTCGAACTTTCGGTCCGTTCGCGGGTTCTGGTGCGAACCGAACCCGGGGGTGTTCGGCTCATCACTAAAGGTGAGCAATGATTTTATTTGTGTGTGGCTTTTACATTTCATTGGCCTGAATCTTCTATGGTCAACACTGGCACTGGAGCACTGGAGTGTTTATTATTTCCTATTTGTTTACAGCACAGTGTGGGCACTTTAACAAGGACTGTTTATTCACAGTATCTCTTTTATGGACAATTTTTTTTAACACATTTATTTATTCACCCACAAGAGTTTTATGCATTTATTATACTATGTTTCAATGTTTGTTTTTTTGTGGTACATTTATATATAGTTTGCTTGAGCAAGCACAATTCACTGTCTTATATTTGTTCAAATAGTAGAGGTGCGCCAGCACCCTGACATTTTCTACTGGTATCCACATCTGGAGACCTATTAAGTGAATGATTCCATGGTGTATGTGGAACCACCTGTTCTGGGACTATAGAATGTACACCACAAAAGGTAAGCTCTCCTATGACAGAACCTTCCAGAATGCAGGAAGATAAATCTTTGCCCTCCCCAGAAGACTGATCCCCCAGGTTAAGGACTACTGGTTCCTCAGAAGTAGACAGTTTAGTCTGCTTAGAGACTTGATCAACAACATCAAAGGAAAAGTCTGAGGTAGCCTGATAAGAGACTAGAGAAAGTCTTGGAAAGGATGACTCCTCAACACATGATTCTCCAACAACAATTGAAAAGCAGGTAACACCCTGACCAAAGGAAAGGAACATGAGAACAAGGAAGCTGTAGATTCCTGTACCGCAGAACTATTCTGGTTTGAGCTGCCTGCTAAAAAGCTTCCAGCAACGCTTTTTGATTATACAATATTCATCTGAATTTTGGAGTTCATTGGACCATCAAAAAGATGTTGTCCAGTAGGGCCCATGTCAATTGCTTTCTCCACAGGAGTTCTTCGAATTTTCTCACAATGTGGGTGCCACAAGAGGCCACTAAAGCAAACACTGCGGCCAACACCCTGCAGAAAACTCAAAGTGCAGGTGTGAGACTGGAGAGTTAGAGCCTCTGGTGAACAGTGGTCAAACAGTATGCATCCTAGCTGACCACGAAGGTCAGAGGGTCGCTCTGGGAAGGAACTGAAATGGTAGCTCTGATGGGAATCCTGCAGAACTGTTAGACTTACATATCCTGCAGGAGTCAAATGTGTTCTCAGGGAGGAAAAACAGAAGAAAGATTGGGATACAGCTCCTAAGATCAAGCTAGTACTGGAGCTAGGACAGGGATCTTTAGATCTAGGAGACCCCACGGTGACAGAAGGATTGAGCTGGGTGTGAGCTGGGGCCATTCATTGTAGCAAGACAGTTCCCTCTGGGTGTAGCTACAAACATGTTGTGACTGCGACGGATAAGGCAATTAAGCTAAAGGTATGAGGCAAGTCCTTTAAAGCCCATTTCCAAGAAAAATCTCTCACCTCCTGGCTCTCCCAACACCTTTCACCAATTCAGAGCTTAAAAATAAATACCTGTTGATGTCTCCATCATTCTCACCCAGGCATGTACTGGCCATCGGGACTCGCGGGAGTTTCCCAGTTGGCCGATGGCTCAGTGGGCCAGTTTCAGTGACAGTCAGTGGCGTCGCTAGGGGGTGGTTTTTGGGGTTATAGCTCCGAATCTGGGGCCAATAAAGCCCCTAGTCCCAGGGGTCCCCAACCAGTCGTGTGGCGGGCAGCATGGGAGAGCCAGACGGGCAAGAGAGCAGAACGATTACATCATCTCTTACTGCCCACACACTCTCTGTTAACTCTGATGTAAGGAGTGTCTCTCAGGGGACTCTGAAGTAAGGGGGAGGCTCTCTGGGGACCCTGATGTAAGGGGGGCTCTCAGTGGACCCTAATGTAAGGGGGCTCTTCGGGGACCCTGATGTAAGCGGGAGGCTCTCTGGGGACCCTAATGTAAGGGGGAGCTCTCTGGGGTCTCTGATGTAAGGGGCCTCTCTGGGGACCCTGATGTAAGGGGGGTCTCTCTGGGGACCCTGATGTAAGTGGGGCGCTCTCTGGGGACCCTGATGCAAGGCTGAGGCTCTCTGGGGACCCTGATGTAAGTGGGGGGCTCTCTGGGGACCCTGATGCAAGGCTGAGGCTCTCTGGGGACCTGGGGACTCTGATGTAAGAGGGGGCTCTCTGGGGACTCTGCTGTAAGGGACATCTTACAGCAGAGTCCTGTGGACATAGGAGGTGTATCTGTGCCTCTCTCAGGCGCTCGCTGGCCCAACAGTGAATCCCTATAATGATACGTTTGACCAGTGTATGTGTTTTTTCTAATATGATTAAATTTGTATTGTACAGTGTGATCCCGTCCAGATACAAGCCCCTGACGAAGGGACAGACTGTGTCCCGAAACAAGTCGGGCCATCTGAACTCTATTTGGGAACCCACCATTATCAGTATCATTCATGTTTTTAAGTCTGCTATTCTCTATGTATATTTTTACAATTTGGTAATAAATTATTATATTTTATTTACCTTGTTGTTGCCGGTAAAGTCCCACTTGGGGGGTATCTCCTTTTTCGATTTACCTATCAGGGATGTTGGCACATTTGGGTCTAATGGGATGTTCTCATTGTAACTTTCTAAAGGCGTCTGTAATGTTGGAATGCATCTTTTTCTATAATTAAAGAGGTTTTTTTTAAAAAAAGGCTGTTTATACTTACAGTGGACTGTTTTTACGTATATACTCGAGTATAAGCCGACCCGAATATAAACCGAGGCCCCTAATTTTACCACAAAAAAATGGAAAAGCGTATTGACTTGAGTATAAGCCTAGGGAGTCCATCTGCATGCCTCACTGTGCCTCACTTTGCCTCACTGTGTCCATGCCTCACTGTGCCTCACTTTGCCTCACTGTGTCCATATGCATGCCTCACTGTGCCCATGCCTCACTGTGTCCATGCCTCACTGTGTCCATGCCTCACTGTGCCCATGCCTCACTGTGTCCATGACTAGACTGACGTTTAACATGGGAGTCTATGAAAGGGGTGCCCGGATTTGAAAAATCGGTGCTCCCCGGCGTAGGTCCCCTAGACAAAAAACTTTGCACACTTGTAGAGAAAGAGTGAGGCTACATGTGTGCCAATTTTGGCCAGTACTGGGTCCCCAAAGTCCTGGAGATCAGGCGCAAAAAGGTGACTCGAGTATAAGCCGAGGGGGGCATTTTCAGCACAAAAAAATGTGCTGAAAAACTTGGCTTATACTCGAGTATATACGGTATGTGTTTTTGCGCAATTGTGTATAGTGTCACTCAAGCAATGTTGTGGATACCTGTATGTAGCGGTGTGTTGCCACTAGTTACTAATATCCACACATATTCACCCTGCTGCCAGACATCCATACGTCACACTTGTAGACAATGAAAAGTCTTTTGCTTTGTTTTGTTGTTTTATTTGAGGGATTGAACTTGGTTGGGGAAAGGGACATGGGATGCCTATAGGATAGATTGGTATTTGCAATGTTATAGCTGCGCCTGCTTTACATTGAAAATGTCATTGAGATTTACTCATTACTATTGCAAATGTTATAGCGGTTATGCTTTACATTTCCTTGGATAGAACATGTAGCGGGTATATGCTTTTCTATCATGTTTGAATTTGGTGGGGGATCTGTGATGTGTGGTTCCCTGGGGCCCAGCAGGTGGTGCTGTCACTTTGGGCCCAGGGTTGAGCCATCGTTGCAGTGGCATACCCTTTTTGGCCTCTCGCAGCATGAGTACAGCGGGGCAGGGGCTCCGCTGGGCATGCTGGGGGAGGGTATAAAGGGGTCGGCCATTTTGGTCACGGGGTCGTCGAGTCCCAGCCACCTTCAGCCTGAGGGCTGTGGTTTGTGGTCAGTGTCCAGGCGGCCTAGGCCTGGACACCCGGAGCTCGTGTTCCACCCCGGGCACCTTCAGCCTGGGGTGAGGTACTCGGTTGGAGGCCTGGGGCCCAGTGTCCTCCGCTGGGCTCCACGAGGGAAGGATTTCCTAGGGGACCCCGGGAGTGGGGTACCCGAATCCAGAGGCGTAAGGGACCGGAGGAGCTACTCACCCGAAGACCTGGTGCAGCAGATTGCCGTTGCCGGGTGAGCCTCAGGAGACCGCCAGGAGGGGTATCTTCCCAAACAGGGGCCGAGTGCAGTCAGGGGGAAGGTTCACTGTTCATCCGGTCAGTGGCAGCGACCAATATTCTCAACAGATGGCATTGATCATGTGCCAAACCTATTCGCTGGTAGAGGAATAGGAGAGTTCATTGGGCCTGGGCCTACTCGTATCCACACCCCCTGTCTGTTCGTTGAGGGAGTCCAACTGATTGTGTTTCATCCTGACATTGAAGAATAAAGGAGTGTTGGACTTTTATTGGTGTGGGGCTCATTTACTGGCAGACACTGTTCCAGAGAAGAGGCGGAGGCTCCAAACTCAGAACACCGACCCGAAGGTAAAGTAACTTTGCTTATACCACACAAACATCCGCGGTGAAGGCTTGGCGTGGTGACCCCACAATCTCTCCTCCAAGGGAACCCTAGACAAGCAGAAACCAGCCAGCAGAGGAGTGAGAGAGTGGAGGCCGCTACAAACAAAAATGGTGGTCTCTAATCTTGACAGCGTTACTTCAAACCACTCTTCTCCTCTGCACTCTCCCTACAGACTTCTACCTCCAGGACACTTCTCCTCCTGCGCATCACTTTCCTGTCACAGCATTAGACATCCTGTCCCACCATCTTGAGCTGACTAGGCCTCACTCTGAATAAGTTCTAGAAGTAGTTTCACATGATGATTATTAGGCCAGGAGCCTGCAATACCCCTTCTTGATGGCCCTAAACATTTAGTTAGAAAGAATATTTGATGATGGACTACTGATCCCAGCAAGCCTGACTTGCAAATCCTGCGCCCTCAGGCTGCAATGATTTGGCACAAAACCCCACAGTCTCTCCTCTGGCTCTGCACCCAGATCCCCTGGCATGCCTCTTCCAGATCTCCACTGTGCTTCACTCACCGACTCCTGCCCTGAGTCCTTCCTAAAGGATTTACCTGGACCATGCAGACCAATTGCTTCTCCAGCTCCTGTTCCAGGACAGCCCTCCATGCCCGTGTAAGAAGAGGCTCCCTTCCAGCTCCCGAGCTCCTTCACCGGATCCACACCCCCCTCAGATGGGGCAGTTTCTCCTGTACGCAGTCTAGAACTCCATCCTTCAGTTCACCCAGCCGACAACTCCCCCCCCAGCAGGCTGACTGTGAGTATATGTAGGAGGCCTGCCCCCTGCCAACCCTAGTTGGGGATTGGTCAGGGTTCCTCAAATGTACTCCATGCTACTCCAACTCTCAGCCCTACCCCTCTTCCAGAACATTCTCACTGAAAGCAGGGGAGGCGCCCAAAAGCTGAAGTACATGTCAGTCACACCCACTGCTACACTAACCACTCCCTGCCCCCAGATCAAAAACAAACAGGCCTAGCTCGCAGCATAGGCCTGCTTAAATTTACCTGCACTGAGAGAACCTACAAACACTACACCTCTAGCACCTACCTATGGTAGAGGGTGCTATATGTAAAAGGACCCTATTGCACAATTTAGATAAAATGTCCCAGGTAGGTCCGGGACATTCATTTCTAGTGTTGAGCTGTATTCTGCTGGATGTAGAATACAGGGGCCACCGTAACTACACCTTTCTATAAGAGTGAATGGGTCGCAACATGCGTTTAAAGTAGGAAGATTACCTAGCCAAAACATTATCCCTGCAAGATCTTTGCAGCTCCAGGAAGGCTGCATACTGTAGACCACAGGTGTCAAACACAAGGCCCGCAGGCCAAATCCGGCCCTCCAGGCCATTTCATGTGGCCCTCGCACCTCTCCTGCAGCTGCAGGAGAGCTCCAGCCCTCTCTAGTCCTTCTCCAGACCCTTACTTTCTGCTTTCAAGCAATGCATCAGCTTCTTCCCAGCAGCAGCATAAGGAAATGGGGGTGCACTGTGATGTAAGAGAGAGTGGGGGACTCAACTTCTGATGGTGGGATGGCTCTTGACATCTAATGTAAGGGGAGGTAATGCGCTGGACATCTAATCTTAGATACAACTGGCCCTTTTGAGGGCAATCATAATGCTGATGCGGCCCACGATGAAATTGAGTTTGACACCCCTGCTGTAGACCATTAGAATGGGGAAGAAGGTAAGTATTTCACAAGGCAGGCTGTACTCAGAGGGGTGAGGGTTTACTCAAAGGACAACTTTACTAAAAGTACAACTCAGCTACAACAGACCACAGGTACAATGTGAAAGTGACAAAGTACAGGTTACCATGCCATATTTTTTGCTACACAGTGCTTGTGAATCACCAACCATTTATATGGCATTGCACTGTTTCTGAGGCATTCAGTAAAGGTATTTAGCAAGAACCTGCACTGGGAAAATTTACATGCTGCCAATCCTGACCTTTAAAAATTCTAGCTGCCTGGCTGTCAGCATGTTCTGAGTTACTGTCTTGGAGCAAATATCAGATCAGGTGTTTGGACTTCAATGGCTGTTTATTTTTTCTCGGTCGGTGACCAATGAAGAAGTCACAGGTGTAGAATGACTGTTGGACAATTCACATTCCCACAGTACATCAACAGTTAGGGGACATATATTTCACTCAGAATATTTTAGCTTAAACCGGGAGAAGGGAGCCTTTAGTCAAAATGTGAGATGACAGTATAGACAAGGTTGTTGAAATGTGTTAAAGGGGTTGTAAAGGCAGAAGTTATTTTTTTATCTTAAAGCGGAGGTCCACACAATAAGGGATCCTCTGCTTTTCGGAACCCCCCCCCCCCTCCGGTGTCACATTTGGCACCTTTCAGTGGGGAGGGGGGTGCAGAGCAGATACCTGTATAATACAGGTATTTGCACCCACTTCCGGGAATAGACTCCCACGGGAGTCACTCCACTTCCCCCCCCCCCCCCCCCCCGCTGTCTTCTGGGAAACACACTGGTCCCAGGAAACAGCGGGACCACTGAGAACGTGCTGCGCTACTTGCACATGCGCAGTAGGGAACCGGGCAGTGAAGCCGCAACGCTTCACTTCCTGATTCCCTCACCGAGGATGGGGGCAGCCGAGAGACGAGCGATTGCTCGGCTTCGGCTGCCGGCATCGCGGGCACCATGGACAGGTAAAGCCCTGTACACACGATCGGATTTCAGATGGAACCAAATCCGATGGATTATCCATCGTAATCCCGATGAAGCTGACTTCCATCAGTCTTGCCTACACACCATCAGACAAAATTCCGACCGTCCCAAACGCCGTGACGTACAACACGTACGACGGCACTATAAATGGGAAGTTCAAAACCAATGGCGCCACCCTTTGGGCTGCTTTTGTTGATTTCGTGTTACTGCGTGTTAGTAAAAGTTTGGTGAGAGCCGATTCGCGCTTTTCAGTCTCCGTGCTTTTCAGTCCGTTACAGCATGACGAATGTGCTATCTCCATTACGAACGCTAGTTTTACCAGAACGAGCGCTCCCGTCTCCTAATTCAGTCTGATCATGCATGGGTTTTTTCTCCGATGGAGTTCCACACAGACGATCGAAAAAAAATTTCACCAATGGAAATAAGTCAGACGGGGCCCACACACGATCGGTTTGTCCGATGAAAACAGTCCATCGGACAAACCGATAGTGTACAGGGCTTAAGTGTCCATTTATTAAAAGTCAGCAGCTGCAGTATTTGTAGCTGCTGGCTTTTAATTTTTTTTTTTTTTGGGTGGACCTCCGCTTTAATGCATTCTATTCGTTTGGATAAAAAAGCCTTCTGTCTGATTGTTGTTTTTATTCCTGTACATTGAAAAACCTTAATAAAAAAAAAAAAGCCTTCTGTGTGCAGCATCCCCCCTTAGCCCCCTAACACTTACCTGAGGTCCCTCTCTGTCCAGCGATGTCCACGAGTGTCTCAGCTATCCGAGATTTTCCCTCCTGATTGTCTGAGACACAGCAGCGTTGCCATTGGCTCCCACTTCTGTCAATCAAAGTCAGCAAGCCAATCAGGGGAGAGATGAGGTGGGCCGGGTCAGGGCACCGTATCTGAATAGGCACAGGGAGCTGTGACTCTGGTCCGGTGCCCCCAAAGCAAGCTGCTTGCTGTGGGGGCACTCAACAGGAGGGAGGGGCCAGGATCACAGAAGAGGGAGCCGAGAAGAGGAGGATTGGGGCTGCTCTGTGCAAATAAACTGCAGCAGAGCAGGTAAGTATAACATGTTTGTTATGTTTATAGAAAAAAAAATGAGAGTTTACAATCACTTTTCAGTTTTGTTCTGATTACAACTTAATCTTACAAAAACAAGGAGTATGCCATTGGAAACATACAGTATGTACCAAAGTAAAGTCAGAAACAAGAGCTAAAAAAGAAGCAAAATCCAAACTTAGCGTATTTAGGTCAAGATCAGTGGCGGCCGACCGCCAACCCCCCCCCCCCCCCTGGCAATCGGTTCCTGCACAGGTTTCTCCGGGCCTTTGCGTCTCCTCCTGCCTCAGCTTCACAGCGACTTGGCTTCCCCTGCGTCTCCACCCTCCTCCTCGGCGGTCAATAGGATCGCTTCTCCTCTCGGACAATCAGGTCTCAGGACCCGCTTCCTGAGTCAGCAATGGCTGGAAGGAGAAGCAGGAAGACAATAGCGAATATTGTCACACAAGTAGGTGGGGTTGGGGTGCAGTGCTCTGCACCCCAGCCCACCCTTTTATTAAACTAACCTCAGCTCACGTGCTTCTTAAAAAAAAACTCCCATTGGAATCCATGCATCCGGCGCTCTGCATGTAAATTAGAGGCTGGGCGCATGGATTAGGGGGGCAGCACCCCTGCGCCCCGTATGGACAGGCTGCTGCTGTCTGCCCCTACCGTTTACAGGTATGACATACTGATGAGGAATACAGGCCACACACAGTACCCATGCTGAATTTGTTGAACATTTGTTATGACTATAAGAGGGATTGGAGATCCCAAAAACAGCAAGGGCCTATGTACAACATAAGAAATAGACTTATTTACCTACAGCCACCAAGCAAATTCAGAAATTTAGGGTAAACCTAAAGCCAATTATTAGCCAAACAGAAGTAACTTAAGTAAGAAGACATTTTTGTTTTTCTTAAGTTTTTGTATTTCCAAAATTGCATTTATGTTATGCAAAGCAAAGGATCGGCACTGCTCCACAAACAAGTATGTAGAACAAAATGTGGGATGGCTATTTTTCTCTTTAAATTGGTGAATCCATGTCTTACTCTATCTTGATACAGTATCTCACAAAAGTGAGTACACCCCTCACATTTTTGTAAATATTTTTTTATCTTAATATCTTTTTATTTGACAACACTGAAGAAATTACACTTTGCTACAATGTAAAGTAGTGAGTGTACAGCTTGTATAACAGTGTATATGTGCTGTCCCCTCAAAATAACTCAACACACAGCCATTAATGTCTAAACCGCTGGCAACAAAAGTGAGAACTCCCCTAAGTGAAAATGTCCATATTGGGCCCAATTAGCCATTTTCCCTCCCCGGTGTCATGTGACTCATTCGTATTACAAGGTCTCAGGTGTGAATGGGGAGCAGGTGTGTTAAATTTGGTGTTATTGCTCTCATTTTCTCATGCTGGTCACTGGAAGTTAAACACGGCACCTCATGGTAAAGAACACTCTGAGGATCTGAAAAAAAGAATTGTTGCTCTACATAAAGATGGCATAAGCGAAAAGAAGATTGCCAAGACCCTGAAGCTGAACTGCAGCACGGTGGCCAAGATCATACAGTAGTTTAACAGGACGGGTTCCACTCAGCACAGGCCTCGCCATTATAGACCAAAGAAGTTGAGTGCATGTGCTTAGCGTCATATCCAGAGGTTGTCTTTGGGAAATAGACGAATGAGTGCTGCCAGCATTGCTGCAGAGGTTGTAGGGGTGGGGGGTCAGCCTGTCAGTGCTCAGACCATACGCCGCACACTGCATCAAATTGGTCTGCATGGCTGTCGTCCCAGAAGGAAGCCTCTTCTAAAGATGATGCACAAGAAAGCCTGCAAACAGTTTTTTGAAGACAAGCAGACTAAGGACATGGATTACTGTGGTCTGATGAGACCAAGATAAACGTATTTGGTTCAGATGGTGTCAAGCGTGTGTGGCGGCAACCAGGTGAGGTGTACAAAGTGTGACTTGCCTACAGTCAAGCATGGCGGTGGGGGTGTCATGGTCTGGGGCTGCATGGGTGCTGCCGACACTGGGGAGCTACAGTTCATTTAGGGAACCATGAATGCCAACATGTACTGTGACATACTGAAGCAGAGCATGATCCCCTCCCTTCAGAGACTGGGCCGCAGGGCAGTGTTCCAACATGGTAACGACCCCAAACACACCTCCAAGACGACCTCTGCCTTGCTAAAGAAGCTGAGGGTAAAGGTGATGGATTGGCCAAGCATGTCTCCAGACCTAAACCCTAATGAGCATCTGTGGGGCATCCTCAAATGGAAGATGGAGGAGCGCAAGGTCTCTAACATCCACCAGCTCCGTGATGTCATCATGGAGGAGTGGAAGAGGACTCCAGTGGCAACATGTGAAGCTCTGGTGAACTACATGCTGAAGAGGGTTAAGGCAGTGCTGGAAAATAATGATGGCCACAAAAAATATTGACACTTCGGGCCCAATTAGGACATTTTGACTTAGGGGTGTACTCACTTTTGTTGCCAGCGGTTTAGACATTAATGGCTGTGTGAAAAAAGGAAGAGAAGTCCAGCGCTACGCGTTTCGTCACTAGAAGGACATCAACTTTGTCTAGTGACGAAACACGTAGGGGGCGCTGACGTCATCACGCATTACCTTACTGAGAGGAGGTGCCGCGGACGCCATAGGAACGAACACGTACACAGGATTATCGAGACGCCGCATCTATCACCGCTATATTGAATCTACCTCATTGTAAGTGCAATATTTTTATTCAATAAAGCATTGGGCTTTACGTACTACACTATGGGCATATTTATTCTTTTTCATGTGAGTCCTTGAAGATTCCCATTACCATACAGCCATCGTGGAGATATAAGGGTTCTGGGGAAACCTATTCCCTGCGCTAGGTGAGACTGTTTGACACAGTCACGGCAATCTGGTAAGCAGACCATCCACCACCAGGGTGACACTCCTGAAGTCCCCACACTCCCCTGGGAAGTTTGGGAAGATTGGCTCATCACTTCTATCTTCACTTGGATTATTACTCTTTGGGACTTTATTATTATTAGTTTATGGGACACTTTTTTTTTTTTTCCCTTTTTTTTTTTTTTTTTCTTTTCATCACGTAAATTTGTGTATTGAGCAATTACAGTCTAATTTTTTATTATTTCTCAACAAACCAAATTTTTTTGCTCTTCAAATATATTTGCATATTTTTATCATTTTTCACAATTTATCCTCTACCCCTCACATCCTTGGTTTCTGAATTTATATTCATTTTTATTCTGGAACCTTGTATTAGTTTTCTTTTTTCACTTTGTTTTCACCACTCCACCAATTAATTTTTTTCACTTAAAATTATTAAATTTCCTTCACTGCTGATGTTTATCAGATCACATATATATTCTTTCACATTTATTGTGCGGTCATTAATATTTCATTTATTGTTTTAGTTATCAAAATTTAATCTTTTTAATCAATTTTCTTAGCGCTGCACTTCTCTTCCTTTTTTCTCACTTTATATAAGTTTTTTGTACTGAACTTATGGTGCTAGCAGCTGTTTTTTAATTTTTCACAATTAATTATTTTTAAAAAAAACACAATTTTGTCATCTAGCACAGCGTTGGCCTTAGGGCTTTTCGTTTTTCATTAATGGCTGTGTGTTGCGTTATTTTGAGGGGACAGCAAATTAGCACTGTTATACAAGCTGCACACTCACTACTTTACATTGTAGCAAAGTGTCATTTCTTCAGTGTTGTCACATGAAAAGATATAAAATATTTGCAAAAATGTGAGGGGTGTACTAACTTTTGTGAGATACTGTAAGCTTGTATCCCCCCACAATACCTATTCTTGTGACCAGGGGTGAAATGGGTGAAAGCATGGCAGTCTATGGGTGGGACTGTTGTTCTTCCTGTGTCTTTCAATAAAGCTTATTAAGATGACATCATCTTAAAGTGGTTGTAAACTCTTACAATCCACTTTTGACTACAGGTAAGCCCATAATAAGGCTTACCTGTAGCTACCCCGTGCAGGTTCAGGAGATAGCCCCTGTATCTGCATGTGCCAACGTCATCGGCACATGCGCACGTGTCGTTGCTTCAGTTAGTGTGCCATTACCCGCGGCTCCCATGCGCATGCGCGGGAGTGACGTCATTGCGGCTCTGGTCAATCACAGCACCGGAGCCCGCGATACCCGTAAGTTACTCCGGGAGCGATGTCGCCGGCCGGAGCGGTGTACAGGGACCGCTGCGGGGGCTTCGATCTAAGGTAAGCTTTTCATAATGAGCTAGTATGCTATGTCCTGCAGGTTTTTTTTTTGTGGGTTTACAACCACTTTAACCACTTGCCACCCGCCCACTGTCAAATGACAGCTGGGCGGTGCGGCTCTCATTCTGGGCAGGCGTCATATGACGTCCTCAGCCTCCTGGCCCTCTAGGGGGTGCGCGCCCGCCGTATCACTCGGGAGCCAATGCGTGTGCCCGGCAGCCGCGATGTCCACCAGGCACCCGCGATAACAGAGCAGGACCTGTAAACTGTAAACACACAGATCCACGTCCTGTGAGGTAAGAGGAGACCGATGGTGTGTTCCCAGTACAGAGGAACACTATCAGTCTCCTCCCCTTGTGAGTCCCCTCCCCCTAAAGTTAGAATCACTCCCTAGGAAACATATTTAACCCCTTGATCGCCCCCTAGTGTTAACCCCTTCCCTGCCAGTGACATTTATACAGTAATCAGTATATTTTTATAGCACTGATCGCTGTACAAATGTGAATGGTCCCAAAATAGTGTCAAAAGTGTCCGATATGTTCCCTACAATATCGCAGTTATAATAAAAATCGCAGATCACCGCCATTACTAGTAAAAAAATAAAAATAAAAAAATGCCATAAATCTATTCCCTATTTTGTAGACGCTATAACTTTTGCGCAAACCAATCAATATACGCTTATTGCGATTTTTTTTACCAAAAATGTGTAGAAGAATACATATCGGCCTAAACTAAGGAAAAAATTGGGATATTTATTAAAGCAAAAAGTAAAAGATATTGGGGTTTATTTACTAAAGGCAACTCCACTGCACTACAGGTGCACTTCTAAGTACACTGCAAGTACACTTGTAAGTGCAGTCACTGTCAGGGCAGCTGTTAGATATTATGGGGCCCCGTACAGCCTACCTGACGGGGCCCCCTTCGACCACGCCCTTGACCCCACCCCTGTCCCCACCCCTAACCCCGGATCAAAACAAAAGGCAGGTTTGTTGCCGTTTACACATGCGTGCGGGGCCAACATGTGCGTTTGCAATTGCGCATAAGCATTTTGTTAAAAAAATTACATTGTGTCTTTAATTTATTTATTTTTTGCATTCACAAGGAATGAATAACATCCCTCGTGACAGCAGGGCCATGACAGGTCCTCTTTTACTTTGGGCAGAATCACTGGGGCTAAATAATTATATCTGATCATTGCTGCAGTGATGACTGAGATATCACCCTTCCAATCCAGCGACATGATGGTGTGTCGCTGGACAGAATTTTATTTTTTTTTTTGGGGGGGGGGGGGGTAAAATGCAGCTCCATTGCACATGTTTACTGCTCCCCCAACTGAAGTGTAAAGTAGCAGCTCATCAGCATTACAATCATCATCACAGGCAGCACAGTAAACAGGGGCTCTATCATGGCTGTATGTCACATGGCTGTTTGCTGACTTTGTTAGCTTATGGCTGTACTGTATATAACAGACTCATACCTCCCAACTTTTAAAAGTCCCACCGCGGGACATTCAGATCTCCCCTCTCCCCTGCTAACGAAAGTTGTTGAGCCGGGGGGGGGGGGGGAGGTCTGCGGGACATGTAAAAAGAAAAAAAGAAATTCGTCCCTGTAAAAAAAAGTTGTTGAGCGGGTGGGGGGGGGGGGGGGGTTAGTGCCGCGGGACATGTTAAAAAAAAATTGTACCGATCGCCTGCTGGTTGCTGTTTCCTCCTCTTCATGCTTCCTGCTGTGCGGGAAAAATGACACTCTCGCGGGACTGCGGGAAGGAGGAGCCTATGCGGGTAAAACCCGCAGAATCCGTGCCAGTTGGGAGGTATGCAGACTGCAACACACCACAGCCATAACAAAGTCAGCAGCCATGAGACACAGAGCCCTACTTACTGTGCTGCCTGTGAAGACTGTTGTAATGCTAATGGTAACCTGCTGTGTTGTGAGTAGGGATGGGCCCGGTGCTCGATTCGAACCCATGTTCGAATCGAGCATCGGGCGTTCGCTCGCTCGTCGAGCCCAGAACTATTTGGGCCGTTCGCATCACATTCGTGTGATGCGAGCGGCCCCGCAATGCATTGCGGCCGGCGCGGCCGGCGCAGTGCATTGCTGGCTGATGATTGGCCAAGCATGCACTGTGACCCCGCATGCTTGGCCAATCACAGCGCCCGAAACTCGGAGAGCAATAATTGGCTACAGGCAGGACGCCTGTAGCCAATTACAGCTCAGGGGCTTTAGTACACGCCCCACCATTTAAAAGGCCGCCACGCCATCGGCCCCGGTCACATGAGTTCCGGCTTTAGGAGAGATTAGTCTGCTGATTCTGTCTTTGCTTGATACTGAAAGATTTGCTCTTCTTTGCTAAACCATTGGCTATTTCTTTGCTAAACCATTGCTACCTAAGTCATTGATCGTTCATTGCTGCTGATTGCACAGTTAGTGTGTTATTAGCTGCTGCTGGGGATTAGTCTGGTGCGTGCTTACTGTTAGTACAGTATTGCAGTAGTACCAACCGCAGTGCTGTTAGCACAGCATTGCACCCCAACAGCACCCATAGGACTTCTAGTGTGTTAGTGGCAGCAAACAGAGCTCCTATATTTTCTTCTCAGCAGCACCCATAGGACTTCTAGTGTGTTAGTGGCAGCAAACAGAGCTCCTATATTTTCTTCTCAGCACCACCCATAGGACTTCTAGTGTGTTAGTGGCATCACACAGAGCTCCTATATTTTCTTCTCAGCAGCACCCATAGGACTTCTAATGTGTTAGTGGCAGCAAACAGAGCTCCTATATTTTCTTCTCAGCAGCACCCATAGGACTTCTAGTGTGTTAGTGGCATCACACAGAGTTCCTATATTTTCATCTCAGAAGCACCCATAGGACTTCTAGTGTGTTAGTGGCAGCAAACAGAGCTCCTATATTTTCTTCTCAGCACCACCCATAGGACTTCTAGTGTGTTAGTGGCATCACACAGAGCTCCTATATTTTCTTCTCAGCAGCACCCATAGGACTTCTAGTGTGTTAGTGGCAGCAAACAGAGCTCCTATATTTTCTTCTCAGCAGCACCCATAGGACTTCTAGTGTGTTAGTGGCAGCAAACAGAGCTCCTATATTTTCTTCTCAGCAGCACCCATAGGACTTCTAGTGTGTTAGTGGCAGCAAACAGAGCTCCTATATTTTCTTCTCAGCAGCACCCATAGGACTTCTAGTGTGTTAGTGGCATCACACAGAGCTCCTATATTTTCTTCTCAGCAGCACCCATAGGACTTCTAGTGTGTTAGTGGCAGCAAACAGAGCTCCTATATTTTCTTCTCAGCAGCACCCATAGGACTTCTAGTGTGTTAGTGGCAGCAAACAGAGCTCCTATATTTTCTTCTCAGCAGCACCCATAGGACTTCTAGTGTGTTAGTGGCAGCAAACAGAGCTCCTATATTTTCTTCTCAGCAGCACCCATAGGACTTCTAGTGTGTTAGTGGCAGCAAACAGAGCTCCTATATTTTCTTCTCAGCAGCACCCATAGGACTTCTAGTGTGTTAGTGGCAGCAAACAGAGCTCCTATATTTTCTTCTCAGCAGCACCCATAGGACTTCTAGTGTGTTAGTGGCAGCAAACAGAGCTCCTATATTTTCTTCGCAGCAGCACCCATAGGACTTCTAGTGTGTTAGTGGCAGCAAACAGAGCTCCTATATTTTCTTCTCAGCAGCACCCATAGGACTTCTAGTGTGTTAGTGGCATCACACAGAGCTCCTATATTTTCTTCTCAGCAGCACCCATAGGACTTCTAGTGTGTTAGTGGCAGCAAACAGAGCTCCTATATTTTCTTCTCAGCAGCACCCATAGGACTTCTAGTGTGTTAGTGGCAGCAAACAGAGCTCCTATATTTTCTTCTCAGCAGCACCCATAGGACTTCTAGTGTGTTAGTGGCAGCAAACAGAGCTCCTATATTTTCTTCTCAGCAGCACCCATAGGACTTCTAGTGTGTTAGTGGCATCACACAGAGCTCCTATATTTTCTTCTCAGCAGCACCCATAGGACTTCTAGTGTGTTAGTGGCAGCAAACAGAGCTCCTATATTTTCTTCTCAGCAGCACCCATAGGACTTCTAGTGTGTTAGTGGCAGCAAACAGAGCTCCTATATTTTCTTCTCAGCAGCACCCATAGGACTTCTAGTGTGTTAGTGGCATCACACAGAGCTCCTATATTTTCTTCTCAGCAGCACCCATAGGACTTCTAGTGTGTTGGTGGCAGCAAACAGAGCTCCTATATTTTCTTCTCAGCAGCACCCATAGGACTTCTAGTGTGTTAGTGGCAGCAAACAGAGCTCCTATATTTTCTTCTCAGCAGCACCCATAGGACTTCTAGTGTGTTAGTGGCAGCAAACAGAGCTCCTATATTTTCTTCTCAGCAGCACCCATAGGACTTCTAGTGTGTTAGTGGCATCACACAGAGCTCCTATATTTTCTTCTCAGCAGCACCCATAGGACTTCTAGTGTTTTAGTGGCAGCAAACAGAGCTCCTATATTTTCTTCTCAGCAGCACCCATAGGACTTCTAGTGTGTTAGTGGCATCACACAGAGCTCCTATATTTTCTTCTCAGCAGCACCCATAGGACTTCTAGTGTGTTAGTGGCATCACACAGAGCTCCTATATTTTCTTCTCAGCAGCACCCATAGGACTTCTAGTGTGTTAGTGGCATCACACAGAGCTCCTATATTTTCTTCTCAGCAGCACCCATAGGACTTCTAGTGTGTTAGTGGCAGCAAACAGAGCTCCTATATTTTCTTCTCAGCAGCACCCATAGGACTTCTAGTGTGTTAGTGGCAGCAAACAGAGCTCCTATATTTTCTTGTCAGCAGCACACATAGTACCTATAGTGTGTTAGTGTCAGCACCCATAGGACCTACAGTGTGTTGTGAGCACACATAGGAGTTCTATTTTTTATACTATATACACTACCGACTACAATGGCTGGAAGACCGCCAAGGAGAGGCAGAGCGTGCCGAGGCAAGAACACAGGGCAGGCAGGCTCTGTTTCTAGAGACAACAGTGCTGGCCGTGGACGTGGTCGTGCATCGTCATCAGCACGTGGCCATGGGACACGCTTGTCTTTGTTTTCGGCAGCTGGACATGTGGAGCCGCATCATGCCGAAGGCTTGGTAGAATGGATGACCAAGCCCTCCTCATCCTCCTCATCCTCTCTCACCCAGGCTCAGGGTACTGGCAGAGCAGCTGCCAACGCGTACTCAATGGCATCATCAGCCACCCCTTCCCTAGACCCACCATGTCCTCCTGAGGAGTCCCCCGAACTGTTTGAGCACAGTGTTGGGTACATGCTCCAGGAGGATGCCCAACGATTCGAAGGCTCGGATGATGATACCCAGCTTGAGGAAGTCAGTAGTGTGCGCGCAGAGAGAGGGGATGCTGAAGGACAGCAATCTGGCAGTAGTGTTCCACCAGCTGCAGCTTACTGCCAGGTTTGCTCTAGTGGTGAAGAGGGAGGGGATGATGAGGTCACTGACTCCACGTGGGTGCCTGAAGGGAGAGAGGAGGAGGAGGAGGAGGATGCAGCGTCACATGTCCAACGAGGCAGGATGCCCCCTGGAGGCCAGCTAGAGGCCAGCACAGCAACTGTACCACACCGCAGAGCTCCGCCTGTGCAGGGCGCTGCCTCTGCACATTATCACAAAAGTTCTTTGGTGTGGGCCTTTTTTGAGACGAGTGCATCAGATCGCACCACTGCTATTTGCAATATTTGTCTCAAGCGTATCTCGCGTGGCCAAAACATCAGCCGCTTGGGCACCACAAGCATGAGCAGACATATGTCGACCTGCCATGCAGCTCGTTGGCAAGCACACATAAAAGACCCACACCAAAGAACAAAGCGGACCTCTCCTTGCTCCTCATCAGCTGGGATCTCCATCCCCACTATATCTTCAGTCCTCTCTGAAAGCTGCTCTGAGAGGACTGAAGGTGTAGAATTAGGTGTGTCACAACCAAGTACTTGCAGTACACCGACGTCCGATTGTAGCAGGCAAATTTCCCTGCCCCAGCTGCTGGACCGTCGAAAGAAGTATACTCCCAGCCATCCACATGCCCAGCGGTTGAATGCTAGCTTGGCTAAATTGCTAGCACTTCAACTGCTGCCTTTTCAGTTGATAGACTTGGCCCCCTTCCGTGAGTTTGTTCAATGTGCGGTTCCTCAGTGGCAGGTTCCCAAACGCCACTTTTTCTCACGGAAGGCGATTCCGTCTCTCTACTGGCATGTGGAAGGCAATGTCCATGCCTCGCTGGACAGGGCGGTCAGCGGTAAGGTGCATATTACCGCTGACTCATGGTCCAGCAGGCATGGACAGGGACGTTATCTTTCTTTCACGGCCCATTGGGTCACTCTATTGGCAGCTGGGAGGGATGCAGGACAAGGTGCAGTAGTGTTGGAGGTTGTTCCGCCACCACGCCTCCAAAATGCTACTACTGGTTGTGACACACCTCTCTCCTCCACCCCCTCCTCTTCTTCTTCCTCCATGTCCTCTTCGAGTGCTCTGTCCTCGGAACCAGCGGTGCTCCGTAGGCGTACAAGGGGCTACGCGAGTACGCAGGCAAAAAGATGCCATGCCGTGCTTGCGCTGGTGTGTTTGGGGGACAGGAGCCACACTGGGCCAGAGGTTCTGGCAGCTCTGCAGGGGCAGGCCGAGAGGTGGTTGACGCCACGCCAGCTTAAGCCAGGAATGGTCGTTTCTGATAATGGCACCAACCTCCTCTCCGCCCTGCGACAGGGGCAGCTCACCCATGTGCCCTGTATGGCTCACGTCCTCAACCTGGTGGTGCAGCGGTTCTTGGGCAGGTTCCCAGGCTTACAGGATGTCCTGAGGCAGGCCAGGAAAGTCTGTGTGCATTTCCGCCGATCTTATAATGCCAGTGCTCGGCTGACTGAGCTGCAAAAGGAGCTGAACCTGCCCAAGAACCGCCTAATATGTGACATGCCCACCAGGTGGAACTCAACGTTGGCCATGCTGCAGCGACTGCACACGCAGCAGAGGGCCATCAATGAGTACCTTTGCGACTACGGCACCAGGACAGGGTCAGGGGAGCTTGGCTTTTTTTCCCCACGCCAGTGGAGCATGATCAGGGATGCATGCACTGTCCTCTCACCATTTGAGGAGGCCACGAGGATGGTGAGCAGTGACAGTGCATGCATCAGTGACACTGTACCTCTTGTCCACCTGTTGGAGCATACGCTGCGTGGGATAATGGACAGGGCACTTGAGGCAGAACAGAGGCAGGAAGAGGAGGACTTCCTTGTCTCTCAAGGCCCCCTTTATCCAGACAATGTTCCTTCTGTCCCACCCATCACACAGGAAGAGGAGGAGGAGGAGGAGGAGGAGGAGGATTGTGTGAGCATGGAGGTGGAGCCTGGCACTCAGCATCAGCAGCAGCAGTCTTTTAGGGATGATGTACAGTCCCAACAAACCAGTGGACTTGTACGTGGCTGGGAGGAGGTGGCTGGCGATCATGTCATCCTCAGTGACCCAGAAGACTCCGGACCGAATGCCTCAGCTAACCTACGCTGCATGGCCTCCCTGATCCTGCAAAGCCTGCGGAAGGATCCTCGTGTTCTTCGGATCAAGGAGAGTGACCATTACTGGCTGGCCACTCTCCTTGATCCACGGTACAAGGGTAAGGTTGCGGACCTTATCTTGCCGTCGCAGAGGGAGCAGAGGATGAGACATCTCAGGGAGGCCTTGCAGAAAGGTCTGTGCAACGCGTTCCCAGAAACTGGGAGGTTACAAACTCCTGGTCCTGGACGACGAGTTGCTGAGGCTTCGGTCAGTAGCAGAAGGAGCGGTGGGGAAGGTGGACGTCTGACCGATGCGTTCAGACAATTTTTTAGTCCGCAGCCCCAAGGTATGATCGGTTCCAGCAACCATCGCCAGCGTCTGATATACATGGTGCAGGAATACCTAGGGGCAAGGTCAGACTTGGACACCTTTCCCACCGAAAATCCTCTGGCTTACTGGGTCCTGAGGATGGATCACTGGCCAGAGCTTGCACAGTATGCAATTGAGCTACTGGCCTGTCCTGCATCCAGCGTTCTTTCCGAACGCACATTCAGTGCTGCTGGAGGATTTGTCACCGATCATAGGGTGTGCCTGTCCACCGACTCGGTTGATCGACTGACCTTCATAAAAATGAATCAGTCTTGGATCACCACCAGCTACCAGACACCTGAAGCGGATATAACGGAATAATTTATAATGTCACATCCCTTCAAGACTGCCTATGCTGATGCTGAGTGACTGTCCTGTTATGTTCACTGACTATCCTCTTCCTCCTCCTCAATGATCCATGCCACCACACCAGTGCCTAAGGCACAATTTTTCAGCCCCTGTATAACAGGGGCGTGTAATTACAATTTTTTAAAAAGATGCTTCGCAACAGGTGTGACTGCTGTGCTCAGAGTACAGTATCTGTGAGGGGTTGCAGTGTTGTGGCACCAGCACCAGTGCCTAAGGCACAATTTTTCAGCCCCTGTTGGGGCGTGTAATTACAATTTTTAGGCAATGCTTTGCAACAGGTCTCATTGCTGTGCTCAGAGTACAGTATCTGTGAGGGGTTGCAGTGTTGTGGCACCAGCACCAGTGCCTAAGGCACAATTTTTCAGCCCCTGTATAACAGGGGCGTGTAATTACAATTTTTTAAAAAGATGCTTCGCAACAGGTGTGACTGCTGTGCTCCAAGTACAGTATCTGTGAGGGGTTGCAGTGTTGTGGCACCAGCACCAATGCCTAAGGCACAATTTTTCAGCCCCTGTTTAACAGGGGCGTGTAATTACAAATCTTGATCTAATAGTTCACAGCAGGGCCCATTCCTGCGCCCACCAAGAGTAACTATGAGGGCCTACAGTCTTGTGGCAACACCGTCCACCACCACCACCACCACCAAAGGCCCAATTTTTCTGCCCTGTTCAACAGGTGCATGCAATTACAAATCTTGATCTAATAACTCACAGCAGGGCCCATTCCTGCACCCACCAAGAGTAACTGTGAGGGCTTACAGTCTTGTGGCAACACCGTCCACCACCACCACCACCACCACCAAAGGCCCAATTTTTCTGCCCGGTTCAACAGGTGCATGCAAGTACAAATCTTGATCTATTAACTCACAGCAGGGCCCATTCCTGTGCCCACCAGTCTTGTGGCTACACCAACATCTAATAGGGCAAATTTCTGCAGAGTATATACGGCAGGCCCCTACTTTCAAACATCCAACTTACAAACGACTCCTACTTGCAAACGGCAAGAGAAAACAGGAAGTGAGAGGAAATCTACCCCTAGGAAGGAAAATTCTATCCTGTTAGATTTAATTTGGGAAAAAGGTATCTCCTCTCTACTGATGCTTTATCACCAATCCTTGTTTCAATTAAAACCCCACTTTTCCAAAAACATTTGTCATTGGGACGGAAAGTGAGGTGACATGTTCTGAACAGATGTGCAAAGACAGCAAATGTTACAGGGGTGATAACCCCTCCCTATGTTCTCCAAAAAGCTTAAAAATTGATTTTTTTGGGATGTAGCTACACTTCATAATGTACCTGTTCAGATTCTACTTAAGAACAAACCTACAGTCCATGTCTTGTT
Organism: Rana muscosa; assembly: GCA_029206835.1. Taxonomy (NCBI): domain Eukaryota; kingdom Metazoa; phylum Chordata; class Amphibia; order Anura; family Ranidae; genus Rana; species Rana muscosa. Next base: position 917,357,735 of record CM055116.1, read on the forward strand.
TGCACCACCTATATACTGCTGTTCAGAGTATATAGGGTTGTAGGTATAGGGTTTTATTTTGGGTGCGGGGTCCCCCTTAGTATCCATACAAGACCCAAAGGGGCTGGGGTGGGGGGGGTGATGGGGTAGCCATGCCATTTTTCTCAAGGATTTTCAGCCATATGGCGGCCAGGACAAGACATGACATTAAAGCCGCAAGTGGTTTTAAATGGCTTCTTTTTTTCCTTTACAAATGTCATTTTGTGCAAGGACAGTTCTAAACACGGGAAACACATGCCACTTCACAGGCATACTTTAGACACCCCCCAGGTACCATATTTAAAGGAAAATTTCACTTTTTTTTTTTTCACTTTATGCATCATTAAAATGACTGCTCCCGAAAAAACTTTAGTTTTTAAAATTTCTTTTTGCATTGATATATGTCCCCTGGGGCAGGACCCGGGTCCCCAAACCTGTTTTATGACATTAACATGCATATTGGCCGTTGTAATTAGCAATTTTGATTTCGAACGTTCGCGTCCATTATAACGAATAGGGTTCGAAAATTCGCGCGAACTTTCGGTCCGTTCGAAGGTTCTGGTGCGAACCGAACCCGGGGGTGTTCGGCTCATCCCTAGTTGTGAGTTCTATTCTAAGGACACAGTGAGGATTCTTTGCTTTATTCTATCTTTACTCACTGTGTCCATTGCAGCCAGGCTCTCCTTCCTGTTCCCTGTTAGCCTCCTCGCATCTCAGCATCACTCAGTATCACTCCGCCGGCCGGGACTAATTGAGTAGCGGTTGGGCTGGATATACATCCTCCCCCGAAAATGAAGAAATGGTCCCTCCTCTGTGCGCACCTGGGCCCCTCTGTTGACCTGATGGGGCCCAGGAAAATAGTATAACCCCGCTCCATAAAACAAGTAGGAGCGGGGGAGAAGTTTACCAAGCTCATTTTTTTATTTTTTTATTTAACCACTTCAATACCATGCACTTATGCACCTTCCCGCCCAGACCAATTTTCAGCTTTCAGTACTCTCACACTTTGAATGACAATTACTTAGTCATGCTACACTGTATCCAAACAAAATTTTTATCATTTTCTTCTCACAAATAGAGCTTTCTTTTGGTGGTATTTAATCGCCACTGGGTTTTTTATTTTTTGCGATATAAGCAAAAAAACAGCAATTTTTAAAAAAAAAAACACTTTTTTTTAGTTTCTATTGTAAAATTTTGCAAATAAGTAATTTTTCTTCATAAATTTGTGCCAAAATGTATACTGCTACATATCTTTGGTAAAATGAACCCAAATTAGTGTATATTATTTGGTCTTTGTGAAAGTTATAGAGTCTACAAACTATGGTGGCAATCACTGAAAATTTATCACATCTGATCACGCCTGATGTACTGAAGGCATATCTCATTTCTTGAGACACTAACAAGCCAGGAAAGTACAAATACCCCAAAATTACCCCTTTTTGGAAAGTAGACAGTCCAAGGTATTTACTAAGAGGCGTGGTGAGTTTTTTGAAGTTGTATTTTTTTCCCACAATTCTTGGGAAAATTTAATTTTTTTTTATTTTTTTTACACAAACTGGTCATATTAACAGTTTTTTTCTCTCACACAGCATATGCATAATTGCAACTACACCCCAAAATACATTCTGCTACTCCTCCTGAGTGTAGCGATACCACATGTGTGAGACTTTTACACAGCCTGGCCACATACAGAGGCCCAACATTGAAGTAGCACTTTCAGGCGTTCTACAAGCATAAATCGCACATATCCTTTCTCAACCACCTATTACACTTTTGAAGGCCCTGGAGCACCAGGACAATGGAATTTTCCACAAAATGACCCCATTTTGGAAAGCACACACCCCAACGTATAATCTATGAAGCATTATGAGTCTTTTGAACGGTTCCTTTTTTTCCAGAAGGTTTTGGAAAATGTGGAGAAAAAATGAAAATGCATTTTTTTTACACAAAGTTGTCCATTTATAAGATATTTCTAACGCATAGCATATACATAGCAAAAATGACACCCCAAAATGCATTCTGCTACTCCTCCTGAGTATAGCGATACCACATGTGTGAGACTTTTACACAGCCTGGCCATATACAGAGGCCCAAAATTGAAGTAGCACTTTCAGGCGTTCTACAAGCATAAATCGCACATATCCTTTCTCAACCACCTATTACAATTTTGAAGGCCCTGGAGCACCAGGACAATAGAATTTTCCACAAAATGACCCCATTTTGGAAAGCACACACCCCAACGTATAATCTATGAAGCATTATGAGTCTTTTGAACGGTTCATTTCTTTCCAGAAGGTTTTGGAAAATGTGGAGAAAAAATGAAAATGCATTTTTTTTACACAAAGTTGTCCATTTATAAGATATTTCTAACGCATAGCATATACATAGCAAAAATAACACCCCAAAATGCATTCTTCTACTCCTCCTGAGTATAGCGATACCACATGTGCGAGACTTTTACACAGCCTGGCCATATACAGAGGCCCAACATTGAAGTAGCACTTTCAGGCGTTCTACAAGCATAAATCGCACATATCCTTTCTCAACCACCTATTACAATTTTGAAGGCCCTGGAGCACCAGGACAATAGAATTTTCCACAAAATGACCCCATTTTGGAAAGCACACACCCCAACGTATAATCTATGAAGCATTATGAGTCTTTTGAACGGTTCATTTTTTTCCAGAAGGTTTTGGAAAATGTGGAGAAAAAATGAAAATGCATTTTTTTTACACAAAGTTGTCCATTTATAAGATATTTCTAACGCATAGCATATACATAGCAAAAATAATACCCCAAAATGCATTCTGCTACTCCTCCTGAGTATAGCGATACCACATGTGTGAGACTTTTACACAGCCTGGCCATATACAGAGGCCCAACATTGAAGTAGCACTTTCAGGCGTTCTACAAGCATAAATCGCACATATCCTTTCTCAACCACCTATTACAATTTTGAAGGCCCTGGAGCACCAGGACAATAGAATTTTCCACAAAATGACCCCATTTTGGAAAGCACACACCCCAACGTATAATCTATGAGGCATTATGAGTCTTTTGAACGGTTCATTTTTTTCCAGAAGGTTTTGGAAAATGTGGAGAAAAAATTAAAATGCATTTTTTTTACACAAAGTTGTCAATTTATAAGATATTTCTAACACATAATATGTACATAGCAAAAATTACACCCCAAAATGCATTCTGCTACTCCTCCTGAGTATGGCGATACCACATGTTTGAGACTTTTACACAGCCTGGCCACATACAGAGGCCCAACATCCAAGTAGCACCTCCAGGCATTCTAGCAGCATTAATTGCACATATCATTTTCTGACTACCGATCACATTTTTGAAGGCCCTTCATATATCTAACACATAGCAGGTACATACCAAATAACAAAAGATTACCTGTGGTTTTAGAAGTGCAGTGGTCCACAGAGGAGAGCATCGGTCCAGGCAGCAGGCAGGGATGAGGTCAGCGACAGCAAAAGCAATCATCCAGGCAGCAGGCAGGAATACTGTCCATAGTTCGCACAGGCAGAGATACTGTCAGCACAGCCAGAGCACAGCCAAAGCACAGGTCCAGGTAGCAGGCAGAGGTGTCCCAGCAGAAATGCTGTCCAAAGTCAGTAGAGGCAGCAGGCAGATATATGGTCAACACAGCCAAAGTATTGGTCCAAGCAGCAGGAAGAAACATGGTCCATAATGTCATGGGTCATTACAGGCAGTAATATGGTCAGCACAGCCAAATTATTGGTCCAGGCAGCAGGAAGGACCATCAAGCTTAGGGCCAGGGGGACAGGGGTAGAGGCTTCTCCCACCCAAATCGCTTTGAAGCCTCCGGGCAACCAGACCCTGTTCTTGGAGCACAGAAAACGAAAAACTGGTTTTCTCTACTCAGAACGCTATTCTGAAGCCCCTCACATATGTGAGACCCCTGTGTACTAAAAGTAGATGGCCAAAAGATCAGTCCAAGTGGCAGGCAAAAACATGGTCGATTAACAGGCCAAGGTCGGTACACGTGGAAGTCAGAAACGTGGTTTAAATTGGCAGGCAGAGGCATCGTCGGTAAACAGGCTGAGGTTGGTGCACGTGGAGGTCAGAAACGTGGTTTAAATCGGCAAGCAAAGACATCGTCGGTAAACAGGCCAGGGTCAGTTAATTAACATGGAAGGTAGTTAGTAGCATGGTAGCAGGCAAATAGGGAAATGGCAGTCTGTTAATAATAAGGGGAACTAATGGATGTATGATAATTTTTGAAGCAATTTCCGATGCACAGGCCAGGTTGGGAGGGACAATCGGGACAATAATAGCTGGTGTCTCTTCTTACTCCTCCTCTGCTGCATACACGGCATTTCTTTTGGCGTCTTCTTCCAGATTCTGTGGGGGGGATGCTAAAGGGATAGTGTCGCTCGTGAAGCCGACTCACACTTTCAGAGCGAATGCTTCCTGGGGCGGGATCTTGTTGGTAAATGAGGGCATCGATGATATCTTCGATATATTGGAGGTAGTGGAGTCAGTGATTTTGAGTTGCTTTTTGGTAGCAGACAAACGAATTAAAAAGGGCCATGTGAAACAGGTGAAACGCAACTTTTTTGTGCCAATAACGGGACTTTCTGGTTGATAAGTAGGGCTGTAGCATCTGGTCGTTTAAATCCACCCCCCCCCCCCCCATGTACAAATTGTAGTCGTGGACACATTCGGGCTTTACAATGGAGCCGCATCTTCTTGGGATCTCCACCATGGTGTCATTGTGGATCGTAGAGAGGATGTGGACATCTTTCTTGTCCCTCCACTTCATGGCCAACACCTCCTCGTTCCTCATGGATGCCGATTCTCCAGGTCGCAATTTTTTTGTCAATAAATTTTGTGGGAATCCCTTCCGGTTTTTTTTTAAGGTATCGCAGGCCGGGGTTTGTTTACTGTAAAGGTGGCGAAAAAGGGGCAGGCTGGTATAATAATTATCAACATATAAATGGTAACCTTTTCCGAACAGGGGGTATGCCAACTCCCAGACAATTTTCCCACTGGTTCCAATATATGTGGGGCAATCACGGGGCTGGAGCTAGGAGTCTTTGCCTTCGTAGATCCTGAATTTGCAGACATATCCAGTGGCTCGATCACATAATTTATTTAATTTTAACCCATACCTGGCTCTCTTGCTTGGTATGTACTGCTTGAACTGCAGTCGGCCGGTGAAATGTACGAGGGACTCGTCCACACAAATTTTTTGGTCTGGGATGAAAACTTCTTCAAATCGCTGGGAAAAGGCATTGATTAGGGGGCGTATCTTGTACAATTTGTCGTAGTTGGGATGATCTCGGGGAGGGCACTGTGAATTGTCATTGAAGTGGAGAAAGCGCATAATCATGTTGTATCTTTTCCTGGACATGACAGCGGAATATATGGGCATGTGTTGGATGGGGCGTTTGGACCAATATGAATGGACTTCGTTCTTTTTTGTAAGCCCCATATTGAACATAAGGCCCAAAAATAATTAAAATTCCTCCAATGTTAGACGCCGCCACTGGAACATGCGGGCGTAGGAAGAATCGGGGTTGGCAGCAATAAATTGGGATGCATACAGATTCGTTTGATCCACTATATTCTGCAGCAAATCTTGTGGGAAAAAATAAACAAAAATAATCAAATTTAGAAAAATTTGTAGTGTCGGGCTGCACACCTGGCTGTGCGGTGAAAGGGGGGATGATAGCGGATCCTGAGTTGGCAGGCAACCATAAGGGGTTTGCCAGGGCATCGGGAAGGTAGGATTGGGGCTGGATTCTTCGGGTTGGGCGTGCATTTCCATTGCTTGTACTGGGCTCCTCTTCCTGGGGTATGGCGCTGCTGGTGGTGGGCAGTTCTCCTGATCTTGGTGCTGATCTTGGTGCTGATCTTGGTGCCGATCGCATTCTTTTGGGAGGGACGGTTTCCTCCGGGGACTCGGACTCTGAGCCACTATCCTCCACTGGCTCGTATTCCGAACCAGAATCGGATAATGGGAGCTCCCCGCTGCTCTCATCATCCGACATGGCAAGAATGGCATATGCCTCCTCAGGTGTGTAAACCCTTTGGGACATTATGGCAGTGCTTATTGGTGGGCCTGTGTAATGGTACTGCTGGTGGTAGTGGTGGCGGTCTGTGTGGTAGTACCGATGGAGGTATTAGTGGTGGGCCTGTGTGGTGGTACCGATGGCGGTATGGGTGGTGGTGGTACCAATGGCGGTACAGGTGGTGGTGGTACCGATGGCGGTACGGGTGGTGGTGGTGGCGGCGGTACAGGTGGCGGTACGGGTGGTGGTGGTAGCGATGGCGGTATGGGTGGTGGTGGTACCGATGGTGGTACAGGTGGTGGTGGTACCGATGGCGGTACAGGTGGTGGTGGTACCAATGGCGGTACGGGTGGTGATGGTACCGATGGCGGTACAGGTGGTGGTACAGGTGGTGGTGGCACTACCGACGGTGGTATGGGTGGTGGTACTGGTGGTGGTACCGATGGCGGCACTAGTGGTGATACTGGTAGCGGGCCTGTGTGGCAGTATAGATGCTGGGCCTGGTGGCAGTACTGGTGGTGGTACTGGTACCGATGGCGGTACTGGTAGCCTGTGTGGCGGTGCCAATGGCGGTACAGATGGAGGTGGGCCTGTGACAGATGATTGACAGATGGGCTGATTGATTGACAGATGGGCTGATTGATTGATTGACAGATGGGTTGATTGATTGACAGATGGGGTGATTGATTGACAGGTGGGGTGATTGATTGACAGATCGGCTGATTGATTGACAGATCGGCTGATTGATTGACAGATGGGCTGATTGATTGACAGATGGGCTGATTGACAGATGGGCTGATTGACAGATGGGCTGATTGGCTGGGCTGATTGATGTGCTGGGCTGTGTGACAGGTCCTCTTCATGGGGGGGGTGTGTTGTGCACTGTAAACTTATGTAGACAAACTACACTGAGCTAACTTACTGATCTCTTCTCTCTCCTCACAGATCGGTGTGTGAGGAGAGAGCAGGGATCAGGTAGTAACTCCTGTGGAGTTTGTTTACATTTGTGACCGGCTGTGATTGGACACAGCCGGTCACGTGGTAAACAGCCAATTCATTGGCTGTTTACTCTGATCGGGGACGCGCTGTGTCCAAGGGACACTCGCCTTCCCCGATCCCCGCTCTGCAAGCCTGTGGCGGCGCGCACGGAGCGCGCCGCCGCGTTTGTTTTGACAGGTGATCGGCTGTGACTTTGACACAGCCGATCACATGGTAAACAGCCAATGAAATTGGCTGTTTACCGTGATCGGGGAAGCGCTGTGTCCGAGGGACACATGCCGTCCCCGATCACCGCGCTGCGCGCCCCCACGGGCGCGCGCACGGCATTATCCTGCAGGACGTCATATGACGTCCAGTATCGATAATGCAACCACTTCCCGGACGTCAATTCACTATTGACTGGGCGGGAAGTGGTTAATGCAGCAATGAGCTGTAATGCTGGCCGGGCCCCTCTATGCAGCTGATAGGGCCGGGCCCCGTACAACAGGACTGGTTGTACTGCCCAATCAGCGGCCCTGGTCACTGTAGATCTAAGGGGGACATGCAAGGGAAAAAAAAAAAAAAAACAGCATTTTTGCTTGCACATGATTGGATGATAAAATCAGCAGAGCTTTAGCTCATTTCAGAGCTTCCCCTCAGATCTACAGTGACCTACAGCAACTGCACTTACAAGAGCACTTGTAGTGCAGAGTGGATATGTCTTTAGTAAATCAACCCCATTGTGTTTTTTTCAAAGAGGTCACTCTTCTTTTGTTTATAGCGCAAGAAATAAAAACTGCAGCGGTGATCAAATACCACCAAAAGAAAGCTCTATTTGTGGGGAAAAAATTATAAAAATTTCCTTTGGGTACAGTGTTGCATGACCGTGCAATTGTCATTCAAAGAGTGAAAGCGCTGAAAGCTGAAAAATGGCCTGGGCAGGAAGGGGGTTTAAGTGCCCTGTATTGAGGTGGTTAAGCTCTCACTACCATCCTTTCTTATGTGCATTTATGTTCAGTTCATTTAGATGCAAAGAATGTTTAAAAGAGTTCTTATTTAAGTAAAGGTTGTGAATTGTCTGTAAAATATTATATATACACACAAGAAAAGGTAAACTTTAGTTGTTAACTTAATAGAAATTCTGTGTTCTTTTGTCTAGCTTTCTTTGTGTTATTTCTGTAGCAGCCATTATTTCCCGCAGTCCTGAAGTGAAATTACCATCATTTAGAAACAATTCTGGCCATGCTTTAAAATGACAAATAGATTCTGCGATAGAATTTTCCACTTCAGAGGAAAATGGCCTTAATAATGAATCTGAAGTGACTTTCTGCTAGCGGGGCTCCTGCGTTTTTATTGGTTGAGGTAGTAAAGTCTCTTCTGTGCAGTGTATCAGATGGGACTGTGTTACCAAAACTCTCAGTGCAAGCAGGCAAATTTACTTTATATTGTAGCTGTGGGCAGTTCTCTCAGATGATCGCAACAGAGGAGTGAGTGGAAGAAAAGCTTGTGGTATAATTTCCTATAAAAATATTGCTGTGTCCATTTTAGCTGAGGAAGAAAGATCCCTGGGAATTGTAATTTGTAACTAAACATTAAAAATCAGATTGAATGCAAGTAAATAAAATATTGCTGGTTTCTTAAAATGGTATTAACCACTTGACCCCCTCATGATCAGGCCATTTGTTGCGATACGGCATTGCGTTACTTTAAATGACAATTGCGCAGTTGTGCAACACTGTACACTGTCCTTTTTTTCTCCACAAATAGAGTTTTCTTTTGGTGGTATTAGATCACCTCTGCGTTTTAAATTTTTTGCTCTATAAACAAAAAAATACCGACAATTTTGAAAAAATATATATATTTTTTTAACTTTCTGCTATAAAGCATATCAGATAAAAAAAATAAAAAATCAAATTTTTTCATTAAATTTAGACCAATATGTATTCTGCTACTAATTTTTGGTAAAATAAATCCCAATAAGCGTGTATTGATTGGTTTGCATGAACATTATAGCGTCTACAAACTATGGGATATTTTAATTATTATTATAATTTTTTTTATGTTTTTACTAGTAATGGCAGCAATCAGTGACTTAAAGCGGGACTGTGATATTGGGGCGGACATTCTGACAATTTTTGGGGACCAGTAACACTAATACAGTGATCAGTGCTCAAAAAATATGCACTGTCACTGTACTAATGACACAGGCTGGGAAGGGGTTAACATCAGGGGCGATCAAAGGCTTAACTGTGTGCCTAGCCTGTGTTTTACTACAGTGTAGGAGGTGTTTTTACTAAGGAAATTTATGGATTCTAGTCCCTGCTTTGCAGAGACAACGGATTCATGCCTTCCCTCCTGTCAGAACGGCGATCTGCCTTGTTTACATAGGCAGACCACCATTCTGTCTCTCTGCTAAATCATCGGCAGGAGCCAGCGGACATCAAGTCCATGGTACCCGCCACTGGGCTCCCGCTGTGTGTGTGTGATCACAGCATGAGCCAACCACCAGCAGTGTGCATGTGTGTCCCCTACCCGCACAGGTGCCGCCCTGTAGCAGTAAAACTGCTATTGGGCAGACCTGGCCAAACCAAAAATGTCATGTATTACAGCTGACCCATTCCTAAATGAGGTGGTTGCATTTGTTTTTTTATAGATTTTTCCCTTAATTTTCACCTGATTTGGCCAATAACACATTTTCTGTCAAAGGGTATCTCCACTAAGGATGGAGGGATATTGGAGACACCTTTGTGCAGAAGCATTGTCAATCTGGAGAGAGGGTAGTATTAGATGTAGGGATGAGCCAAACACCCCCCAGCTCGGTTTGCACCAAAATTTGTGCAAACATGCGAACACCGTTAAAGTCTATGGGACACGAACGTGAAAAATCAAAAGTACTAATTTTAAGGGCTTATATGCAAGTTATTGCCATAAAAAGTATTTGGGGACCCGGGTCCTGCCCCAGAGGACATGTATCAATGCAAAAACAAATGTAAATATTCCTTTAAATATCGTGTCTGGGGTGTCCTTAGTATGCCTGTAAAGTAGCGCATCTTTCCCATGTTTATAACAGTGCCACAGCAAAATAAAATTTCTAAAGGAATTTTTTTTATTTAAAACTGCTATTGGATGTAATGTATTGTTGGATCCCGGCAATATAGATAAGAATACCAAAAATACTCAAAAAAATGGCGTGGATGTCCCCCCCAAAATCCATACCAGGCCCTTCAGGTCTGGTATGGATATTAAGGGGAACCCCACACCCAATGTTTTTTAAAAATGGCATGGGGGTCCCCCAGGCACTATATACTCTGAACAGCAGTATATATACTAAACAGCCTGCCTTATATACTCTGCAGAAAATTTGGCCCTAGGTGTTGGTGGTACCAGAACACTGTAAGCCCTCACAGTTACTCTTGTTGGGCACAGGAACGGGCCCTGCTGTGAAATATTATATCAAGGATTGTAATTACATGCCCATGTTAAACAGGGGCAGAAAAATTGGGTGGTGGTGGTGGTGGTGCTACAACACTGTAACCCCTCACAGATACTCTTGTTGGGCGCAGGAATGGGCCCTGCTGTGAAACATGACTGCCAGTTTACTTGTCCTTCTGTGGCACCCCCTCTCTCTAGGCTCCTCAACCTGGGAACCAACATTGGAGCCTTCAAATCGCTGCGCATCCTCCAGCAGCATTAAACTGACACTGTGGTTGAATAATTCTGGGGACTCTTCCGTGAATGATGCTGGGGCTACGGAAGGCGTGACTGTGGACAAGGAGCCAGTGGAATAGGCCTTCTGGACATAATGTATTTTTTGTTTTGCAAAACCACACTACAGTGTACACCGCCTGAAGTGTATTAGAAAGTGTACAACGGCTACACTGTATTGTATACTGTGCACACCGCCAGAAGTGTAGTAGAAACTGGACACACTGTATTAGATACTGTGTACACCGCCTGCACTGTATTAGCAACTGTACAATGGCTGCACTGTATTGTATACTGTGTACACCACCAGAAGTGTAGTAGAAACTGTACAAACTGTATTAGATACTGTGTACACCGCCTGCACTGTATTAGCAACTGTACAATGGCTGCACTGTATTGTATACTGTGTACAGCACCCAGGGGGGGATCCAGGGGGGGGGGGCAACAGGGCAATTGTACCCGTGGTGTCTGTAAACTGCAGCACATCCATATGAAAGCAGCCCTAAGCTCCTTTTACACGATAAGTCTGACCCAATCATGCAGTGCACCCGTGGCTTTCTTGTGGGTTAGCTGCACTTTGCCATAGACTTCTATTATATCCTGCAGATTTAGTGTACTTTCTGAGCGCACCAAACCCGCAGGTAATAACAGAACTCTGGCTCAGTGCAGGTAACCCGCAGGTGCACCTGGGGATCAGTTTGAAAGCAGCCCGGTAACCACTGTAGAACAGATATGCCCAAATATACACTGTGATATTAGTAATAAACTTACCTTTAATAACAGTCTTCCATTCAGGTATTGCCAGCTGTTGCTGTCCCAGGCCGAGTGCATTTGGTATCACTCCACCTGTGACAGGACCTGGTGCTATACAGGCAGCATCGGCTTATGTGGCTCCGCAGCCGTTTGTTTATTCTACTGCTGGGCTGGCTTCATTCACAACACTTATGCTCTGGGATGGCAACCTGCAATCTGTGCTTGCCAACCCACCCGCCATCCCAGAACAGGAGGCCGCGGGCCACATCAGAGGGCTCCGCGGGCCACATGTGGCCCCCGGGCCACTGGTTGGGCACCCCTGCCCTAAACCACTAAACCATTAATGGCCAAAGGCATCCTGCCTTTGGCCAATTATGGCTCTCTGAGCAGAGCGCACTGTGATTGGCCAAAGCAGGCCGGTCAGGTGCATGCTTTGGCCAATCATCATACAGCAATGCACTGTGATCTTGCAGTGCATTATGGGTTTTTCCGCGGCGCTCACATTTTTCCACGAAAGCTTGGTTCGGTTCATTTTAGAACAAACGAACACCCGATGTTCGAGTCGAACTTGGGTAGTGTTTTTTTTTTATGTAGGGATGAGCCGAACACCCCCCCCCCCCACCCCCGGCTCGGTTCGAACATGCGAACAGACAAAAAATTTGTGCGAACATGCGTTAAAGTCTATGGGACACGAACATGAAAAATCAAAAGTGCTAATTTGAAAGGCTTATATGCAAGTTATTGTCATAAAAATGTATAGGGACCTGGGTACTGCCCCAGGGAACATGTATCAATGCAAAAAAAAGTTTTAAAAGCGACCGTTTTTTTCAGGAGCTGTGATTTAACCCCTTGCCGCCGAGCATACGCAGATATGCAGGCTCGGCTTTCGGGGGTTATTCCGGGATGATGCCCGCAGCTGCAGACATTATCCCGGTACCGTTGTTTAGAGCGGGCGATTGGCTATCCAGGCATAACAACCGATGCGGCTAAAAGCCGCTCGGTTATTATCCCGGAGGAGCGGGAGGGGACATCCCCTCTCCCGCCGCCTCCGCCACTCTTACCGGGAGACCCGATCCACGATGCGCCACCTCCGGTGCCTAGCCACAGACTGGAACGAAACCGTAATATATACTATATACTAAATACACTGCCACTAACTAACTAACCTGCCTGCCTAATCTAGTTCAATCTATCTCCATGCACAGTCACACACTATACACGACCACTATGTAAGCAGCCTTATATAGTGTGGGTCGTGGACTTAGTCCCCCTTATGGCTCTCGCAGCAGAGCGCGCTGTGATTGGCCAAAGTATGCAGGTCAGGTGCATGCTTTGGCCAATCATCAGACATCAATGCACTGCGATCTCGCAGTGCATTATGGGGCGTTCCATGGCACTCAAATTTGCCGCGAACACCCCATAATATTACGTTCGACTCGAACATCGAGCTCATCCTTAGTTAGATGCATTAGCAGATTTAGATGGACTTAACAAACAAATTAAAGTATATGTGAATCTTTAGCTTGTAAAATAACCAAGGTATGTTTCGCAAGCAGACTACTTGTCCAGAACAACTATAGACAACAGCTAATGGGCCTTAAGATAGACCTTTTTTGCGCCTCCTCAAAAGAGCAAGTTGCAGTTGTCCAATGTTTGAGCAATATATCATTTAGTGACAACTTTGTGCAAATTTTTTTTAAATTAAAATTAAAATTTAATTTTTCCGCAACTTGTGTCAACATATAAAATATTCCATGGACTCGACATGCCTCTCAGCAAATAGCTTGGGGTGTCTACTTTCCAAAATTGGGTCATTTGGGGGGGTTTTGAACTGTCCTGGCATTTTATACACAACATTAGGAAGCTTATGTCACACATCATCCACTCTTCTAACCACTTGAAGACAAAGCCCTTTCTGACACTTTTTGTTTACATGAAAACATTTTTTTTTTTGCAAGAAAATTACGTTGAACCCCCAAACAGTATATATTTTTTTGAAGCAAAGGCCTTACAGATTAAAATGGAGGGTGTTTCATTTTTTTTTTCCACACAGTATTTGCGCAGCGATTTTTCAAACACATTTTTTTGGGGAAAAATACACTTTTTTTTATTTTAATGCACTAAAACACACTATATTGCCCAAATGTTTGATGAAATAAAAAAGATGATCTTAGGTCGAGTACATGGATACCAAACACGACATGCTTTAAAATTTCGCACAAACGCGCAGTGGCGACAAACTACATACATTTTTAAAAGCCTTTAAAAGCCTTTACAGGTTACCACATTAGATTTACAGAGGAGGTCTACTGCTAAAATTACTGCCCTCGATCTGACCTTCGCGGTGATACCTCACATACATGATGCAATTGCTGTTTACATATGACGCCAGACCGACGCTTGCGTTCAACTATGCGCAAGAGCAGGGCGGGACAGGGGTGCTTTTTTTTTTTTTTTTTTTTTTTTATTATTAATTTTGCTTTTTTTTTTTTTTTTTTTAAACTGTTCCTTCCATATTTTATTTTTTTATGATTTTTATTGTTATCTCAGGGAATGTAAATATCCCCTATGATAGCAATAGGTAGTGACAGGTACTCTTTTAAAAAAAAACTGGGGTCTATCTTTCCTCTGCCCTCAAAGCATCTGACCACACCAAGATCGGTGTGATAAAATGCTTTACCAATTTCCCAATGACGCTTTTTATATCCGGGGGGGGGACATCCCTCCCACTGCTTGTAAAAGCAGTCCAGAGGCTAATTATCTGCTAGGATTGCTTTTACATGAAAGCCGGCCACTGGCTGAAAAGAATGATACCAAGATGATACCTAAACCCGCAGGCATCATTCTGGTAAAACCATTCAAAGTCCAGCAACATACCAGTACGTTGCTGGTCCTTGTTGGACATGTATTGTAATCTTTTTTTTCATGCAGCCTGTTGGCTGAACGAAAAAAAGAGATTGATCGGTGGGTATGCCCACCATTAGAATACCTCACTTCATTCACCCACTTCTAATGATGGGCATACATGCACCATTTATATATGCCGAAGCATGGGGGCATCCTCCCGCAAAAGTTATGCCGCGTACACACGGTCAGACTTTTCCATGGGCAAGCCTCCGTCGGAATTTCGACCATATGTACGAGGCATTAGGAGCAAAATCGCTCCTCCGCCCCTGCTGCCCCCATGCTTCGGCATATATGCTCTTTTTTTTTAACTGTGGTGGTGAAATCACCTCCTACAGCACTGGAGTCGCAGGGATCAGGCCTGTCTCTGCGAACGCTGCAGTTATGTGTGTTGTGTTTTGTAAGTGACAGTAATCGATCAATACTGCACTTGGGTGGCCTGGGCTGGACGGAGGGGCAAAACGCAGGTGCTAGCAGGTATCTGGGCTGATCCCACTAACACTGCGTTTTTTTGGAACCCTAAACTGCTGGGGACGCTAGTATAGATCTGATCAGATCAGATATTGATCTGTTCAGATACTATACCACTAAGAGAGGTGTATGCTTCACGCGTGGGTGTTAGCGTTACTGGCACTAACCTGACACTGCCTGAGGCGACGCAGACCCTATCTGACCCTAAAACCTAATTGATATCACCCGCCGGGCGATCAGGGGGTTAAACCTTTATTGGGTTATATACGGCGGGTGCCCTGACACTATAAAAAGCAAACTAACTAACCAGCGTCACCCGTAACACTTATATGGTGATTACTGGTGAAAGGGTTAACTAGGGGCAATCAGGGGGTTGAAACCTTTATTAGATAATATATGGGGGTACCTGACGCTATATAAAAACCTGACGGGGAACCTAAATAACTAAATAACTAACTGGCTAACCAGTGTCACCTATACAGTGATCACTGGTGAAAGGGTTAACTCTAGGGGTAATCGGGGGGTTAAAACCTTTATTAGATAATATATGGGGGTACCTGACGCTATAAAAACCTGGCGGCGAACCTAAAAAAATAACAGACTACCTAGCGGCACCAGCATACCTAATACAGCGATCAGAAAAACGATCGCTTAGTGACACTGGCAAAAGGGGGTGAAAGGGTTACCTGGGGGGCGATCAAAGGGTTAAAACCTTTATTAGGCAATATATGGGGGTACCCGACGCTATAAAAACCTGGCGGCGAACCTAAAAAAATAACTGACTACCTAGCGGCATCACCGACGCTAATACAGCGATCGGAAAAACGATCGCTTAGTGACACTGGCAAAAGGGGGTGAAAGGGTTACATGGGGGGCGATTAAGGGGTTAAACCTTTATTAGGTAATATATGGGGGTACCTGACGCTATAAAAACCTGGCGGCGAACCTAAAAAAATAACAGACTACATAGCGGCACCAGCATACCTAATACAGCCATCAGAAAAACGATCGCTTAGTGAGACTGGCAAAAGGGGGTGAAAGGGTTACCTGGGGGGCGATTAAGGGGTTAATCCTTTATTAGGTAATATATGGGGGTACCTGACGCTATAAAAACCTGGCGGCGCAGCTAAAAAAATAACAGACTACCTAGCGGCACCAGCATACCTAATACAGCGATCAGAAAAACGATTGCTTAGTGACACTGGCAAAAGGGGGTGAAAGGGTTACCTGGGGGGCGATCAAGGGGTTAAACCTTTATTAGGTAGTATATGGGGGTACCTGAAGCTATAAAAACCTGGCGGCGAACCTAAAAAAATAACAGACTACCTAGCGGCACCAGCATACCTAATACAGCTATCAGAAAAACGATTGCTTAGTGGCACTGGCAAAAGGGAGTGAAAGGGTTACCTGGGGGGTGATCAAGGGGTTAAACCTTTATTAGGTAATATATGGGGGTACCTGACGCTATAAAAACCTGGCGGCGAACCTAAAAAAATAACGGACTACCTAGCGGCACCAGCATAACCAATACAGCGATCAGAAAAACGATTGTTTAGTGACACTGGCAAAAGAGGGTGAAAGGGTTACCTGAGGGGCGATCAAGGGGTTAAACCTTTATCAATATATGGGGGTACCCTATGCTATAAAAACCTGGTGGCGAACTTAAAAAAATAACTGACTACCAAGCGGCATCACCGACGCTAATACAGCGATCAGAAAAACGATCGCTTAGTGACAGTGGTGCTAGGGGGTGAAAGGGTTACCTGGGGGGCGATCAAGGGGTTAAACCTTTATTAGGGGGGGTTAGGGGGCTACCCTGGACCTAAAGGGACCTACACTAACTGCCCTGACACTTTTACAGTTACAAATGTCACTGTTTGCAGTGATCTGTAAATAAATGATCACTGCAATCAGTGACACTGTGACTGGGGGCTGGGGGGTGATCTGGGTGGTGATCTGGGGGTGACTGGGGGGCGATCATGTTCCTATGTGTGCTGGTGTCAGTGTAGTGTTTGTGCACTAACCTGACATCTTCTCTCCACGGCGCTCCGGTATGTGTGAGCGCCGCAGGGAGAGATGACATCACTTCCTCTGCCTGTGTTTACATTACACAGGCAGAGGAAGCATTTCATACGCCGGGAGCGATCGTGAGGGGGGGGCCAGAAACCAATGGCCGTCCCCTCATCACAGATTGCTCCTGGAGCGATACCGATCGCTCACTGTACCGGAGGGGGGTCCGATCGGACCCCCCACCCATACGAAGGCAGGCACGTACAGGTACGTGATTGTGCCTCCAGGTGCCATTCTGCCGACGTATATGTACAGTGAGCGGTCGTTAAGTGGTTAAAGGAGACATTTATTAGACTCCTAATTTCACCTATGGATCCTAAGCTGATCAAGCACATATTGTGCTTGATCAGTTTGAACCCCAGCCAACACTATCAGGAATGACTGCTCTGAAACTCAAAGTGATGTACTACACATCAATTTCACGTTCATTCAATGGAGGATCAGTGAATGGATGTTTGCTGATCTTTCTCAGTTCTACTCTGAGATCGGTGTCATGCCAAACAGGGGTCTGCAGGTAGGTCAGGAGAACTAGGGATGCGTGGTGGTGGTGTTACTTTTTGGTGACATTGAATTTCATCCAACAGAAAGTCAATAGTCAGCTTGACAAGAAGTAGAGAGTGTGTGTAAAAGCTGCCACTGCCACTGATGCATGCTTTATGCTGGTGGCAGTAAAAGGGTTAAAGAGTGTTTTTCTGATTACAGTAGCCTCAGCCTCCAGAGTATTTGAATTGTATACTCTTGGATATAAAGAACCCTATGTGGTATTACATCAAGAGTGAGTAGTTATAATACCATTGCTGCGGGTTCATCCAAAAGTAGCCTCAACCTTCCATGTAATTTGTGAACTGGTTCCTCCTGTTCTCCAGCTGTCTCAAGGAACAGAGCTACATCCCTTGGACACTACTAGAATCTTTAAGGCCTACTTGGAAAACACTGCTTGAGGCTGGGTTCACACTGATACGACACGACATTCATCCGACTTTCATCCTACTTTGCTCTGCGACATCAGTCCTACATTGATCCTACATTGGTCCGACATCCATCCGACATTCATGAACAGGATACTACTTTGATCCGACATTGTGCTAGTCTGACTTGTCCTTTGACCAATCAAAACAATCCCAGGGTGAGATAAATTCCTTTTACTGCTGCTGTAATCACCATGTCGGATGTCAAATGTCGGATGGTTAGGACAAGGATCCTACTTTGATCCGACTTCAATGATATTCAATTGGCTGAAGTAGGATCAAAGTCGGACAGAAGTAGTACAGGGAGCATTTTTAATGTCGGACCGACTTGTGTCGGACCAGTTAAGACGGCTCTCATAGGGATTCATTGATTTTCACACGTCATGCGACATGAGCTCCTAATGTCGGAGCGTTTGTCGGACAAGTGTGAACCAGGCCTCAATAAGACACTCATAAGGTGTGGTCATTATCCCACAAGGTAATAATAAAGAGAAGGAAGCATTTTTCAGAATTCATGCTGGATCGTTAAAGTGATTAGCCAGACCTACAGAGCTAAATCTCAGAGCCAGAGGAAGTGACTGTTCACTCTGCATGCAGTATTTCCACTGCTTGAGCAGTTTTCTGCTGAGTATCAGCAGACAAGGAGCCTCTGTGGTCCTCTAAACACACTTTCCTTTTTCACTACCACTTTGATCTCTCTTCTCTTACCACTGTGGAGTTTGGCTGAAAAGTTCTCAAACCAGCCTCTCAGATTAAAATTAACTAAGCATGATGCCAAGGTGATTTTAGGAAAACAAAATGAACGTCCAAATACTTACTATAATTGCCCTTTCCTGACTCTCTCTATGGAATCACAAGAATCGTATCCCTGAAACTAGTGTCTAGTTATGGAACACTGTCTCTAACATTTATTGGTATGTGGTCCTGACTGAATAAGAGGGAGTGGGAGAGTGCTAACCCGTTATTGTGAAGCCACTGAGATAGTCAGGAACAGAAAATTATGATATCTGGTCATGAAGTTTCCATTATTGCTGCAAGGGTCCGCTGGAAAATGAGGGACTACCTGAAGTACGGTAAACAGAGGTAAATAAAAAGCTGTCATAGCAACAATTGTCCCAGCCGGAGTGTTTTCACTCACTTCCTGCTCTGATGGCTACACTAAAATTTAGCATTTCACCTTCTGACTAAGGGACAATGGCCACCATCACAAATGGAGAGGGGGAATGTCCTTAGTAGAGAAACAAATAGCATTAACATCCTTCCACACTCTATCCAAAACTAAAACAATAACATTAATGTACTGTATGTGTAGCCAGGTGCTTTGCTAGGAATGGAGAGTGGAAGAAACATTGGCTGCAGCTGCTCTCTGTAGCTGCTGCCCTGTGGTGCTGAACTGGCTAACAGCAATATCAGTAAGAGGAGGGAGCTGATGGGCAGAAATAGTTCAATAGAATGAGTCAGGCAGCACTGCACCATGGAAATTGTAGTTCAGAGAAGAAAGACTCTACTGTAATCAAATATTTTGAACTGCATTTCCCAGATTGAGATTGCCAGGAGGAGGGAAAAGAGCTGCATTTTCTCATGCTGTACAGGACATAGCTTTCTTTTGCTATGAGGGAGACCGGAGAGTGTACATTGCCGTCCACTGTGCACCATCACTGCTGCATGTTGGCAGCCTGAGTGGGACCCGGAGTGCTGTGTGTGATCGGATAGTGAGCCGCAATATTGCTGGGACTGGTGAGCTGCTGCTTTGGAGATGTTCTATCTGCCGCTAGAGAGAGACAGAAACTGACCACACAGTCATATAGTAGCCTTATTGTTGCATGCAGGCTTGACTGGAACAATTTGTAGGTGCACCAAAGACTGTCCTTTTACAGCTGCTACACAGAGACCTTTGCCTATTGTCTATGTATGCTAAGAGGAACCTCTCAGGGGACCTTGCACCATATTCTAGCCATTCTCCTAGAGTGCACTCTAGATTATAGTATTATTATTCACATTGCAGTTAATACCTTTACAGTGCATCCGGAAAGTATTCACAGCGCTTCACTTTTTTCACATTTTGTTGTTACAGCCTTATTTCAAAATAGATTAAATTCATTATTTTCCCCAAAATTCTATAATCAATACCCCATAACGACAAGGTGAAAGATGTTTGTTTAAAATCTTTGCAAATATATATAAAATAAAAAAAATGAAACAAATCACATGAACATAAGTATTCACAGCCTTGCTCAATACTTTGTTGAAGCACCTTGGCACCAATTACAGCCTCAAGTCTTTTTGAGTATGATGCTACAAGCTTGGCACACCAATTTTTGGGCAGTTTCTCCCATGGAAGTTTAGGATACACCTATCCCTCCTTCAATACCCACTTTACCTATAATAAATAACTACACTCACGGCGTACTTGGAATAAAATTGCCCGAGGCACTTTTATTGGTGTAAACTGTAAATAACTTAAATCCATTCAATCATATTAATAATTCATAAATTTTCAATTGTAAACAATAAATATAAACAGCTCAGTCTTCAGGACTCGAGCAATACCGTATATCAAAAAACAAGTCCCCCCTTTACTTTGAAAGGGTGACAAAACCACATAACGTGCCTTCGACAAGGGTGGGGGGGATGGGGAGATTGTTGCTGTACTCTGACCAGCTGTGAGGAGATTCCTGCGGGGGACCCCTTTATATAACCTTGCCTCCCTTCCAGAATGTTCCTCCTGGTCATGTGACCTTTTTCACCTTCCTGATTGGATCAATGACATTCCCTATTACCTGACCCTATTTTTCCCTCCTGACCTATTGTACACTTTTTTTTTTTTTAAAGTAACATAACTTCTTTTTTTATTTTTTTTTAAATAAATCAATATCTAGCTATCCGGGGGGCATCCACATGTCCATGCTGTTCGGGCCATATTCTTTAGCCCTCTCAGTCCATGGAAATGTAGGATACACCTATCCTTCCTGCAATACCCACTTTATCAATAATAAATAACTACACTCACGACGTACTTGGAATAAATTGGCCAATTTGATGCTATTCTGCAATTACACATTGAAAATATCTAAACCTATATCAGACAGATTAACTCCATCTGCCCTGTATAACCCTTCATAACCTCCCTCTAAATCCCTATGTCTATAAGAAAAATCACTGATAAGCGGCATGAATTTTTCCATGAATCTGTTTACCCGACGCCTGATTTTTTCAATATTTTTAAATTGAGCGTCTTGAAGCCATATTAGTCTTGGGAATGTTTCTGAAAATATTATTATTATTATTATTATTATACAGGGTTTATATAGCGCCAACAGTTTGCGCAGCGCTTTACAAAATAAAGGCAGACTTTACAGTTACATTACAATTTGGTACAAGAGGAATCAGAGGGCCCTGCTCATTAGAGCTTACAATCTAAAAAGGGAGGGTCAATTGATACAAAAGGTAATAGCTGTGGGGGATGAGCTGATGGAGGAAGTACAATTTAGTTAGAAGCAGGATAGGCTTCTTTAAAGAGTAGAGTTTTCAGGGATCGTCTAAATATGGATAGATTAGGGGACAGTCGGACAGATTGGGGTAGGGAGTTCCAAAGGATGGGAGAAGCTCTGGAGAAATCCTGGAGGCGAGCATGGGAGGAGGTGACAAGGGAGCTAGAAAGCAGGTCTTGGGAGGACCGAAGAGAGCGTCTTGGTTGGTATTTTGGGACTAGGTTAGTAATGTAGCTGGGGGCCAAGTTGTGGGTGGCTTTGTAAATTATTGTTAGTACTTTGAATTTTATTCGTTGGGTGAGTGGGAGCCAGTGGAGGGATTGGCAGAGAGGGGTGGAGGACACTGAATGGTTGGTAAGGTGTATGAGTCTTGCAGCAGCATTCATGATGGACTGAAGGGGGGATAGTCTATGTAAAGGTAATCCAATGAGGAGGGAGTTGCAGTAGTCGAGGCGAGAGATGACCAGGGAGTGAATTAGAAGCTTAGTGGTGTCATTAGTTAAAATATTTATTATATTATTATTGTAGTATTTGGGGCAGACAATTTAAATGTATGCAGATCCTTTTTCATTGCAAACAAAAGGTCTAGTGTTTTTGCTCTACCCACGTGATTACCCCCCAAGTGTACTATTAGTATATCTGGGGCTGGCCCCCATTCCAACAATCTAGAGAGATAAAAAGACAAATTTTACCATTTCAAACCACAAATTCCTTTCCATAACACTTGAAATTTCTGAGGATCCATTCACAGATTAGATGTATAACAACGCAACCTGGATCTTTTGTTGGCCCAAAATATAAATAAGTGGCCCAGGATCCAAATCATTCTTCTCTTACCTATAAAAGAAATTAGAGATCAGGTCTAACATATATGTTAAATCGCTGCGAATCCCATCTTCCTATTCTTTTAATTATTGCTGCATCAAGGACCATTCTTGCCGCTTCGGTTGCTGCACCAATTCGAAAATAATGGGATGTGTAATTAAATGCTTGTAGCCCTAGCTTCAACCTGCATTTTTTGAGAACCATGTTAAATTGATATCCCGTAAGAGGTGACCCAACTAAATGAACCAAATGTGCTTCCACCGGATGGTCTAATTGCAAGGTACTCATTCACCGTTCTCAATCGTCAAATGTCCACTTCTGTGCAACTATAAAGAGTAAACCATACACCCTTTCCTGATCTGTCTGTTTTGGAATGTGCAATGAATATATTAAGTCCTGCCCTGTGAGCCAATACGTGATGGGTCAACAGGCCAGACACCGATTTTTTGCTTCTGGGCAATAATTCCGATATTCTCATAGTTCCAAAAATTGCTAATACAAAAGCGGTTTTGAATAACATCGACTCAAATGCCGAGAAGCATACCATTTTTGTAACTCTACAAATTTCTTCAAGTAATGATATAGAGATGGGCCTTCTAGTATCTGGGAGAGAATTCTTCTTTTTGTAACCTAACGAGGCTTGTTTTATGGAGAAGAAAAATGTACACTGAGGAAAACCTTGCAATTTAAAGAAAAATGGTACCCCTGCCAGTATCTTAGCTATTTGGCTATAAGAAAACTCCGCCTGCATCATTGTACATAAAAATGTTTGAATTTTGTTTCTGAAGGAGACTCAAATTGCATCTCAAAATCATTGAGGAATTTATTCCACCTCTGCCGTGTAGACATGTATTCTGCCCATTTACTGTTAGCTACCGAATTCTTGACTGACTGCATCAGAATTCCTAGATCAGGTTCCAAAGATGTTCGGGACATACCTGTCCTTCCTTGTCCGCATTTGGCAGAAGCTGCCAAAATTTTTGTATCTGCAATCGAGATAATGCATCCGCAATATGATTATCCTTACCTGGAACATGTCTTGCTTTTACCCAGATATTAAAACGTAAACATAAAAATGCTAGATACCTAAGTAATTTAACTACCATGGGGGATTTTGTTTATAAGCAATTTACTGCGTATATTACTCCTTTATTATCAGAATTGATTAAAATTCTTTTATTGGCAATTTTTTATTTATTTATTTTATCCCATATTTCCAATGCTACCACCAACGGGAATAGTTCAAGTAGAACTATGCTCTTGGTGGCTTTTATTTGAATCCATCTTTCTGGCAATACACTACAGCACCTGTGATTACCCCAAATTGCAGCAAAGCCGAACGATCCAGCCGCATCCGTGAATAATTCCATCTCTGAGGAGCATACAAATTCTGTTTGAAAAAATGAATGGCCATTATATAAGTCAAAAAATATCATTCATACCATGAGGTCCTATTTAAGCTCTGATGTTAACCTAATGTGTGAAAAAGGAGGTTTAAGCCCTGACGTTGCTATATATAACCTCCTAGAGAATAACCTACCAACCGGCATAACTCTTGTTGCAAATGCTAATTCCCCAATAAAGATTGCAGCTCTTTTAATAAAATCTTTTTTTCTTCTTAACATCCAAGAAATGGGAGTTTTAATATCAATAATTTTATTTAATGGCAGCTGGAATTCTAATAATTCCGTGTCTATTTTTATGCCTAGGAATTCAATGGATGTGGAAGGCAGCACAGTTTTTTTTTTTTTTTAGCAAGTGGAACTCCTAATTTTTCCGAGATTAATCTAAACAATTCCAGCATAATTAGACAATTTGGGGATTGGTGGGCAGGGCCAATAAATAGGAAATCATCCAAATAGTGTAATATACCCTTATGACCCGATTCAAACGAAACCACCCATTGGATGAAAGATGCAAACTTTTTGAAATACGCACAGGAGATTGAACAGCCCATGACAAGGGGATTGTAATAATCTGGGCTAATCGGAAGCAATCTAAATGCTGCTTTAATATCCACTTTAGCGAGAAGCGCAGCCCTCCCAAACCCCCTGATGTGGCAAACTGCTTCTTAAAATGTACAATATGAGACGGATGCTAGCTCTTCACTTATCTCATCATTTAATGATGAACCTGTCGGGAAGGATAAATGATGTATTATGCAAAATGAGTTGAGATCCTTTTTTTGGGATTATACCAATGGAGATACTCTAAAATTTTAAATGGAGGGAAATGAAACGGTCCTGCTATTCTACCTTCTTTAATTTCTTTATTCAACTTTTCCTTAACAATGTGTGGAAATTGTAATACTGATTTTAAATTATTAACCAATTTACATCCTATACCTTTAAAAACTGGCAAAGGAAAACCCCTGGAGAAACCTTCAATTAAAAACTTGGTTGTCCCCTGGTCTGGATAAATTTCCAACCATTGCTGCGTGTTTTGTAGATTCACCTATGTGCAAGCTTTTTGCATGATTATCCCTTTGCCGTGTGTGTTGGTATACTTTTAAAAACATTTGAGCAACGGGTGGGGCCTGAGCAGCTCTAGCACTCGTGCTTGTACTTGCATGATCCCCCCATATGCACTGGCTCTCATTGAATGCCACAGTAACTCCTTTTATAAGGGGACACTGAACCAGAGGGTTTAATCATAAACCTATGTCTTTATTACCCCATTTTAAAGATGGGTATATGGACAATTTGTGTCTAAACGCCTCATCGGGTATCCACCTAAACCACCAAAGCTTTTATATGCTTCAAGCACCTGCTCCAGGTGTTGAAAAAGACCGCTACATTATTCTGGGTGTTTTTCTCCTAACACACTATCATAAAATGCTAAATGCCTATATCCAATTATGAAAAGACGCCACGGGTCTACACCTATCATCCTCAGGTTTATCCTCAGATTTCTTGTCAGATTTGTTAATAAACTATTTTGCTGAGGGCAGTAACGACAAAATGTCAATAAACTGCCCTTTCCATATCTCTTCTTTTACCTGAGCAGATAGGTAATACCCAAGTGGTGACATTACACAAGTCAAAATCTCCTTTAGACAGGATTCAGGGACTAAAGCATTATTAATATTAATTGAAGCTGGGAAAGTATTAATGCTATTAGTGTTAGTTGCTGAAATAGAAGAAGCAATATTAAGTATTAACAAAATTTTCAGAACCATTCCCGGATTCATTAACCCATACAGATTAGAGTAATTAACATTATCATTACATTATAATGTTTAACACCTGTGTTAACTCACTATGACCACTAGATGCCGCTGTTGCATTAACTTACCCAAAATAACAGCTGCTGCTCTCTTAAAGGGGAGTTCCAGCGTTTTTTTATGTTTATTAAAAGTTAGCAGCTACAAAAAGTGTAGCTGCTGGTTTTTAATAAACAGACACTTACCTGCTCCACTATCCAGCGGCGCGGCCGAACGGAGCTTCGCTCCTCTCCCCCTTCTCCGCTGGCGCCTCCATTCCTACTGTGGGCACCCGGCCGTGACAGCTTTCGGCTTCACGGCCGGGCACTCACAGCGCATGCGTGAGCGGCGCTGTGCAATCTGAGTGGCCAGGCGATCGTCTGGGACCTGTCACGTGTCCCAGGTGATCGCCTACAGGGAGGGGCCCCCCTTAGGCGATATGACGAGTCGCCTAAGCGGGCCCTGAGCGGAAGGAGGAAGTGGGACAGGAAGTCCCACTCCTTCTGAAGCCCCCACTCAATGGTCGACACTGCATTCCATCGTAACATCATATCTAGGCAATTATGGGACTTCGTTAGGACTAGTCATCCCAGGGAGGCAACTTTTTTTAATGCTTTGCCCAAGCTGCACAAACAACAAAAAGACCCCCCTGACAGACCCATCATATCTGGGTGTGGGAGCCTAAATGCAAATCTCAGTCGTGCAGTGGACAGCCACCTTAAACCCCTTGTTACATGTCTATCATCACATGTACGCGATACGATCCACTTTTTGCAGATCATTCAAGATCTACACATTAAGGATGGTACTCAGCTAGTAACTATAGACGTTGAATCTTTGTATTGTACTATTCCTCATGCCAAGGGCTTGGCGGCTATAAGGCATGTACTGTCACAATTTAGTGAATGCAAACCAAAATATACTGATTTCATTTTGACCTCTTTTGAGTTCATACTTCATCATAATGTCTTTTGCTTTGATGGTTCCCACTACCTCCAGGTACAGGGTGTTGCGATGGGGACATGTTGTGCCCCATCGTACGCTAATCTGTACCTGGGGGAGTGGGAACATTCACTGCTCACATTCACTGCTCACATTCACTGCTCACCAACGAATCTTTGTCTATGTATATGTGCCATGTCTTGGCACCGTTACATAGATGACTTGTTTCTCATTTGGGACGGAACGATCGATCTATTGCATGGGTTTCTAGCCTCCATGAATAAGAACAAATTTAATCTAAAGTTTACAATGTCTCACAGTCCAACGGAAATTACTTTTCTAGATGTGCTTGTAAAGAAACAGTCAGATAGGAGTCTCTCTAGTGAATTATATCTAAAACCAACAGCAGGGAATTCACTACTCCATGCGACTAGCTTTCACCCAAAACCGCTTCTCGCATCGATACCCTATAGTCAATACCTAAGCTAAGGGCACATCGGAATTGTTCCAACGACACTGGCTTCAAAAATGAGGCCAATGTTCTGAGAAAGAGACTCTTCGAAAGAGGATACTCTAATACATGTCTTAAGAAAACATATAGAAGAACTATCAATTTATCTCGCCGCAACTTGCTAAACAAAGAAAAACAACCTTCCAATGATGACACAACAAGAATTATAACCACCTATTCAGTACAGCACAAGCAATTTAAATGCATTATTAATAAATACTGGCACCTGCTCACTATGGATCAAACGCTGGCTCCTATTCTCTCCAGCACTCCAGCTGTTACCTATAGGAGGGCACCCTCTGTAGGTGACAAGGTAGTTTTCGAGCGAGTACAAATCTCATAGAGGTGACCCGTGCAAAACACTGGGAACTTTCCCATGTGGGGGATGCCCGTATTTCCATTTTCTTAATTTTTTTCATTTTTTATTATCTTTCTATTTTTTATTCATCAAATGTATTTATCCATTTTCGTTGTTTTTCTGTTTTTGTCCATGTTCATTTCTTCTGCACCCCCTTTTTTGTATGCTGACCTGCAATTTCCTATTGTTGGTTTCCATATGTACAATTGTTGTTTTTGTTTTTCCCATTTTTCCTGTATATCTCTCTTATTCTCCTTTAGGTTTTATATGTACTGTTAAATGTATCACTGTGTATATGCCATTTGTATTGTAAGCACACTGGCTGAGAATTTCCTACTGTCCACTAGATGGTGCTGTGCGGGATGCAAATGCCGTCCTGCATTCCTTGCAGACACTCGGTGGGTAAGCTCCGCCCGCGCATGGCAAGTAGCAGGTGGAAGCAAATCTGCCTGCCACACCAGCCTGGTGTGGCAGGCAGATTTGTGAGGCAGAGCTTCTTTACATCCCCACTGTCGGCTTTGCTAGGAAGGTGGGAAATGTACACCCGCCGGTGGCGCGGCGGCGCATGACATCATCGTGCCCCATGGGCGTGGCTACGCCGCGCGCCTCCATGTCAGGGAGACGCCTCGCAGCCCCGCAATCGGCTGTTTGCTGTACGGCTAATTGAAGGGGCCGACTTTCGCAGCCTTGAATCAAATTGATTGGACCATCCCACTCAGGTACACTACTTAAGATGCAGACACTCAGCTGGCAATTGTCAGTCCTTTGACTGTCGCCCTGAGGTCTGCGTCTTGTCGATATTTGTACAGCTTGAAATGTAAATATATGCAATTTACATAGGCTGACTGGAGATTACTATCTCTGTATAGTTTGCCTACTCTTTACTCCCCTTCTCTTTACCTGTACATAGGACTAACTTAAAGTGTCCTCTCTTTACAAATTTCCCTTTGAATAGTACACCTTGGCTGCCAATTTCCATGCAGGCGTCTCTTGTGGTTGCATTGCAGTGTCTGGCTCCGAATCCTTGCGCGCCCATCTTCCACCTCTGTGGACCCCTCAGCCAGTCTGCATCTACATTGCTGATTTTATCTTGCCATGATTTACAATGAATCGCATTTATGTAAGTAGCTTTAGCCTTAATAT
Source organism: Rana muscosa (assembly GCA_029206835.1). Taxonomy (NCBI): domain Eukaryota; kingdom Metazoa; phylum Chordata; class Amphibia; order Anura; family Ranidae; genus Rana; species Rana muscosa. The sequence continues at coordinate 917,386,127 of CM055116.1, forward strand.
GGATTACTATGTAAAGTGTAATTGTTAGCACTCTCTCTATGTTATACAAATACTGTTACACAATTATATCTGCATTACAGACAAGAAGTAAATCACCCACTGTATAAACCTGCCCTGATGAAGGAATATTACATATCAATGTGAACCTCCGAAACATGTTGCGATGTATGCTGTAAATCTATCTGTCTGACCTCAAACTGTACTTGGGCAGTGGATTGTAAGCTTTGGGTTGATACAATTATCTTGTACATGATCGATTCATTGATGTAATTTTAAGTGAATTTAGTATTTCCATACAATTTCCATGATTTTTCTACAATTTAATAAAGTTAGCACTTATGTGCGTTTTTTTATATATCTTTACTCCTCATACTTTTTTCTGCCTTAAAAGTCCTAATGGGCAACTCCCTGTGCACTAGTTGCATATTTCTTCTATTTATGTAAGGATGTTGGCAGTACCCTATACATTTCCAACTCTCACACCAACATTTTTCGCTGCAAGGATATCATATGCCTCCTCAGCTGTGAAAACTCTTTGGGACTTGATGGCAGTACTAATGATGGGCCTGTGTGACGGTACTGGTGGTGGTACTGATGGCAGTACCGATGGCGGGCCTGTGTGATGGTACTGATGGCAGTACTGAGGCAGGCCTGTGTGATGGTACTGATGGCAGTACTGATGATGGCCTGTGTGATGGTACTGATGACGGTACTGGTGGCGGGCCTGTGTGACAGATCCAGATGGACTGTGTGACAGATCCAGATGGACTGTGTGACAGATCCAGTTGGGCTGTGTGACAGATCCAAATGGACTGTGTGACAGAACCAGATGGGCTGTGCGACAGTACTCTGGTAACAGGTTCTCTTTATTTGGGGGGCCTTATTGTGCACAGTAAGGTGTAAAAAAAGGCAGTTTTCTACTCACTGATCTCCTGCTCTCTCCTCACACGACCGGTGCGGGTTAGGAGAGGAAGCAGGGATCACCTGGAAATGGCTCTGTTGTTTACACTTGTGACTGGTTGTGATTGGACACAGCCGATCACGTGGTAAACAGCCAATTTCATTGCAATTTCATTTCCAAGGGACATGCTCCATCCCTGATCATCGTAGTACGCACCCCTGGGGGCGCGCATTAGGCACGCATCCTCAATGTTTTTAATCGTGACCGGCTGTGATTAGACACAGCCGATCACGTGGTAAACAGACAATTTTATTGACTGTTTACCCTCATCGGGTATGCGCTGTGTCCAAGGGATAAGCGTCATCCCCGATCGCTGCGGTGTGCCCCCCTGGGGCGGCGCATTAACGGCGTATCCTGCTGGACGTCATATGACATCCAGTCAGGATAATTTAACCACTTTGCGCACGTCATTTTGTTATATGGCGGGCGGGAACTGGTTAAAAACTTGAAAAAAATTCAATTAAACTTCTTTCACATTGTCATTATGGGGTATTGTTTGTAGAACTTTGAATAAAATAATACATTTTATCTATTTTGGGATAAGGCTGTAATATAACAAAATGTGGAAAAAGTGAAGTGCTGTGAATACTTTCCCGGATGCACTGTATGCACTGCTTATTGCTGATCTATGAGTTGATTCCAGTCTAGTGGTACAGAATCCTAACTTATGTCACTTTGTCCCAATATTTGACCTGTTTACTGCTGTCTTGATCATGACACTTGTTACCTGCATAACCCGATTCACTGTCTACATTCTTGTAACCTAATGCATATCTCTATTATCTGTGCACTGTGTCATTGTCAATTCTCATAATTTCAATAAAATGTTTACTGTTAAAAAACTTGTCACTTCGGCCTAGAGATCACATTGTTTAGCAGACTGTGTCTGAATCTTTCCTATTAATTTATGCTCAAACCACCATTTACGCTAACCCATATCAATATATTGAGTTAATTTACCACTATACTAACTGTTTTGTGTCTATTTCCTGATACCAATTCACAGTCGAGTTAAAAGGTATCCACACTTGTGTTCCTATAAGTGTGTGCAGTAACTTTCACTCAGCCAGGTGTTGCAGAGGAGTTGAGGTTGTTCTTAGAGTCGAGGTGTAAAACAGAGAATCCAAATTACAAAGCAGCTCCTTTGAGGGTAGCACTGCACGTGGGGTTTCTCATCCAGAATATCTCTGTTCTATGAGCAAGTTACCAAGACAATGAGCCAGAAATAGCCAATATGGACTCCACTGTTGCAATCCAGTGGTGTTAGGAGCAATATGGCCACTAGGAGTCAAGTGTGGTGGTCGATATATCTGGAGACACCAGGACAAAAGAACAGATCCGTCAAGCAGTGACAGCACCCGTTCCTGACCAAAGTGTTCATAATGGACTTGAAAACATATCAGGTGGCCTCTTGTATGTATGCACTACTAGAGTGAAGAAGAGGGATTCCTGCATGTTTCCAAAAAGGCCAGTTTTCAAATAACCAATGAAGCAAAATCCTGATACAGCTGGGGGTGCTGGACATCAACATCAACTCAGAAAGTTCCAGCCAGGCCTCCTCGGAACCAGAGGTATCTGCCACAGCACATATGACACCCCTAGGGTTCCCTCCTGCTTCTTTACCGATGTGGGGAAGCTAATACAGAACTTTGTAAAGAATGCATCCACACCTGCCAACTATGGGTATAAACAGCTGCGGCTCCTCTCGGGAAAGACTTCTGTATCCTCCAAGGAAGAGGACTTCCACTGCCGGATAGACCAAGCCATACAGGTGATAGAGGAATGGGAAATAGTTTAGGGTCTATGCCCACCCACTTTTGATACCATCAGAGATCTAAAGAAAGACAAACCAGGCTGCACTGCCTTAGAGTGTTTGGATCCCCTTCAAGAAGTTTTTGGAAGAGTGGAGAGCTATGCAGAGCTACCTTACCTCTTTGAGCATACGTATCAGCAAGAAGAGAAGTTGTCAGTCTTCATAACACTACTAGACAAAAGTCTTCATCAAGTTGTCCTAAAGGGTGGAATGGAAGCTGAGGCTGTGAGCAGAACCTTATTGGCCCAGGTTCTGAAAGGGACAATTCCTTTAGATCCAATAATGTTAAAACTCTGGAAAAGAGACCAGAGTCCCCCCTTGACCTATTCTAAAATGATGAAAACAATTTGGGAAGAAGAGGCCTTGATCACAGCCAAGAACCAGAAACCCAACTACTCAAGGGGGTATAGCCAAGGTTCCACTATAAACCTGTCTCAGACCAATTTGGGTGCAACAGTAGAAGTTGAGAGTGGAATGCTCCTGGCATTCAGAAGTCTAGGACAACCCCTTACCACCTACATGGAGACCAATAGCCAGAACAATTCAATTGCACTCTGTTAAATATGCTCAGGATGCTCCTTGAGAGAATAAACAGCATTTAATCTAGCATATTTCAGCAGTCATACATGCCTATAAATATACAGAGAACAATTCCACAGGGTACTCCCCCTAAATGCTCATGTTCAGGAAGGAGGCCTGGCTGCCAGTTGACCTAGCATTTGGCACATACTTAGACCAAACTTCAATAACATCACAAAGAGGATATGTAGGCCATTTGGGGAAGAATCTAAAGACAGCATACAAGAAAGCACAGGCTGCCTTAGATACCTGGGGCAGCCGAAAATAACCTTGATCAGAAATTAGGGGTGCAAGACCTGCAACCAAGTAATAGAGTGCTGCTGAGGAACCTGAGCGTCCCCAGGAAGCATGAGTTAGCTGACTGGTGGAAGTCTCAGCCCTATGTCATTTGTACATAGTTGCGTGGATTGCCGGTATACCAAATTCACACAGAAGGAAGAACGGGTCTATGGAATCAAGGTGAAAGACAAAGAATACAAATTAACAAGCGTCTCTTTCTGGGGTAGCACTACATAAATTATAAGGATATTGTCAATTGCGTGAAATATCTGTTGTATGGTGTTTTTATGGAGAAAGGTTTTAATTAGGGATAAGCTTCGAGTTCGAGTCGAACCCATGTTCATCGGCTGTTCGATCGTTCGACGAAGATCGAACATTATAGGCCGTTCGCGCCAAATTCGAGTGGCGCGTCACGGCCCATAATTCACTGCGGCATCGTAGTGCATTGCTGGCTGTTGATTGGCCAAGCATGCACTATGACCCGCATGCTTGGCCAATCACAGCGCCGTCTGAACAGAGAGCCGTAATTGGCCAAAGCCAGGGTGGCTTTGGCCAATTATGGCTATGGGGGTTTAGTACACGCCCCACACTATATACGACCGGCGGCTCTGCGGCCTTGTGTAGTGTGTTGGAGTTGTGAAAAGAGAGAGTTTACAGAGACAGACAGTGTCATTTATATTGAGTTAGATAGAGCAGGCAGGCGAGTCAGTTAGCTGCAGTTACAGTGTGTAGAGGATATATATGCATCCTAGGTGTTGTATATATATTCATACACTGTATGGAGTTTAGCTAGATCCGTTCCTGTTAGTCTCTATGCTGTGACAGGCAGGCAGGTGATTGTGCTAGCTGCAGTCAGTCAGTGTTTCACTTAGTGTACTACTGTGTGCTTTGCATAGCGTTCACCTAAAGCTCACCCGAATACAGTTAGTCTCTATACTGTGACAGGCAGGCACGTGATTGTGCTACCTGCAGACAGTCAGTGTTTCACTTAGTGTACTACTGTGCGCTTTGCATAGCGTTCACCTAAAGCTCACCTGAATACAGTTGGTCTCTATACTGTGAAGGGCAGGCAGGTGATTGTGCTAGCTGCAGACAGTCAGTGTTTCACTTAGTGTACTACTGTGTGCTTTGCATAGCGTTCACCTAAAGCTTACCTGAATACAGTTAATGACTATTATAGTGGTGTTCTCATAATAAAACCATAAGCAGAGAGCTGCAAGTATTTTCAATGTACTGTGTCTTCTAGACACTTTTCACCTAAAACTAACTGAAAACAATTGCTGCTTTTCCCATACTAACACCACAGCAGGCAGTTGATTCTGATAGCTGCATTATCAGTACAGACAAATATATATATATATATACACATCCCACCTTTGTGCAGCTTCATCTCACTGCAGGCCATTAGTATGTCTGGAAGGCAAACAATGAGAGGCAGACAGTCACGAGGCAATAAAAGAGGGCAAGCAGGCTCTGTGTCTAGAGGCAACAGTGCTGCTGGTCGTGGACACGGTGCATCCTCATCAGCACGTGGCCGTGGGACACGCTTGTCCTTTTTGGCAGCTGGCCATGTTGAGCCACAACATGCCCAAGACTTGGTAGAGTAGATCAGTGTTTCTCAACTCCAGTCCTCAAGGCGCACCAACAGGTCATGTTTTTGGGATTTCCTGCAGATGAAACAGCTGTGGTAATTACTAAGGCAGTGAAACTGCTCAAATCACCTGTGCAAATCAATGGAAATCCCAAAAACGTGACCTGTTGGTGCGCCTTGAGGACTGGAGTTGAGAAACACTGGAGTAGATGACCAAGCCATCCTCCTCCTCCTCATCCTCTCTCGCTCAGGGTACTTTGTCTGGCAAAGCAGCTGCCTAAGCGGCCTCATCCCTCGGCTCAATGGCATCAGTCACTCCTTCCCTAGCCCCACCATGTCCTCCTGAGGAGTCCCCCGAACTGTTTGAGCACAGTGTTGGGCACATGCTCCAGGAGGATGCCCAGTGTTTTGAAGGCTCCGATGATGGTACCCAGCTGGAGGAAGGCAGTAACGTGAGCTCAGAGAGAGGGGGTAGTAACGTGAGCCCAGAGAGAGGGGGTGCCCAACAAGGTCAGCTATCTGGCAGTCATGTTCCCCCAGCTGCAGCATACTGCCAGATTGGCTCCAATGATGAGGAGGGAGGGGATGATGAGGTCACTGACTCCACGTGGGTGCCTGATAGGAGAGAGGAGGAGGAGGCACATCTCCAATGAGGTAGGATGCCCTCCAGGAGCCAGCTTAAGGGCACACCGACTGCATCACACCACAGAGCTCCGCATGTGCAGGGCGCTGCTGTCTCTGTGCGTTATTCAAAAAGTTTTTTGGTGTGGGCTTTTTTTCAGACGTGTGCAGCACATCGCACCATTGCCATTTGCAACATATGTCTAAAGCGTATCTTGTGTGGCCAAAACATCAGCCGCTTGGGCACCACGTGCTTGACCAGACATATGTCGACCTGCCATGCAGTCCGTTGGCAAGCTTACCTAAAAGACCCACACCAAAGAACAAAGCAGACCACTCCTTGCTCCTCATCAGCTGGGATATCCAACCCCACTATACCTTCAGTCCTCTCAAAAACCTGCACTGAGAGGAATGAAGGTGTAGAATTAGGTGTGTCACAGCCAAGTACTTGCGGGCAATCTGCTACCGGTACACCGACGTCCGATTGTACCAGGCAAATTTCCCTGCCCCAGCTGCTGCACCGCCGAAAGAAGTTCGCTCCCAGCCATCCACATGCCCAGCGGTTGAATGCTAGCTTGGCTAAATTGCTAGCACTTCAACTGCTGCCTTTTCAGTTGGTAGACTCTGCCCCCTTCTGTGAGTTTGTGGAATGTGCGGTTCCTCAGTGGCAAGTTCCCAAACGCCATTTTTTCTCAGGGGAGGCGATTCCGGCTCTCTACCAGCATGTGGAAGGCAATGTCTTGGCCTCGCTGGACAGAGCGGTCAGCGGTAAGGTGCATATTATCGCTGACTCATGGTCCAGCAGGCATGGACAGGGACGTTACCTATCTTTCACGGCGCATTGGGTGACTCTGCTGGCAGCTGGGAAGTATGCAGGACAAGGTGCAGTAGTGTTGGAGGTTGTTCCGCCACCACGCCTCCAAAATGTTACTATTGGAGATTCTGACACACCTCTCTCCTCCACCCCCTCCTCTTCTTCTTCCTCCATGGCCTTTTCCTCTGCTGATTTGTCCTCGGAACCAGCGGTGCACAGGCAAAAAGATGCCATGCGGTGCTTGAGCTGGTGTGCTTGGGGGACAGGAGCCACCCTGGGGCAGAAATTCTGTCAGCTCTGCAGGGGCAGGCTCAGAGGTGGTTGACGCCACGCCAGCTTAAGCCAGGAAAGGTGGTTTCCAACAATGGCACCAACCTCCTCTCCGCCCTTCGACAGGGACAACTGACCCATGTGCCCTGTTTGGCTCACGTCCTTAACTTGGTGGTGCAGCGGTTCTTGGGCAGGTACCCGGGCTTACAGGAGGTCCTGAAGCAGGCCAGGAAACTCTGTGGGCATTTCCGCCGGTCATATAATGCCAGTGCTCGGCTGTCTGACCTGCAAAAGGATTACAACCTGCCCAAGAACCGCCTAATCTGTGACATGCCCACCAGGTGGAACTCTATGTTGGCCATGCTGCAGCGGCTGCACACACAGCAGAGGGCCATCAATGAGTATCTGTTGCAATATGGCACCAGGACAGTATCAGGGGAGCTTGGATTTTTTCCCCACGCCAGTGGGCCATGATCAGGGATGCATGCACTGTCCTGGCACCATTTGAGGAGGCCACGAGGATGGTTAGCAGTGACAGTGCATGCATCAGTGACACTGTCCCTCTTGTCCACCTGTTGGAGCACACGCTGTGTGGAATAATGGACAGGGCACTTGAGGCAGAACAGAGGCAGGAAAAGGAGGACTTCCTTACCTCTCAAGGCCCCCTTTATCCAGACAGTGTTCCTGCTGGCCCGGATATCACACAGGAAGAGGAGGAGGAGGAGGATTGTGTCAGGTGGAGACTAGTATTCAGCATCAGCAGCAGTCTTCATGGGATAAATTACAGTCCCAAGACACCCATGGACTTGTACATGGCTGGGAGGAGGTGGCTGCGGATCATGTCGTCCTCAGTGACCCAGAGGACTCTGCACCGAATGCCTCAGCAAACCTACGCTGCATGGCTCCCCTGATCCTGCAAAGCCTGCAAAAGGATCCTCGTATTCGTGCGATCAAGGAGAGGGATCATTACTGGCTGGCAACCCTCCTTGATCCACGTTACAATGGTAAGGTTGGGGACCTTATCTTGCCATTGCAGAGGGAGCAGAGGATGAGGCATCTTCGGGAAGCCTTGCAGAAAGGTCTGTGCACTGCGTTCCCAGAGACTGGGAGGTTACAAATTCCTGGTCCTGGACAATGTGTTGCTCAGGCTTCGGTCAGTCAAAGAAGGAGCGGTGGAGAAGGTGGCCATCTTACCATTGCGTTCAGACAATTTTTTAATCCGCAGCCCCAAGGTATGATCGGTTCCAGCAACCATCGCCAGCGTCTGGTTTACAAGGTGCAGGAATACCTAGGGGCAAGATCAGACTTGGACACCTTTCCCACCAAAAATCCTCTGGGTTACTGGGTCTTGAGGATGGATCACTGGCCAGAGCTTGCACAGTATGCAATTGAGATACTGGCCTGTCCTGCATCCAGCGTTCTACCGGAATGCACATTAAGTGCTGCTGGAGGCTTTGTAACCGATCACAGGGTGCGCCTGTCAACTGACTCGGTCGATCGACTTACCTTCATAAAAAATAATCAGTCTTGGGTCACCACCAGCTACCAAGCACCTGATGCTGATGTAACAGAATAATTTTCTTTTAAATGTCAGATCCCTTCAAGACTGCCTATGCTGATGCAGAGTGACTATCCTGTTATGCTGAGTGACTATCCTCTTCATCCTCAATAATCATGCTAATAGCTTGAAAGAACATTTTGGTTCTGGGCACCGCCACCAGTGGCTAATGCCCAATTTTTCAGCCCCTGTTCAACAGGGGTGTGTATTTACAATTTGTGATGCAATGCTTTGCAGCAGGGCTCATTGCTGTGCTCTAAGTACAGTATTTGTGAGGGGTTGCAGTGTTGTGGCACCAGCACCAGTGCCTAAGGCCCAAATTTTCTGCCCGTTTAACAATTCTTGATCTAATAATTCACAACGGGGCCCATTCCTGCGCCCACTAAGAGTAACTGTGAGGGCTTACAGTGTTGTGGCACCAGCACCACCACCAAAGGCCCTATTTTTCCTACCACTGTTCATCAATGGCATGTAATTACAATTCCTGATATAATAGTTCACAGCAGGGCGTTCCAGCGCCCACCAAGAGTAACTGTGAGGGCTTACAGTGTTGTGGCAACACCAACACCTAAGGGGCAAATTTCTGCAGAGTATATACGGCAGGCCCCTACTTTCAAACATCCAACTTACAAACGACTCCTACTTGCAAACGGAAGGAGACAACAGGAAGTGAGAGGAAATCTATCCCTAGGGCGGGAAATTCTCTCCTGTAAGAGTTAATATGGGAAAAAGGTGTCTTCTCTACTGATGCTTTATCACCAATCCTTGTTTCAATAAAAAACCCAAATTTTCCAAAAACATTTGTCATTGGGAAGGAAAGTGAGGTGAAATGTTCTGAACAGGTGCACAGACAGCAAAACAAATGTTACAGGGGTGATAACTTTTCCCTATGTTCTCCAAAAAGCTTAAAAATCGATTTTTTTTGGCTGGAGCTACACTTAAAAATGTACCTGTTCCAAGTTACAAACAGATTGTACTTAAGAACAAACCTACAGTCCCTGTCTTGTTTGCACCGCCTGTATACTGCTGTTCAGAGTATCTAGGGTCTTTTTTTATTTAGGGTGCGGGGTTCCCCTTAATATCCATACAAAATCCTGGGGTGGGGGGGTACCCATGCCATTTTTCTCAATGATTTTCATCCATATTGCCGGGACCAAACATTACATTAAAGCCGCAAGTTTTAAATTACTTTTTTTCCTTTAGAAATGTAATTTTGTGTAGGGACAGTTCTAAACATGGGAAACACGTGCCACTTCACAGGCATACTTTAGACACCCCCCATGTACGATATTTAAAGGAATATTTCACTTTTTTTTTCACTTTATGCATCATTAAAATCACTGCTCCCGAAAAAACTGCCGTTTTTAAAACTTCTTTTTGCATTGATACATGTCCCCTGGGGCAGGACTCGGGTCCCCAAACCCTTTTTAGGACAATAACTTGCATATTAGCCATTATAATTAACACTTTTGATTTCGAACGTTCGCGTCCATTGTATTTAATAGGGTTCTAAAGTTCGCACAAACTTTCGTTCCGTTCGCAGGTTCTGGTTTGAACCGAACAGGGGGGTGTTTGGCTCATCCCTAGTTTTAATATTCATATTCATTACAAGTATATTTTTAACGTTCATGTTCTACCACTGGTGTGTGACCTAGTAACAGGAATTTCCATGTCATTTGGTTCCCACTGGAAAAATGGACACTGAAAATGGAGATTCAGCTTGGCTAGCTAGGGGTTCTATCAAAATCAAAAAAATTCAGTCCACAAAATGTTGCGGCATTTCTCTTTAGGCCAGTCAATGTGTTCTTTGGCAAATTGCAACTTCTTCAGCATATGTCATTTTTTTTAACAATGGGACTTTGCGGGGGCTTCTTGCCGATAGCTTGGCTTTACACAGGCATCTTCTAATTGTTACAGTACTCAGAGGTAACTTTAGACCATCTTTGATCACCCTGGAGCTGATCATTGGCTGAGTCTTTGCCATTTTGGCTATTCTTTGATCCATTCAAATGGGAGTTTTCTGTTTTCTTCCACGTCTTTCTGGCTTCAGTTGCCATTTTAGAGCAATTGAGATAATTTTAGCTCAGTTTCTGCACTTCTTTATATGTTTTCCCCTCTCCAATAAATTTTTTAATCCAAGTATACTGCTCTTCTGAACAATATCTGGAACGACCCATTTTACTCAGATTTTCAGAGACAAATGCACTATACCCATTTGCTGCCTTTGTCCTTAAATAAGGGCCACCTGTTTAACATCTGTTATTTCACAGACTGAGGCCAGATTCACACTGGTAACGACACGACAGTCGTACGACTGTGGATCCAACTTTGCCCTGCGACTTGAAGCCTGACATTCGTCTGACTTCAATGAACGGGGATCCGACTTTGATCCCGACAATGCCAGGCACTGTGTCTGGTATGAATCTTTAGGGGGAACTCCATGACAAATCAAAAACAAACAGCATGGGTTCCCCCTCCATACCATACCAGGCCCTTTGGTCTGGCATGTGATTTTAAGGGGAACCCCAAGCCAAAAAACGGTGTGGGGTCCCCCCAAAACCCATACCAGACCCTTATCCGAGCACGGAGCTCGGCAGGTCAGGAATGGGGGTGAGGACAAGTGAGCGCCCCCTCCTCCTGAACCGTACCAGGCCGCATACCCTCAACATTGGGGGGTGGGTGCTTTGGGGCAGGGGGGCCTTGCGCCCCCCCACCCCAAAGCACCTTGTCCCCATGTTGATGAGGACAAGGGCCTCTTCACGACAACCCTGGCTGTTGGTTGTCGGGGGCTGCCGGCGGTGGGCTTATCAGAATTTTGGAAGCCCATTTGTTAAAGGGGGCCCCCAGATACCAGCCCCCCATCCTATGTGCATGAGTATGGGGTACATTGTACGCCTACCCATTCACCTACAAAAAAAGTGTCAAAAATAAAATGCAGTACACAGGTTTTTAAAGTAATTTATTAGTACAGCTCTGTCGTGTCTTCTCCCCTCTCCCCCGATGTCTTCTGCCTCTGTCGGTTCTTCTCCCCTCTCCGATTCTTCTCCACTCTCAGCTAATGTCTTCTAAACCTCTCTGGTTCTTCCCCCTCTGTCCGCTGTCTTCTGCCTCTGCCGGGTCTTCTCCGCTGTCTTCTCCCTCTGTTCTTCTTCCGATATTGACGCAACACTTTCTCCCACTCTAATACTGGGTGCGCGGTGTGCTGCTACTTGCACACAGCGCACCCAGCATTAGAGTGGGAGAGAGCATTGACTCAACATTGGAAGAAGAACAGAGGGAGAAGACAGAAAATCCGGCAAAAGAGCGAGAAGACAGCAGAGAAGACCCGACAGAGGCAGAAGACAGCGGACAGAGGGAGAAGAAATGGAGAGGGCTAGGAGACATTAGCGGAGAAGACCCGGAGAGGGGAGAACAGGCAGAGGCAGAAGACATCAGTGGAGGAAGCAGAAGAGCCAGAGAAGAAATCGGAAGCAATGCCGGAGCTGCCTTAATAAATTACTTTAAAAACCTGTGTACTGTGTTTTATTTTTGACACTTTCTTTTTTTAGGTGAATGGGTAGGGGTACAATGTACCCAACACTCATTCACATAGGGTGGGGGGCTTGTTTAAGGGAGCTTCCAGAATTCGATAAGCCCCCAGCCCACAGACCCCGACAACCAGAGTTGTGGGGAAGAGGCCCTTATCCTCATCAACATGGGGACAAGGTGCTTTGCGATGGGGGGCTCGCTTGTCCCCACCCCCTTTCTTGACCTGCCGGGCTGTGTGTTCGGATAAGGGTCTTGTATGGATTTTGGGGGAACCCATGCCGTTTTTTTTTTTATTATTTGGCGTGGAGTTCCCCTTCAAGATCATCAGAGCACAAGTCGCATGCCAAAGTCAGATCAGTTAAGACCGCGACCCGACTTTGATCCGACTTCAATGATATTCAATGGGCAGAAGTAGGATCAAAGTCAGACCAAAGTAGTGCAGAGTGCATTTTCAAAGTCGGACCAGTTAAGACGGCTCTCATAGGGAAACATTGCTTTGCGTTTGTCGTACCAGTGTGAACCCGGCCTGAATGACCTCATTAGTTAAACTCCACACTGTTATCATTTGGAACACGCCCCTTTCAATTAATGATTCAGTTACACAGAATCAGCATCATGGATGTCATAACTATTGGGTCTGTTGGTTTTCTATTATACCTACTAGTAAATTATTTGCCATGTAGAAATATCATTTATACCAAAAGCAGTGATTGATCTGGTTAGTGATGTTGGACTGCTATTATTTTGAAAACAACTGTATGTCTTTTTTATTATGCTTTCACATGTGGAATTAAAACATAGGATATTTTTATACCGTTGTATCTTAGTGGATCATATCTTTATGAACTCCATATTCAGAGGTATATAAAGTAATTGTTTTAGCCTTCAGATGTCTTACTCATTTCACAGTTGTACTCTTGAAGACAAAAAATTATAAAACACAGAAATTGTAATTCTTGCTAACAGCCACAGTCAGGTGATTCCACCCAAAATGTGCACTAGGCTTTGAGATAGTGTAATGTGAGTATCAACAATTGTTCTCCTGTATAAAAACAGCCAAGATAGAAATGTTCCAGCAAATGATACCCACTTCCAAAGTTTCTGTTAAATCAATGGAACCTCAGATGCCCTCCTGAATCCTACCTGAATCATCCACCTCTGTGGGTGAATCTTTGTAACATAATTTTCTCTTCCACAAAAGACATACTGAGAATCCTCTCAAGGCAGTGAAGTAAAGCAGAGAACATTCTGCTGCATTTAACAAAAAACAGCCAATTCAGATTTTTTGCAGGAAGACTCAAGCTTTCGTTTGCACCCAGTATTGAAGGAAACAATGGCTTCTAATACAAAGCTGGATATTTGACCTAGATTTAACCACTTAAGCCCCGGACCATTTGGTAGCTAAAGGACCAGAGGTGAATTCAGAATTTTGCACTGCGCTGCTTTAATTGTAAATTGTGCGGACATGCAATGTTGTACCCAAACAAAATTTGCGTCCTTTTCTTCCCACAAATAGAGCTTTCTTTTAATGGTATTTGATTGCCTCTGCGATTTTTATTTATTGCGATATAAATGGAAAAAGACCGAAAATTTTGAAAAAATATGATATTTTCTACTTTTTGTTATAAGAAAAATCGAATGAACTCAATTTTAGTCATACATTTAGGCCAAAATGTATTCAGCCACATGTTTTTAGTAAAAAAAATGTCAATAAGCGTATATTTATTGGTTTGCGCAAAAGTTATAGAGTTTACAAACTAGGGTACATTTTCTGGAATTTACACAGCTTTAAATTTATGACTGCCTATCTCATTTCTTGAGGTGCTAAAATGACAGGGCAGTACAAAACCCCCCAAATGACCCCATTTTGGAAAGTAGACACCCCAAGGAAATTGCTGAGAGGCATGTTGAGCCCATTGAATATTTTTTTTTTGTCTTAAGTGATTGAATAATGACTAAAAAAAAAAAAAAAAAAAAATTACAAAAAGTTGTCACTAAATGATATATTGCTCACACATGCCATGGTTATATGTGGAATTACACCCCAAAATAAAATTTTCTGCTTCTCCTGAGTACGGGGATACCACATGTGTGGGACTTTTTAGGAGCCTAGCCGCGTACGGGACCCCGAAAACCAAGCACCGCCTTCAGGATTTCTAGGCACAAATTTTTGATTTCACTCCTCACTACCTATCACAGTTTCGAAGGCCATAAAATGCCAAAATAGCACAAAACCCCCCCAAATGACCCCATTTTAGAAAGTAGACACCCCAAGGAAATTGCTGAGAGGCCTGTTGAGCCCATTGAATATATTTTTTTTTTTTGTCCCAAGTGATTGAATAATGACAAAAAAAAAAAAAATTACAAAAAGTTGGCACTAAATGATATATTGTTCACACATGCCATGGTTATATGTGGAATTACACCCCAAAATAAAATTTTCTGCTTCTCCTGAGTACGGGGATACCACATGTGTGGGACTTTTTAGGAGCCTAGCCGCGTACGGGACCCCGAAAACCAAGCACCGCCTTCAGGATTTCTAGGCACAAATTTTTGATTTCACTCCTCACTACCTATCACAGTTTCGAAGGCCATAAAATGCCAAAATAGCACAAACCCCCCCCCCCCCCAAATGACCCCATTTTGGAATATAGACACCCCAAGCTATTTGCTGAGAGGCATAACGAGTATTTTACAGCTCTCATTTGTTTTTGAAAATGAAGAAAGTAAATATATATATATATATATATATATATTTTTTTTTCAATTTTCAAAACTTTGTGACAAAAAGCGAGATCTGCAAAATACTCACAATACCTCTCAGCAAATAGCTTGGGGTGTCTACTTTCCAAAATGGGGTCATTTGGGGGGGGTTTTGTGCCATCTGGGCATTCCATGGCCTCCGAAACTGTGATAGGCAGTGAGAAGTGAAATCAAAAATTTACACCCTTAGAAAGCCTGAAGGCGATGCTTTGTTTTTGGGGTCCCGTACAAGGCTCCCAAAAAGTCTCACACATGTGGTATCCCCGTGCTCAGGAGAAGCAACAGAATGTATTTTGGGGTGTAATTCCACATATGCCCATGGCATGTTTGAGGAATATATCATTTAGTGACAACTTTGTGCAAAAAAAAAAAAAAAATGTATTTTTTCTGCAACTTGTGTCAACATATAAAATATTCCATGGACTCGACATGCCTCTCAGTATATAGCTTGGGGTGTCTACTTTACAAAATGGGGTCATTTGGGGGGGTTTTGAACTGTTCTGGCATTTTATACACAACATTAGGAAGCTTACATCCACTCTTCTAACCACTTGAAGACAAAGCCCTTTTTGACACTTTTTGTTTACATGAAAACATTTTTTTTTTGCAAGAAAATTATGTTGAACCCCCAAACATTATATATATTTTTAAAGCAAAGGCCCTACAGATTAAAATGGTGGGTGTTGCATTTTTTTTTTCTACACAGTATTTGCGCAGCGATTTTTCAAACGCATTTTTTGGGTTAAAAAATACACTTTTTTAAATTTTAATGCACTAAAACACACTATATTGCCCAAATGTTTGATGAAATAAAAAAGATGATCTTAGGCCGAGTACATAGATACCAAACACGACATGCTTTAAAATTTCGCACAAACGCGCATTGGCGACAAACTACATACATTTCAAAAGCTTTTAAAAGCCTTTACAGGTTACCCCAGTAGATTTACAGAGGAGGTCTACTGCTAAAATGACTGCCCTCGATCTGACCTTCGCGGTGATACCTCACATGCATGGTGCAATTGCTGTTTACATATGACGCCAGACCGACGCTTGCGTTCGCCATTGGGCAAGAGCAGGGCAGGACAGGGGTGCTTTTTTTTTTTTTTTTTTTTATTATTAATTTTGCTATTTTATTTTTAAATTGTTCCTTCCAAGTATTTTTTTTTCTTATCATTTTTATTGTTATCTCAGGGAATGTAAATATCCCCTATGATAGCAATAGGTAGTGACAGGTACTCTTTTTTTGAAAAAACTGGGGTCTTCTAGACCCTAGATTTTTCCTCTGCCCTCAAAGCATCTGGCCACACCAAGATCGGTGTGATAAAATGCTTTCCCAATTTCCCAATGGCGCTTTTTATATCCGGGGGGGGCATTCCCTCCCACTGCTTGTAAAAGCAGTCCAGAGGCTAATTAGCCGCTAGGATTGCTTTTACATGAAAGCCGGCCGCAGGCTGAAAAGAATGATACCAAGATGATACCTAAACCCGCAGGCATCATTCTGGTATAAACATTCAAAGTCCAGCAACATACCAGTACGTTGCTGGTCCTTGTTGGACATGCAGCCTGTTGGCTGAACGAAAAAAAGAGATTGATCGGTGGGTATGCCCACCATTAGAATACCTCACTTCATTCACCCACTTCTAATGATGGGCATACATGCACCATTTATATATGCCGAAGCATGGGGGCATCCTCCCGCAACAAAGTTATGCCGCACACACATGGTCGGACTTTTCCACGGGCAAGCCTCCGTCGGAATTTCGACCGTATGTACGCGGCATTAGGAGCAAAATCGCTCCTCCGCTCCTGCTGCCCCAATGCTTCGGCATATATGCTTTTTTTATTTAACTGTGGTGGTGAAATCACCTCCTACAGCACTGGAGTTGCAGGGATCAGGCCTGTCTCTGCGAACGCTGCAGTTAAGTGTGTTTTTGTTTTGTAAGTGACAGTGATCGATCGATACTGCACTTGGGTGGCCTGGGCTGGACGGAGGGGCAAAACGCAGGTGCCAGCAGGTATCTGGGCTGATCCCGCTAACACTGCGTTTTTGGGAACCCTAAACTGCTGGGGACGCTAGTATAGATCTGATCAGATCAGATATTGATCTGTTCAGATACTATACCACTAAGGGGGGTGTATGCTTCACGCGTGGGTGTTAGCGTTATTGGCACTAACCTGACGCTGCCTGGGGTGTGACGCAGACCCTATCTGACGCTAAAACCTAATTGATATCACCCACCGGGCGATCAGGGGGTTAAACCTTTATTGGGTTATATACGGCGGGTGCCCTGACACTATAAAAAGCAAACTAACTAACCAGCGTCACCCGTAACACTTATATGGTGATCACTGGTGAAAGGGTTAACTAGGGGCAATCAGGGGGTTAAAACCTTTATTAGATAATATATGGGGGTACCTGACGCTATAAAAACCTGCGGCGAACCTAAAAAAAATTACTGGCTACCGATCTGCATCACCGACACTAAGACAGCGATCAGAAAAACTATCGCTTAGCGACAGTGGTGATAGGGGGTGAAAGGGTTACCTGGGGGGCGATCAAGGGGGTTAAACCTTTACTAGATAATATATTGGGGTACCTGACGCTATAAAAACCTGCGGCGAACCTAAAAAAAATTACTGGCTACCGATCTGCATCACCGACACTAAGACAGCGTTTAGAAAAACGATCGCTTAGCGACAGTGGTGATAGGGGGTGAAAGGGTTACCTGGGGGCGATCAAGTGGGTTAAACCTTTATTAGATAATATATTGGGGTACCTGACGCTATAAAAACATGCGGCGAACCTAAAGAAAATTACTGGCTACCGATCTGCATCACCGACACTAAGACAGCGTTTAGAAAAACGATCACTTAGCGACAGTGGTGATAGGGGGTGAAAGGGTTACCTGGGGGGCGATCAAGGGGGTTAAACCTTTATTAGATAATATATTGGGGTACCTGACGCTATAAAAACCTGCGGCGAACCTAAAAAAAATTACTGGCTACCGATCTGCATCACCGACACTAAGACAGCGTTTAGAAAAACGGTCGCTTAGCGACAGTGGTGATAGGGGGTGAAAGGGTTACCTGGGGGGCGATCAAGGGGGTTAAACCTTTATTAGATAATATTTTGGGGTACCTGACGCTATAAAAACATGCGGCGAACCTAAAAAAAATTACTGGCTGCCGATCGGCATCACTGACGCTAAGACAGCGATCAGAAAAATGATCGCTTAGCGACAGTGGTGATAGGGGGTGAAAGGGTTATCTGTGGGGTGATCAGGGGGTTAAACCTTTATTAGGGGGGGTTAGGGGGCTACACTGGACCTAAAACTGAATGTACTGACACTTTTACAGTCACAAATGTCACTGATTGCAGTGATCAGTAAATAAATGGTCACTGCAATCAGTGACACTGTGGCTGGGGGGGTGATCTGGGGGGGCCTGGGGGGGGGGGGGGCGATTTATGTCCCTATGTGTTCTGGTGTCAGTGTAGTGTTGTGTGCACTGATCTGATGTCTTCTCTTGTACGGCGCTCGGTATATGTGAGCGCCGCACCAGAGATGACATCACTTCCTCCTGCTTCCTCTGCCTGACACAGACAGAGGGGGCATTTCCATTCGCCGGGAGTGATCGCGAGGGGGTGTCCGGAAACGAATGGCTGCCCCCTCATCCCAGAACGCTCCCGGACACTTAGCCACCGCTCACTGTATAGGAGGGGGGTCCGATTGGACCCCCCAACTATACAAAGGCAATCACGTATGCTCTACGTGATTGTGCCTGTCAGTGCCATTCTACCGACGTATATATACAGTGAGCGGTCGTTAAGTGGTTAAAGCAATATATCTAATTGACACACAAGACAGACACCTGGTACAAAATCCTTACACTGGTACTGGCTGAAGCCAAAACCTCAGTGAGAACTGTATACCAACCAAATGATAGAACCATTAGGAACTACTTAACCACTTAAGCCCCGGACCATTTTGTAGCTAAAGGACCAGAGCTGTTTTCAGAATTTTGCACTGCGCTGCTTTAACTGGAAATTGTGCGGACATGCAATGTTGTACCCAAACGAAATTTGCGTCCTTTTCTTCCCACAAATAGAGCTTTCTTTTAATGGTATTTGATTGCCTCTGCGATTTTTATTTTTTGCGATATAAACGGAAAAAGACCGAAAATTTTGAAAAAAAATTATATTTTCTACTTTTTATTATAAGAAAAATCGAATAAACTCAATTTTAGTCATACATTTAGGCCAAAATGTATTCAGCCACATGTCTTTAGTAAAAAAAATGTCAATAAGCGTATATTTATTGGTTTGCGCAAAAGTTATAGCGTCTACAAACTAGGGTACATTTTCTGGAATTTACACAGCTTTTAATTTATGACTGCCTATCTAATTTCTTGAGGTGCTAAAATGGCAGGGCAGTACAACCCCCCCCCCCAAATTACCCAATTTTGGAAAGTAGACACCCCAAGGAAATTGCTGAGAGGCATGTTGAGCCCATTGAATATTTTTTTTTTTTTTGTCGCAAGTGATTGAATAATGACAAAAAAAAAAAATTACAAAAAGTTGTCACTAAATGATATATTGCTCACACATGCCATGGTTATATGTGGAATTGCACCCCAAAATACATTTTGCTGCTTCTCCTGAGTACGGGGATACCACATGTGTGGGACTTTTTGGGAGCCTAGCCGCGTACGGGACCCCGAAAACCAAGCACCGCCTTCAGGATTTCTAGGCACAAATTTTTGATTTCACTCCTCACTACCTATCACAGTTTCGAAGGCCATAAAATGCCAAAATAGCACAAAACCCCCCCAAATGACCCCATTTTGGAAAGTAGACACCCCAAGCTATTTGCTGAGATGCATGGTGAGTATTTTACAGCTCTCATTTGTTTTTGAAAATGAAGAAAAAAAATTATTTTATTTTTTTTATTATTTTCAAAACTTTGTGACAAAAAGCGAGATCTGCAAAATACTCACCATACCTCTCAGCAAATAGCTTGGGGTGTCTACTTTCCAAAATGGGGTCATTTGGGGGGGTTTTGTGCCATCTGGGCATTCCATGGCCTCCGAAACTGTGATAGGCAGTGAGAAGTGAAATCAAAAATTTACACCCTTAGAAACCTGAAGGCGGTGATTGGTTTTTGGGGTCCCGTACGCGGCTAGGCTCCCAAAAAGTCTCACACATGTGGTATTCCCATACTCAGGACAAGCAACAGAATGTATTTTGGGGTGTAATTCCACATATGCCCATGACATGTTTGAGCAATATATCATTTAGTGACAACTTTGTGCAAAAAATAAAAAAATAAATTGTCTATTTTTCGCAACTTGTGTCAACATATAAAATATTCCATGGACTCGACATGCCTCTCAGTATATAGCTTGGGGTGTCTACTTTCCAAAATGGGGTCATTTGGGGGGTTTTGAACTGTTCTGGCATTTTATACACAACATTAGGAAGCTTACATCCACTCTTCTAACCACTTGAAGGCAAAGCCCTTTTTTACACTTTTTGTTTACATGAAAACATATATTTTTTTTGCAAGAAAATTATGTTGAACCCCCAAACATTATATATATTTTTAAAGCAAAGGCCCTACAGATTAAAATGGTGGGTGTTGCAATTTTTTTTTCTACACAGTATTTGCGCAGCGATTTTTCAAACGCATTTTTTGGGGAAAAAATACACTTTTTTTAATTTTAATGCACTAAAACACACTATATTGACCAAATGTTTGATGAAATAAAAAAGATGATCTTAGGCCGAGTACATAGATACCAAACACGACAAGCTTTAAAATTTCGCACAAACGCGCATTGGCGACAAACTACATACATTTTTAAAAGCCTTTAAAAGCCTTTACAGGTTACGCCGTTAGATTTACAGAGGAGGTCTACTGCTAAAATTACTGCCCTCGATCTGACCTTCGCGGTGATACCTCACATGCATGGTGCAATTTCTGTTTACATATGACGCCAGACCGACGCTTGCGTTCGCCATTGGGCAAGAGCAGGGCAGGACAGGGGTGCTTTTTTTTTTTATTATTATTAATTTTGCTTTTTTATTTTATTTTTAAACTGTTGCTTCCATGTTTATTTATTTTTTATCATTTTTATTGTTATCTCAGGGAATGTAAATATCCCCTATGATAGCAATAGGTAATGACAGGTACTCTTTTTTGAAAAAACTGGGGTCTATTGGACCCTAGATCTTTCCTCTGCCTTCAAAGCATCTGACCACACCAAGATCGGTGTGATAAAATGCTTTCCCAATTTCCCAATGGCGCTTTTTATATCCGGGGGGGGGGGACATTCCCTCCCACTGCTTGTAAAAGCAGTCCAGAGGCTAATTAGCCACTAGGATTGCTTTTACATGTAAGCCGGCCGCTGGCTGAAAAGAATGATACCAAGATGATACCTAAACCCACAGGCATCATTCTGGTATAAACATTCAAAGTCCAGCAACATACCAGTACGTTGCTGGTCCTTGTTGGACATGTATTGTAATCTTTTTTTTCATGCAGCCTGTTGGCTGAACAAAAAAAAAAGATTGATCGGTGGGTATGCCCACCATTAGAATACCGCCCTTCATCCACCCACTTCTAATGATGGGCATACATGCACCATTTATATATGCCGAAGCATGGGGGCATCTTCCCGCAAAAGTTATGCCACGTACACATGGTCAGACTTTTCCACGGGCAAGCCTCCGTCGGAATTTCGACCGTATGTACGCGGCATTAGTAGCAAAATCGCTCCTCCGCCCCTGCTGCCACAATGCTTCAGCATATATGCTTTTTTTTTTTTTAACTGTGGTGGTGAAATCACCTCCTACAGCACTGGAGTCGCAGGGATCAGGCCTGTCTCTGCGAACGCTGCAGTTATGTGTGTTGTGTTTTGCAAGTGACAGTGATCGATCAATACTGCACTTGGGTGGCCTGGGCTGGACGGAGGGGCAAAACGCAGGTGCTAGCAGGTATCTGGGCTGATCCCGCTAACACTGCGTTTTTGGGAACCCTAAACTGCTGGGGACACTAGTATAGATCTGATCAGATCAGATATTGATCTGTTCAGATACTATACCACTAAGGGGGGTGTATGCTTAACGCGTGGGTGTTAGCGCTACTGGCACTAACCTGACGCTGCCTGGGGTGTGACGCAGACCCTCTCTGACGCTAAAACCTAATTGATATCACCCGCCGGGCGATCAGGGGGTTAAACCTTTATTGGGTTATATACGGCGGGTGCCCTGACACTATAAAAAGCAAACTAACTAACCAGCGTCACCCGTAACACTTATATGATGATCACTGGTGAAAGGGTTAACTAGGGGCAATTAGGGGGTTAAACCTTTATTAGATAATATATGGGGGTACCTGACGCTATAAAAACCTGCGGCGAACCTTAAAAAAATTACTGGCTACCGATCTGCATCACCGACGCTAAGACAGCGATCAGAAAAATGATCGCTTAGCGACAGTGGTGATAGGGGGTGAAAGGGTTACCTGGGGGGCGATCAAGGGGGTTAAACCTTTATTAGGTAATATATCGGGGTACCTGACGCTATAAAAACCTGCGGCGAACCTAAAAAAAATTACTGGCTACCGATCTGCATCACCGACACTAAGACAGCGATCAGAAAAATTATCACTTAGTGACAGTGGTGATAGGGGGTGAAAGGCTTACCTGGGGGGCGATCAAGGGGGTTAAACCTTTATTAGGTAATATATGGGGGTACCCGACGCTATAAAAACCTGCGGCGAACCTAAAAAAAATTACTGGCTACCGATCAGCATCACCGACGCTAAGACATCGATCAGAAAAAAATGATCGCTTAGCGACGGCGGTGCTAGGGGGTGAAAGGGTTACCTGGGGGGTGATCAAGGGGGTTAAACCTTTATTAGGTAATATATGGGGGTACCTGACGCTATAAAAACCTGCGGCGAACCTTAAAAAAATTACTGGCTACCGATCTGCATCACCGACGCTAAGACAGCGATCAGAAAAATGATCGCTTAGCGACAGTGGTGATAGGGGTGAAAGGGTTACCTGGGGGGCGATCAAGGGGGTTAAACCTTTATTAGGTAATATATCGGGGTACCTGACGCTATAAAAACCTGCGGCGAACCTAAAAAAAATTACTGGCTACCGATCTGCATCACCGACGCTAAGACAGCGATCAGAAAAATTATCGCTTAGTGACAGTGGTGATAGGGGGTGAAAGGGTTATCTGGGGGGTGATCAGGGGGTTAAACCTTTATTAGGGGGGGTTAGGGGGCTACACTGGACCTAAAACTAAATGTAGTGACACTTTTACAGTCACAAATGTCACTGATTGCAGTGACCATTTATTTAGTGATCACTGCAATCAGTGACACTGTGACTGGGGGCTGGGGGGTGATCTGGGGGGGCCTGGGGGGGGCGATTTATGTGCCTATGTGTCCTGGTGTCAGTGTGCTGTTTGTGCACTAACCTGCATCTTCTCCTGTACGGCGCTCGGTACATGTGAGCGCCGCAGGAGAGATGACATCACTTCCTCCTGCCTGTGTAAACAGTACACAGGCAGGGGAAGCTCTCTCATTCGCCGGGAGCGATCGAGAGGGGGGGGCCGGAATCGAACGGCCGTCCCCTCATGCCGGATCGCTCCCGAAGGTAAAACGACCACCCACTGTAAAGAAGGGGGGTCCGATCGGACCCCCCAACTATACAAAGGCAATCACGTATATGTACGTGATTCTGCCTGTCGGTGCCATTCTGCCGACGTATATTTACAGTGGGCGGTCGTTAAGTGGTTAAAGGAAATATTCTGAAGATGGCATTCCTGAGCTATTGGACTTGATTCAGATGATGCAATTTTACAATGGTAATCATTAAAATAAAAGCCAAAGCACAAATGTTTTTCATGCTAGCAAGGAAAACCCTATCACTTAAAAGCCTGAGCCAGAGATTATTCTAGCCCCTTCTTTAAGAAGGGAAACCTCTTTGTAATCATTCTGAAGGCCACTTTCACACTGAGGCGCTTGAAAAACTGCCAGTAAAACACTGAGCGCTTTTGAAGCGCTTTCAATTAATTTCAATGGAGAGGGGCGTTTTTTCAGCGCACTGCCCCAGTGTGAAAGCATTCATTGATTTTAATGGAAATAAGTTTTCAGGCACTTTTTTTAGCGTGAAAGCGCCTGAAAAGCGCCTCAGTGTGAGAGTGGTCTAAGTGTCTGAATGAAGGCAGTTCTTTAAATTAACCTAAATGTTGACATATCTTAAGCCTCGTACACACGATCGAGTTTCTCGTCGTAAACAACCCGTAGTTTTTCTCGACGAGATTCTTGTCAAGCTTTCCTTGCATACACACTGTAAATTCCAAATCTCGTCATTGTTCTGCGTGGTCACGTACAGCACGTACGACGGCAGTATAAAGGGGAAGATCGATTTCAATGGCGCCACCCCTTGGGCTGCTTTTGCTGATCTCGTGTTACCGCGTGTGAATTAAAAGTTTGGGGAGAGACGATTCGCGCTTTTCAGTCTTCGTGCTTTCAGTTCGTTTTAGCGTGACGAATGTGCTATCTCCATTACAAATGCTAGTTTTACCAGAAGGAGCGCTCCCGTCTTATACTTGATTCTGAGCATGCGCGATTTTTGAAGACTCGGAAAAGCATACACACGAACGGTTTTCTCTTCGCAAAACAGGCCGACGAGAAACCCGACGAGAAAATAGAGAGCAGGTTCTCTATTTTTCTCGTCGAGATTCCCTGCAGTTTTCTCGATGAAAAACCATTCACACGAACGGTTTTCTCGGCAAGAAAGCTCTCTCTGCAGTTTTCTTGTCGTTTTTTGACGAGAAAATCGGTCGTGTGTACGAGGCTTCAGTTCCTTGCAAGATTTACCTTCTTTCTTGAAAAAGTTGCCTTACTTATAGACCTTATAACTTCTATAGCTGGGAAGATACTGGAGAGTTTAATTAATGACCACATAGATGAGTTCTTGCTGAAAAAAAAGTATTTTAACCACTTCAGCCCCAGAAGGATTTGCCCCCTTAATGACTAGGCCATTTTTTGCGATACGGCACTGCGTCTTTTTAACTGATAATTGCGTGGCTGTGCGACATTGTACCCAAACAAAATTAACGTTCTTTTTTTCCCCACAAATGGAGCTTTATTTTGGTGGTATTTGCTAATCTCTGCAGTTTTTATTTTTTGCGCTATAAACAAAAAAAGAGCAACAATTTTGAAAAAAAAACGATATTTTTTACTTTTTGCTATAATAAATATCCAAAAAAAATAAAAACATTTTAAAAAAAGTTGTTGCGTCAGAGGTGCGCTACATAAAGTATTGCTACGTACAGAGTGCAGGGTTTAGGGGTGCACTGCATACAGAGTGCAGGGGTATGCTGCATACAGAGTGCAGGGTTCAGAGGTGAGCTATGTAAAGAATGCAGGGTTCAGGGGTGTACAAGATACAGAGTGCAGGGTTCAGCTGCGTACTGAGTGAGGGGTTCAGGGGTGTGCTACATACAGAGTGCAGGGTTCAAGGGTATGCTGCGTAGACTGCAGGGTTCAGGGGTACGCTATGTAAAGAATGCAGGGTTCAGGGGTGTGCTATGTACAGGGTCAGGGGTGCGCTGCGTACAGAGTGCAGGGTTCAGGGGTGCGCTGCGTACAGAGTGCAGGGTTCAGGGGTGCGCTGCGTACAGAGTGCAGGGTTCAGGGGTGTGCTGCGTACAGAGTGCAGGGTTCAAGGGTGCGCTGCGTACAGAGTGCAGGGCTCAAGGGTGCGCTGCGTACAGAGTGCAGGGCTCAAGGGTGCGCTGCGTACAGAGTGCAGGGCTCAAGGGTGCGCTGCGTACAGAGTGCAGGGCTCAAGGGTGCGCTGCGTACAGAGTGCAGGGCTCAAGGGTGCGCTGCGTACAGAGTGCAGGGCTCAAGGGTGCGCTGCGTACAGAGTGCAGGGCTCAAGGGTGCGCTGCGTACAGAGTGCAGGGCTCAAGGGTGCGCTGCGTACAGAGTGCAGGGCTCAAGGGTGCGCTGCGTACAGAGTGCAGGGCTCAAGGGTGCGCTGCGTACAGAGTGCAGGGTTCAAGGGTGCGCTGCGTGCAGAGTGCATGGTTTAGGGGTGCGCTGCGTACAGAGTGCAGGGTTCAGGGGTGCGCTGCGTACAGAGTGCAGGGTTCAGGGGTGCGCTGCATACAGATTGCAGGGTTCAGGGGTGCGATACATCCAGAGTGCAGGGTTCAGGGGTGGGATGTGTGCAGGGTTCAGAGGTTCACTGCCTACAGGGTGCAGGGTTCAAGGGTGCATTGCCTACAGAGTGCAGGGTTCAAGGGTGCGCTGCGTACAGAGTGCAGGGTTCAAGGGTGCGCTGCGTACAGAGTGCAGGGTTCAAGGGTGCGCTGCGTACAGAGTGCAGGGCTCAAGGGTGCGCTGCGTACAGAGTGCAGGGCTCAAGGGTGCGCTGCGTACAGAGTGCAGGGCTCAAGGGTGCGCTGCGTACAGAGTGCAGGGGTGTGCTGCATACAGATTGCAGGATTCAGGGGTGCACTGCATACAGATTGCAGGGTTCAGGGGTGCAATACGTCCAGAGTGCAGGGGTGGGATGCGTGCAGGGTTCAGAGGTTCACTGCATACAGAGTGCAGGGTTCAGAGGTTCACTTCGAACAGAGTGCAGGGTTCAAGGGTGCTCTGCATACAGAGTGCAGGGTTCAGGGGTGCGCTATGTAAAGAATGCATGATTCAGGGGTGCACTGTGTAAAGGGTTCAGGGGTGTGCAGGGTTCAGGGATGTGCTGTTGTGCAGGGTTCAGGGGTGTGCTGTTGTTCAGGGTTGTGCAGAGTTCAGTACAAAGTTCCCCCACCCCAAATCCCTACCCTTGAAAGGATTGACATCCCCGCCATCCAGTGTACATCCTATCCCCCTGCCATCACAACCCCCCCCCCACTTCTCCCTTCCTCAATCCTGTACAGATGCCACCACAAAATGTTTGTTTAATATCCCCTAAAATGTACCCTCACAACACAGACCTCAGATACAGCGTGGCTCGATGCGGGGGAGAGATATTAATCTTGTCCTGTCAGTCTCTTCCTCCTGCGTACAGAGATCAGGGGTGCACTGCATACAGAGTGCAGGGTTCAGGGGTGCGCTGCATACAGAGTGCAGGGTTCAGGGGTGTGATACGTCCAGAGTGCAGGGTTCAGTGGTAAGATGCGTGCAGGGTTCAGAGGTTCGCTGCGTAAAGCGTGCAGGGTTCAGGGGTTCGCTTCGAACAGAGTGCAGGGTTCAGGGGTTCGCTTCGAACAGAGTGCAGGGTTCAATTGTGCACTGCATACAGAGTGCAGGGTTCAATTGTGCGCTGCATACAGAGTGCAGGGTTCAATTGTGCGCTGCATACAGAGTGCAGGGTTCAAGGGTGCGCTGCATACAGAGTGCAGGGTTCAGGGGTGCGCTATAGAAAGAATGCATGGTTCAGGGGTGCACTGCATAAAGGGTTCAGGGGTGTGCTGTCATGCAGGGTTCAGGGGGTGTGCAGGGTTCAGGGATGTGCTGTTGTTCAGGGGTGTGCAGAGTTCAGTACAAAGTTCTCCCACCCCCAAATCCCTACCCTTGACAGGATTGACATCCCGCCATCCAGTGTACATCCTATCCCCCTGCCATCACAACCCCCCCCCCCTTTTCTACAGCGTGGCTCGATGCGGGGGAGAGATATTAATCTTGTCCTGTCAGTCTCTTCCTCCTGGTTTGTTGTGAGACCAGGTAGTGCCGAGGCGTAGCCTAGAGGAACCTTCCTCTGTGGCTCCGTTACACAGGCAGCAGTCGGCCTGGAGAGATGACAAGGCCGTGGGAGCCATTAATGCCTCGATGCCTAGCGCCCCCCCTCCCTCTTGCTTCCTGTACATTACACCAGATGCCCGCACAGACCACGGGTCCGCGCGGGTGGGAGAGGGGGATTTTCTTGCAGCTGCACAGAGAGTACATCTAGCCTCTGTGTGTCCAGATCCCAGGTCGCCCCCGGAATTAGTGGTGGAGTCTGCTGAGCTTCTGCTGACTGGGCTCAGCACGGAGTGGGACATGCTAACATGCTGATTTTCCTCCAGTATAGGAGCTGGCAGCGGCTTCCCTGAGAGCATCGCGGAGATCTTGGGTGGCGTGGGGGGCATGAGGAAGAGGAAGGACCCGCGGCACCCCTCTCAAACTGGCGCCTGGGGCAGATTCTCCTCTGCCCCCTCCCCCCCTTATTTCGACCCTGTTGTAAGCAACAGACAGCATGGATCCATGAAAGACAGAAGTTGTCAGACAAATCTGATTTCTTTTTATAAGGAGGCAAGTAAAACCTTGGTCAGAGGTGGCTGTGGTAGGAGGTACTCTTTACATCTGGAGGAAAAGAGATTTAATCTCCAAATACGAAAAAGTTTCTTCACAGTAAGGGCTGTGAAAATGTGGAATATACACCCTCAAGAGCTGGTTCTGGCCAGGTCAGTAGTTTGCTTTAAAAAAGGACTGGATTACTTCCTAAATGTAAAGGCGGTATTAACCCTTTTTCGGCCGCTAGTGGAGGTTAAAATCGCACCGCTAGCGGACGAATATTGTGGTAAAAACAAAGGTCTAGCGGCGCTAAAAATAGCACTGCTATACCTCCAGCGCACCTGCCCGCCCCAGTGTGAAAGGGGCCTAATTGTGGGATTCTTTTCTGTCTTGAAAAAAAGAAGTATGAGTGTTCTTTATGTTCCAGTTTTAAAGAAATCAGAGTTGAGGAGTTTTGACACAATTTCACTTTATTTCAAAGATAGGTGTTTCTAACCCACCTGTCTGCTCCTTGGACAAGCCATTGTGAACTATTTAAACGTTTTTATATTTCAGGTATCAGGATAATTTTTGGATAGTAAGTTTTTAGCTTGGACTTTGACTTTTCAGGCTATCCATAAGTGCACGATCTTCTGAAGTTACATAGATAATCAGGTTGAAAAAAATACCCCATACCCTCAGTGGATCCAGAGGAAGGCGAAAAACCCCAGCAGGGCACGATCCAATTTGCTACAGCAGGGGAAAAATTTCCTTCCTGATCCCCCGAGAGGCAATCGGATTTTCCCCGGATCAACTTTACCTATAAATGTCAGTACCCAGTTATATTATCTGAGACACTTCTAGTATTGGGGTTTTTCCATCGCCAAAGCTCCGTTAAGGAAGCCGTCTCCACCCAGGCTACTAGTTCTACTGACGCGGCTCTAGTTGTGTTAGAAGAGTCCAGGGTAGCACTTAATATGGCGTTAAAGTTGCCTGCTATATTTAGAGGTAAATGCATAAAGGGTGACAATTTTGTTAGCCGGTCATACAACACCTGTTTTAGAAAACGAGGAGGCACATAAAGGTTAACCAGGACCATTCTATGCATGGAAATATCAGCAACAACAATGACCACCCGGATCAGAAATCTGGTGTGCATCCTTAAGGATGGCTCTACACAAAGATGTCCCTGCAGAAAAGACACTAGCAACCAGTACTCCTGTGAGTGACTGTGACCTGTCATCACAGTCATGATGTACAGAGCCAATCAGAGTTGCGCTAAATATTTGTAAGCACAGTAAGTACTAATTTGATTTTGATTTTTGGTCAACAGAATATTTTAAAACTCAAACAAATGGAAATGGTATGGATAAAAAAGATTGCACCCATAACCCAATATTTTGTTGCACAACCTTTAGAGGCAATCACTGAAAACAAGCAATTTCTGTAGCTTTTAATGAGATCTCTGCACCTACCAACAGGTAGTGGGTCTCACTCTTCTTGAGCGAACTTCAGCTGTCTTATGCCGCGTACACACGACCGTTATTCATCTCATGCAAAAAAACTACATTTTTCTCGTCGCGATTCCTCTCAAGCCTGCCTTGCATACACACGTTCATGAAAAAAAAACGCTTGCGCAAAGCGCGGTGACGTACAACAGCACTATAAAGGGGAAGTTCCATTTGAATGGCGCCACCCTTTGGGCTGCTTTTGCTGATCCTCGTGTTAGTAAAGTTTGGTGAGAGACGATTCGCGCTTTTCAGCCTTGTGCTCTTCAGTCCGTTACAGCGTGACGAATGTGCTATCTCCATTCTGAACGCTAGTTTTACCAGAACGAGCGCTCCCGTCTCATACTTGATTCTGAGCATGCGCGGTTTTTTTTCCCCCTCGTAAAAGCGTACACACAACCATTTTTCACAACGTGAAAAAAAACGTAAAAAACGAGAAAAAATAGAGCAGGTTCTAATTTTTTTCGGGGCAGTTTTCTCGTTGATAAAAATGCTATGGAGCATACACACGACCGTTTTTCACGTCCAATCTAAAAAATGGCATTTTTCTCATCTTGAAAAACGGTCGTGTGTACGCGGCATTAGGTTTAAAGTAAGGGTCTCAAACTGGCGGCCCTCTAGCTGTTGAAAAACGACATGTCCCATGAGGCATTGTAAGGCTGACAGTTACAAGCATGACTCCCACAAGCAAAGGCATGATGGGACTTGTAGTTTCGCAAATTCTCTCACACACACAAATTCTCACTCTGCAAATGCCCTGCCCCCCACACACCCCCAGCATGAATTCTCCCCTACCTCCTCAATCCCTTCCCCCAGAACGTAATCCTCTACCCAGCCACACCTCACCTCCCAGCACAAAAATACTTAATGTGAAAGCTCGAGTTTTGTCTCATCTGTCCAAAGGACATTCTCCCAGAAGCAGCGTGGCTTGTCAATATACACTATATTACCAATAGTATTGGGATGCCTACCTTTACATGCACATGAACTTTAATGGCATCACAGTCTTGGTCTGTAGGGTTCAATATTGAGTTGGCCCACCCTTTACAGCTATAACAGCTTCAAATCTTCTGGGAAGTCTGTCCACAAGGTTTAGGAGTGTGTCTATGGGAATGTTTGACCATTCTTTCTCACATTTGTGAGGTCAGGCACTGATGTGGATGAGAAGGTCTTGCTCGCAGTTTCCGCTCTAATTCATCCCAAAGGTGTTCTATTGGGTTGAGGTCAGGCCAGTCAAGTTCCTCCACACCAAACTCGCTCATTCATGTCTTTATGGACCTTGCTTTGTGCACTGGTGTGCAGTCATGTTGGAACAGGAAAGAGCCATCCCCAAACTGTTCCCACAAAGTTGGGAGCATGAAATTGTCCAAAATGTCATAATATGCCGATGCCTTAAGAGTTCCCTTCACTTGAACGAAGGGGCCAGGCCCAACCCCTGAAAAAAATAACCCCACACCATAATCCCCACTCAGCCAAATGATTTGGACCATTGCACAAAGCAAGGTCCAAAAAGACATGGATGAGCAAGTTTGGGGTTGAGGAACTTAACTGGCCTGCACAGTGTCCTGACCTTAACCCGATAGAACACCTTTGGGAGGAATTAGAGCAGAGACTGTGAGCCAGGGCCTTCTCACTCACATCAGACCTCACAAATGCGCTTCTGGAAGAATGGTCCAACATTCCCATAGACACACTCTTAAACCTTGTGGACAGCCTTCCCAGAAGCATTAAAGCTGTTATAGCTGCAAAGAACGGGCCAACACAATATTGAACCCTACGGACTAAGATTGGAATGCCATTAAAAGTTCATGTGCGTGTAAAGGTAGTCCCAATACTTTTGGTAATAAAGTGTACATTTTAGCTAATTTCAGCCTGACTTGTTTAGGTCTTTCTTTCAACAGTGGAGACCTCCTGGGTCTTCTTTGAGATCACCATTCCTCAAAAAGAAATGGGTGGGGCAATCAAACACTGATGTACTTTGACCTTGGATTTCAGATTGCATCTCTTTGGAAGTTTTTCTTGGCTCTTTGTCAACCACTCGCACTATCACTTCACTCTGGGATCAATTTTCATCTTACAGCTATGTCCAGTGAGGTTGGCTACACTCCCGTAGACCTTAAACTTTGCAACTGTAGTCAAATTGCATCAAGCTGCTTGCAAGCTTTGACATTAAAGCATGCGTTGACATGCTGGTCTATGATTTTCTTTCTGATCTTCTGTGACAACTTTGGCATCATTGTGTGCACCACACTGAACATTAACCAGAGAATGGAAACAGAGTGAATGTTATTTACCGTAAATAGGCTGACTGATTACCTGATTGAAGACATATTTGATACAAATTACAGGAAAAAGTTTTAAATGTTATTATGATCCATTAAAAAACAATCTTTTCTAAGGATACCAACAAATCTGTCCAGGCCATTTTTAATATATTTCTAGAATAGCAATAATTTATCTCTTTACAAACGTTACTCTGACATACGAAAGGCATGCAGGTATACATTGAACAATTGGTTTTAATTCCATACCGTTTCAGGAAAAATAAAGCATTATTTCAAGAGCTATAAAAAAAGGTACCAACAAATTTGGCCATGTCTGTATACAGGCTAGTACTCAAGTGGTTAAACATATATTAATGCACATCAGTACAGTGGACTTTAGTATGTTTCAAGCTGTAAAGATGCAGATTGGTACCCATAGGCGTTTAAAGCTCAGCTCCATTTTCTTTTATGTTTCAGATAGTGTGGAAGGGTTATACAGTTGGGTCCATATATATTTGGACACGGGCACAATTGTATTTTTTTTCAGGTATTTACCAAAACATATTCAACCTATAGTTATATAATGGATATGGACTGAAAGTGCACATTCTCAGGTTGAATTTGAGGGTGTGTACATCCAAATTGGAGGAAGGGTTTAGGAATTACAGCTCTTAATAGTCACCCCGCCCCTTTTCAAGGGACCAAAAGTAATCGGACAATTGAATCAAAAGCGGTTTCAGGGCCATGTGTTGTCTTCATTGTTTCTTCATCAATTAAGCAGGTAAAAGGTCTGCAGTTGATTCTAAGTGTGGTATTTGCATTTGGAATCTTTTGCTGTGAAACTTCATCATGCGTTCAAAGGAGCTGTCCATGCAAGTGAAAAAGGCCATTGAAAGGCTTTAAAAATAAAACAAATCCATCAGAGAGATAGCAGCAACATTAGGAGTGGTCAAATCAACAGTTTGGTACATTCTGAGGAAAGAAGAACACACTGGTGAGCTCAGCAACATAAAAAGGCCTGGACGTCCATGGAAGACAACAGTCGTGGATGATCGCAGAATCCTCTCAATGGTAAAGAAAAACCCATTCACAACATCCAGACAAGTGAAATTCACTCTCCAGGAGGTTGGTGTATCATTGTCAAAGTCTACAATCAAGAAAAGACCTCAAAAGAGCAAATACAGAGGGTTCACCACAAGGTGCAAATCATTCATAAGCCTGAATAATAGAAAAGCCAGATAAGACTTTGCCAAAAAACATCTAAAAAAAATCCAAACCAGTTCTGGAAAACCATTCTTTGGACTGATGAAACTAAGAAATATCTGTACCAGAATGACAGGAAGAAAAAAAGTGTGGAGAAGTTTGGAACAGCTCATGATCCAAAGCACACAACGTCATATGTAAAACTTGGTGGAGGCAGTGTGATGGCATGGGCATGCATGGCTTCCAGTGGCACTGGGTCATTGGTGTTTATGGATGATGTGACAGAAGACAGAAGCAGCCGGATGAATTCTGCAGTGAATTAGAGATATACTGTCAGCCCAGATTCAGCCAAATGCAGTAAACTTTATTGGACAGCGCTACACAGTATAAATTGACAATGATCCAAAACACACTGCAAAAGCAACCCAGGAGCTTTTGAAGGAAAAGAAGTGGAATATTCTACAATGGCCGAGTCAATCACCTGAGCTCAACCCAATTGAGCATGCATTTCACTTGCTGAAGGCAAAAATACAGACAGAAAGACCCACAAACAAAGAACAGCTGAAGACAGCTGCAGTTAGAGCCTGGCAAAGCATCAGAAAGGAAAAAATACAGTCTTTGGTAATGTCCATGGGTTCTAGACTTCAGGCAGTCATTGCCAGTAAAGGTTTCTCAACAAAATATTAAAAATGAACATTTTATTTATTATTATATTCATTTGTCCAACTACATTTGAGCCCCTAAAAATGGGGGGACCGTGTATAAAAATGGTTGTAGTTTCTAAAATTTGTACTTGATATTTTTTTTCAACCCCTTGAATTAAAGCTAAAAAGTCTGCACTTCAAATGAATTTGGTTTGTTTAATTTACATTTTATTCTGGTGGCATATAGAGCCTAACGTATGGAAATTGTGCCTGTGTCCAAATATATATGGACCCAACTGTATGCTCTATTATGTTTTTATTGTTATAGGACTTAACTGAGATACACTCTCTCAATTACATCCTTGTGTTATAAACAAAATAAG
The DNA here is from genome assembly GCA_029206835.1 of Rana muscosa. Classification (NCBI taxonomy): domain Eukaryota; kingdom Metazoa; phylum Chordata; class Amphibia; order Anura; family Ranidae; genus Rana; species Rana muscosa. The sequence goes on from CM055116.1 coordinate 917,420,195, forward strand.
GGAAACAGTGGTCACTGGGACAGGAAATGACATACAGATAAGAGAAAGAGGTTGCCCATACTGGAGATGCTTCCCAGCACTTCCTGTCCCTCTGCCCCCCTATCACTGAAACAAGTAGTGAGAACATCTCTTCTGTGGAAACACAGAGAGCAAGTCTGAATGAGATACTAATCAATCCTCATGCATGTTCATGGGATGTAAATGTCAAGTCTCTGGTGTGAGGCCGGATTGCTGAGAGGGCGCCCCTTGCGGCTAAGTGCACCGCACCCCTGGGGATGAGACAGGGAGTGCGGGGCCCAAAGGTGTACGGATTGCCGGTACTGCTGCTGACTGGGTAGATGCAGATGGTGTTTACCAGCTTCAGTGCTTGTAAACAGGATTGAACTTATCAGCATAACCTCAAGGTTCAGATCCCTTAATTTATGGGTAACATATGCTTTATTATGAGCTTTTGTTTCATCCACCTGACTCTGAGTAATGTGTGATTATTGACTTGCAGTGTTCATTATCCTACAGTGGATCAGCTGCTGCTGCTTACTGGTCACCAATATCCATTCCTCTACACATCAGAACCTTGTCGGCCATCTCCACACAGTGTGCCGCTGTACTTGGTATACCTCTTCATCAGCAGTTATCGTGCCAGTGGATACGTCGCTTGTGTCCTTATTTTGTGTACCCCTTGGACTTCCATCTTATAGGGAACCTTCCCCTCATTGTTGTTCACCGGTAGTCCCTCCATTGTTCTCTCCTTCCCCACCCTCCCTTCCCCCCTGCCCACGGGCTATAGCCTTCCTGGGTTCTCTGTGCATTTTTTCCTGCTTAGTTTCCTTATACTTTTATAGTTTTCACTGGCAAATTTTTTGCAGCAGGATACCTACACAGAGACATCAGGCGTCCGGACGTTTTTTGTTACTGTTTCATGTTGTGTGGTTTTTGTCCTGTGGTTGTTCATTTTTGTTTGTGGTTTGCATGGATGGTTCATACTTATTCCATGCTTCTTTGTCAGTGTGTGCCTAGTACATTCTCTCCATGAGGAATGTTTTTTATTGCTCCTATTTTAATTATTGAATACATTTATTTTTTTGTACCTACCTTCTGACTTTGGAGTCTCTCCTTTTGGTCTTTGGTTTTCCCATTAATTTGGTTGGAAACCCTTCCCCCTTTTTGTTTTTTCATATGACTTTGATGACTAGTGAGACTCCGCCCATATTGGGTTTACAGTTTAGGTTAGGATTCTAACATTGTACTCATTGTACACATATGCCCTATGTGCTCCCCCCTTTTTTTGCTGTATACAGAAGGTAGCTGGGATGCACTGGAAAAGCGGAATCAGTAGCCGTGCAAGGAAGGGTTCTGGTGTGGAACAGTAAGTATACCAAGAACAGAGTCTTTAGCTAGGCCAGGGGTCAAACACAGGAATCAGTCCAAGAGGATTACAGGAACAAGCCGGGTCATACACAGGAGCAGAAGATAATGGAATAGTCAGCCAAGCCATGGTCAGATACGAGGAGATAAGCAGGGTCACAGGTCCAGATGCAAGCCAAGGGTCAAGCCAGAGATTCAGGATACACAGGATACACAAGATACAAAAGACACAGGAAGCTGGTGATAATCCAGCAACTTGTATGTGCCAGTGACAGGTTTAAATAGGCCGGGGGTGTGCCCACACAGTCACGGTGTGCGTGCGTGCGCGCCTGTATGCGCCATCCGGTGTGTACGGGCAGCTGCCGCGCATCTGCGTGCGCGCATGCGCATAAGGGTTAGTCTGGCACGGCCATGATGGACACTGGCAGGAATGCCAATAACTTGGCTATTTCTCTGACAGTAAAGTAGAGAAAATACATAGGCTTCCACTGCCGCACAATGTTCGTGAAAATTCATGTTTCCTAGTTATTATGCTAATTCAAAGGCTTCTATCATATGTTGATATATCGCACAAAATTGCAGAGAAATTTTGACATTCCTCCTTCACCCTGGGATATTTTTTTTTGTCAGTGACTTAGTTAAGGCCACAGAGAGCCCATCATTAACCAGTTCAATACTTTGCACTTTCACCCCCTTCCTGCCTAGACTAATTTTCAGCTTTAAGTGTTGTCGCACTTTGAATGACAAATGCGTGGTCATGCAAATCTGTACTCAAATAAAATTGATATAATTTATTTTTAGACAAATACAGCTTTCATTTAGTGGTATTTAACCACTTGCAGACCGCCGCACGCCAAAGTACGTCGGCAGAATGGCACGGGCAGGCAGATTGGCGTACAGGTACGTCCCTTTAAATCTGCCACCCTGCACGCGCGGCGTGCCTCGCGAGTGCGGCCGGCAAGAGCAGAACAGGGGAATGCCTTTGTAAACAAGGCATTCCCCTATTCTGCCTAGTGACACTGTCACTGATGACCGTTCCCCGTGATCGGGAACGGTCATCAGTGACGTGTCACGTGTAGCCATGCCCCCTCACAGTAAGAATCACTCACTAGGAAACACTTAACCCCTGCAGCGCCACCTAGTGGTTAACCCCTTCACTGCCAGTGTCATTTTTACAGTAATCAGTGCATTTTTATAGCACTGATCGCTGTAAAAATGACAATGGTCCCAAAATGGTGTCAAAAGTGTCCGATATGTCCGCCATATTGTTGCAGTCATGATAAAAATCGCTGATCACCGCCATTACTAGTAAAAAAAAAAATATTTCAATAAAAATTACATAAAACAGTCCCCTATTTTGTAGAAGCTATAACTTTTGCGCAAACCAATCAAATGCTTATTGTGATTTTTTTAACCAAAAATATGTAGAAGAATACGTATCGGCCTAAACTGTGGAAAAAAATGTTTTTTTTATATATTTTTAGGGGATATTTATTATCGCATAGTAAAAAATTGTCGCTCTATTTTTGTTTATAGCACAAAAAATAAAAATACCACCAAAAGAAAGCTCTATTTGTGGGAAAAAATGGACGTCAATTTTGTTTGGGAGCCAGGTTGCACAATTGTCAGTTAAAGCGACGCCGTGCCGAATCGCAAAAAGTGGCCTGGTCCTTGACCACCAAAGTGGTCTGGGGCTGAAGCGGTTAATCACCACTGAATTTTTTTTTTCTAAAGAAACAAAAAAAAAAAAAAAAAACTTTTGAAATAAAAAAAAAAAAAATTTCCTTAGTTTCTGTAAAAAAACTTTTTGCAAATAAGTAATTTTTCTTCTTCACTCATGTGCCCTCACTGAACTGATGAGCTGCACTGATAATCAGTGTAAACTCCTTTCCTCACACAGTGACAGAGCATCAGGAAGGGAATGCCGATAACCGGTAAGTCTGTTTACATGTGAACAGCTGTGATTAGACACATTGTAAAGGGCACCTGTGATTGGGCCATTACTTCAATCTGTGATCAGCTGCGTCCAAAGGACATAGCAGCCACAGAGCCCACGGAAAGAATGTTTTGGGAGAATGTCCATGAAAGCCCTCCCAGAATAATGCCGCGTACAGATGATCGGAAATTCCGACAACAAAACCGTGGATTTTTTTCCGACGGATGTTGGCTCAGAACTTGTCTTGCATACACACAGTCACACAAATGTTGTCAGAAATTCCGAACACCAAGACGTACGACGGCACTATTAAAGGGAAGTTCAATACCAGTCGTGTTAGTAGAAGTTTGGTGAGCGACGATTCGTGATTTTCATCCTCGTGCTTTTTCAGTCCGTTACAGCGTGACGAATGTGCTATCTCCATTACGAACACGTCCGTCTCGTACTTGATTCAGAGCATTTGAGAATTTTGATCTTCGGAATTGTCCACGCACGATCGGAACTTATGAGAACGGATTTTGTTGTCGGAAAATTTGAGAACCAGCTCCCAAATTTTTGTTGTCGGAAATTCCGACAGCAAATGTCCTATGGAGCCTACACACAGTCGGAATTTCTTAATCTGTATTTGGTATGCCACGTGGCTGCACATGTGATCAGTTAGGACACCGACCCTTTGATGATTTGATTGTTTGGTTGAGAGCACAAGCAAATATGACAGTTGGCAATCTCAGCATGTCTTAAATGTAACTGTCTTTTGAAACAGTTCTGCTTTAAATTGTGAGGTTCTGAATTCTTTTTTTCACATTAGTTTTGAACTTCAAGTATTTGAAATTAAAGTTACAAAACTGTCTTTTTAACATTACAATTAGTACAGTAGATTAATTATTGACAGCTTTCCTTAACAAGCATCAGCACTGTGAAGAACCAATGTGTCCTTGTATCTAATTATTTTCTCAGAGCACTACTGGCACCTCCCTTTCCCCTGTGTTCGGAGAGTTAAAATCTGATAAAATTAAATAAAACAGAGTGATTTATGCTGCTGTTAACAACAGCCTTTCCATAACAACCTCCTCGTTAATATGCAGTGTTATTAAAGCATCAATTATCTGTGGAGGCGTCAGACAGTGTGAGAAGCAGGCTGCTAGCTTTGATAAGAGGACAGCCTGTTTGTTCATTAAAAGCCTCCACTAAAGCAGCTAACCAACATCCTGCACATGTAGAGTCCCTGTAAGGATCACAAAAACAGGTTAATTAAGGGGGTAAATAGAAGCAATTTTAGAGTGGACCATGGAAAATGCAGAAAGCTGGAACATATCCTATTCACAGTACAATACTTTCATGCAGTTTGATGATGGATTACAAGCTAAAAGAAGAATATCAAGTATTTAAAACTAAAAAGACGCTATAAAACATTTGTTTTAAGAACAGAAGTAAAAAGTAGTATCCAAGTGCATAAAGTTTGTACAACACCAAAAAAGTTGGGACACTGTAAAATCTACATAAAAACAGTATGCAAATCACAAAAACCCATATTTTATTCACAGTAGAAAATATCAAATGTTTAAACCGACAAAATGTTAAATTTTAAGAGAAAAATTTGGTCATTTTTAAACTGATCACATCACAATGTCTGCAAAAAGTTAGGACAGGGCAACAAAAAGCTGGCAAAGTAAGTGGTACTAACAAGGATGAACTGGAAGAACATTTTGTAACTAATAAGGTCAATTGGCAAAAGGTCAGTAACATGATTGGGTATAAAAAAAGGTTTTAGACCACTTTCACACTGATGCGCTTTTCAGGCGCTTTCATGCTAAAATAAAAGCGCCTGAAAAGCTTACGAAAAGGTATTTCCATTAAAATCAATGAATGCTTTCACACTGGGGCAGTGCGCTGACAGAGCAGTGAAAAAACACCCCTCTCCATTGAAATGAATTGAAAGCTCTTCAAAAGCGCTCAGTGTTTTACTGGCAGTTTTTTTAAGCGCCTCAGTGTGAAAGATGCCTTAGGAAGTCAGTGTCTCAGAAGTAAAGATGGGCAGAGGTTCACCAGTCTGAACAGCCACATCTAAAATTGTCTAACAAATTCAGAGTAATGCTCCTCAACATACAATTGCAGACTTTTCCCCCCCTATTGACTAGAACACGCATTTCTTTAGAGACATGGAACCAGGGACTGAATTCGTGGTTTGCTAGATGTAACCTTTTAAAGATGAATATCTTACCCAAGTATTTATACTTATTTCAAACCCTGCCGATTAAGATACCATCTCAATACTTTAAACAGGTTTATTCCCTGTTTATTAAATTTATATGGGCACATAAACCACGCATTCCCAGAGTCCAATTAGCTTGACCCAAACATAGTGGAGGGATTGCACTCCCAGACTTACTTAAATACTATCAGGCTGTACACATGGGGAGACTTATAGACTGGAATCGTCACTCAATAGACAAACTCTGGGTTTGGATTGAACAAGAGCAAACTGTTATAATAAACTGTCGCACGACCTAAAGAGAAGCCCTCTGATAGGCGCCACAATATGAATAGGCTCGCAAGTGATCGTTAAAACCTCCCTCTCGACAGTAGACTCACCTCTAATGCCTATCCTCGGGAATCCGGAATTTTTGCCGGGCTTGAGAGATCAGCACTTTACCATTCTGAGACAAATGAATCGTTTCCGAGCATCGCACTTTTTAGTATCGGATGGCTGGCCATTCATAACCGCTTTAATGGAACCTGCGGGCCCTTTCTGTTTACCCTTCTGGAACGCCATACAGTTGCATCACATTCTGCATACATTTAAGTCACCAGAGAAGTTTAGACCACAATTAATTATATTTGAAGAATATTGCTTAAAAGAGGGACCCTGACACTAACACTTTCAAAAATGTATACCCTACTGATTTCCCCCTCGGAACAACCAAGTCTATCCTGGATAGAGAAATGGGAGAGAGAGATGAACTGTAAGTTTACAATCAGCCAAAGACAAAATATGATTGAACTCTCGCTGAAATCATCTATTTGTACTGAGATTCCGGAGATGAATTATAAAATATTAACAAGATGGTACTATAACCCACAGAGGCTACATAAATTTTATCCTGAAACATCAGACCGGTGCTGGAGATGCATGGAGGAGGAAGGTACAATGTTACATATTTTTTGGTTATGTCCAAAAATAACATCTTACTGGAAGGAAGTACGGAACATTTCACAAAAATTTACGGATTATAGGATACCGGAGGACCCAGCCTTTTTCTTACTACATGTTATGAATATCCCTGTCAAAAAATACAAGGAATCTGTTTTACGACATTTAGTAAACGCGGCCAAAGCATGTATTCCACTTAGGTGGAAAAATATGCTACCTCCTACGGTCGGAGGCTGGCTCCATAAAGTAGAAGAGATAAATAAGATGGAAGATCTCACACTTTCAGCACAAAACCAACAAGAAAAGTACTCTGAGGTATGGAGACAGTAGAACATGTTTATTGCTTCTGAAGAAGGTCTGATCTTGCTTAACTCATGATGGTCAGATATAGGTATTACAATTAAAATGGCTAATAATAGGATTTTATACTCACCGTAAAATCTTTTTCTCTGAGTTCATGGACGGACACAGCCTTAATCTTGACAAAGTGGGTATTAGCCTTCCTTTAGGAGTGACTAGGCAGAAAGTGTTAACAACTTCAAAGCAGAACAGCCCCGCCCAGGGGGCGGTCCTACTGACTATATCCTCTCAGCCTGCACAAAGCAGATCAATTTGTCAAAAGCAGTACAATTTTAAAAAGAAAAAGAGAGGGGTGGGTGCTGTGTCCGTCCATGAACTCAGAGAAAAGGATTTTACGGTGAGTATAAAATCCTATTTTCTCTTTCGTTCATGGACGGACACAGCCTTAATATTGACAAAGTGGGACGTCCCAAAAAAGTGTCAAAATGAGGGGTGGGAATAGCATTAAAACAACTTCACCCCAAGCAAAACAGAGCTCCTCAACTGAGGAGTTGTAACTCTAAACAGCCGCCTGCAAAACCTTGCGGCCGAAGGAAGCATCCAAAGATGCACTCAAATCAACTTGTAAAGTTCAGTAAAAGTGTGAACGGACGACCAGGTCACCGCCTTACACACCTGGGAAAACAGACGCTTGATGTCAGAAAGCCCAAGAGGCACCTATTGCCCTGGTCGAATGCGCCGTGACAGGAGGCGCCCGACCCCTTATGGCGTAAGCCTGAATCGCGATCTGTCAGATCCACCTCGAGATGGTGGCCGACGCGACCGCTGGGCCCTTCTTGGGACCAGCCACTGAAAACAAACTGAGTCTGAACTCCGGAACGGAGCAATAACAGACAAGTATATTCTCAGAGCTTGGACAACGTCCAAGGAAACAACGTCGTCTCCTTAGGATTCGACGGATGAGGACACAAGGATGGCAGTACAATGTCTTCCTTGAGATGGCAGGTTGAATGACCTTAGGAAGAAAGAAGGCTGCGGACGCAGCACCACCCTATCCTAGTAGAGGATTAGATAGGGAGCCTTGTCTAACAAGGCTGTCAGCTCAGAAACCCGTCTTAACTGACGTAACAGCCTCCAAAAGTACCACCTTCTGGGAAGGTGTCAACAAGGGAATCTCCCTGATGTTCTCAAAACGGTGGTTTCTGAGGTAGTGGAGGGCGGACCGGAAGGGCCATATGCCGAACACCCTGTACAAACGTTCTCACTAGAGAGTGAGCCACCAGGGGTCGTTGAAAAAGACAGCCAGGGCAGATATCTTCCCCCAATTGTACTTAGCAAAATTTTTGGTCCGCCCCAGGCTGTAAGAACAGCAGGACTCTGGAACCAAGTACGTGGATGCCACCTCATTTCCTCACAATGGATATGTAGGTCTTCCTAGAGGACGATTTCCGAGCACTCCTCATGGTAGAGAACATTGAGTCTGACAAGCCCCGGTCTCTTAGCACCTGGCTCTCAATCGCCATGCCGTTAGCCAGTGACTGTAAAACAGGATGGCGTATGGGACCTTGCGACAGCGGGTCCTTTCTTAGCAGTAGATGCCAAGAGGCGCCTACTATAGACGCACTAGATCGGCGTACCGGGACGCCGAGGTCAATCCAGAGCAATTGGGATTCTTGGAAAGAGGAAGGTCAGAGGAGGGAAGGCATAGATTAGCCAGTACTGACTCCATGGTGCCCCTAACGCATCTGTCGAATCTGCCCCTGGGTCTCTTGACCTGGCCACAAACATCATACCTTCCGATTGAGTCGAGAAGCCAGGAGATCTACGTCTGGCGTGCCCTATCTTGGGCAAAGGAGCTGAAACTCCTCCGGGTGTTGAGACCATTCTCCTTGGTCCAGCCTCTGGCGACTTTGTCTGCCAGTTTTCCACGCCCGGAATGTAAATGGCCGTCAGGGCCGGTACGCTCCTTTTTGCCCACCTTAGGATGCGAGCGACCTCTGACGCTGCAGCCAAGGTTCTTGTTCCTCCTAGATGGTTGACATATGCCACTACTGTGGCATTGTCCGACTGGATCCTGACTGGACTCCCCTGTAGCCTCTGGGACCATGTGGAGAGGCACAGCCTGATCGCCCGGAGTTCCAGGACGTTGATCGGCAAATGGGATTCCTCCGGAGTCCAGCGACCCTGGTCGACTGAACCCCCCCAGACTCCCCCCCCAACCGGTAAGGCTGGCATCCGTCGTGATCACTATCCAGTGAAAGGGAAGACCGACTTGTGCCGGTGATGTCAGCCACCAAACTAGGGAGGTCCTGACTAGGTGGCTCACCCGGGTTTTGACAATCCAGGGATGATGGGCACTTGTCCCATCTGGACAGACCTTCCTTCTGTAACACTCCTGTGTGAATTGTGCATATGGTACCGCCTTGAAGGCGGCTACCATGAGGTCCAGGCCTCGCCTGTAAAAGAGGCGTTACGACCATCCTCGGGATGTCAACTGCCGCACCGCAGCCCGAAGGGTCTGCAACCTTTCCCCTAGGGTAAAAACTCCTGCCTCTGAGGAGTCCAAAATCAACCCCAGCTCTACTAAGAGTTGAGCCGGTACCAATACTGAATTCTGAGTGTTCAGCACCCAAGCAAGGTATCAGAGGGTCTGACAGGTTATAGACACGCTCACCTCTAATTCCGAAGTGAAGTGGCCCTCAGAAGAATATCATCCAAATAGCTAATGATAGTAATGCCATGCTGTCTTGGCCTGAATCAGAGCGAGCAGCCTGGTGAACACCCTCGGTGCTGATGCCAGGCCAAGGGGGGCGCCACCATTTGGTATTGGTCTTCCCCAGCCGCAAGTGCAGATATCTCTGATACCTGGTGCATATGGGGACCTGCAAGTATCGTTCTTGCCAAGGATGCCAGAATCCCCCGGATGGAGGGCTGCGACAACAGAGCGAACCAACTCCCACCAGAATCTTTGTACCTTCACAAGGCAATTGAGGACCCTGGGATACAAGATCCCTCCTTGGTACTACGAACAGATCTGAGTAAAAACCCCTATACTGAAACAGGAATATCGGCCTGCGTCTCCGCAGGCTTCGAACCGCCCCCTATAGGGCTTCCTGACGCGTCGGCAGAAGCAGGCGGTTGTCTGTCAGTCTGGGCCGTTTGAATGCTGATTGATAGATGGCAAAATGGCCGCTGAGTGGCCACAAGAGGCCAACAATGCCGCCGGCCACAAGAACATGGCCGCCGAGCGTATAGAGCATGGGACACCAAGAAAATGGCCTCCGCGGCAGCTAGAAGCCCACACAGCGCTTTAGATTGAGCATGAAGAAAAAAACAGGCCGCCGAGCGGCCAGAACATAGCGCGACCACAACCCTGGCAGCCAAGCCTGGATGTCACAACACCTCCTGGATCATAGGAAATATGGCCACTGAGCGACCACTAGAGGCCAACACAGCGCGACCACAAGAACATGGCCACCAGTGCAGTAGAAAGTAAATACAGCAGTGAATCACCAAAAACATGGCCACCGAGCGGACTATAGAGATCAAATACAGCGCGGCCACAAGAACATGGCCGCCAATGCAGATAGCAATACAGCATGGATCACAGCAAAAATGGTCGCCGACAGCATGGAGCAGACACATAGGTAAGCAAATTAAGGTAGCTTATAATACATTTTAGCGGACGTACAGCAAAGTTCCCCACAAGTGGAGCCCTCCCCAGGTGAACCCCAGCAGCTAGCTTTAGAGAGCTTAAGGAGGGGGAAGGGAGGAGAGGGAAGGATAGAGCCCTTAACTCACCTCTCCAGGGATGTCCAGCTCTGTTCTCCTGCCGAAGCAGGGGATTATACTTACCCTTCCTGCGGGATTATGCTGGAAACATCCCAGACAGATGATTTTCCGCATGGTGATGGACTCGGCCGTAAAAGTCAGCTGTAGCCGAGCGGTCCGATGCAGGCCCTGGAGCGTAAGCTCACCAGCCAGGCTACTGCGACTCGGCCGTTTGAGCGGTCCGATGCAAGCCCTGGAGCGTAAGCTCACCGGCCACCCGTAGAGCGTCAGGTATGTCGTGGACGACCCAGTGCGTGACTACGGTCGGCACACGCTCGATGGCTGAAACTGGGGGGACTACAAGGATCATGGATCCAGCCTGTCGCCCAGTCGGCAGTTGATCGAAGATTACCGGAACAAACAAACAAAAAAATAAATAAAATAAGTTTGAAATAAAAATAAAACCCCCAGGCCTATGGGCCCGAAGGGAGCCATGTCTTCTCCTTAGCTAAACTGATCTGCTTTGTGCAGGCTGAGGGATATAGTCAGTATATAGTCAGTAGGACCGCCCCCTGGGCGGGGCTGTTCTGCTTTGAAGTTGTTAACACTTTCTGCTTAGTCACTCCTAAAGGAAGGCTAATACCCACTTTGTCAAGATTAAGGCTGTGTCCGTCCATGAACGAAAGAGAAAACGAGTTATCCATTATTTATCCAGCCATGCCTCAGTCCTCCCTCTCCCTCTTTCCTCCTTTAAAAATGTGTTTGTGTTTTTCCATTCCTTTTTTTTTTTGTTTTTGTTTATAACCTAGAAAATGGAAAATGGATAGGGCGATTCCAGATACAGCGAATGGGGGTGGTCCCCCAGCTCGCTGTAATATCGCCGTGGTATCTTCCTCAGGGGTTTATGGAGGGTGCTATGAAGGATGTGACTATTATTTTGGGATGATCAATTATTGACTAGTGATTATATAAGTTGTGTTATTGTTTATATATGATTGTTACGAGAACCTGGACTTGCCCTAGGATGTAGAAATAAACAATTGCAGACTTTAAATATATCATCTACAGTACATATCAAAAGATTGCAAGAATCTGGAAAAAGGGCCAAGGTCATGATGCAATATCAGATGCCCATGATCTTTGGGCCCTCAGACAGCAATTCATTAAAAAAACAGGCACGATTCTATGATGGACATTACTGCATGGGCTCAGGAATACTTCCAAAAATCACTCTGTAAACACAGGTCGCTGTGGCATCCAAAAATTTTAAAGTTCTATCATGCAAAGAAGAAGCCATAACTAAACATGATCGTGAAATGCCACCATCTTCTCCGGGCCAAAATGGTCCATTGCAAAGTGGAAAACTATTCTGTGGTCAGACAAACTTAAATTTGACATTTTGTTTGGCAGCCATTGGTGCCATGTCCTCCGGACTAGAGAAGAAGGATGTTCTGGCTTATCAGCACTCAGTTCAAAACCCTGCACCTCTGATGGAATGGGGGTGCGTTAGTGTGTATGGAATGGGCAGCTTGCACATCTAGAAAGACACCACTGCTGAAAGATATATCTAAGTTTTAGAACAACATACAGTGGGGCAAAAAAGTATTTAGTCAGCCACCAATTTTGCAAGTTCTCCCACTTAAAAAGATGAGAGAGGCCTGTAACTGTCATCATAGGTATACCTCAACTATGAGAGACAAAATGTGGAAACAAATCCAGACAATCACATTGTCTGATTTGAAAATAATTTATTTGCAAATTATGGTGGAAAATAAGTATTTGGTCAATATCAAAAGCAGTGGCGGCTGGTGCTCAAAATTTTTGGGGGGGCGCAAACAAACTGAAAAAAAAAAAACCTCAATTGCCGCCACTGTGCCCATTAAACGCAGCCACTGTGCACAAACGCCACTAGTTTGTCCCCAAATGCAGCCAGTTTGTCCCCAAATAAAGACAGTTTGTCCCCATATGCAGCCAGTTTGTCCCCATATGCAGCCAGTTTCCCCCAAAATACAGCCAGTTTCCCCCCAAATTACAGCCAGTTTCCCCCCAAATTACAGCCAGTTTGTCCCCCATATACAGCCAGTTTGTCCCCATATACAGCCAGTTTGTCCCCATATACAGCCAGTTTGTCCCCATATACAGCCAGTTTGTCCCCCATATACAGCCAGTTTGTCCCCCAAATACAGCCAGCTTCCCCCATATACAGCCAGTTTGTCCCCCAAATGCAGCCAGTTTGTCCCCCAAATGCAGCCAGTTTGTCCCCCAAATACAGCCAGCTTCCCCCATATACAGCCAGTTTGTCCCCCATAATACAGCCAGTTTCCCCCATATACAGCCAGTTTGTCCCCCATAATACAGCGAGTTTCCCCCATATACAGCCAGTTTGTCCCCCAAATGCAGCCAGTTTGTCCCCCAAATACAGCCACTTTGTCCTCCCCAGCCCTGCACTTACCTTCCTCGGGTCAGCGCCGTCCTCGATGTCTTCTCCCGTCCTCTATGTCGCTTCAGCCAATCAGGTTACCGGTAACCAGACTCGGTGAACCTGATTGGCTGAAACGCAACCAGGGAACGCACCCCCCTGTGCGTCCTCTCGTTAGCTTTTTAGAAGCCGATTACAGCCCTCAGGCTGTAGTCGGGAAGCCTATCAGAGCCGCTGGCTCTGATAGGCACTTCTAAAGACCAACCAGACGCTGTTATTCAGATAGCCGGCGCTCAACAGGAGGCCGGCCATCTGAATAGTGGCAGCGGCGGCGAGAATACATAGGTTCATGCAATGCATGAACCTATGTATTGTGAGTGACGGCCGGGCGCAGGAGCGAGGGGGGGCGGCGCTCCTGAGCCCACTATGGACTCACCGCTCCTGATCAAAAGTTCATCTCAATACTTTGTTATATATCCTTTGTTGGCAATGACAGAAGTCAAACGTTTTCTGTAAGTCTTCACAAGGTTGTCACACACTGTTGCTGGTATGTTGGCCCATTCCTCCATGCAGATCTCCTCTAGAGCAGTGATGTTTTGGGGCTGTCGCTGGGCAACACGGACTTTCAACTCCCTCTAAAGGTTTTCTATGGGGTTGAGATCTGGAGACTTGCTAGGCCACTCCAGGACCTTGAAATGCTTCTTACGAAGCCACTCCTTCGTTGCCTGGGCTGTGTGTTTGGGATCATTGTCATGCTGAAAGATCCTTGCCACGTTTCATCTTCAATGCCCTTGCTGATGGGAGGAGGTTTGCACTCAAAATCTCACGATACATGGCCCCATTCATTCTTTCATGTACACGGATCAGTTGTCCTGTTCCCTTTGCAGAGAAACAACCCCAAAGCATGATGTTGCCACCCCCATGCTTCACAATAGGTATGGTGTTCTTTGGTTGCAGCTCAGCATTCTCTCTCCTCCAAACACGACGAGTTGTGTTTCTACCAAACAGTTCTACTTTGGTTTCATCTGACAACATGACATTCTCCCAATCCTCTTCTGGATCATCCAAATGCTCTCTAGCAAACCTCAGACGAGCCCGGACATGTACTGGCTTAAGTAGGGGGACACGTCTGGCACTGCAGGATCTGAGTCCCTGGTAGCAATTTGTTACGTTGGTCCCAGCTCTCTGCAGGTCATTCACTAGGTCCCCCCGTGTGGTTCTGGGATTTTTGCTCACCGTTCTTGTGATCATCTTGTGAGATCTTGCGTGGAGCCCCAGATTGAGGGAGATTATCAGTGGTCTTGTATGTCTTCCATTTTCTAATTATTGCTCCCACAGTTGATTTCTTCACACCAAGGCGCTTGCCTATTGCAGATTCAGTCTTCCCAGCCTGGTGCAGGTCAACAATTTTGTTTCTGGTGTCCTTTGGTCTTCACCATAGTGGAGTTTGAAAGGTGACTGTTTGAGGTTGTGGACAGGTATCTTTTATACTGATAACAAGTTCAAACAGGTGCCATTAATACAGGTAATGAGTGGAGGACAGAGGAGCCTCTTAAAGAAGAAGATACAGGTCTGTGAGAGCCAGAAATCTTGCTTGTTTGTAGGTGACCAAATACTTATTTTCCACCATAATTTGCAAATAAATTCTTTCCAAATGAGACAATGTGATTGTCTGGATTTGTTTTCACATTTTGTCTCTCATAGTTGAGATATACCTATGATGACAATTACAGGCCTCTCTCATCCTTTTAAGTGGGAGAACTTGCACAATTGGTGGCTGACTAAATACTTTTTTGCCCCACTGTATGCTAAGGCAAGAATGGGACAATATTCCGCTACCAAAACTCCAGCAACTGGTCTCCTCAGTTTCCAGGTATTTACAGTGTTTAAAAAAGACGGCATAGTACACTGTGTTAACAGGGGCTCTGTCCCAATTATTTTTTTTAATCAGGGTTGTACTGTGCCAGCTTTTTGTTGCCCTTCTACTTTTTTTGAGATGTGTTGCTGCCATAAATTTTCAAATGAACCTTATTTGTTTTCTTAAAATGGTACATTTTCTCATTTGAAAAAATTGATATGCCTTATATTTTCTATTGTGAATAAAATATTAGGTTAATGCAAATCATTGTATTCTGATTTTATGTAGATTTTACACAGCATCCCGAATTTTTGGAATTGAGACTGTACATATACACAATGGGGGTCATTTACGAAAGACAAATCCACTTTGCACTACAAGTGCACTGCAAGTACACTGAAAGCGCACTGCAGAGGCTGTAAATCTGAGGTGTAGATCTGAAATGAGGGGAAGCTCTGCTGATTTTATCATCCAATCATGTGCAAGCTAAAATGTTGTTTTATTTTCCTTGCATGTCCCCCTTGGATCTACAGCAAGTGCACTTGCAGTGCAAAGTGGATTTGCCTTTCGTAAATAACCCCCAATGTCACTTAATTTCGTCAAGCATAGTAGGCAATCGCCCAAATCCTTCCAAGCCAATCAACTTTTTGTCCTCCATTATTAATTGGACAGTACAGACTTGTTTAGCTAAATGTGTCACACTTGTTAGCACTTGTTTTGCTTGCGTCTATCTAGCAAGGTTACTCAGTGGTATAACAAGGAAGCTGAGACTTCTGCAGTGTGTAAATGTGCTTTTACTATACAAAGATGCTGTACATACAAAACTATTACAATCTTAGGAATACAATACAAGACTGACAGATATCTATAACAAGCAAAATGCCTAGAAAAAAGAACAGCCTATGGTCTATAACTACAAATACATTTAAGTTACTTATCTTCTGTTAGGGTATGTTCGTGATCTCCATTGGCAATGACTCTTCTTGGAGACCAGGTTCTGTTCTTCTATCATAAGTGGCTTCTTCTGATCTTACAGCAACATGATGTGTGTGTGTGCTTATGCCTGAATCCCCCTTTTATGTGTTTACCATAGTTACCAAACAACAGAAAACATACCTGTTTACTGTAGCTGTAGAAACAATGGACTGTTGAATACAACAATGCTATCTACCCATTGTCTACTCAAACCAAACCTGTCAGTAATCTAACAGTCATTCTTTCAGTTTGAGAGCTGAAAGAAATCTCAAACAAGTAATGTCTTACTTGTTTACTGTAGCTATAGAGACAATAGCCTGTTGAATACAACAATAGTATCTAACCCCATTGTATGAAAACAGCATTTGTTTGAGAAATCTACTCAAACCAAAAAACTGACAGTAATCTGACCAACTCACTATTGTAAGATTGTCCCATGTATCCTATGTCTGATTAATATATAAAAAAATATATATTTTTAACAAACGCAACACATTTTGCCCTATGATTTTTTCTCTCAGACTACACACAGAAAATCTCTTCATTACTAAAAACTCATTCTACACATGATGAATTTTCCTTAAATGCAACCGCTCCCATATTTCTGTCACTGGGAAGGTGTTTCAGTCTTTGGATAAAAGTTCATTAGAAAGTCCATTCTAAAGTTCTTTAGAAATAAGTCCAGGCTTGAAATGCATCAAAGGCCTTCCTCTCCACAGCTCTTGCGATCTTCCGTCATTCTTTCCATCATGTATATGGATCAAATCGGAGACAGCCTGTGGAGTGGAAAACAAAGCGGATTATCTGTTCCTTCTAACAATACATAAACAGTAGATCCTGGCCCTTCAGCTACAACCTCTCCTCTAAATGGCTTCTTGCCGGATATCTGACCAATACTTTGCCACCTGCCTGTATGCACCTCTGACCCTCCCAAAGAACATCAATAGGGAGGAGAGGAAATATACTGATATTTCCCAGAAGATCACTGCTGTTTATTTTGGAAGGTTTGATGTTATGTAGCCTCACCTTCCACTCTTGCTGAGAAGTATCCACTAACCAGTCAGAGTCCCAGCCACTGTCTTGAAGCTCATCTGCCAATGCAAATATAACTTCAAACCTTCCTGCCAGATTCCCTCTCATTCCTAGATAGGCTTCAGCTTCAGATACGTCACTCTTGGTTTCTATGTCATGGGAAGCAGTAACATGGTATCTGTTAAACCCTGTTCTTTCAGGAACCTTACATAAATACTGAACTCTGCACTCCAGCTGTGGAATCTGTGCCTCAGCCCCTACCATCCTCTTATATGGTGTGCTTTTGGCTATTGGCCTAAAATTTAACAACATGACTGCCTGTGTGAGGACCCGATCCCACCCCCTTAGTGTATGTGTGGGTGTAAGTTTGCGTATCTTGTCCTTTAATAGCCCGTTGTATCTTTCAATCAAACCAGCTGCCTGTGGATGGTATGGGATGTGGCACAACCAGTACACTGCAGAATCTTTGGCCCACTGCTGTACTGTTGATCCGGTGAAGTGTGAGCCGTTATCACTTTGGATTTGTTTGGGACAACCATAAGCAACGACAAGTTTCTGGAGCAGTTGAAGTGTTGCGGCTTGATTTGCACGTTTGCCAGGATGAACAAGCATAAGTCCTGTATAGGTGTCCACTGCAGTGCAACAATATCTCAGTCCATTGTTTCCCCGGGGCAGGGGACCGATGAAGTCAATCTGCCAGATCTCTGCAGGCCTCTCACCCCTCTTAAACGACCCGGTGGAGTACTTTTGCAATGGCCATTGTTGCACTTCTCCACACACTGTACAGTTCCCTATTACAGTCTTTATCATGTCCATGGATATAGGCAATCCTCTCTGCTGTGCCCATTCATTGCTTTCTGCCCCAAATGTCCAGATTGCTTGTGGGCCCAGTTGGCCAAGTTCATCAAAACAGGATCAATTGGCACAACCACCTTCACTTTGGCGATTTCATCTGCAACTCTGTTATGGTTCTCAAAGTCTGGTACTAGGGGCACATGTGCATCAACATGCCCCACTTTTATGGTGCGGGAGTGAGCTTCCTTCCAGATGTAGTCCCAGACTTCTTTGCCTCCCCACACCACCTTTCCATGAATCATCCATTCATTGGACTTCCACATGGGCATCCAAGTTGTCAGTCCTTTAAAATCCGCCCAGCTGTCAGTGTAGATAGTGACATGGGAAGAAGGATCCTCCTGAAGAGTCATCACTACAGCTTTCAACTCTGCATACTGACTGGACCCTCCGATTCCAGTCTCCTGTAGGACTGTGTCTGTACTTGGGTTGTGGGCTGCTGCTGCCCATTTATGCCCAGACGAGGCGACTATGGCTGAACCATCAGTGAACCACGCTGACTCCTTCATGTCTTCTGACAGAGACTTAAAGGGTGGAGCTTCTTGAATGGGGGATGACTGCAGCACAGGAATTTCTTCTTCTGGCCGGGTGCTGGTAAAAGTAACAAGCCCTGCCAACTGTTTTGAAATGTCTCTAACATCCCCAGCTGCAATACCCCCTCTTTCTTGAAGGTACCACTTCCATTTCATCAGTGTCTGGTTTTGGGCTACAGCTGCCCTAGTGGTCAGTCCATTATCTCTCACACATCCTGCTATTGGCAATGCAGTATGGATGGTGACTGTGTCCTTTTCTGTAATGGTCTCTACATGTTGAAGTGCTGTGTAGGCCCCAAACAGGTACTTCTCTAGGGGCGTGTATCTCGTCTGTGCCCCTGTCAGTTGTTTGGACCAAAATCCAATAGGTATTGCTCTCAGTCCTTTATTTTCATTTGGCTGCCACAGACTCCAAGATATGGTACCATTCTGCTCCACTACATCCAGCTGAAATGGTACTCCTTGTCTCACGGGTCCCAATCCCTGATGCTGCAAAATAGCTTCTTTAGCAGACAGAAATGCAGTCCGCTGCTCTGAACCCCATGAGAACTCAGTCTTTTTTTCTGGTAACATTGTATATAGGCCTCAGAATCAGTCCAAGATGTGGGATGAACGATCTCCAGAATCCCACAACTCCAATGAACTTCTGTGCCTCCTTTTTTGGTAGTAGGGGGCGACAGCGCCTGATTAGTTTGCACAACTGTCTCTGGAATTTTCCTCTGTGGCCCAGTCCACATCATTCCTAGGAATTTCACCTCTGTGGTAGGTCCTTGGACTTTGTCTCTGTTGATAGCCCACCCTCTGTTCTCCAAGTGCTGTATCAGCAGGTGCAGTGCTTTAGTTACATCTTCTTTTGTCCCAGAGATCATGATGTCATCAATGTAGTGAAACACAGTGACTTTCAAATTCAGGGTAAACTCGGGCAATCAGTCCATGACAAATCATTGGAGAATGAAGATAGCCTTTGGTCTGTGTAGGGGGCGTGACCGGAAAGAGATGTGGTGTGTGAGTGAGGAATGAGGGAGTCGAGTGTGTGTGCGCGTCCTCCCGTTCTCCACCCGATGCTTCCCGCCATGCGAGGGGTCCTGTGTCCGGTGGCAGGTGTACGGTGTCAACCCCCCCCCCGGACCTAGTGGCAGCGCGGTACACGCGCCGCCAGTGAAGCCGCTTCCAATGGTTGCCATTAGCCTCTCACGGGCTGGCTGCCCGGCTGTCGCCTGAATACTTTCTGCCTCTCTGCAGGGGGGGAGAGCCGGCGGGGGGGGGCTGTGGTGACCCCGGACATTGCAGGCAGGAGCCGAGATGACAGCTAATACAATGGATTAAAGGAGACGCTGACGGTGAAAAGCACCCATGCTGTGAGCGGGAGGTATACGGAGCATGCTTGGTTCCTCTATCCTGTACCCTGGACTGGAGCCCCCCCAAGGCTCACCAATGAAACTTGGATCCTCTCCACCTGCCTGAGGTCGCGTGAGTAAAGATGTGCACTGATGTGTAGAGATAACTTGACCCAGAGACTCTGCATAAGCTGATATAGTCAAGTATAGACGTAAACAGGCCAGGCTGCACATTTATGTCATTGCCATTGTAGCACTTGAAAATAGCCATTGTAGCACTTGAACATTGCCATTGCAGCACTTGAACATTGCCATTGTAGCACTTGAACATTGCTATTGTAGCACTTGAATATTGCCATTGCAGCATTTGTACATTGCCATTGTAGCATTTAAACATTGCCATTGTAGCACTTCAACAGTAAAATCTATAGGCTGCGTAGATAACCAAGCCGGAACCGGTCTGCTGGTAAATACTTTGAAAATACTTTGAAAATACAGTCAATACTATTATCAGGAGACAGTTGAACAACTGAGGGTGGGAGTGGGGGAAGGCCCTGTAGAACTAATTCATCACCATCTACTGGCCCAAAACGTATTTGCGAGGGGCCTACCCCCATAGCCCTCCTGCTTTCTCCCTTTTTTTTTTCTCCTTCCCCTCCCCTCTTAGGCCATGATCTAATGAAGGGCAAGGGAGGACCCTAAAAGGTCACGCAAACCTCATTTAAGAGGACAAGCACGGGATCGGGGCTATCCACAAGTGGCAACCTACTCCCTTGTCTAAAACAACAAAGCCGCTATCAATAACCAACACAGTAACATATTTTTACCCTATCGATAACGGAAAATATGGCTAAGGGAAAAAAGGTGAGGAACAGCTACCTCAGGAGGGGTCACAGATAACATGATCTGCAAAGGAGAAGGGGGCTCAAGCCGCAGCAGTAGCTTTGCTCACACTCCCTCCATCTCACCCGCCAAAGGCATACACCAACAGAACCCAACACAGGCTAAAGTACAAATGGGGACAACATCAGATAGAAAAAGCCAGGGCTACGGTCAAGGAGGAACCACCTCAAGCAGCGTCAAATCAGCTAGCACCAAAGGGACAGGCAGTGAAAAGCACGGAACAACTTCTACAAAGTCTGCTATAGCTATGGGGGTGGCCAACGTAGCGGGTTCTACACCTGAGAAAGAGGAACCAACGTTAAGGAAGGTATTACATGCTGTGAATGCCTGCCGGGAGTCAATTTCCACTTTGAATTTACAGCTGGAGAGTATCAGGGAGGAACTGCTCCAGACAGCCCACGATCTCAGAAAAACAGCAGAAAGGGACAGCTTGGAAGGCCTTCCGTGATCATTCGATCGCACTGCTCCCGTCCCCGCTCACCCCGATTGTGGGCAACCCGGCTTTTAGTCCGAGTCTCAACGACCCTAGCTTCCTGGCGTTGAAACCGGTGGACAGGTCTCAAGTGCGACACTTTCTCACAAACGACCAATGGCATACTCTACGACAAATCCTAGAGGACCCTGCCCTGACTGGGCTCTCATTCTGGCAAAAGGTCCAGCTGTCCCACTTCATCCACACGTTGCCTTCTCCGAATACTTATGGGCGGCAGCTGACACCTTTTGAGTTGCTATGCCTGGACCTGTCCCCGTTGAGACATGCAATATCCCTGATATACCAAATCCTAGTTTCTCCCCCTCCGGACTTTAGGCCGCCCTATGTTACCAAGTGGGAACGGGAGCTGGGCCTACAACTTACGGGGAAACAGGTTGACCGAATCCTTCTCTTCGCTCAAACAACTTCTATCAGTGCAAGGCACCAGGAGATGGAATATAAGCTTCTGTCCCGTTGGTACTACACTCCGGAAAAGATACACAAGATGTTCCCTCAGAGCACGGATATGTGCTGGAGGTGCGGGGAGGAGGTTGGTACGCTCCTCCACGTCTTTTGGTCATGCCGCATCTTACAATCATTTTGGTCTGAGGTACACCGCATCGTCCAAAAGTTTACGGACAGAGAGTTGCCGTTGTCACCTGAGCTCTTCCTTCTGCACCACCACAATATCCCAACTAAGGGCTATAGAAAGTCCATATTGCCGCTTCTGATCAATGCGGCAAAGGGTTGCATCCCGCTGAATTGGAAGCAGACTCAGCCTCCATCGGTTGCGGGCTGGTTGGGCAGAGTGAAGGCTGTCCATGACATGGAGGACTTGGTAGCAACGGAAAGAGGCCTAAGTGAGAAATTTTCCAAAACATGGTACTTCTGGCACGAATTTTACTTCTCGGAGGAATGCGGGCTCCTAATGGCTCGATCCACCTGAGAGGATCGAACTTGACTGCTCCCCAGGCGGGGTGGCTGTGGCTGGAGGCACCCTGTTCCCCACCCCCCGGGTGGGGGTGTTTTTTTTTTTTTTTCCTTCCCATCCCTCCCCTCCCCCTCTTGTATTCTTGCACTCCTTGCTTTCTTTTCTCTTACTTTCCCTGCTTTTTCTGTATTACCAACACTAGAGTGTTGGCCTGTGCAAGCCTGTTTCTCACGGGCTTGACGTTTCTATATCTATCTAAATCGGCTTTTGCCACAAAAATACGGCCATGCGGGGGGCGGAGAGCTCCTGTAAGCCTGACACTTGTTGTGATCCCCCCCTCTGACAACGGGCTTTATATCTCTACTGTAATATCTATACTCATGAGGGGGTGGGGAATGTTTGCTGTTTTTTGATAAGCATCAGTGCGCTCTCTGTGTATCCGCATGTCCTTTTCTCTTAAATAAAGAATTTACAAGAAAAACAGTAGAAAGGACTAGTGCTCTGGAGGAGCGAGTAAGCACTGTCCAGGATGACTTATATCCATTAAAGCATGAAATTGAGAGTTTAAAGAAACAAATGGACAGACAAGCAGCTAAACTAAACGAGATGGAGAACAGAAGTCGAAGGAATACCGTGCGACTGATAGGCCTGCCAGAGCGGAGCGAGGGCTCTAACCCCATTCTATTTTTAGAAGGATGGTTTAGGGATATCTTCGGCCCAAATTCTTTTTCGACAATTTTTTTGATAGAAAGGGCCCATCGTGTCCCCTTTAAAGCTCGGCAAGAAGGTGCTCAACCTAGGCCTCTCCTCCTTAAACTCCTAAATTACAACGACAAGGTAACCCTCCTCCAGAGGGCTAGAGAGATGGGGACTATCCTGTATAATGGGGTCAGGGTATCTATGTACCCGGACTTCTCTCCAGACCTCCAAAGGCGTAGGAATGAATTCATGCCAGTTAAGCGAGCTCTACAGAAATACAAAGTTCAATACGCCCTGCTGTACCCGGCACGTTTGAGGGTTTCAGCACTGGGGACACTTTCTTTTTTATTTCACCAGGGGAGGTGGAACAGTGGTTGGAGAAATAGAGGAAGGATCTACAGGACTTACAGCACATACAGGATCCACCAGCCTGAGGACTTGGAGTCTCTTCTTTCTTTTTCTCTACAGCTTGTATAATAGACTAGATCACAAGGGGTATAGAGGGGGTATGGATTTTTTGGGGATTTCACTCCTTTTTTTCAGGGTTTTTTTCCCCTTCCTGTCTTCCAAAATTTTGTTTTTCTTTTTCTTTTTTTCTCACCCCCCTTGGAGGGGATGGACTTTAGGGTGATACACTATTTTTCTAATAGCATCTAGACACTATAAAATGGATTGTAAGGGAACTGTAATCCCATTCCAGCAATCCCTACCTTTTTTTTTTCTCCTTCTCGGTTGTTGGATTGGTTTTAAAGTGATTTAACTAGTTAAGGGAAGAGGAGGAGGTTGATACACTATATTGGTATCTGTGTACCCGCATTGAAATTGCATTATAAATCGCACCACAATGACACTAGATTTACACTGAAACGGCACTTTGAGAGGGGGGGAGGAGGGGAGAAGAAGTGGGAAAAGATCCTCTCAATTCTGGAATTCCCCTTTTTCTCCCCTTTCCCTCCCTCTTTGGTTATCCAAGGGGGGAGGGGGGGAGGTCGCAGCACGCAAGAGTATGAATCAGTGAGCCTATGCGGCTCTTTCACAGTGTAAATGGTCCACTAAAATGTCCACTATTAAGGTTTTTGTATGAATGGGATGCAAGTTGTAAAGAGAGAGAAGAGGTAGAGGTCACAGGCACAGCCCCAGAGTGATGCCTGGACAGGCAAGAGAGGGGATGGGGGGGGAAGGGGGGTGATAGGGAGCACACACCACAAAAATAGCACTAAGCCTGATGCTGGGGGTGAGGGTGGAGGGGACTATAGGGGGAGGCGGGAGAGAGGGAGGGGTAGGAGGGTGGGAGGGATCAGACCAAGGTTGGTGGACTTGTAGCTCTAATAATTTTTTTCTGTTCTTCCTTTTGCCTTATCTGCTATTACTACCCCAAAAACTACAGATGCAGGATAAGATGTTTAGTGTAGTATCATGGAACGTCCGTGGCCTAAGGGATCCAGTCAAAAGAGCTCTGGTTATGTCAGCTTTGGAGGGGTGGGGGCCTGGCTTGCTCTATATACAGGAGACGCACCTGACCAGAGATAGCGTGAAACAAATGCGCAACCAGAGGTTCCCATTTCAATACCACTCCGTCCACTCCTCCTATTCGAGAGGAGTGAGCATAATGGTGGGGAGGGGACTGGTGTTTTCTTGTGGAGAGAGTTGTATAGATGAACATGGCCGGTACATCTTTTTGTCATGTTCCATCGAGAATAAACCATATGTCCTGGCTAACATCTACATTCCACCTCCATTTAACCTTGAGGTTCTATGTAGACTGGTAGTGTCAAGGTCACCTGTGGCCAGGTGACAGATGCACACCGTAGGGGGACAGGAGTGCACCGCAAGGTAGTGAACCCTATGGCTGACTGCTGCGGATAGGAAACTGGGTGTTTGTGGAAAGCGGGACCAGAGGAGCACAACCGGGATCCTAACGGAAGCTAGAGCCAAGATTCCCCAGGGCACGGAGTCTAAGACCCAGCAGGTCTTCTCCAGGGCCTCTAGTGGTGAGGATGTTATGCTGCAGGCTGGGACCAGGTCGCGGCCCCTGGACTTTCCTAGCTCACGCCCCGTAGGATAAGGGGAAAAGAGGGGAAGCAGCAGCACAAGATATGAGAGAACCGAATAACAAGCTGAAGGTCAGGGGCCACAAGCAGACAAGGATAACGAAAGAACGAGCCGAAGGTCAAGGGTCACGAGCAGACAGGGATAGTCGGGGACAAGCCAAATATGTAACAGAGAGACAGACGTAGCACACGGCAGGCAGGAACCCAAACACACAATGCCTAACAAACACGTTGATCAGCAAAGCAGGCTTGCAGTGCACAGGTTAATATAGTGTTCTGTGATAGGGCCTGGGGTGGAGTCTGGCTGGGAGGAGATTATAAAGGAAGCCAGGTGAAAGGGCTCAGGCCTCTAAGATGAACACATGGGAAGGAAGGTAAGCTGACAGACAAACACTACTGCATATCCATGACAGTACCCTCCCTCTTATGGGCCCTCCCCCGCCTGGGCCCAGACTTAAAGGGAAATCTCTGATGAAACCTTCTCAACAGATGAGGTGCAGCGACATCAGATGCAGCGATCCAAGACGCCTCCTCAGGACCAAAACCTCTCCAATGCACAAGGTACTGAAGAATGCCTCTGCAGAGCCGAGAATCCAGAACTTGTCTAACCTCGTACTTAAGATTATCCTCAGAGACCGAAAACGAGGTAGGGAGATGACAAGAAGATCTATTGAGGACCAAAGGCTCTCTAGGAATAAGCAAGGGCATGAGAGGATCAACAGGAATCTGAGGAGGGTCCCCTAGACCCTTAAAGGGGAACTGGTCATCTTGCACAGGACCATCAGACTGGGCAGATGTCAGTGGAACCCTGAAGTCAGGTTGGTTAGAAGGTGACATGTCGCCGGAGTCAAACTGAATAGCTGAAGGACAAGCAGAATGTCCCGAACAAGAAAAAGTAGGAGGCTCACTGGGCATGGGCTGGACTGGCATAACTAGTACAGAGGCAGAGTGAATAGCTGAGTCAGGTGTAGCGACTACCTGAATCGCATCGCAAGACGTAGCGACTGCAGGACTTGTAGACAAGCTAGCCTGGCTGTGCGTCCAAGGGTGGTTAGGGACAGAGAAATGTAAATGGTTATGCAACCTGGAATGAATGACCGGCTCAGATTCACAGGGGGCAACCTTGGGTAGGCAGGACGAGGAACAGGAGGGACCCCAAGCCAGGATCTGTCCAGTAGTCCAGTCCACATGAGGAGAATGGAGCTGTAACCATGGGAGACCCAAAATTATAGGTGTTGAGGCCTTGGGTAAGATAAGGAAGGATATCCACTCCTGGTGGAGTGTCCCTACCGACATCTTAACAGGGAGGGTCTGGAAGCGGATAGGTCCCCCTGGGAGAACAGTACCATCAATCGCCAAGACCACCAATGGTGTGGTGAGGGGCAAAAGAGTAAGTCTCATGGACGATGCGATTTCCCAGTCCATAAAATTACCAGCGGCTCCGGAATCCAGATATGCTGAGACCGAATGAGAAGAAGCACCAACATGAAGGAACACAGAAAGCAGAAGACGAGAAGGGGAAGGTGATATTTCTGGGTCCAATACTCCACTTTCCAGATGAAGTGGACCCGAACGTTTTTCTGGACAAAGAGAGCAAGTGTCACGAAAATGACCTTTGCCCCCACAGTAAAGACACAGACCAAGAGTTCTGCGCCTAGCACGTTCCTCGGGGGATAGCCTGGTCCGACCCAGCTGCATGGGTTCCTCAGCTGGTAGGAGATGCTCTACGGGTCGAAGAGAGGGGAGCTCAGGCTGACTAAGAACCAAGGAGTGCTGGCGTTGCTTTTCTAAGGTCCTCTCCTGAAAGCGAATATCGATCTGGTTACACAAGGAGATAACGCCGGCCAGATCAGTGGGGATGGTTCTTCCTGCTAATTCATCCTTCACTCTATCAGACAGGCCATGCAAAAAGGTTGCGACTAAGGCCTCATTGTTCCAGCTCAACTCAGCCGACAGTATGCGGAAATGAAGGGCATACTGTCCCACAGAAGCAGACTCTTGGCGGAGACGTAAAAGGGCGCTGGCCGCTGAAGAGACACGAGCCGGTTCTTCGAAGATATTCCGAAAAAGTTTCAAGAAGCCAGACAGGCTAGAAACCACTGGATCATTCAGTTCCCACAGAGGGGCTGCCCAGGCTAAAGCTTCACCAGAGAGGAGGGAAATGATATAGGCTACCTTAGCCCGATCAGACAGGAAGTTTTGGGGCTGGAGCTCAAAATGAATTGTGCATTGGCTAAGGAACCCCCTGCAAGCCTTGGAGTCCCCAGAGAAACGGGACGGAGCTGGCAGTTGTAGTGAGTGTGTGGCTGCGACTGGTGCAATAGGTGCAGCCGCTGGTTGTATTTGAGGTTGCGGATTCAGGGTTCCCAAGGAGGCCTGAAGCTGCTCAAAGCGAGAAGCCAGATCCTGGAGGAATCGCATCACCTGAGTCTGATTCGATTCCTGGGTTTCAAGTCTGCAAACTATGCCCTGCAACGGATCATCCACGGGTAACGGGATGTCAGCCGGGTTCATGGCTGATCAAACTGTCAAGGTCACCTGTGGCCAGGTGACAGATGCACACCGTAGGGGGACAGGAGTGCACCGCAAGGTAGTGAACCCTATGGCTGACTGCTGCGGATAGGAAACTGGGTGGTTGTGGAAAGCGGGACCAGAGGAGCACAACCGGGATCCTAACGGAAGCTAGAGCCAAGATTCCCCAGGGCACGGAGTCTAAGACCCAGCAGGTCTTCTCCAGGGCCTCTAGTGGTGAGGATGTTATGCTGCAGGCTGGGACCAGGTCGCGGCCCCTGGAGTTTCCTAGCTCACGCCCCGTAGGATAAAGGGAAAAGAGGGGAAGCAGCAGCACAAGATATGAGAGAACCGAATAACAAGCTGAAGGTCAGGGGCCAAAAGCAGACAAGGATAACGAAAGAACGAGCCGAAGGTCAAGGGTCACGAGCAGACAGGGATAGTCGGGGACAAGCCAAATATGTAACAGAGAGACAGACGTAGCACACGGCAGGCAGGAACCCAAACACACAATGCCTAACAAACACGTTGATCAGCAAAGCAGGCTTGCAGTGCACAGGTTAATATAGTGTTCTGTGATAGGGCCTGGGGTGGAGTCTGGCTGGGAGGAGATTATAAAGGAAGCCAGGTGAAAGGGCTCAGGCCTCTAAGATGAACACATGGGAAGGAAGGTAAGCTGACAGACAAACACTACTGCATATCCATGACAGGTAGAATTTACATTGGACAAAGAAGGTACCCCAGTATTAGCGGTAGGAGACTTCAACGAAGTTCTAGATAGGAGCCTGGACAGATTCCCTTCGGGGAACAGGGCCAACAAGATAAATGAAAGCCGACTGGCTCGCTACCTGGGGGAAATGGGAATGGGGGACATATGGCACATGCACCATCCACAAGAGCGCCAGTACTCTTGCTTTTCCAGCTCCCACCTCACGCTTTCCAGAATCGATATGGCCCTGGGAAACGATGAGATGGCAGTACTGGTTAGCAGGATAGAGTATGACCCTAGAACCGTCTCAGACCACTCACCGCTAGTGCTCAAGATAAAAACAGGGGACACGACACACCGGGGAGATTGGAAAATCAGCCCATGCTGGCTTGAATTGATCGGGAACTCTGCAGAGCTGGTCAATAGTTTAAAGAACTTTATACGAATAAACTAGGGCACAGCGTCAGTTGGAGTGGTGTGGGACGCTTTGAAAGCCTATTTAAGGGGTCTCCTGATCCAGCAGGTAGCCAGGGGGAGGCCAGGAGATGGGAAAGGGATATTAGAGTGGAGGTAGCACAGGCAGAGAAACGGTACATCGAGGACCCCACCGGGACTAGACAGAGGGAATGGCTGGACAAGCAACAAATTTATAGAATGGCCACTATAAGAAAGATCGAAAATAGACGTATATTTCAAAGACAAAATCAATTTAGTGAAGGTGAGAGAGTGGGCAATATGCTGTCCCGCCTGATTAGATCCAATACCCCCGTGGCCAATGTAGGATTTGAGGCCTTTCTCCGGGGAATGGTGGTCCCGTCCCGATCTTATCAGAGCGGGTCAGGGCAGACTTGGAGTAACCAATTACCCTGGAGGAACTCCAGATAGCGGTGGCAGGAATGCCCAGTCAAAAAGCACCAGGCCCAGATGGGCTCCCAGCTGAACTCTACGAGCGATATGGTGAGGTATTGCTCCCAGAGATGCTGAAGACATTGGGGTGGGCGTTAGCCTCTGGGAGGCTCCCCACCTCAATGTCGGAAGCCACGATTATTGCAATCCACAAGGAGGGGAAAGACCACCTGGACGTCTCTTCCTACCGCCCAATTTCACTATTATGCACCGACGTAAAAATTCTGGCCAAAGTTCTTGCAACGCGTCTCAATGGATGTATCCAGAGCCTTATCCATCCGGATCAATCAGGCTTTATTCCAAATAGGTCAACGAGTATAAACATCAGAAGGGTCTTCTTAAATATACAAATCCCTACAGACAAGGACGGTTCTAGAGCACTGCTAGCCCTGGATGCCGCAAAGGCATTCGATACCCTTGAGTGGGAATATCTGTGGAGGGTATTGGAGAGATTTGGTTTTGGCCCGATTTTTATTAATTGGGTCAAAATATTGTACAGCGAACCCCGTGCGAAAATAAAAATACATAACGTATCATCAGAACAGTTCCAACTGGAGAGAGGGACAAGGCAGGGCTGCCTTCTCTCCCCCTTATTGTTCGCTCTGGCAATGGAGCCATTGGCCATCAAGTCCAGACAAATGCCAGGCATAAGGGGATTTAGTAGGCCGGAGGGGGAGGAACGGATAGCACTATTCGCGGACGACGTGCTTTTTTTTTGGGAGACCTTGAATCCTCACTAAATACAGTGATACAGATGGTTGAGGAATTTGGACGCTTGTCGGGTCTGGTCATCAACTGGGAAAAATCGGCCTTGCTGCCGGTAGACCCACTTGATGACCAGGCCCTGCTCGGTGTTGCCCGGTTAAAAGTTGTTACCACATTGAAATATTTGGGGGTCTGGATTAGCAGGGATACAAACCAGTATATACATTTAAATATCGCCCCATTATTACTCAAATTAAAACAGAAAGCAGACATATGGAAATGACTCCCTCTATCAGTAGCAGGGTGTTGCAATCTGATAAAAATTATATGGCTGCCAAAACTACTATATTTGTTCCATAACTCTCCGATTTGGCTCAACCAAAGTTGGGTTAAGAAAATAGAATCGCTCTTTAGGGAGTTGATATGGAAGGGACGGCAGTCGAGGATTAGCTTGCAAACCTTGCAACTTTTGGACAAAGAGGGGGGATTTGCGGTTCCCCATCCTAGATCATACTTCCTGGCTTCCCAACTCCAACACTTAGCGGGTTGTGGACTTCTGTTGGAGGGCAATTCTAGTGTTAACATGATGCTAATGGGGGCTCCACACTGCATATTGGCAGAGGCACTGGAGTCAGACTCTTTTATCCATAGATGCCCGACGGTAGAACTAGTCAAGAAGGTCTGGCAGGGAATAAAGGTACTCATGGGATATAGTGCAATGACTGAGTTCACCCCCATATGGAGCAATAAAAAATTTCCAGAGATTAGCGCCATAGGACAACTTAGAGAATGGGATAGACAGGGCATTAAACGATTAATCCAGCTATACAGGGGTAATCAAATAAAAACCTTCTCAGATTTAACTAGCGAATTCAACATATCAAATAAGACCTTCTACAAATATCTTCAGATTAGGTATGCCGTACAGGCCCAATTCGGGTCATTAACTTTAGTATGGACTCAGTCCCCCGTCCTCTCAAAAATCGCGATGACACACACATCTAAAGGCCTTATTTCAGAGCTCTATACTAGAATAGGGGCTAGGGCAATAAGTAGAGCGGGACCCTCCAAGAGTAAAACAGGATGGGAAAACGATGTGGGGACAATCAGCACTGCTCAATGGGACAGGGTATTGGAGCAGGGTACCTTGGTTTCGATTTCCCCTGCGCAGAGAATATCTCATTTACACTTCCTCCATAGAGCTTATTACACCCCCAAAAAGATGTACAGACTTGGGTGGAGGGAAAATGACGAATGCCCCAGGTGTAAAGCGTCAGGGGATTTTATCCATATGATGTGGAGATGCCCTAAACTATTTAGGTATTGGGAGGCGATAACAGCAAGACTTAATAAGACATTTGGGACCCTGCTAGAACCGGTGGCTAAGACCTGCCTATTGGGAATAGAGGAGAGGAGAGTCCACCCAGACAATACAGAGGTGGTCTTGAGGTTCCTATTTCAAGCACGCAAGCTAATTGCTCAGAGGTGGCAGTCCAAGACCCCTCCATCAGTGGGAAGCTGGGTAGAGACGATAAACGCAATGGTAGGGAGCGAAAGGGTGTTATACATTAAGCAGAATAGGATTGGAAAATTTGAGAGAATGTGGAGGCGATGGCTGAATATGGTGGGGTGCCCTCCATAGGAGGATGGACAGGGTGTATGGGAACCCTCTCGTAGGCCTGGTCTGGAGTATGGAGCTAGAGGGCCGTGGCCACTGTAATAAACTTGTCCTTCTCCGGCTCCTATATGGATGCTGCTATTCCGGGGGGGATTTCCCCATATCCGTTCCTGCTCCCCTCTTTTGCTGACTTCCTCCACTTCTTCCCTCTGATTTTTCCCCTTTATATTGCGTTCCATACCCTTTAACTTGATTTCTCCTTTCTCCCTTACCCGCCCTGGGTTTCTTCTGTCTGTCGTTCTTCCTGGCCCCTTTCATTCCCGCCTTTGTAACTATAGGCAATTTATGAACACACAAACCTTTAACTGTGATGTGGTGTGGGGGAGGGAGGGAGGGTTGGGAGGGTGTAAATACGCCAAGGCGTGATTGCAAATTGCACAATGTTACAATTCTTTTTTTTTTGTATATTTGTGTCATCATTATGCTCACCGTATTTTGAATTGTATGTAAGCTGTGACAGCAGGAAGGTAAAGTCACCTGGTTGCATCCAGAGGGGTAGATATATTTCTCCCAGATTCAGGCTTTATGCCGACTTATACAACTAGGGAGTTGATGAAGCCCAGCTGAGGCTAGTGGGCTCATGGATGACTCATACCTCTAGGGAGAGGGCTGGGCGTCGTGCAGGCAGGGAGTTGATGAGGCCAGCTGAAGCCTGTCAGCTCATTTAGGCCTCTATAAGAACTCCCAGCTTCATTAGATGTTAGCTCATGCCTGGAACCAGACCTGTGTGGACTGTCTAGGGAGAGTGAACCCCTGTGCGGTGAGGCAAAGCCTGTGTGGCTATTTGTTTGGACTTTTACTAAACCAGGGACTTAGGGACTAGGACAGCACCAGGCTGATCCCAGTTGTTAGTTTAGGAAACCTGCATGTTTAGTCAGAGGTCAAACTGACCAGGATTTATTTTGTTTGTTTCTTTTTGGCTTTGCTGTGTTTTTGTCACTGTACATAGAGAAATAAACCGCACCTTTTGATTTTGAAAACCACAACCTCCGTCTGCTGGCCCTGTTTTTGTGTGGGGAGCCCAACCAGGGGGTCACACACACCCGCTACCGAGTTAACCCCCTCACAAAGCATATCTGATATGAAAAAAAAAACAATAAAAAGTAAAAGGCTAAAAAAAAAAAGAGAATGAAGATAGCCTTGCGGAAGGACAGTGAAAATGTACTGGCGGTCGTCCCACACCATAGCAAACTGGTCTTGACACTCTTGGTCTATCAAAATTGAAAAGAAAGCATTAGCCAGGTCTATCACAGCATGATATTCTCCTGCATCTTTAGCAATTTTATCAACAATTGAGATCATATCTGGTACAGCTGACGTCAATGGAGGTGCCACTTTGTTTAGACCTCTGTGATCCACAGTCATTCTATATGTCCCTTCAGGTTTCTTTACTGGGAACACCGGAGACGAGAAAGGACTTACAGCAGGTCTAAGGATCCCTACTCTCAACAGTTCTTGAATAGTCACCCCAATTTATTTGTGGCCTCCAGGAAGTCTGTACTGCTTGAGACAGACTGGCTTCTCTGGTGGAGGAATGTAGACAGGGGTCCATTTCGCATGACCTCTGACCACAGCCTTCACCGCCCTTACCAGATACGCTTTATCAGGATACCCAAATGTGAATGTACCTCTTTCAGTCTGAATTGACTGACCTTGAAGTACATCCATCCCAAGAATATTTCCGGGTAACTCTGATACCAAAATATTTGTCATCAATCCTGATCCCTTGCCAATAGCCAATTTCACCCGTATCCTAACTGCTGGTGTAGTTTGCCCTCCCAAACCTTCTACATAAATCAATTCTCCTTTGTGATGGGAAGGATTTCCTTGCAAAAGTGTAACTTCAGCTCCGCTATCAACTAAAGCCATTACATGTGAAGAAGATGACTTCCCCCACCATACAGTGACAGGTGCATATGGGCGTCGGTCTCCTGCTGTAACTGCCCTCACTGCTATTACAGGAGACTTACCCTTCCCTTCATAAAGGATAAGGATCCTCCCAATCCCCTTTTCTGATTCTCTCTAACTCCTCCCCAGGATAAAGGGATTTGGGTTTGGGTTCATGTTCAGTTTTGGGAATTGGTTTGGGGCTAACAGGAGGGGTCTGTTCTGTTTCCTCTAAGTCTAGGCTGATGTTATCTTCACTAGGAGTAGTGTTTCTAACCTGGACAGTTTTTCCTACTAAATGTTTCCAACTCTTCAGAATTTCTGCAGTAGAAATGCCATCTATCTCATCTTTAGGTACTCCTGCCTTTAATAGATCCACCCACATTTTTTTCCTAGAAATAACTAGCCTGGTTTTCTCTTCACCACTCCATTCCCTTTCTTCTCTGTTCTTTTCTGGTTGTATTCTTCCTGTCTGGCCTTGACCTTATCTACTGCCCTGACAGGTTTTGTTTTAGTCTCCTCTATCTCCCCCAACTGGCTTAAAAGGGTTGTGGCTTCATGAATCTTGCTGTTTAATCCCAGGCCTCCCAACAAGGACAATAATGGAGCCCTGAGATTAAATGGCGCAGACTTCATCAGCTTAGAGTGCAGAGCAGGTGTAAAGGGTTCCATATCTGGACCTATCCATTCTGGAAATGTATTTAATCTGGTTATACAACCCATCTCACGTAACCTGGAAATACCCTCTCCTATTGATCTCCAGGAGTAGGTATTTTCCAGGTCAGTAGGACTAGCGTATACTCGGACTATTCCATCTCTCACAAGGTCTAACAGTGAAAAATTCACGCTAAACTCTCTGGCTTTTCGCATTGCCTGACGCAATTGTGGATCATGGGTTAACACTCCCATAGCCACTGCTTCCTTACCTGACAAAACAACACTGTCCGCCCATTCATCCCATAAGCGTAGGAGCCAACTCAATAGGGGCTCCCCAGACCTTTGTATTGTTTTGCCAGCTCATGGAGTTCAGTTTGTGTAAACTCCCGTACTTCTTCAAATTCAACATCTCTGGGGTTGCGATAATGCACCTCCCCATCTGCCATATCCTCTCTATCATGTTGCCGTTTCCTATGCTTAGTAATGAGAGGTCTGGCATACTTTTTCTTTCCCACTAGCAGATCATCATCTGAAATATCAAACTCTATCTCCTCATCCTCACTATCATTTGAGGAGAGCACATCCTCACAATCCCAATTTTGGGATGTGACAATGGCAGGTACCCTGCCTTTACCAACAGGTTTACGCCCCTTCCTTTTCCTCAAGGCATTAATTGATTTGGTCATGAGGGCTGCACACCGCTCTTGCAAATCATCAGCCCGACTAGCGGTTGAACGTACACACTCTGAAGCAACTGCTAGCTGGTCTTTTAATACCTTAACTTCTGCATCTGCCTTCTCCCTTCTATGTGATTCAGTATAGAGAGCATGGAGGAAGTACCAACCCACTGTGGACACTGTCCTCTGCTCTTTCTTACTTAAATCCAACCCCTTAAGGCTAAAATCTACAAAATGATCTGAGACTTTATCACACTAAGTCAGCTTCAAGGGAGAAGCATACTTCACAAATTCTTTAGCAAGAGGCTCCCACTCATTGTTTCTGGCCCAGATAGGTAAGCTGCACACTTTCTTCTGGTCACCAAAACCCTCTGCAGCCTTGCTTTTCCTAAACAGCTTACGCAGCATTTTACCTAGCACAAGCTACACAACACACTACAGAAAAACAAGTCTGCTTCAATTGAATTATAGCACAGATCCCGGACGAGCCCCCAACTGTTTTGCTTGTGTCTATCTAGCAAGGTTACTCTGTGGTATAACAAGGAAGCTGAGATTTCTGCAGTGTGTAAATGCGCTTTTACTATACAAAGATGCTGTACATACAAAACTATTACAATCTTAGGAATACAATACAAGACTGACAGATATCTATAACAAGCAAAATGCCTAGAAAATAGAACAGCCTATGGTCTATAACTACTGTGACAGCAGGAAGGTAAAGTCACCTGGTTGCATCCAGGGGGGTAGATATATTTCGCCCAGATTCAGGCTTTACGCCGACTTATACAACTAGGTGGAGAGTTGTATAAGCCCAGCTAAGGCTAGTGGGCTCATGGATGACTCATACCTCTAGGGAGAGGGCTGGGCGTCGTGCAGGCAGGGAGTTGATGAGGCCAGCTGAAGCTTGTCAGCTCATTTAGGCCTCTATAAGAACTCCCAGCTTCATTAGATGTTAGCTCATGCCTGGAACCAGACCTGTGTGGACTGTCTAGGGAGAGTGAACCCCTGTGCGGTGAGAAAAAGCCTGTGTGGCTATTTGCTTGGACATTTAAAACCAGGGACTTAGGGACTAGGACAGCACTAGGCTGATCCCAGTTGTTAGTTAGGAAACCTGTATGTTTAGTCAGAGGTCAAGTTGACCAGGATTTATTTTGTTTATATGTTTCTTTTGGCTTTGCTGTGTTTTGTCACTGTAAATAGAAAATAAACCGCACCTTTTTTTTGATTTTGAAAACCACAACCTCCGTTTGCTGGGCCTGTTTTTGTGTGGGGAGCCCATCCCGGGGGTCACACACACCCGCTGCCGAGCTAACCCCCTCACAGTTGGTGGAGAACCAGTGGCAGTTTTTTTTAAGCCAGCATGGAGGAGATACTGAAGCAGCTGGCTCTAGCAAATGCCAATCAACAGCAGACAAATGCAGGTTTGCAAAAGAGCCTTGCAGCTCAACAACAGAACTTCGCAGCCCAGCAGCAAGCTCATCAACAGAGCCTTGCAGCCCAGCAGCAAGCTCACCAACAGAGTCTGGAAGCTCAGCAACAAGCCCAGCAGCAATCTGAGGCCCGCTTCATAGACCTGTTACAGAAGCAAGAGCAGAGACTACAACAAATGGAAGCAGTAATGCAGCAACGTCCGCAGACCAGTGAGGAAAGCCGTCCCACTAATACCGCGTCCTTTGGGGTGAGTCGTTTATTGACAAAAATGACTGGAGAGGATGATCCAGAGGTATTTTTGACCACATTTGAAAGGACTGCTGAAAGAGAAAAGTGGCCTGAGGAGCAGTGGGCTGGACTGGTGGCTCCTCTGTTAACTGGTGAATCGCAGAAGGCTTACTATGACCTAGAGCCTGACCAAGCAAAAGACTATGTGATGCTAAAAGCTGAGATATTGGCAAGGCTGGGTGTCACCCAGGCTGTCCGGGCTCAGCGTGTGCATAACTGGACTTTCCAGCTTGGAAAACCCCCCAGGTCTCAAATGTATGATCTCATTCACCTGAGCAGAAAGTGGCTACAGCCAGAGACTTTGTCCGCACCAAAGATTGTGGAACGTGTTGTAATGGATCGGTTTTTGAGAGCTCTTCCTACTGCCATCCAAAACTGGGTAAGCCATGGAGACCCAGAGACGGCCGATGGTCTTGTGGATCGTGTGGAGAAATACTTGGCTACAGAGAACCTGATGGCCTCTTCCAGAGACACTCGGACTTTCCACCCTAAGACCAGACCATCCCCAGGGGCGGATAAGAGGATTCCAAGGGGTAAGGGTGGAGAGAGTGAGAGGGTGGGAGCTCTACCCCAAGTTTGGCGAGAACAGCCTGGGAAATCAGCGGCTCAAGAGGCGGCAAGAAGGATCGTTTGCTACCGCTGCCGGCAAGCGGGACATATTGCAGCCAATTGCCCGGTTGTGGAGGAACCCATGCAGTGTGACTTTCTGACGGGCAGACGTCAGTCGCTGTGTGTGACAGTCGCATGCACTGCCATTCGAGGAATTGAGAAACATTTATGCAAAATGTGTGTTAATGGTAGAAATGTTGTGGTATTGCTGGATTCAGGTAGCCTTGTGACCCTGATAAAGGCTGAGTTAGTTAAAACAGAGGTCTCTGGGAATAGCAAGGTAGCTGTTATTTGTGTGCATGGGGACACCCGAGAGTATCCAGTGACTACAGTGTGTTTCGAGACCCCCAAAGGTACCCTCTCTCATCCAGTGGGCTTAGTATCTCAGTTACCGTATGACGCCATTGTGGGAAGGGATTTTCCGAAGTTCTGGGAACTGTGGGATGATCCTGAGCCCCCCACTGGTGCCCCTATGTACCAGGAATGTGATAGCCAGAACTCCCCTGAGAGTGGTGAGGACTCTCCGGAATTTCCCTTATCAGTATTGGCAGGGGAGACTCAAGAAACTGGAGAGGAGCCCACCTCCTCAGACGAAAACCTACCGTCTGTGGAGTTTTCTGATCTTGAGGTTCACAGGGAAAACTTTGCCACAGAACAGTTGAAAGACCCCGCCCTAATAAAGGCACGCGAAAACGTAGTGAAAATAGATGGCGAGTTAGTGAACCCAGATAATACCTGCACTTACCCATACTTCAGCGTAGAGAAGGACCTACTGTATCGGGTGGCAAAAAGGGCAGAAGAAACCGTTGAGCAGCTTGTGGTGCCCAAACCTTACAGGAAGTTGGTGTTGGAGTTGGCCCATGGGCACATTCTTGGAGGTCATCTGGGGACAGAGAAAACCCGAGAGAGGGTATTACAGAGATTCTATTGGCCGGGGGTGATGAAGGACATAGAAAATTATTGTTCCTCCTGCCCTGTGTGTCAGAGGTCGGCCCCGATGCCACATTTCCGTAGCCCGCTGGTCCCTCTACCCATCATTGAGGTCCCGTTTGAGAGGATCGCCATGGATTTGGTAGGTCCTATAATCAAGTCCGCTAGGGGGCACCAGTACATATTAGTTATAATGGACTATGCCACCCGTTATCCAGAAGCGATCCCTCTCCGAAATACCTCGGCCAAAACCATAGCCAAAGAGCTATCTCTTGTGTTTAGCCGGGTGGGTATTTGTAAAGAACTGCTTACGGACCAAGGTACACCCTTTATGTCCCGGGTTATGAAGGAGCTGTGTAAATTGTTCAAAGTGACGCAATTACGTACATCTGTGTATC
The DNA here is from genome assembly GCA_029206835.1 of Rana muscosa. Lineage (NCBI taxonomy): Eukaryota > Metazoa > Chordata > Amphibia > Anura > Ranidae > Rana > Rana muscosa. Next base: position 917,458,166 of record CM055116.1, read on the forward strand.
ACCCCCAAACCGATGGGCTGGTTGAAAGATTCAACAAAACCCTAAAACAAATGTTGAAGAAAGTGGTGGATAGAGATGGAAAGGATTGGGACTGTCTACTTCCTTATCTGATGTTTGCTATTAGGGAGGTGCCCCAATCCTCTACGGGATTCTCCCCCTTTGAGTTACTGTATGGGAGACACCCAAGAGGGCTGTTGGATATTGCCAAGGAAACTTGGGAAAGTGAGAGTTCTCCCCACAGGAGTGTGATTGAGCATGTCGCCCTGATGCAAGACCGAATTGCACAGGTAATGCCCATCGTGAAGGAACATTTGGCCCAAGCGCAGTTAGCACAGCAGAGAGTGTACAACCGTGGAGCCAAGACCCGTACCTTTTCCCCGGGGGATAGGATACTGGTACTTGTCCCTACGGTTGAAAGTAAATTCCTTGCCAAATGGCAAGGCCCCTACGAGATAATGGAAAAAGTGAGTGAAGTGAATTACAAGGTCAGACAACCAGGAAGGCGAAAGCCCGAACAGATCTATCACGTTAATCTGTTGAAAGCCTGGAGGGATAGAGAGTCCCTAGTCGCAGACACTTGGTCACCAGCTCAAACTGGTTGCGTGATTCCTGAGGTTGGAATAGCAGCCACCTTGTCACAACCCCAACAACAGGAGGTTAAGGAGTTTGTGCTTCGCAACAAGGAGGTATTCTCTGAGCTGCCGGGACAAACATTTGGGGTAGAGCATGACATCATTACCCCGCCCGGTGAAAGGGTGAAGTTAAAACCCTATCGGATCCCAGAGGCCCGACGGGAGGCAATACGGGAGGAAGTACAGAAAATGCTGAACTTAGGGGTGATAGAGGAGTCCCAAAGTGATTGGTCTAGTCCCATTGTGTTGGTGCCTAAACCGGATGGGAGCTGGCGATTTTGTAACGATTTTCGTCAGTTGAACAAAGTTACAAAATTTGACACCTACCCCATGCCACGTATAGATGAGTTGATCGACCGGCTGGGAACAGCCCGATACATGACGACTCTTGACCTCACAAAAGGGTATTGGCAAATCCCCCTGGCCAAATTGGCCAAAGAGAAAACCGCATTTGTAACCCCAGACGGGGCGTTCCAATATAAAAGAATGCCGTTCGGGTTACAGAATGCGCCGGCCACATTCCAGCGGAAAATGGACCAGATGCTGAGGCCCCATCGGAAGTATGCTGCGGCTTACCTGGATGACGTAATTGTCCATAGCACAGATTGGGCCTCACATCTGCCAAAAGTGCAAGCAGTCCTGGACTCTGTTCGGGAAGCGGGGTTTACGGCTAACCCCAAGAAGTGTACCACGAAGATCGAACGATTTGGGCCGTTCGCGCCAAATTCGAGTGACGCGAACGGCCCACAATGCACTACGCCATCGCAGTGTCATCCAGGCGCTGTGATTGGCCAAGCATGCACTGTGACCCCGCATGCTTGGCCAATCACAGCGCCGGCAGCGAGGAGAGCAATGATTGGCCACAGGCAGGATGCCTGTGGCCAATTATTGCTGAGGGTGTTTAGTACACGCCCCACACTATAAAAGGCCGCCAGCACGGCGGCCTAGTGTAGTGTGTTCCGGAGCAGGGAAAGACAAGCATAGGCAGGGACAGTGACATTTATTTCTTTCTTGCTTAACCTGGATTCCTTTAGTTTAGGGAAAGAGAAGGATAGGTAGGGAGAGTGTCAGTGTGTTTTACTGTGCCAGTCCTTGTTTCTAGGGACAAAGAAGGAAAGTGAGGGGATTTCTCCTTGTGCTATAGTGTGCTTTAAAAAAACATTTTTTCTAGGGACAGAAAACTGTAGGTAGGGAGAGTGTCAGTTTCTTTCACTGTGCCAGTCCTTGTTTCTAGGGACAAAGAAGGAAAGTGAGGGGATTTCTCCTTGTGCTATAGTGTGCTTTAAAAAAACATTTTTTCTAGGGACAGAAAACTGTAGGTAGGGAGAGTGTCAGTTTCTTTCACTGTGCCAGTCCTTGTTTCTAGGGACAAAGAAGGAAAGTGAGGGGATTTCTCCTTGTGCTATAGTGTGCTTTAAAAAAACATTTTTTCTAGGGACAGAAAACTGTAGGTAGGGAGAGTGTCAGTTTCTTTCACTGTGCCAGTCCTTGTTTCTAGGGACAAAGAAGGAAAGTGAGGGGATTTCTCCTTGTGCTATAGTGTGCTTTAAAAAAACATTTTTTCTAGGGACAGAAAACTGTAGGTAGGGAGAGTGTCAGTTTCTTTCACTGTGCCAGTCCTTGTTTCTAGGGACAAAGAAGGAAAGTGAGGGGATTTCTCCTTGTGCTATAGTGTGCTTTAAAAAAACATTTTTTCTAGGGACAGAAAACTGTAGGTAGGGAGAGTGTCAGTTTCTTTCACTGTGCCAGTCCTTGTTTCTAGGGACAAAGAAGGAAAGTGAGGGGATTTCTCCTTGTGCTATAGTGTGCTTTAAAAAAACATTTTTTCTAGGGACAGAAAACTGTAGGTAGGGAGAGTGTCAGTTTCTTTCACTGTGCCAGTCCTTGTTTCTAGGGACAAAGAAGGAAAGTGAGGGGATTTCTCCTTGTGCTATAGTGTGCTTTAAAAAAACATTTTTTCTAGGGACAGAAAACTGTAGGTAGGGAGAGTGTCAGTTTCTTTCACTGTGCCAGTCCTTGTTTCTAGGGACAAAGAAGGAAAGTGAGGGGATTTCTCCTTGTGCTATAGTGTGCTTTAAAAAAACATTTTTTCTAGGGACAGAAAACTGTAGGTAGGGAGAGTGTCAGTTTCTTTCACTGTGCCAGTCTTTGTTTCTAGGGACAAAGAAGGAAAGTGAGGGGATTTCTCCTTGTGCTATAGTGTGCTTTAAAAAAACATTTTTTCTAGGGACAGAAAACTGTAGGTAGGGAGAGTGTCAGTTTCTTTCACTGTGCCAGTCCTTGTTTCTAGGGACAAAGAAGGAAAGTGAGGGGATTTCTCCTTGTGCTATAGTGTGCTTTAAAAAAACATTTTTTCTAGGGACAGAACACTGTAGGTAGGGAGAGTGTCAGTTTCTTTCACTGTGCCAGTCCTTGTTTCTAGGGACAAAGAAGGAAAGTGAGGGGATTTCTCCTTGTGCTATAGTGTGCTTTAAAAAAACATTTTTTCTAGGGACAGAAAACTGTAGGTAGGGAGAGTGTCAGTTTCTTTCACTGTGCCAGTCCTTGTTTCTAGGGACAAAGAAGGAAAGTGAGGGGATTTCTCCTTGTGCTATAGTGTGCTTTAAAAAAACATTTTTTCTAGGGACAGAAAACTGTAGGTAGGGAGAGTGTCAGTTTCTTTCACTGTGCCAGTCCTTGTTTCTAGGGACAAAGAAGGAAAGTGAGGGGATTTCTCCTTGTGCTATAGTGTGCTTTAAAAAAACATTTTTTCTAGGGACAGAACACTGTAGGTAGGGAGAGTGTCAGTTTCTTTCACTGTGCCAGTCCTTGTTTCTAGGGACAAAGAAGGAAAGTGAGGGGATTTCTCCTTGTGCTATAGTGTGCTTTAAAAAAACATTTTTTCTAGGGACAGAAAACTGTAGGTAGGGAGAGTGTCAGTTTCTTTCACTGTGCCAGTCCTTGTTTCTAGGGACAAAGAAGGAAAGTGAGGGGATTTCTCCTTGTGCTATAGTGTGCTTTAAAAAAACATTTTTTCTAGGGACAGAAAACTGTAGGTAGGGAGAGTGTCAGTTTCTTTCACTGTGCCAGTCCTTGTTTCTAGGGACAAAGAAGGAAAGTGAGGGGATGTCTCCTTGTGCTATAGTGTGCTTTAAAAAAACATTTTTTCTAGGGACAGAAAACTGTAGGTAGGGAGAGTGTCAGTTTCTTTCACTGTGCCAGTCCTTGTTTCTAGGGACAAAGAAGGAAAGTGAGGGGATTTCTCCTTGTGCTATAGTGTGCTTTAAAAAAACATTTTTTCTAGGGACAGAAAACTGTAGGTAGGGAGAGTGTCAGTTTCTTTCACTGTGCCAGTCCTTGTTTCTAGGGACAAAGAAGGAAAGTGAGGGGATTTCTCCTTGTGCTATAGTGTGCTTTAAAAAAACATTTTTTCTAGGGACAGAACACTGTAGGTAGGGAGAGTGTCAGTTTCTTTCACTGTGCCAGTCCTTGTTTCTAGGGACAAAGAAGGAAAGTGAGGGGATTTCTCCTTGTGCTATAGTGTGCTTTAAAAAAACATTTTTTCTAGGGACAGAAAACTGTAGGTAGGGAGAGTGTCAGTTTCTTTCACTGTGCCAGTCCTTGTTTCTAGGGACAAAGAAGGAAAGTGAGGGGATTTCTCCTTGTGCTATAGTGTGCTTTAAAAAAACATTTTTTCTAGGGACAGAAAACTGTAGGTAGGGAGAGTGTCAGTTTCTTTCACTGTGCCAGTCCTTGTTTCTAGGGACAAAGAAGGAAAGTGAGGGGATTTCTCCTTGTGCTATAGTGTGCTTTAAAAAAACATTTTTTCTAGGGACAGAAAACTGTAGGTAGGGAGAGTGTCAGTTTCTTTCACTGTGCCAGTCCTTGTTTCTAGGGACAAAGAAGGAAAGTGAGGGGATTTCTCCTTGTGCTATAGTGTGCTTTAAAAAAACATTTTTTCTAGGGACAGAAAACTGTAGGTAGGGAGAGTGTCAGTTTATTTCACTGTGCCAGTCCTTGTTTCTAGGGACAAAGAAGGAAAGTGAGGGGATTTCTCCTTGTGCTATAGTGTGCTTTAAAAAAACATTTTTTCTAGGGACAGAAAACTGTAGGTAGGGAGAGTGTCAGTTTCTTTCACTGTGCCAGTCCTTGTTTCTAGGGACAAAGAAGGAAAGTGAGGGGATTTCTCCTTGTGCTATAGTGTGCTTGAAAAAAAATTTTTTTCTAGGGACAGAAAACTGTAGGTAGGGAGAGTGTCAGTTTCTTTCACTGTGCCAGTCCTTGTTTCTAGGGACAAAGAAGGAAAGTGAGGGGATTTCTCCTTGTGCTATAGTGTGCTTTAAAAAAACATTTTTTCTAGGGACAGAAAACTGTAGGTAGGGAGAGTGTCAGTTTCTTTCACTGTGCCAGTCCTTGTTTCTAGGGACAAAGAAGGAAAGTGAGGGGATTTCTCCTTGTGCTATAGTGTGCTTTAAAAAAACATTTTTTCTAGGGACAGAAAACTGTAGGTAGGGAGAGTGTCAGTTTCTTTCACTGTGCCAGTCCTTGTTTCTAGGGACAAAGAAGGAAAGTGAGGGGATTTCTCCTTGTGCTATAGTGTGCTTTAAAAAAACATTTTTTCTAGGGACAGAACACTGTAGGTAGGGAGAGTGTCAGTTTCTTTCACTGTGCCAGTCCTTGTTTCTAGGGACAAAGAAGGAAAGTGAGGGGATTCCTCCTTGTGCTATAGTGTGCTTTAAAAAAACATTTTTTCTAGGGACAGAAAACTGTAGGTAGGGAGAGTGTCAGTTTCTTTCACTGTGCCAGTCCTTGTTTCTAGGGACAAAGAAGGAAAGTGAGGGGATTTCTCCTTGTGCTATAGTGTGCTTTAAAAAAACATTTTTTCTAGGGACAGAAAACTGTAGGTAGGGAGAGTGTCAGTTTCTTTCACTGTGCCAGTCCTTGTTTCTAGGGACAAAGAAGGAAAGTGAGGGGAATTCTCCTTGTGCTATAGTGTGCCAAAGCATTCCTCATCAACCATCTTTGAAATCCTTGTTTTTTGGACAGTCAGGGAAATTGTCGTTGTGCTATTCTGTGCAAAAGCAATAATCCTCAACCATATTTAGAAATCCTTAAGTAAAGGGACAGAGAAGGACACCTGAAGGTAGCCCTTATTGCTTTTTTCCCATCTCCCTGCAGGCCATCTATTAGAATGTCTGGAAGGCAAACAAGGAGAGGCAGACAGTCAGGAGGCAATAAAAGAGGGCAAGCAGGCTCTGTGTCTGGGGGCAACAGTGCTGGTCGTGGACGCGGTGCATTGTCATCAGCACATGGCCATGGGACACGCTTGTCCTTCTTTTCGGCAGCTGGACATGTTGAGCCACATCATGCCGAAGACTTGGTAGAGTGGATGACCAAGCCCTCCTCCTCCTCCTCATCCTCTCTCACCCAGGCTCAGGGTACTGGCAAAGCAGCTGCCAAAGCGTCCTCTTCCCTGGTATCAATGTCAGACTCATCATCAGTCACTCCTTCCCTAGACCCACCATGTCCTCCTCCTGAGGAGTCCCCCGAACTGTTTGAGCACAGTGTTGGGTACATGCTCCAGGAGGATGCCCAGCGTTTCGAAGGGTCTGATGATGAAACCCAGCTACAGGAAGGCAGTAGCGTGAGAGCAGACAGAGGGGATGCTCAAGAAGGACACCAATCTGGCAGTCATGTTCCAGCAGCTGCAGCATACTGCCAGATTGGCTCCAGTGATGAGGAGGGAGGGGATGATGAGGTCACTGACTCCACGTGGGTGCCTAATAGGAGAGAGGAGGAGGAGGAGGATGAGGAGGAGGCACATCTCCAACGAGGCAGGATGCCCTTTGGTGGCCAGCGTAAGGGCAGTACACCGACGGAATCACACCGCAGAGCTCCGCCTGTGCAGGGCGCTGCCTCTGCCCGTCATTCAAAAAGTTCCTTGGTGTGGGCCTTTTTTGAGGCTAGTGCATCAGATCGCACAGCTGCTGTTTGCAACATATGTCTCAAGCGTATATCGCGTGGCCAAAACATCAGCCGCTTGGGTACCACATGCCTGACCAGACATATGTTGACCTGCCATGCAGCTCGTTGGCAAGCCTACCTCAAAGACCCACACCAAAGAACAAAGCGGACCTCTCCTTGCACTGCATCAGCTGGGGTCTCCAACCCCACTATAACTTCAGTCCTCTCTGAAACATGCACTGAGAGGAATGAAGGTGTAGAATTAGGTGTGTCACAGCCAAGTACTTGCGGCCACTCTGCTAGCAGTACACCGACGTCCGATTCTAGCAGGCAAATTTCGCTGCCCCAGCTGCTGGACCGTCGAAAGAAGTTCACTCCCAGCCATCCACATGCCCAGCGGTTGAATGCTAGCTTGGCTAAATTGCTAGCGCTTCAACTGCTGCCTTTTCAGTTGGTAGACTCGGCCCCCTTCCGTGAGTTTGTGCAATGTGCGGTTCCTCAGTGGCAGGTTCCCAAACGCCACTTTTTCTCACGGAAGGCTATTCCGGCTCTCTACCGGCATGTGGAAGGCAATGTCTTGGCCTCGCTGGACAGGGCGGTCAGCGGTAAGGTGCATATTACCGCTGGCTCATGGTCCAGCAGGCATGGACAGGGACGTTACCTTTCTTTCACGGCCCATTGGGTCACTCTTTTGGCAGCTGGGAAGGATGCAGGACAAGGTGCAGTAGTGTTGGAGGTTGTTCCACCGCCACGCCTCCAAAATGCTACTACTGGTTGTGACACACCTCTCTCCTCCACCCCCTCCTCTTCTTCTTCCTCCATGGCCTCTTCCTGTGGTTTGTCCTATGAACCAGCGGTGCTCCGTAGCCGTTCACGGGGCTACGCAAGTACGCAGGCAAAAAGATGCCATGCCGTGCTTGCGCTGGTGTGTTTGGGGGACAGAAGCCACACTGGGGCAGAGGTCCTGTCTGCTCTGCAGGGCCAGGCCGAGAGGTGGTTGACGCCACGCCAGCTTAAGCCAGGAATGGTGGTTTGCGACAATGGCACCAACCTCCTCTCCGCCCTCCGACAGGGACAACTGACCCATGTGCCCTGTGTGGCTCACGTCCTTAACCTGGTGGTGCAGCGGTTCTTGGGCAGGTACCCGGGCTTACAGGATGTCCTGAGGCAGGCCAGGAAAGTCTGTGTGCATTTCCGCAGATCTTATAATGCCAGTGCTCGCCTGGCTGAGCTGCAAAAGGAGTTGAACCTGCCCAAGAACCGCCTTATATGTGACATGCCCACCAGGTGGAACTCAACGTTGGCCATGCTGCAGCGGCTGCACACGCAGCAGAGGGCCATCAATGAGTACCTGTGCGACTACGGCACCAGGACAGGGTCAGGGGAGCTTGTTTTTTTTTCTCCACGCCAGTGGGGCATGATCAGGGATGCATGCACTGTCCTGGCACCATTTGAGGAGGCCACGAGGATGGTGAGCAGTGACAGTGCATGCATCAGTGACACTGTACCTCTTGTCCACCTGTTGGAGCACACGCTGCGTGGAATAATGGACAGGGCACTTGAGGCAGAACAGAGGCAGGAAGAGGAGGACTTCCTTGCCTCTCAAGGCCCCCTTTACCCAGACAGTGTTCCTTCTGTCCCACCCATCGCACAGGAAGAGGAGGAGGAGGAGGAGGATTGTGTCAGCATGGAGGTGGAGGCTGGCACTCAGCATCATCAGCAGCAGTCTTTTAGGGATGATTTACAGTCCCAAGAAAACAGTGGACTTGTACGTGGCTGGGAGGAGGTGGCTGCGGATCATGTCGTCCTTAGTGACCCAGAGGACTCCGGAGCGAATGCCTCAGCAAACCTACGCTGCATGGCCTCCCTGATCCTGCAAAGTCTGCGGAAGGATCCTCGTATTCTTCAGATCAAGGAGAGGGACCATTACTGGCTGGCCACTCTCCTTGATCCACGGTACAAGGGTAAGGTTGCGGACCTTATGCAGAGGGAGCAGAGGATGAGACAACTCCGGGAGGCCTTGCAGAAAGGTCTGTGCAACGCGTTCCCAGAGACTGGGAGGTTACAAACTCCTGGTCCTGGACAACGAGTTGCTGAGGCTTCGGCCAGTCAAAGAAGGAGCGGTGGGGAAGGTGGCCGTCTGACCGATGCGTTCAGACAATTCTTTAGTCCGCAGCCCCAAAGTATGATCGGTTCCAGCAACCATCACCAGCGTCTGATAAACATGGTGCAGGAATATCTAGGGGCAAGGTCAGACTTGGACACCTTCCCCACCGAAAATCCTCTGGCTTACTGGGTCTTGAGGATGGATCACTGGCCAGAGCTTGCACAGTATGCAATTGAGCTACTGGCCTGTCCTGCATCCAGCGTTCTTTCGGAACGCACATTCAGTGCTGCTGGAGGATTTGTCACGGATCACAGGGTGCGCCTGTCCACCGACTCTGTTGATCGACTGACTTTCATCAAGATGAACCAGTCTTGGATCACCACCAGCTACCACACACCTGATGCTGATATAACAGACTAATTGATTTTAACATGTCACATCCCTTCAAGACTGATGCTGATGCTGAGTGCCTGTGCTGTTATGTTGACTGGCTATCCTCCTCCCCCGAGTCCTCAATGATACGATTGATGATGATAGCTTGGAAGATCATTTTTGTTTATGGGTGCCGCCACCAGTGGCTAAGGCCCAATTTTTCAGCCCCTGTTTTACAGGGGCGTGTAATTCCAATTTTTTTAGCAATAATTTGCCATAGGGCTCATTGCTGTGCTCCAAGTACAGTATCTGTGAGGGGTTGGAGTGTTGTGGCACCAGTGCCTAAGGCCCAATTTTTCAGCCCCTGTTTAACAGGGGCGTGTCATTACAATTTTTGAAGCAATACTTTGCAACAGGGCTCATTGCTGTGCTCCAAGTAACGTATCTGTGAGGGGTTGTAGTGTTGTGCCACCAGTGCCTAAGGCCCAATTTTTCAGCCCCTGTTCAACAGGGGCATGCAATTACAATTCTTGATCTAATAATTCACAGCAGGGCCCATTGCTGCACCCACCAAGAGTAACTCTGAGGGCTTACAGTGTTGTGGCAAAGCCACCACCACCACCACCACCACGAAAGGCCCAATTTTTCAGCCCCTGTTCAAAAGGGGCATGTAATTACAATTTTTGATCTAATAATTCACAGCAGGGCCCATTCCTGCACCCACCAAGAGTAATTCTGAGGGCTTACAGTGTTGTGGCAACACCACCACCACCACCACCACGAAAGGCCCAATTTTTCAGCCCCTGTTCAAAAGGGGCATGTAATTACAATTCTTGATCTAATAATTCACAGCAGGGCCCATTCCTGCACCCACCAAGAGTAACTCTGAGGGCTTACAGTGTTGTGGCAACACCACCACCACCACCACCACCACGAAAGGCCCAATTTTTCAGCCCCTGTTCAACAGGGGCATGCAATTACAATTCTTGATCTAATAATTCACAGCAGGGCCCATTGCTGCACCCACCAAGAGTAACTGTCAGGGCTTACAGTGTTGTGGCACCAGCACCACCATCAAAGGCCCAATTTTTACTACCACTGTTCAACAATTATATGTAATTAAAATTCCTGATATAATAGTTGACAGCAGGGCGTTCCAGCACCAACCAAGAGTAACTGTGAGTGCTTACAGTGTTGTGCCAACACCAACAACTAAGGGGCCTATTTCTGCAGAGTATATACGGCAGGTCCCTACTTTCAAACATCCAACTTACAAACGACTCCTACTTGGAAACGCAAGAAGACAACAGGAAGTGAGAGGAAATCTACCACTAGGAAGCAAAATTCTCTCCTGTAAGAATAAATATGGGAGAAAGGTGTCTCCTCTGTACTGATGCTTTATCAGCAATCCCTGTTTCAAGAAAAACACCACATTTCAAAAACAGTTGTCATTGGGACGGAAAGTGAGGTGAAATGTTCTGAACAGGGGCACAGACAGCAAAACAAATGTTACAGGGGTGATAACCCTTACCTATGTTTTCCAAAAAGTTTAAAAATAGATTTTTGGGCTGGAGCTACACTTCAACAATGTACCTGTTCAAAATTACAAACAGATTCTACATAAGAACAAACCTACAGTCCCTGTCTTGTATGCACCGCCTGTATACGGCTGTTCAGAGTATATAGGGCCTTTTTTATTTTGTGTGCGGGGTTCCCCTTAATATCCATACAAGACCCAAAGGGGCTGGTAATGGGCTGGGGTAGGGGGTGGGGGGGGTCATGGGGTAGCTATGCCATTTTTCTTAAAGATTTTCATCCATATTACCGGGACCAGACATTACATTAAAGCCGCAAGCAGTTTTAAATGGCTTTTTTTTCCTTTAGAAGTGTCATTTTGTGCAGGGACAGTTCTAAACACGGGAAACACGTGGCACTTCACAGGCATACTTTAGACACCCCCCAGGTACGATATTTAAAGGAATATTTGACTCTTTTTTTTTTCACTTTATGCATCATTAAAATGACTGCTCCCGAAAAACGACCGTTTTTAAAACTTCTTTTTGCATTGATACATGTCCCCTGGTGCAGAACCCGGGTTCCCAAACCCTTTTTAGGACAATAACATGCATAATAGTTGTTATAATTAGCACTTTAGAATTCGAACGTTCGCATCCATTGTATTTAATAGGGTTCTAATGTTCGTACGAACTTTCGGTCCGTTCGCGGGTTCTGGTGCGAACCGAACCCGGGGGTGTTCGGCTCATCACTATTGGCAAGGACTCTTCTTGGAGACCAGGTTCTGTTCTTCTATCATGAGTGGCTTCTTCTGATCTTACAGCAACATGATGTGTGTGTGTGCTTATGCCTAAAACCCCCTTTTATGTGTTTACCATAGTTACCAAACAACAGAAAACATACCCGTTTACTGTAGCTGTAGAAACAATGGACTGTTGAATACAACAATGCTATCTACCCATTGTCTACTCAAACCAAACCTATTAGTAATCTAACAGTCATTCTTTCAGTTTGAGAGCTGAAAGAAATCTCAAACAAGTAATGTCTTACTTGTTTACTGTAGCTATAGAGACAATAGCCTGTTGAATACAACAATGGTATCTAACCCCATTGTATGAAAACTACATTTGTTTGAGAAATCTACTCAAACCAAAAAAACTGACAGTAATCTGACCAACTCACTATTGTAATATTGTCTCATGTATCCTATGTCTGATTAATATAAAAAATCATATTTTTAACAAACGCAACACAGCACTGTACATATGTTTCTTGAATCACATACAAGTATGGTAACTAGTATTTAGGGACCCATGCTCATCTCAATTCTATGGGGAAAATGAGAGCTTGTAAATGCCCGTTCTCACCTTAAAGTGGAAATTGTAGGTCAGACAAAATGGGAGCTGCCACCGCTGACTTTGTTTAAAAGTACAGGCATCGGAAACATCATTCTGAGCCTTGCTTCATTGCTGCGGTAAGTGGTAGACAGCCAATCACATAAATTGAACACAAATAAAATTCCATTACTCAGGCTTCATTTATAGGTAGGTGGATTTGATTATTTTGCTGAAATTTTTTTAGTGAGCCCCAAAGGAATTGGTTATGTATATAGTCAACCGGAATACCAACTTGTCCCATTTTGTTACTGACCCAGCAAAACCCCCATGCAATTCCTAACTCTAAAAATCATAAATTACCCTTGTAAATATGTACATATTACAGTAAATTGGACAGGTTATCCTGGCTAAACCCTAATCTAAAAAAAAAAAAATCTCCTAAAATATGTTACTTTATATGCAGGACTTTTTTTTTAACCATGTATTATCCTGTGTACTTCCTTTAACAATTTGGCTTTGGGTTATATCACCCATGTTATTGAACGAATGAATGATAGTCTGCAGATATGACAACACATTACACTTCCAGATGTAAATAAAATACTTAAACATTTTCTGTGCATGTCCTTTAAAATCAACACTTCAGGCAGCATCATATTAGGAAAAAATAAATAAAAATCTGATTACTATACTTTGCTGGTTTTCAGCTAGTTGTTACCCTCAGTCTAGCTAAGTGGGTGTATCAGGAGCTGAAACCATCATTGACCAAGAAAACCGGAGTTAGACTTACCGGTAACTCTTTTTCTAGGAGTCTTCCAGGAAAGCCTCTGAGACATAGGGCTCCTCCCTCCGGGACAGGAAACACACATACCCATTATCTTTAAAGGTGGTCCTCCAGGCCTCCCTCTTCAGTTTACCAAAGAACTACCGGAAGGCTCTGAAAGACATAACACACTAACACATCGTTAGTACATAACTCCAACACCTAGTTAATAGCAAACACCGGGTGGGAAAACCAGGCTGTCCTGGAAGACTACTAGAAAAATAGTTACAGGTAAGTCTAACTCCGGTTTTCTCCTTTCGTCTTCCAGGACAGCCTCTGAGATAAGCAAGGAACTTACTTTGTCAGGGCGGGACCACTGCCTGGAGGACCTTTTGTCCAAATGTCTGCTCCCTCTCAGACAACAAATCCAGACGGTAATGTCTTGCAAAGGTAGAGTATGATGACCATGTTGCTGCTTTGCAGATGTCCTCCGGGGAGGCTCCAGCCCATTCTGCCCAAGATGCTGAGACTACCCTGGTAAAATGTGCCTTAACCAATGGCGATTGTCTACCTTCTAACTGATAAGTTTCTAAAATTGCCATCCTTATCCATCTGGCAATGGTCGATTTAGATGCTCTATAACCTTTGCGGACCCCCGCAAAATTAACAAAAAGTGAATCTGAGATTCTGAAACTCTTAGCGACTTCTAAATAAATTAAAATACTTCTTTTGATGTCTAACAAACTTAAAGATCCCTCCTCATCTTCCTCTGAGGTGGGGCGAAACGTAGGTAGGACAATGTCCTGCGTCCTATGAAACATAGATGCCACTTTAGGGAGGAAACTAGGATCTGTCCTAAGTATGATCCTGTCCTCCAAAATTAACAAAAAAAGGCTCCCGTATGGACAGAGCCTGCAAATCACTCACCCGTCTGGCTGAGTACAATCTATTTTAGTAATGATTTCTCCAGGGGTTCAAAAGGACTACCCGTAAGAGCCCTGAGAACCAAAGACAGATCCCAAGTGGGGCAGGTTCTAACCTTCACCGGCCTACATCTCGCTAGAGCCTTGAAAAAATTTCCAACAAATTGATTTTGCTGTAGTGAAGTCTGGAGTAAAATACTTAAAGCTGCTGTCTGAACCTTTAGGGTACTGATAGACAGGCCCAGTTCTACACCTGCCTGGAGGAAATCCAGTACCGCCAGAATCCCAGGATGAACTAGCCCCTGCTCTCCTAGCCAGGAAAGAAATCTCTTCCATACCTTAGCATAAATTGCACTGGTTACCGGCTTACGGCACTCCAGCAGAGTTTTAATCACTCTGTCTGAAAAACCCTGAGCTTTTAGCAGTTGTTCCTCAGATACCAGGCCGTTAATTTTAGGTTCTCTATCTGTGGGTGGAGAACAGGACCTTGGGAGATCAGATCTTCCCTGACTGGAAGAGTCAATGGAGGACAAATGGTCAGTCTCTTCAAGTTGGCAAACCACGGCCTCTTTGGCCAGAATGGAGTAATTATGATTAGGTCCGTAGATTCTGACAGGAATCTTTGAAGAACCGCGGCTATCAGTCTTACTGGAGGGAAGGCATAACACAGGTTGAACTGCCAAGGATTGGCGAAGGCGTCTATTCCTGTGGCCTGGTCCAATGGGTGGACAGAAAAGAACTGTGGCACCTTCTTGTTGGCCTCCGAAGTGAAGAGGTCCAACTCCGGCTTTCCCCAATGCTGCACAATCTCTTTGAATACCTCCCTGTTGAGGGACCATTTGTCTTGTCCTATGTGCTGATGACTGAGGAAGTCCGCCAGAGAATTCTGCGAGCCTTTTAGATGAACTGCTGACAGAGAGGACAGGTTCACCTCGGCCCAACACAGGATTTTGTTCGCTATGACCTGAAGAGCTGGGCTCCTTGTGCCCCCCTGTCTGTTTATGTAAGCGACAGCCGCTGCATTGTCGGTTCGCACCTGAACGTGCAGGCCAGCTATCCGGGACTGAAAGGTCTCTATAGCCCTGAGGATCGCCAGAAGCTCCCTCTTGGTTTGAGGATCAACGAGCCTCTACAGGAGACCAGAACCCCTGGGCTAAGTTTTTCTCCAGATGGGCCCCCCAACCCAATGCACTGGCATCGGTAGTTATCACTATGGCCGTATGCCTGGCCCATGACAGACCCTTCTCCAAGTTGTGATGGGCTCACCACCACCATAAAGTCCTTTTGACCTTGGTTGAAAGGGGCATAGGATGATCCAGACTCTTTTTGCCATCCCAGTGACTCAACATGAGACCCTGTAGAGGGCGCTGATGCAGCCTTGCCCACGGAACAGCTGGAAAGGACGACATCAAACTCAGTACCCTCATAACATCCCTGATTGGGGCTGATAGGATAGAAGCGGGGCTACTACCTGATCCACCTTCAGAATCTTTTCCTTGGGAAGAAAGACTTTCATCTCCACTGAAGAGATTCTGTATCCCAAGTATAGGACCTCCTGGGACTGGGGGCAGCTGAGATTTGTCCTGGTTGATCAATCACCCCAGAGAAAGAAGGAAACTCTGGGCCTCCTGTAGGTCTTTCTCCAGTAGATGAAAAGATGGGGCAACAAACAGGAGATCGTCCAGGTAGGGGATTACCAGTAATAGCCTTGACTCTCAGCAGGGCCAGGGCCTCTGCCAGAACCTTCGTAAAGATTTTCGGCGACGAGAACAGACCGAAAGGGAGTGCTCGGAACTGGTAGTGCAGGACTTCTGCATCTATCTGTACTGCCAGCCTTAGGAATTTTTTAATTCCTGATGTATGGGGATATGCAAGTAGGCATCCCCAAGATCTACTGTGGCCATGAAACAGCCTGGGAACAGGAGGTTGGTCACAGAAAATATTGATTCCACCCTGAACCGCTTGTATTTTACAAATTTGTTCAGGGAACGAAGATTCAGGATTAACCATAACTTCCCGGAAGGTTTCTCCACGACAAACACGTGAGAATACACCCCCTGACCCTGCTTCTTCAGGGGCACCTGAATAAGGACTCTTTGATCCACTAGATCCCCTAACAGACCCAAAGCCTTTGCTTTTTCCCGGTCTCTGGGCAGCTGGAACATTGAGGGGGGAACCGAATCAAACTCCAATCTGTAACCATTCCTTATGATGTCCAGAATGAACGGGCTTGGAGTTGAATTGGTCCATTGTGGGAGAAACTCCCCCAGTCTCCCTCTCACTGGGACACAGGAGTCACTGGGGTTTAGGGGTGGTTTGAGGAGGATTAAATAAGATTCCTCCTCTTCCATGTCCCTTATGGCCCGTCCAATGTTTCTTAGGACGTCCATCCCTCTCCTGTTGGCCCTGATGCCTGGGGCCACGAAAAAAAAGCTTCTAGTTTTTCTTCTTCTTTTCAGGAAAGGCCTTTTTCCTATCCAGAGTTCTTTACAGCGCCTCCTGTAGACCTGGTCCGAACAGATGGTCACCCGAAAAGGGTAAACCACAAAGCTTAGGTTTAGAGGCGGGATCACCTGACCATGTTTTTAGCCATACAGCCCTTCTGGCTGCATTAACTAAAGCGGCAGCCCTGGCTGCCAGTTTTACCGACTCTGCGGAGGCGTCTGCCAGAAAGCCCACTGCTTTAAATAGTAAGGGGAAAGATTTTAACAACTGCTGTCTAGGAGTACCAGCAGAAATATGGGATTGTAATTGTGTGAGCCAGCACTCCAGATTTCTGGCCACACAAGTGGCTGCAAGGTCCGGTTTCAACCCTATCGAAGAGGCATCCCAAGCCCTCTTTAGCAGCACATCTCCCCTCTTATCCATGGGATCCTTGAGCGACCCCAGATCATCAAAGGCCAAGTCTGTCCTCTTAGAGACTTTGGCTAACGGTGCATCCAACTTTGGAATTTTATTCCATGGATGAGAAGCATCTGCTTCAAAGGGGAACCTCCGCTTGAGGTTACCAGAAAAGAAGGGCCTCTTTTCCGGCTGTTCCCACTCCAGCAAAATCGACTCAGAGTTATGTACAGGAAACACCCTGGCTTTCTGTGCACTTGACCCCTGATACATTAGGTCACGCTTAGAAAGTTGGACTTGCTCCTCACGAATTTCTAACGTGTCATAAATCGCTTTCAACAAATCTCCCACATCATCCAGAGAAAATTTGTATCTGGCACCCCTGGAGGAATCATCCTCCTCCTCAGAGCTGGAAGCTGAATCCGCCTGAGAAGAGGCTAGCGATCTTGGTACCCTCTCCCTAACCACCTCCTCCTCCTGACTGGGCTCAGACAGGGAGGGTGTACTGGCTGCTCTGTAAAGGGAAGATGAGGGACCCTGCACCCTATCCATCATTCCTTTGAATGATTGGAATGTGGATGCTAGCTCGTCCTTAACCGAACCCAGGATTTTGGGACACTCTGCCACAGAGTCATCCTTGACGAGGCTGCTGACACAATCAGGGCATAGAGTCTTCTCCCAGTTTGAGCCTAACTTAGCCCCACAAACGGCACACTTTTTTCTAGGCGGCTGCATATGAGTCTTGTCCGGGGCTTTCACCTAAAAGCCAAACAGAAGAGAAAGGACAGAAAAATTCCATCAGTATGCCTCCCTGACCCACACCACTAATGTGCTCGACTCAGCCTAGGAAGTGCCCAGCCCTCACCAGAGGTTCTCCACCCAGGGAGGGGTGCATAGGGTCCAATACCCTGACCCCCCCAGTGTAAGGAATGGTCCACCCTCACCACCTTACCTGGGAGGCGCCGGAGCCTGATGAACCGTAGTCTACAACCTGCACAGGTGTCTCCATTGTCAATGGTGCTTGCGCGGCCTCGCCAAGCCTTTTCACCGCTCCGGAATGCCTGGCTATCCACTGCTGCGCCTAAGAGACTGGAACCGTGTCTCAGGGCGCCCCTTGATGACGCGGTTCCGCCGGAAGACCACGTCACTTCCGCCCGCTGGAACGCAGAAGCCCCGCCCCCCGTGCGCTGTACCCAGAAGTGTCGGCCGAATCAGCGTGGCCGGCCAAGCGTCTCTCGCCACCCGGCCAGGACACAGCATCACCAGCACAGGTACAGGCAGAACAGGGAGACTGGGTCTGTGGTCACCAAAGGTCCTGCTCTCTCCGAGCTAGTGGCAGCGGTGGGGCCGGCAACCTCGCTCTTCCCCAGCAGGACAGAGGGGTGCCCAGGCAGAGGAGAGTCATCGCCAGGGGCTCTTCCTAGGACAGTCCTGAGACATGGAGCTCCTTTAGGTTCCTATAGCATGCTCCTTCCCGTCCGGCAGGAAACACAATAACTGAAGAGGGAGGCCTGGAGGACCACCTTTAAAAGATAATGGGTGTGTGTTTCCTGTCCTGGAGGGAGGAGCCCCATGTCTCAGAGGCTGTCCTGGAAGACGAAAGGAGAAAATGTAGCTATCTAGGTGCAATACCACTGTAAGTAATGGAGGAGAGCAGTGGCAATTCACAAGCAACTATACCTATAAGTGAGTGAAAAGACAAAACATTTTTAAAAGGCCAAGTTTAGTTTTAGGAGCATGTTACACCCTAAATATAGGCGTGACATGTTAACATGCGCTTATACACCCACTACCAGTGCTCCACGGTCACAATTTGAAAACAGCGTGGTTGTGCAGGCTCCGCCCACACAGCTGCACCATTCAGTTTCCTTTCAATGAATGAATTACAAGTACCGTTGGCCACTGCGACAGACCTCTTCTAGTTCTCAATGAACTGTAAGGGTGCTGGCAGGTGCTTTCGTAGTTCATAAATTCTTCCTGTAGTTCAGTAACTGTCTGTCGATATGGGAGGTATGAGCAGACAGCTGACAGAGTATGCAGGATCCTGTCATTGCATCCACAATCTGCTGATAACATGTGCAATGCTTTACAGGCTGCAGTGTGAAAAAAATAAATGCACAATTTTTACCTGCAAAAGGTAATGCTTTAATAAAAAAAGTTTGTACAATATTGCACAGAGAGGCCCCCCCTTTACCTCTTCTTCTGGGGTCCCCCTACAGTGCTCTTCGCTCCCCCTCTTCTGAATGTGCCCCTGCCCACCGCTCCCTCTTCACTGAATTTGATTGACAGCCACAGGGGACAAATGCTCCTGCTGCTCTTAGCAAAGCCTGTGAGCCCCAGTGTGCTTCCTAATTGCAAACCACCGCCGGCGTCATGAAGTGACATGGCAACGGTGGACGTCTGCTTTGACGTATTGATCCCCTAGGGCGCACGTGCACAGGGGGTCGCCGGATTGGAGTAGAAAGGCAAGCCCCTAAACAGTTACCTAGCAACAGTAGTAAATGGCCAGCTGGAAGTACACAATTAAGGAAAGGAACAGACACGTTTGAGGAGGCTGCAATTGCAGGTTAGTTCTCAGTGCAAATAGGATTCATTTTAGTATGAACAGAGTAAACAGATCCACTCTGGCCAAATTGGTTAGGACAGCCTGATGGCTGTTTTAGGTAAATAGGAAGCAAACACACAGGTTTATGGGCGGGATATGAGGTTATTGGATGTCAGAGGGCGAGCTGGGGGTTATTTCCTCTGTGCACTAATTGGTGAATGGTTCTTTAAAATAGTGGACTGTTTGTATCACAATTTGTTACATGCCTGATGAAGGGGTCCTGCGTGGCTCTGAAAATCGCTTTTCTTTTTTGATACTACGTGATTAACCACTTCAGATTCGCGATATTGCCGAAAGACGGCTGCAGCGCGGACCTGAATTGCCGGGGTGGACGTCCCTGGACATCCACTGTATTTTTACCTCCCCGCATCGCGGAAAATCTGTGTTGGCCGTGTCCCTTGGACACAGCCAATCACAGATCGTGCTGAATGGCCAATCACAGAGGCCATTCAGCACTCGATCTCACTGTCCAATGAGAGATGATCTCAAAATGTAAACATATGAGATCATCTCTCATTGCCAGCTCTCCCTCCTCACACAGAGACCGCGTGTGAGGAGGGAGAAAGATCTGTGCTAAAAGTGTGTAAAAAAAAAAAAAACACACACACCTTACAGTCAAACACAGTGCCCTGCAAGTGCCATCTGCCGCCAGTGCCACCTTTTATTAGCATCTCTAGTGCCACGTATCAGTGTCACGTGTCATCAGAGCCTTCTGTCATCGCCAACAATGGCTAAAAGATTATATTCAGCCGAGGAGGCGTACGATATACTTGCGGCCGACGGGAGCAACGGGGAGCTCTCCGATTCGGATTCCTCCGCAAATTCAAATTATGAGTCTGACGTGGACTACGAGCCTATACGGAGGAAGAGGAAGGAGGAGGGCCCGCCCGCCAGACGAAGGCGTTCTGCTGAGGAGGCAGTGCCATCCACCAGCACCGCAGTACCTCGGCAAGGAAGGCCACGTACCAGTGGGGTGTCACCTCAGTCCCAAAGGGTTAGGTCCCATGCCAGTCTTCCCTATACCCTTCAGTACCCCTTGTGGCTTCCTCCTAATTCAGGAGAAGCCAACTTTCCCCCTTTCACTGCCCAGCCAGGAGTCCAGGTGGACACAGAAAATTTTGCCCCGATTGACTTTTTAATTTAATTTTTACTGGAGGACATGCTTGCATCGATTGTGGCCCAGTGCAACCTTTATGCACAACAATTTATAGCAAGCAACCCAACGTCCTATTATGCCCATCCCTACGAATGGAGAGCCCTTACAGTGGAGGAGTTTAGAATTTTTTAGGGGCCTCACATTCTGTTTGGACTAAACAGAAAAAATCAAGTACGTTCATATTGGTCGTCCCGCCCCATCTACCATATGCCCATCTTTTCCTCAGCAATGCCCAAAAGCAGATATCTCATGATTATGAGATTCCTACACTACAATGACAATACCCAGTGCCCTCCCCGAAATTACCCAAAATTTTGAGAAGCTTTATAAAATTCGGCCACTACTAAATTATTTTTCTGAAACCTTCCCCCAGTTGTTTACCCCAGACCAACACATATGCGTGGATGAATCCCTTACAAAATTTTCTGACAGGCTGGGCATAAAACAATTTATTCCCACCAAGAGGGCCCGCTATGGGGTGAAGCTCTATAAAAATTGTGCGACCAAGCTATGGGGTATACGTAGGGAAGGACACCCAGCTGCTCCCCCCTAATTGCCCAGGCTACATTGGAACCAGCGGGAAAGTCGTTTGGAAACTCAAACCCACTCCTGGAGAAAGGCTACCACTTGTATGTGGACAATTTTTATACAAGTTTGCCCCTGTTCCGAAACCTTCACAGAAAGAACACTCCAGCATGCGGCACCGTATGGACGAACCGGAAGGGTTTTCCTCAAAGCCTCGTCAACAAGAAATTAAGAGGGGAGACGGCGAGTTTACGGAATGAGGAAATTCTGGCTGTAAAGTGGAGGGACAGAAGGGATGTGTACGTGCTTTCTTCCATCCACAACAATACATTTGTTGAGATCACCAGGAGGAATGGCCGGATCCAAAAACCAACATGTATCTACGAATACAATGAGTTCATGGGGGTAGTCGACTTCAACGACCAAATGCTCGAACACTACCTTTCCACAAGACGAACAAACCAGTGGTATAAAAAAGTTTCTATTTGTTTAATTTGGCCATGTTCAACTCCTATGTAATATATCGGAAATCCACTGAAAGACCCAAATCCTTCCTTTTCTTCCAGGAGGAAATCACCACTGCCCTTTTATACCCGAACGACCCACCAGAAAACATTAGATCCGATGTGATTAGCTGACTCTCTGAGCGCCACTTTCCAGATAAAATCCCTCCCAGACCAACAGGCCAAAAACATTAGAAAAAATGCCGGGTGTGCTTCAGAGGAGGAGTGAGAAGAGACTCCACTTTTTATTGTGCCCAATGTCCTTCCCAACCAGGCCTCTGCGTAGTTGGGTGTTTCCGCAGGTACCATACCAAACTCAATTATTAGTTTACTTCCTGCCATTTACCTTCACACCCCTTATGCCTCTGCTTGCTCTGTAACTGACCCTGGCTTGTTATTTGACCACGCTTCTGCCTACCGATTCTGTACATACCTCTGCCTGATCTGGAACTGACCCTGGCTTATTCAACCACGCTTCTGCCTACCGATTCCGTACATACCTCTGCCTGATCTGGAACTGACCCTGGACTGTTTGACCATGCTTTTTGCCTGCCTCTTGGACAGATCTTTTACCCTGCCAGTGGACTAGTGGGATTCATAGCACAGGGATCTCACATATGTGAGGTGCTCCAGAATTGTTTTTCTGGAAGAAAACAATTGTTTTTGTTTTCTCATTACCAGATTAGGGTTTGGAGACTCGGAGGCTTCAAAGAGATTTGGGTGGGAGAAGCCTCTACCCCTGTCCCCATTCTGTTCTGAACGAGGCCCTACTTCTGCCTGTAGGACCTATGCCATCATGCCTCTGCCTGTCGCATGAACTGACCACACCACATGGACCTTCCTACTACCAGGACCAATATTTTGGCACTGCTGACAATCTCTGCCTGGACTGTATATGGACAGTATCCCTGCCTGCTGCCTGGACAATTGTGTATGCCATTGCTGACCAAGTCCCTGCCTGCTGCCTGGACCAGTGTTAGCCTCCTGTGGACATCTGCGCTACTAAAACCTCAGGTAATCTTTTGTTTACCCTTTGCTCGGCATAATGTATTTTGGGGTGTAATTCTTGGTATGTGCATGCTATGTGTCCCTAGAACATCTGATGGTGTTCCTTGCATGTTAGGCCTCTGTGGCCAGGCTGTGTAAAAGTCTCACACATGTGGTATCGTAATACTCAGGAGGAGTAGCAGAATGTATTTTGGGGTGTAATGTCTGCTATGTACATGCTATTGTTGTGGAAAAATTTATTAATGTATGTTGTCAGATGTCCCCCCAATGTCAGTTTTGCTGTAATGCGCTCATCTGAGCGTATTTGCACATACATGCGTTGGTGGAAGATCGGTGGCGGGAAAATCTTCCTATGGAAACAGCGATGTTTGCTCCATTTAGAGATGTTGTTTTGCGCCCCGTTGGGGGACTGGCCACCTCCTGACGGGGGGCGTTAAATGACTCCGAGCGCACACATCTGTGTCCACAAGAACAGTAGCATAACTGTAAAACAGTTGTGGTCCATTGAGGCATAATTGTCATATAGTTTCCGTCATTGGTAGCAGTGAGTTGGTTTGCACACGGCTCTGTACAAAGCCATGCTTTCTACTGTTCCTTTGTCTCACAGAAAGCATGACCCCTGTACACAGCCGTTTGCACACATCACTGCTAGGATTATATTTGAATTTAAACATGTCTGTGATTGGTTCTTTTGAAAATATACAAAATGTCTGAATGGCTGTTCTGTGAAGCCACACCTTTTGTTGCCCATGTTTACTATAAATAAACAGAGCTGGCTATCCCAGGGGACACTCTGCTCTGAGATGACTTGACGATAAGATCTGTGTTGGTGCTTTCCTTGAATGAATGATGGAATGAACGGTGAGTGGAATTTAGCAACTTAACTTAAAGATAGCATTATTGCAAAAAGATGAAATCTGATGTGTGCTTAGGTAAGCACAGGAAATATAGGCTGTGAGCACTGCATAGAACCTGTAATTCCACGACAAATGGCGACTCACGGTGGGACTAATTGCAGCCTCTTTGAGCTTCACATCAGCAGAGGGGGAGTATGGATGTATGATGTGATGCGTGAAGAGGCTGTACTTTGTAAAAGAACAATTTTTTTTGTCTTTTTGAAATAATGCTGTATGTCTGAGAGATGTGTGTGTGTGTGATTTTGTTGGGAGAGAGATCGTATGCCTGCATGTGCCTGGGTGTTTGTGTGGGTAAGCTGTTTGCTGTAAGAGTGTTTGGCTGCATTGAGCCATAAGCTATGTGCTTTAGTGGGGGAGGGGCAGGCAGCATGGCCATCACTGCTAACATGTTTGAAAGTTGTGTATCTATTGACTTTCCAATTTTTAGAACAAAGTTGTGTGTAGTGTTTGTGCCTGTGTGAATGCTGATGGAAACTGTATATTGTGTATGAAATGAGAAATATAGACTGTATGTGATTAGATTGTTTGGCTGCATTGTTATTGATGGCCGCTGCATTGAGCCATAAGCCATGTGCTTTAGTGGGGGAGGGGCAGCCAGCATCTATCAGTTACAATGGTGGAAGTTGGTGACTCTCTGTAAATAGCATGCAGGGGATACGCCCTGAGAGATAATCTGATGTACAAGCAACAATATACTGTATGTGTGTAGTGTTTGAGATTTTTATGAAAAATAGAAATGGATAAATTGTGATTTCTACCTTTTGTAGGGGACAAAGACACATGTCCCCATAAGTGTAAAAATATTTTAAGTAAAGAGTTGGGTTTTTGAGTTGAAAGTTCCCGCCGCATATCCAAGTGGCCAGGCATTGCTAGAAGGCAGACAATAGTATGTCTCTGCGATGGCTTGTTATGGAAGCTGAGGCCACTGTGTGTGTGAACTTTAGGTAGAGAAAAGTGTTGAATATCTCAGAGTATATTAACTTAGAGAAATGAATATGTTTTTAATATTGTCATGTAACTTACATTTATTGAATGTGCTGTTTAGTGGCAAAAGGGTTTTAAAATGTTTAAGTGGTCATGTGGTGTCTCAGGTGTGAGGCTTTGTGGAGATGACATGTGGTCCTTGTAGAGTGTAGGTGACTCAAGACACACATTTTTCAGTGGATTTTGATGATCATTTAGAAAAATCTCAATGGTGTAGTCTGTCTTTGTGGAGAAAAACATTTTTGATTTTCTTTTAAAGACATGCTGGTTTTGGCGGAAAAGAAATACATGCGTTAATGGCGCCATTCTTGGCTTTTGTCAGCCTTGTGGTTTGTCTGCCATTTTGAGGCACAGTTTTTCCTTAGCCTGTGGGTATCCTATAAGGGAAGGTGCAGCCACCTTTCCTTTGGGTGTGATATCATGTGACCATGCTGTGGCATTCGTCAGCTATGTTGCTGGTGGAATTTCTCAGTTTATGATGTTTGGTGCGAATGTAGTGCGGTCTTTTCTGCGTTGGAACCTGGTGGAGGCCATGTGTGTTTTTTCTTTGTGTGGGGGAACCCATGTGGTGTTCATTGTGACGTCCCATGCTGGTTTTGGCGGGAAAAATTGCATGCGTTAATGGCGCCATTGTTGTTGTTGTCCATGAGGCTTGCGATGGTTCATCCACCATTCATGGGCTTGTCTCTGGTAAGCTGTTACCTTACCTTTGTTTGCTGATGTCACTGGGTGTTGCATAATCATCTACTGATCTCAGCTTGTGTTTTTTGCAGGATTTATGCCTTTGCAATGGGACTATTAATCCATCATTTTTAGTTCTATAATTCAGTATTGTGGTTTAATTTTTTGGGGGGTTTTACTGCATCATCTGGGCATTCATCTGGACTTTTATCATTAAATGTTTTCAAATCATTGGACATTATTTTTTGGTATCTAGTGGCTAGTGCCTTTGCTGAGTGTGCACTGCTTTTTGCACATCGGCCCCTGGATGCTATATTAACATTTGTTGATTGGCGCAGTTTTCTTCTGTTCTATGCGTTTACAGTTTGACCTGTGCACTGCTGGGGAGAGTAGTGAAACACCAGGGCGACATACTGAGAGGCTCTTTTTGTTTAATGTTAAATTTGCTAGATTAAATAGTTTTTCTAAGCATCGCCTTTTGAGTTGAGTAGAGTGGTATCTTGAGATAGCGCGGTCTTACCCCGAGGGGCCACAACGTGCTTGCGGACACACGCACATGCTGGGGCCTATTTATGGATGGGATCTGGCTGACCTACCAGCATTTGGAGTGTGGGGGGAGGCCAACGCAGAGACAGGGAGAACATGCAAACTCCATGCAGGTGATGTTAGGTTGGGGATTTCTCTGTTTCCATTTAAGTGAATGTAAGCTATTGCAGGGTCAGCTGACTTTGCAGTATATGAGCGGCGGTTTTTGTATTGGATTTCGTTTTTAAGTAAAAACTCCACTTTGCACTGAATTTTGCACAATGGTGTGTTTATGTTTAAATTGGAGTCTTGATAGACAAGGCGATTAGGGCTAGCCCCCCCCCTCCCCTCCCTCTTCCTGAACAATTGATATGTAAATAAACCAGTTTTTTTTTTAAGTAGCTGAGCAGGTAACCGGAAGTTTCTTTTCAGCATTTATATATCAGCAGAAAGTTGGTGGGAGGAGCTTGGGGTTGTCTGAAAGGTTGGCCAATGGGATTTGTGTTTGGAAGGAAAATGGAAAGCATTTTTGCATTTAAAAGTGTTTTATATTTTGTTCCAGTTTTGTGAAGTTTTGTACTGTAATACAGTTTTGGGTAGAAAGCAAAACAGGGGGGGCATCACCATTGTTTTATCATCTAGATACAGAGAGAAGCCACATTGTTCTGCAGGTGGCAAACTGGCGTAAGTGTTCTGTGAGGTTTAGTCTGACAACGCAGTGTATGGGTGTATAGCGGAAAATGCTTGTGTATGCATGCACTGTGAGGGGTAGAGGCCTAATTCGGGGGTTGATCTGTGGTTGTTGCTGTAGTTCCAAAAGTGTTGGGACAACAAGCCATAGAGTTGACGCCTCAGTTAGGGTTTCTAGTTGGAGGACTTGACCATATAGTGGTTGTAGTTCTTCAATCCACCGTATAAGAAGACACCGGGCGGTGCTCTCCGAAAATGGGTGCAACGGTTTAACCTGGACGCAGGTTTAAGACGATAAGCCGATTCGAATCGCCATGGACACAAGGAGGTCTGTGCAAAGGGAAGGAATGGAGGCTTCCCACAGTCATAGACGGTCACACAGTGCACGAAGCCTAGTTTTGGGGCAAAGGCCTTTGAACTCCAAAAAGATTAACATAGGTGGTCCAAGGATACTATTTTGGGTATCCCTCTGGAATGGATGTAGTTCAGCTGCGGCTTCAGAAATCTGTAATGATGAGGAACGGTGGCTCATGCCCGTTTGTTTGAACTTTGTATGGCTGGTCCATGTAAGGTTCTCGAGCTGCTCTCATGTTTGTCCCATTGTATTTTTTTCTATTGCTGAAAGAGTGAAGGGAGAATTCTGGCTGTTTTTGTTTTTTTCATTTTTGGTTTTGGAAACTGGGAAGTATTTCCCCCACGTTTGTATCGGAATGTTTGTATGTAGTAACGTGAATATGTTCGAACTTACCGCGGCAATCCTTCGATGCGTCGCGGCTGTTGTATTTTTGTAGGAACGGGAAAAGTAAGGGTTATAGAGGGTTTTGTTTGAATCGGTTTTGAAAGAATGTCATTGACAATTTACCAATGTACAGGAATGTCATTATCGTTTACCATTCTTTGCAGGTTAAATATGAAGCATAGAGTAATGATTTTGCTTATAAGTATTTTTCAGGTCCAAGGAGTTTGTACACAGAGAACAGGTGTATGTAGACAGCGGTACATATGGATAAATATGAGTCTAAGGAGGTGACTGGGTCGTTGTAAAGAAGCTTGAGGGATGAGACCACGCCAGCCACTGCAAGAAGCTGCTCAACCAGACCAAAGAATGAGGAGTATCTTTGTTTATTTATATTTTTGTTGTTTAGTAAATTTTAGCAAGGCCAACGATGAAAAGCATCCCAAGTTATTATTTAAAGTGTATTACCTGACTAGCTCAGAAAGCGAACAGGACCGATTGCTGGGTCTGTTCTGAGTCTTCACCGAGTTTTAGTCCCCAGCAATGACAGCGGTACATGCCATTTATGATGTTATTATAGGTATGAGGAGTTTTGACAAACTAGTGAAGACTCCAAACAGACACTTGTCAATGGAATCTAACAATGTATTTTTAGAGGGTAAAATTGGTTATAGTTTTAATGGCTCTGTCTCTTGTCGGTTTGGGTATCTAGGCAGCCCACAAGTGTGTTTGAACTTTAGTTTGGTGTTTATGTGGATCTGCAGCTTATAAAAGGTAATTCCCCCAAAGCAAGAGGTTCATGCGTGATGGTGAAGCTGTCCCAGCATCTTATCTCATGGCCGATCGCAAGGATCTGATGGCGCAGGAAATTAAGAATGGCAGGGACAGCTAGAAGGGACTTGTTCACCAACCCCGACCAGGTCTGGGCATGGGGTCCTGCATGTGGGGGGGGGGGGGGCTCGGGCTTGGGATACGATTGAACAATTCTCATCCGTTAAGGATAGGGTTCTTCATGTTACTGTTGAAGCAAGAGCTGTATCTAAGTGAAGGTTGGGAGTCCTTTTTAAGGGTCTGGGAATCTTTGGGGATCTAATTTTTATTTTACAGCGGATCGTGGTTAAAGGCAGTGGGAATAATAGGATTTTTATAACAGCTTACCTGTAAAATCATTTTCTTGGAGTACATCACGGGACACAGAGCGACAGTCATTACTATGTGGGTTATATAGATACCTTCAGGTACTGGCAACTTCCAAAACCGGAAGTACCCTCCCCTATATAAGCCCCTCCCATCCGGGAGTACCTCAGTTTTGTAGCAAAGCAATAAGTGTCCCCAAAAGAGGGGTGGGAGCTCTGTGTCCCGTGATGTACTCCAAGAAAAGGATTTTACAGGTAAGCTGTTATAAAAATCCTATTTTCTTTCTCGTACATCACGGGACACAGAGCGACATAGTCATTACTATGTGGGACGTCCCAAAGCAATGCCAAATGAGGGGGGGGATACACCATACATAAGCTGGGCGCTATCAGACATGAGGATCTTTTGCGGCCTGCAACACACTGCGCCCAAAGGCGACATCCTCCTGACTTCTAACGTCCACCTGGTAGAACCTAGTAAACGTGTATACTGAAGACCATGTTGCGGCCTTACAGATTTGAGCCAGGGAGGCCTGGTGATGTACTGCCCATGAAGTTCCAACTGCTCTCGTGGAGTGCGCCCTAACTTTGAACGGAGGGGGTCTCCTTCTCAAGCCATAGGCTTGCATTATGACCTGTCGAATCCACTTGGCTAAAGTAGATTTTGACGCTGCCTGACCCTTTCTGGGGCCTTCCGGCAGAATAAACAAAGTATCCGTTCTACAAATCTGAGCAGTGGCTTTTAGATAAGCTTTAACTGCTCTTACTACATCCAAAGAATGTAATAACTTTTCCTCTACCGAGCTAGGTTTGGGGAAAAAGGAAGGAAGAACCACATCTTGGTTCAAATGAAACCTCGATACCACCTTAGGAAGAAAGGCTGGATGAGGACGTAACACTACTCTGTCCTTATGGATAACCAGATATGGCTCCTTACAGGACATAGCGGCCAATTCCGACACTCTTTTAGCCGAACATATGGCTACTAAAAAAATCAATTTCCTGGTGAGAAGAACCAAGGAAATGTGCTGTAATGGTTCAAATGGTTGTTTCTGTAGAACCGATAGAACCAGGTTTAGGTCCCATGGACATATGGGAGTTTTAACCGGAGGGCTAATACACATCACTCCTTGTGTAAAAGTTTTGACTAGTGAATGCGAAGCCAGGGGCCTTTGAAAAAATATTGACAAGACCGAAATCTGACCCTTGATAGTACTCAAGGCAAACTTCCTATCTACAGCCCACTGTAGGAAGTCCAGAATCCTACCTATTACGTACTTACGTGGATGCCATTTCTTGGCCTCACACCACGCGATGTACGCCTTCCAGATTCTATAGTAAATCTGCCTGGATACCGGCTTCCTGGCATTGATCATGGTAGATACCACAGGATTAGAGAGATCTCTCTTTTTTAGAATGTGGGCTTCAATAGCCAGGCCGTCAAACCTAGGGCTAGTAAGGAAGGGTGGTATATCAGTCCTTGCGAAAGCAGGTCCGGACGATGTGGAAGGGTCCAAGGACTCCCCACAGACATTTTTACAATCTCTGCGTACCATGCTCTTCGGGGCCACGCTGGAGCCACCAGAATCACTGGTTTCTTTTCTACCCTGATTCTGCGGAGTAATTGAGGCAACAATTGTGGCGGTGGAAATGCATATATCAGCTTGAACTGATCCCAAGGGAACACTAGAGCATCCGAGCCGCAAGCTAGGGGATCCCTTGTCCGAGAGACAAATCTGTCCACCTTTGCGTTGAATCTGGATGCTAGCAGATCTACATCCGGTGCTCCCCACCGCTGACATATTGCCCGGAAAACCTCGGGATGAAGGGACCATTCCCCTGGGCATAATTGTTGGCGACTTAGAAAGTCTGCCTTCCAATTCTCCACCCCTGGAATGAAGACCGCGGATATGGCTGGGACATATCTTTCTGCCCATTTCAGGATGCGATTTACTTCCCTCTGGGCTGCACGACTCCTGGTGCCCCCCTGATGATTGATATATGCCACTGCCGTGGCATTGTCTGATTGAATTCTGACAGGGGACCCTTGGAGTTTGGATGTCCATGCTACTAGGGCATACCGGGCTGCTCGTATCTCTAAGAGATTGATGGGCAGGGCCTTCTCTGCATCCGACCATCTGCCCTGGAGAGACCATTGCTCCAGTACTGCCCCCCAGCCTATAAGGCTGGCATCTGTAGTGACCACCTTCCAAGAAATCGGACTGAAGGATTTCCCTTTTTTCAGATTCTGGGGAACCAACCACCAACGGAGGCTTTTGCGAACGGAAGGGGACAAGGACATTGGTAAGTCTAGGGCCTGAACTTTTTTGTTCCAGGCTGACAGTATGGCCCTTTGCAAATTCCTTGAATGGAATTGACCATAGGGCACCGCTTCGAATGATGCCACCATTTTTCCCCAGCAGCCTCATGCACAGGCGTATGGACGGCTGTCTTTTTGTACCCACCAGGTGGATCAAATCTCTCAGAGAAGACACTTTTTCTTGAGGCAAGAAAATCTTTCTGGTCTGAATCCAGCCTTAGCCCCAAGTATTCCAGACTTTTGACTAGTTTTAGGGCTGACTTGTCTCGGTTGATGATCCAACCGTGAGATTCCAGATACTTGATTGTCTCCTGAACAACCACTTCTAGTTTTTCCACTGAGTGGTCCATCAGCAACAAGTCGTCTAGATATGCCATTATCGTCACACCTTGTGTTCTTAGATTGGCCAATACTGAGGCCAGAATTTTTGTGAACACTCGTGGTGCTGTGGCCAGACCGAAGGATAAGGCTCTGAACTGAAAATGGCGCCCTTCTACTGCAAAGCGTAGAAATTTTTGGTGGACTGGAAAGATGGGAATGTGCCAATAAGCATCTTTGATGTCGATCGAGGCTAACCATTCCTCCCCTTGTAGGGCAGTGGCCGCCGATCGGATCGACTCCATCCGGAAAGTCCTGATATGTAGGAATTTGTTTCGCCCTTTTAGATTTAATATGGGCCTTACGTCCCCGTTTGCTTCGGGACTGTAAAGAGGTTTGAGTAAAACCCGAACCCGCATTCTTCCAGGGGAACCTCCATAATTACTCCTTGGAGCAATAGTTGTTCTAGTGCCGACAGGAGGGATCCTCTCTTCCGGGGATCTCTTGGCACGTTTGACCACATAAAATGGGAAGGAGAGTCTTTTAACTCCAGCTTATATCCCAAACTTACTGTGGAGAGCACCCATCGGTTTCTGATCGTGTCCCGCCAGGCCTCTGCGAACAACTGAAGTCTTGCCTCCACCCGATTGAGTGGGGGATTTGACTTGGGGGGAGGTTTTGTACCTCTCCTGACCCAGGGTTTTTTGTTACCCTGTGATTGTCCCTGACTCTTACCCCCGGGATTTGACCGAGGAGGCCGTCGGAACTGCTTCACAGAAGATGTCCCAGGGACTGGAGAGGCAGGCCTCTTAAAAGAGGGACCTCTAAATCTCTTTTTAACCGGCAAGAGTGTACTTTTACCGCTGGAAATCTCCTGGATATATTTGTCCAGGTCTTCCCCGAATAAGCGTTCACCATGAAACGGGAAGCCAACCAGCAATCTTTTACAGGGAGCTTCAGCAGACCAGTTCTTGAGCCATAGAAGCCTACGCATATGTACTACAGACAGCATAAGGCCTGATGGATTGAATCCTTGATGGCGTCAACCGCAAAGCATAAGGCTCTAGGCTGATCAGCTAGAGCAAGGGCCTGCTGATCCGGCAAGTCCTTTAAGACCTGTTTTAACTGATCCTTCACCACTTGGCAGACCCCAATAACTGCTACTGCTGGTTGTGTCACCAAGCTTGCTGTAGTAAAAGCAGATTTTAATAAGGACTCCAATTTTTTATCTATTGGGTCCTTGAACATTTGAACATTATCTACTGGACATGTCAGTGATTTGTTCACACAAGAGATGGCTGCGTCCACTGTAGGCACCTTCCATTTTCGGATGAACTTATCCTCCATGGGATAGACCACCAGAAATCTTAGGGGGAGTAAATATTTTATCAGGATGTTCCCAATCCTGGTAAATGAGTCCTTCCAGTAAAGGATGGATTGGAAAGGAACAAACAGTCTGGGGAGCTTTTAGCGACCCAAACGAGGAGACAGAAGTGGTTGATGGTTCCGCAAGGGGCATTTTAAATGCTGATCGGACCATATCAGTCAGGGACTGAACCCATAACCTTTCAGCATGTGATGCTGAAAAATGGCTTTTCCACTGTTGATTCCTCTAGAACAGAATCAACCTCATCCTGATTCCCCTTCAGGTAGGTCGATCCCTGCATGGGACTGTTGCTCCGCTAACAGGTACTCTGAGGGAGGAGACAGAGATCGGGCGCGCTTTCCCTCTGACAGGGAAGCAGCGATCAATGCTGTCAATCTCTCTTCCAGTCCTCCCAGAGCTGAGGAAAAAACCTCCTCTGTTACATACACAGGAGCAGGTGAACTGAGGACAGCCACAGTACCAGGTACTCCTGAGGGTTCTCTACGGGCACCAACCTCTGATTTTACAGGGGAGACTGGTGCAGCCAAAGCATGCCCAAGATCCTCAGAGCCCGACGGAGACCCCCTTTGCTTCCTGGGAGTCTTAGTCCCGGAGACTTTGGACGGCATATTCCTAAGCCCAAAGCTGAGGTATTCCAGCCGTAATACACCACTTACTGAAAATAGTCTAGCATAATTGCTGCTATATAAACAGTTGGTGTCTACTAATGTGCCTTTCTATGGGGATGCCTGCATCAACCTCCTGCTGTATGCCTTTGTTAAATGTTACCAGCTCCGTCTCTGCACTCCATAGCCAGCTCACAACAAAAAAATTGTGCCGTTCGACATGCTGGGATGCCCGCACATGCGCAGAAGCGCTGCGGCGCGCACAGAGCGTCATCCGCCCAAGCTCCGCCCCCTTTTCAAGCTCACCTCTATATATATAGAGGCGCGGGCACGTGCGCCTTCGGCGCTTCTTTTGAAACAGACTTGGGAGAGGAGCCAGGGTCCCTGTTTGCAGCAGGGCCCGGGGATGGACGAGCATTTGCAACATGACAGAGGAAGCAGTTTCCCTGAAGAGAACTCACCATCTGCCTGGACTTGACCTCAGAAGGAAACAGTCCACAGAAAAAAACGACGTTCCACAGCGGCCTCTAGTGGTTTAACACAGGTACCGCGGTTTGTCCATTTTTTTTTCTTGACCACCATTAAAATTATTACATTTTCTAGCAGTTTCAGGCATGCACAGATATTTAGCGGGAATACCGTTAGGTAACAGGCAGAAAGACATATTAGGCTTGGGGGTCCCCTCAATAGAACCAAGTTCCTGAGGGGCCCCCACTTACCTTTTCCCCGCCGCAGGACTCTGTTTGGTCCACAGGAGCCCAAACTTCACCTCTCACGGCAGGCAATGTACTTAAACCTTCAGGGACCGGGTTCCCAAGGATGCCACTCCCCTGGACCTGTATAGCACCCTGCACAGATAACGTCTTGGTCGTGGGTATGACCAGAGTTCTGGATCCCAGGGTCCAGCCCTCCTAAGAGAGGCATTACAGGCAAAACCTTGCTCTTCTCTGCAAGGCCCGGGTACCGACCGTTTAGCTATGAAGCTTTTTTGGTCGGATCCGGATTAGCTTGCTGAGGCCCAAAAGAACCTGTACACAAGCCCAGATGAAAAAACATGTTAATCTTTGGCCAACACCTTAGACACTGGCAAAAAAAACTGAGGTACTCCCGGATGGGAGGGGCTTATATAGGGGAGGGTACTTCCGGTTTTGGAAGTTGCCAGTGCCAGCACCTGAAGGTATCTATATAACCCACATAGTAATGACTATGTCGCTCTGTGTCCCGTGATGTACGAGAAAGAAATATATATATACTCATGTCGTTTTTATTTCTATTCTTTCTATGTCATGACGAGGCGCTCCTGTTGCCTGATTTGACGCGTGACCAGAGTTTCCTTGATGAGACGCCCCGAAGCCGGACCCACATACAAGACACAGAGGATCACAGACGGATCGGCGATTACTACAGCTCACCATGTCGTGTCCTCCTTTATAAGTCATTCCCCTGAAGAGTAGTCTACATGTCAAGCCGTGTTTTCCTTTTTATGGACTAAGGACTGATTCATTTCCGGGTGTAAGAAGCAGATCAACTTTCATCGAGGGACACATGGGGTGCATATGACAAAAAAGGGAGGACTGTTGTGGAAAAATGTATTAATGTATGTTGTCAGATGTCCCCCCAATGTCAGTTTTGCTGTAATGCGCTCATCTGAGCGTATTTGCACATACAGACGTTGGCGGGAAAATCTTCCTATGGAAACAGCGATGTTTGCTCCATTTAGAGATGTTGTTTTGCGCCCCGTTGGGGGACTGGCCACCTCCTGACGGGGGGCGTTAAATGACTCCGAGCACACACATCTGTGTCCACAAGAACAGTAGCATAACTGTAAAACAGTTGTGGTCCATTGAGGCATAATTGTCATATAGTTTCCGTCATTGGTAGCAGTGAGTTGGTTTGCACACGGCTCTGTACAAAGCCATGCTTTCTACTGTTCCTTTGTCTCACAGAAAGCATGACCCCTGTGTACACAGCCGTTTGCACACATCACTGCTAGGATTATATTTGAATTTAAACATGTCTGATTGGTTCTTTTGAAAATATACAAAATGGCTGTTCTGTGAAGCCACACCTTTTGTTGCCCATGTTTACTATAAATAAACAGAGCTGGCTATCCCAGGGGACACTCTACTCTGAGATGACTTGACGATAAGATCTGTGTTGGTGCTTTCCTTGAATGAATGATGGAATGAACGGTGAGTGGAATTTAGCAACTTAACTTAAAGATAGCATTATTGCAAAAAGATTAAATCTGATGTGTGCTTAGGTAAGCACAGGAAATATAGGCTGTGAGCACTGCATAGAACCTGTAATTCCACGACACTATGTGTTGACAATATCTTATAAATGGACAACTTTGCGTAAAAAAAAAAATTGCGTTTTAATTTTTTTCCCCACATTTTCCAAAAGCTTCTGGAAAAAAAAAAAGGATCCGTTCAAAAGACTCATTATACCTCATAGATTATACGTTGGGGTGTTAGCTTTCCAAAATGGGGTCACTTTGTGGGCGTTTCCATTGTCCTGATGCTCCAGGGCCTTCAAAAGTGTAATAGGTAGTCAACAAGTTAGATGTGTAATTTATGCTCCTAGAACACCTGATGGTGCTCCCTGCATATTGGGCCTCTCTGTGGCTAGGCTGTGAAAAAGTCCCACACATGTGGTATCGCCATACTCAGAAGTAGCAGAATGTATTTTCGGGCATCATTTGTGGTATACACATGCCATGTGAGAGAAATAACCTATTACAATGAAAATTGTGTTGGGGGGGGGGGTCGGAGAAAAAAATAAAAATCTTAAATTTTGCAAAGAAGTGTGGGAAAAAATTACATCAAAAACCTCACCATGCATCTTACTAAATACCTTGGAATGTCTACTTTCAAAAAGGGGTCATTTGGGGGGGTATTTGTACTTTCCTGGCTTGTTCGGGTCGCAAGAAATGAGATGGGCCACCAGTACATCAGGTATGATCATTTTTTTATGATTTGCACCACAGCTTGTAGACTCTCTAACTTTCACAAAGACAAAATAATATCCACTAATTTGGGTTATTTTTACCAAAAGATATGAATAAGTGTAAGTATAAATTGTGGCCAAAATTTATGAAGAAAAATTTCTAATTTGCAAAATTTTAATCGCATAAACTAAGAAAAATTTGTTTGTTTTTTCTAAATTTTCCATCTTTTTTTCATTTAAAACGCAAAAAATAAAAAATCCAGAGGTGATCAAATACCACCAAAAGAAAGCTCTGTTTGAATGAAAAAAAAATGACAAACAATTAATTTGGGTACAGTATTACATGACTGAGTAATTGTCAAAGTGTGAGCACCGAAAGCTGAAAATTGGTCCGGGAACGAAGGGGATTTTAGTGCCCAGTAAGCAAGTGGTTAAAGTTTTGGACCCAATTTTGGAGATCCTGGTGTATTGGCGACACTTCCTTCTCATGATTTCAGTCGGTTCCAGCCGTTGGTCATTTCAGCACCCAATATAAGATACAGACATTTGTGTAGGAACTTGTGCGTTGGGAGTATTGCATTGGAGACCTGCAGCATGGCACAGTGCTGGATCCATATAGGACTCAGGTGTTGAGAATAAAAGTCAGTGCAAGGTTTTTTTACACTAATGCAGAGAATTCATTAAGGTAAAAAAAGTGTTTAGGACAACTTTAAGACGTTTCCGAAGTGTATTAATTTAACAAGAACAAATTCTATATTTAAAAAAAAAAAAAAAAAAATCAAGAAAACTACGATACAAAAATGTTATTTACAACTGTAAAAGTAACAGATCAAAGCTAAAGTTTAGGTATCATTGGTTCAGCTTGGACCAATGCAAGTATGCATATTTCATACCTGACTGATGTCTGTGTAAGCTGCAAATAGCTGTAGTAGTTGCTGCTACTACAGTGATTAGCAGCAGTCTTTCATGTCCAGTGCCGAGAAGCTGCTCTTCTGCATAGAAACTACAGGGGGTCACCTGGTCGTCACTGAAAGAAGGTTGTGTATTTTTAAATGAATGCAAGGCTTTTGCCAATTGGATGAGGTGGAGATGTGGGACAGCGACTAGTCTGAGTGGCGGCAGAGCAAGTGACCTACCTGTGGTTTCTATGCAGATGGACAGGCGCTTGGCACTGAGCCCTAAAAGACTTCTGCTAATCACTGCAGTAGTGGTGAATACTACAGTGATTTGAAGCTCACAGACAGACATCGGCCAGGTACAAGATATGCATACTTGCATTTGTCTAAGCTGAACCAACATAACTATGCTATATAAATTATACCTAAACTTGAGCTTTACTCCTAATGATGTGTTACTTTTACAGTTGCTGTCAATGCAGTGGCAACTACGATCGTGATTTGTGGTTTATACTTGCCTCAGGTAGGAGATATGAATACTTATATTGGTCTAATATGGACCAAAGTAACTATGCTATGAAAATACCTAAACTTCAGCTTTGAACATACTGCAGTGCAACATGCTATGTCAACGAATTGGCCACCACACAGGAAGATTTTTGAAGCACAACCCAATACCCCACAAGCCAATAAAACTAAAATCAGAGGAAGAAGTGAACCAAACAACAAGTTGGCTGGACAAGAGCATTATAAGCAGCCTGTACTAATCTACCCAGTTACCTCAACCAGCAATCGTAGAACTTCGAAATTCAGTCATTTGACATCACTCAGTTGTAGCAATTTACTGCTCAGGCACCAAGCACTTGTGGAGAAAGAGCCGTAAAAATTGGGTATACCCAAAGCCTTCACATGCTTGTATAACGATTACAATACAACAATTTGTAGAAATAAAATGTTTATTGCATACATGGTACAGTGTTCTAAAGATGCATAGACAAAGTAAAAAAAATAAAAAATGAAAATATGGACATAAAAATCAATACTGTCCTATGTCTTTCCAGATTGTCTGTTTGGGTAAGTGTCCTTGCATGAGGCTTGTAACTACATAACCACCCAAAAAATCCATGAATACACACGTGCGACATGATTTCTAGACTCCGCTGTGATGGGACACAAGATGGGAGTTTTCGGAGGATACATGGGAAGTGTCACTTTGACCACCTAGTTCGAATTTCTCATATGGTGCACATAAAATAAAATAAATTACCTCCATTTCCATTGGGAGATGACTGCTTAGAGGAAAAAAGTCGAATACAGACATATTACTATTTGTGTACTTATTTTTGCCCAGAACTCCACTCTATATAGAAAAGTGTTCAGCTGTGACATCTTGTTTCCTGCCTAAAAGTCCTCGAACAGGTTCAAATTCCAGTGGCACAGACCCAAAGCGCTTCTTCATCTGCTTTTCAAATAACTTAAGAATTTAGAAGAATCAGATTTAGTTTTTTTATAGACACACAGAAAACACAAATACCAAAATCAAAATCTGCCTTATATTTACGGAAACTGTAAAAACAGCCAATATAGAAATAAAATATTGTACCAGGAATCCTCAAAAATAAATAAATAAATATCGGAGCTGTCAAAGCCTAGTGGTCAACACTAGTTTGGAGAACTGAAAGTGGAAAAGCTGCCTCTCATAACTAGTTACATTTCTACTTATTCAGAAAATAAGTAGAAAATCTAGGTATTTACTGAAATTCCTTTTTTAAAATAGCTGTGCACTTTCTGGTATGCAAGTGTGCCTAAGCACTCATATGCCCACAGCCTCATAACTGTATCTGCAGTGTAAGATTTGGAGTGTGATATTAGGTCATTACCACAAATGCAGAGAGAGAAAACTGCATGTATCTCCCTGCTTGTGCTTCAATCTGTAGATTTGTGCTTTGGAAACCTCTCCTGCTAATTTTTGAATACTCCCCTACTAGTAATCAGATCGCCAATCAAGGGACAGCTCCGATAAGGAAACAAGTCGCTGACTGTATAAAGTTGGACAGAGAGACAGAGAGAACAAAGCTTAGCAAGTCAGTGAAAGGGGAAAGATCTGTTGCGGGAGCTTTCAGCCAATACCGGTGACTAGTACTTTGTCATCTGCCTGCCCGTTTTGGGTACAACATCCACAATTTACATCCACTTTGAAGATAGCCTCAATATCAAGTCTGGGAGCAAACTGAGCACTTAGAGCTAAGTGCTGGCTATAGCTTCAATATTGTTTGCACCAAGGTTGATAACCGCTTGTGAACCGCCCACTGTCAAATGAGGGCGGGCGGAAGACCCTGTTGTTCTGGGCAGACGTCATATGACGTGATCGCCTTGAGAAGCCACTAGGGGGCGCGTGCCGCATCACTGGGGACCCGATGCGCGTGCCCGGCACCCGCGATTGCCCAGTAACTGAGCAGGACCGTGGATCTGTGTGTGTAAAACACAGATCCACGTCCTGTCAGGGAGAGGAGACCGATGGCGTGTCCCTTGTACATAGGGACAACCATCGGTCACCTCCCCCAGTCAGTCCCCTCCCCCAACAGTAAGAATCACAATCTAGGGAACACATTTAACCCCTTGATCGCCCCCTAGTGTTAACCCCTTCCCAGCCAGTCATATTTATACAGTAATCAATGCATTTTTATAGCAGGTATCGCTGTATAAATGTGAATGGTCCCAAAAATGTGTCAAAAGTGTCAGATTTGTCCGCCGCAATATCGCAGTCACGATTAAAAAAATAAAAAATTATGTAATAAAAATGCTATAAATCTGCCCCATTTTTTGTAGCGGCTATAACTTTTGTGCAAACAATATATGCTTATTGCGATTTTTTTTTTTTTACCAAAAATATGTAGAAGAATACGTATCGGCCTAAACTGTGAAAAAAAAATGTATAGATTTTTTGGGGATATTTATTATAGCAAAAAGTAAAAAATATTGAATTTTTTTCAAAATTGTCGCTCTATTTTTGTTTATAGCGCAAAAAATAAAAACCGCAGGAGGTGATCAAATACCACCAAAGGAAAGCTCTATTTGTGGGGAAAAAAATTTCATTTGGGTACAGTGTTGCATTACCGCGCAATTGTCATTCAAAATGCGACAGCGCTGAAAGCTGAAAAATGGCTTGGGCAGGAAGGGAGTGGTAAAGGGAGTAGGCAAGTGGTAAAGACCTTTGTAAATACTTGCTCTACAGACTGATCTTTAGACTAGCATTTGCAAGCTAAAGCCCGAAGTTATTGACTGGAAATAAAACAAGAAATGTAACTAGTCATGAGAGGCAGCTTTTCCACTTTCAGGTTTCC
The DNA here is from genome assembly GCA_029206835.1 of Rana muscosa. NCBI lineage: Eukaryota > Metazoa > Chordata > Amphibia > Anura > Ranidae > Rana > Rana muscosa. Next base: position 917,497,884 of record CM055116.1, read on the forward strand.
TTTATTTGCTTTAATATATCAACCAGTTTTGTAAAGTTAATGCATGGCATACAGTATGAAATATTACAAACATACATCTTAGCTATAACATTCAAATACTGTATCTTTATACGATTTGTGCAATTTAATTTGTAATCTTTATACTAACAACCTGTCACTGTTCCTCACCTCATAGGAAGAGAACTCAAGAAGCTCAGAAATATCACTTTCTTGTGTGGACAAGGAACGACTAATGACATTGGCAGCTCTAACAACATCTGGGTAATAGTGATTCTGTAGAGCCTACAATTAAATAACAGGGAAAGAAAAACAAAAAAAAAACAAAAAAAAACAAAAAAACACTTGGTTATATAAATTGAAACACATTAAAATACATTTATGAAATCAAGTTGCACACCGCGCTCAAAAAGGAAGAACTGCTGAACAAAAAAGGTAATTTCCATCCTAAAATGTTCCTTGCAACATAAGTATAATATTTTGGCTGAATATGATTTTTAGGTACCGGAAAGAATAGGGCTCTGTCTTTTGCAAAATTATCTCAGCAGCATCCAAGACACAGCTATTCAACCCAATTACACCATACATATCTAAACTCTCCAGACATGAAAACAGCCAAGGTTGCCATAAGTCACTTTTTGCACGATCTCAAACTCTACTAAAAAGTTAAATTGCAAAGAGTGGCCCCAAAACAGCAGTCCACCTATTACAAGTAAAATAAAAACATAAATCCTTTTATAAATCTACCACAGTGCATCCCTAGCAGGCTTTACACATGGGCGCCTCTACCAAAACTAGAAGTAACATTACCTATAAAAAGGATATCTAAATAAACACTTGCTGTCTGCTTAATTGTAAAACAATAGGACCCTGTGGTGTAAGGTACTGAATCTGAACAATTCACACTTCTAGGAGTGCTGGATTACTGCTCCCCATTGGTTAAATAGGCTGGCCCTGAAGGTCACTACTGTGTTCTATAGTAAGATGGGGGCTGGCAGGAGGTATCAGAACTAATAAAGCTGATAATGAAGAAATATTTTGTCATCTCACCTCTAGCTCCCACAGAGAGCTCTCTAAAGCTTGACTCTTTGCTGGATCTTCCTCCTCCATGATGTATGGATCAGACGTCAAATCTTGAATACAAAACAGAAAGATTACAAATGGGCATAATGCATGTACCCTAACCATTTTCCTGCAGAAGGAATTTAATGCATGGAAAAAAAAAAAAACACAAATCAGCCATATATCTTTATGACCACTTAATACTGAGTAGGTCCCCTCTTTGCCACCAAAATAGCCATAACCCAGCACGGCATGGATGGCACTAAACCTCTGAAGGTATTCAGTGGTATCTGTCCCCAAGCCATCAATAGCAGATCCTTCAAGTCCTGTAAATAGCAAGATGGAGCCTCCATGGATTAGACTTGTTTTTCCCAGCACATACCACAGATAATTGGATTGAGATCTGGAGAATTTGGAAGCAAAGTCAGCGCCTCAATTTCTTGCAGTGTGGCACATGTATCCACTGAAAGAGGCCCCTGACATCAGGCAATACTGTTTCCAAAAAGGGGTGTACTTGGTCAGCAATATATTTTAGGTAGGTGGTATATGTCCAGCAACATCCACATGAATTGCAGAACTCAAGGATTCCCAGCAGAACATTGCCCAAAGCGTCAAACTGCTTCATCTGGCTTGCCATCTTCCCATACTGCATCCTGGTGCCATGTCTTCCCCTGGTAAGTGATGCACACATACCCAGCCATCCACAAAATGTAGAAGAAAACCGGATTCATCAGACCAGGGCTCCCTCTTCCATTGCTCCATGGTCCAGTTCTGATGCTCACGCGCCCATTGTAAGCACTTTTGGCTGTGTACAAATACTGTAGCTGTTGACTTTTAAGAAAAAAGACACTTACAGGTGCAGGAGTCAAGCACGGTCATCACTGGTATTCAGGACCCTGGTGCTGTAATTTTGTTTGTGGGAAGCTAGCTGTGACTGTTTCACAGGGGGCTCCCCACTGTGCAAGTCGCTCTGGGCATTCAGACTTTTCTCTCTGCCTCCTGGGACTTGACACGTTCCAGGAGGTTGCAGAGAGGGGGTATTGTTTTAAACTTTCACTCTTCTTGTCTTGGTGACTGAGTACCTGTCAGAAATAGGCCCCCGCTCTCAGAAAAAGGATGTTGGGAAGAGGATGGGGAAAAAACAGAACTTTGTTTGAAATTACACTTCAACTTATCAGTGGTCATAAAGTTATGGCTGATCGGTGTATATATCAAGTAGAAATGTAATAGTATGCTCTGCTGCTCAGTGTAATTTAAAAAAAAAAAAATTCCCCCCCCTAGCATATTTATGCATTTACATGCATTAAAGGATAAGTTCACCTTTGGGGAACACATTACATGTTCTGTCCAGTTTTAGGGTGGAGCATGTAACATGTTCCCGCTACTGCAGCCTCTGTCCGACCCACTGCCCCTAGCGGGGATTTTCTGCCCGCACTCCCTATTGCAATTTTTTTTAAAAGCATGCCTGTGCGGGGCTCCGCCCACCCGACCAAGTCACTCATTCACAGAGTTCTATGAATATGGTGCGTTGAACAAAATTGCTTATAAAGTGATATGAAAGTCCAACTGTAGAAATCACAGATCAGTGATAATGCAGGTAAATTTTAAAAAAACTCCACCTCATGCGTGCACCGTCACCACAGGCAATATAGACTCTTACCAGAGAGACTGGACCCTTTATTATAAAGGGTGAAACAGGCTTGATTTAATAATTTTTGCAGGGGTCATCAGCGGAGATGTGTCCTCAGATCAAAAAGGGCATTAGCTGGATAGGAGTGATTTGGATAAAGTGAGGGTTCAAAATGTAAAGATGCAGGCCCATTTGGAACTAGGTCTGCAACGTTTGTCCCATAAGAGTTAGTAGTGAGACCTGCGGATAAGGGCGGGGGGGGGGGGATTGTTGTACTCGATTAAAGTGCTTACCTTATGAAGATGAATATCATCTTGAGTGATCAGGAAACCCATGTCCCCCCTGAGGAGGGATCCAGGACTGTTATACAAGTGGGAATTGGAGAAATTAATCGAGCGGGGTTACAAAACAGAATATTTTGCATAAGGAGAAATCCTACCTCATTCCATCATTTCCTAGGACACCCGTTATTTATTATCTGCCCGAGGTTCACAAGAATCCAGCTTGCCCCCCCCCCCCCGGGGCGACCTAGAGTCAATGGAATTGATTCTGTTACGTCCCAGGTGGGCAAATATATAGATTTCTATTTACAACCCTTGGTGAAACAAAATGCCTTCCTATATTAAAAACACCATCGGCAGTGTCCTATTTTTTGGATAGGGACTCTGGCCTAAGACACAGTTTATTATGGACCTTCTCAAATTTGCCGCTACCCATAACTATTTTTGGTTTAGGGGGCTATTTTATCTGCACAGTAAGGGTGTTGCAACGGGGGCTAAATATATGCACCGAGCGTGGCTAACCTTTTTATTGCTCGGTGGGAGGAGCTGGTTCTCTAGGCTCGGTACATCGATGACATCCTCCTCCTATGGAAGGGTGACTCCTACTCTTTAACTGAGTTTTTGGATGAGCTTAATTCTAATGATAGAGGGATCAGGTTGAACTATGAAATGAGTCAAAGTGTTATACATTTCTTGGATCTTAATATTAAGGTGGAGGGATGTAGTCTTCAGTACCTCCACCCTTTTTAAGAGCACAGACCGTAATGTCTATATTTCTAAGGCTAGTTGCCACCATCACTTGTGTCTGAATGGGGTCCCTAAAGGACACGCTTTCTTCGAATCAGGCATAACTGCTCTGAAAGATTTTGATACCCAGTCTCAGGTTCTATTTCACAGGTTTGAGGAGAAGGGATATGACAATGAGTGAAGTTAGAAATATGGATAGCGAGAGATTATTGGTAAATAAACTTGAAACTAGTGACAACTTCAGTAATTTTGGTTCCTCCTTTATTAATACCTATTCCTCTCAGCATTATGCCATTAAGAATATTGTAAGTAAACATTGGCACATTTTACAAAATAGGTGTTTTAGGTCCCCGTCTTCCCTCCCAACCGGAGGTCATGTTTAAGGGCGTTACCTCTTCGAAAGACAGGGTGGCGATTAGTGTTCTAGATCCTCCTGTTAGACCATCCTTTTTTCATAACTTAACCGGATATTTTAAATGTGGGAAGTGTCAGGTCTGTAATTTGAATAAATGCAAGACTAGGAAAATGTGATTGTGTCCAAAGCTATTGATAAGAACTATACAGTTGGACACTTCATCACTTGTAGCACCACGCATGTGTTACATATGCTCCAATGCCCGTGTGGGCTACAGTATGTGGGACGAACTACTCATGCGTTATATGTTAGACTTAATGAACATAGCTAACATTCGCAATGGGTATCCAAAGCATAATGTCCCTCGACATTATGATCTTGTGCACAATAGAGATCCATCTGGCTCCCTCTTTATGGGAATTGATCATTTCGTTCCCCATTGGAGAGGGAGTTACAAGGTCAGGGAGCTGTCCAAAATGGAAACTGAGTGGATATATTCTTAAAAGTTATGTTCCACATGGCCTGAATATTGTGTGGGATGTCAACTGTTTTATAGCCAACTCTTGATTTAGCTGGCTTCCCCTTTTCTCTGGTTTTAAATTGGTTTTGTATCTATATGATGTATCATCTCGATTAGTAAATGTTTTTTCAATTGGAGATTTCTCTTATTACGGTTTCAGCCAAACACTCATATCTGTAGCCCACGGTTGTAGATCAGGTAGAGTTCCTCTTTATATTCAATTTAGGAAGAATGTGACCTTTGTTCTTATTGATCCAAATTTTTTCCTTTAAGTATAGTGTTTTTGGTGGATTTAGTCTGCCCTATATAGTTTTAGTTGGAGCTTAACATGATTAGTTTTACTCTAAACGAGTGAGGTTTGGATGTTTTTATCCTTCCTCGCTTGTGACTGCAGAGATGAAGGTGAGGCTTGCCTTCTTCCTATTTCTTTGTCCGTGTCTGTATGAGAGTGAGGTTTGGATACAATATATCCTTCCTCTTATGACGGGAACAAAAACGAGGCTTGAATGCAGAAATGTAAAGTGAGGCTTGAATTGCCCGTATTTCTTATTTATAAGCGATGGCAGGAAATGACGCTCATGCCCCGGAAGTAGTCCTCCTTGTGACGAAACCAGTCGGCTAAAGAGCCGTTTCCCGCTATTGCGTTTCTATGCACATTGCCTGGATGTCTTATATGGCAGACACCTATTTGTATACAACGCTGGTTTTTATCTGAATGTAAGTGCAATACCTTTTATTAAATGAGCTTTTTGGGATTTTACACCATCTGGCATCACTTTCATTTATACAATTGATCTGATCATGGGGTGGATGGAGTCTGGTTTAAATATCCAGCTAATGCCCTTTTTGATCTAAGGACACATCTCCAGCTGATAACCCCTGCAAAGATAAATACATTAAGCCCATTTGACCCTTCATAAAAAAAGCGTCCAGGCTCTCTGGTAAGAGTCTATATTTATATTGCCTGTGGTGACAGTGCATGCACGAGGTGGAGGATTTTTGATTTACCTGTGTTATCACGGATCTGTGATTTCTACAGTTGGACTTTCAGATCACTTTATAAGCAATTTTGTTTAGCACACCACCTTTTTTGTATATGCCGTTATTGTGGTTCTATTTCACTTTAGTGCTGCTGGACTATATACACACTGTAATGGTTTTGAGATCAATGTCTTTGTACGATTTTTTTTTTTGCACATGCGCAGTATTCTTTTTTGTATAAATAGGCGCCTATTGCCGGCAATGGCACCGTCTGAATCGGCACGGCACCCATAGTAGGTAGTGCAGGAAAGTAGTTCCTGCACCTGCATAGATGTCTCCGAAATCGCACCCGAAGTCAGACTGAAATGCCGGTTTGAAGTCTTGCGAGTTCAGCTAAACTCACACAATTTCAAACCCGCATTTCAGTATGAACCTAGGCTGAAGCACAGGCAGTAATGAGCGACATTTATACAAATTACTACATGCATTAGGGTATCTAGGGGTTTTTATGCGGACCCTTTAAGCGTCAATACTTTGAGTCACTGACCCAGCAAAATAAGTAAAGTAACAAGATTAGTAAGACTGCAAAACAACTATTAGCTCAGCAATGGCAGCCTCCAGGTTTCATGACACACTTCTTTTAAAGGGATAAAACAAGACAGCCACGACTGTAAAAATATGCAGGAAAAGGAATCACCCCCTAGTGCCATAGGCTGATGGATGAGAGGTCGGCAAGCTGGATGCCTTCGGATCAGGTTACAGATGAACGGGATGATCATCAACACCACTTGTGGAGGGGCTGTCAGAGACAGTCGTGACAGACGTTTGGCAAATGCAGCAACAAGGTACACAGGTAGATGGCTGCAAAATACAATTGTAAAATTCAGACTAGACATTATCAAACATTGAGCAGAAATATGCTATTTATGCAAGTTGTCAAACTTACGTGGAAGACAGGAACAAGTTGGCTAAATGGAAAAACCTAGCTCGATATTTCACGTGAAACACAGAGGGGTCCAAGAGAGAATAAAGCTTTTTGTAGAAATCTGGGTAATCCCTAAAAGTACATATAGAAAGCATTAACAAAATATGCAATCCTGAACTGCTGTACTTTAATTCACCGTTTTCTGTCTTGGAATAAGAAAATTTGTAACACTGTAAAGCTTGCAAGTATTACCCTAAAATGTCAACTATCATTCTTGCTTTTAAATTTGACAAGCATTGCTACTTACAGGTTATGCTGATGAATCAGAATAAATAGTCCATTAAGGGCCAGAAGGCTTATAGCTCCACCTAATACAAAGCAAAAATACATAGCATTGTGACAATAACATGGGAACCATCAAATATAAAGTCACTGGAGACTTTCCACCTAAACCGATTGGGTAGTTTAGCTTCACCTTCCCCTACCTCTTTTACAATACCAATTTGCAAGTGGTTCACTTCGTGTCAGTTCAATCATTCTAAAACACAGGCAACTTTCTAATTTTTCCCCCCTCTTCCTTTCTTTTATTTTTTCTACACTTCTGCTCCCAGCCCTTTACCCTCCCCATTGTCATCTTGTATACAGCTTTTCTTTTTTGTTTTAGGATATGATTCAGTTTATCAGGTAGCCCCTGAAGGGTACCCTTATTTGTTTTTGTATGCCAATGATGTTTGTTACACATTATCCCCTTTCTTTCCTGTACCCGTATATGCTTTAAATCTTTATATGCAAAACCATTGAAAAAAATATATTCAACCTAAAAATATAAAAAAAAGTCACATAAAACAAGATATACAAAATGTATTTACCAATATCATAGGCCGCTGTAAGGAAATCAATCATCAAGGTGGGCTTGCTCATGTGAGGCAATATAGACTCGTGCAAGATTAAAAGCACTTTCTTATACAGACTTAGAGCAAGCTGGAGATAGAGAAAAAAAAATAGTCAATGTCCTAACAAAAGTTTTATACTCTCTTCATACTCTAATATTTACAGCCCAACGCCATTGGAGTATCTTCCCTATACCCAGCTTAAAAAAATAAGTTTGGTGAGCCCATCCTAGGGTGATCAAGGCAACTGGAGACAATAGAAAATGAGTTAAATGGCCCTGACCATCATTTAACCTTGAAGAAAAGTGGAACTGGACCACAAAGGTCCAGCAGTGAAGAAGGTGGGTATAGCATAAAAATATAAAAAAAAAAAACAGGGCTTGTAAAAACACCTGGCTAAATATAAACAGAAAAAAAAATAAAGGCCGTGAAGAGCCTACACTGCTGACTTTTAAGCCCACCATTATCTAATACAGGTCTGTGAACAACAGTTAAACACTTGAGGAAAGGCTTTTTTTCAGAACTTGGTTCAGCCTTATTGACCTTCTACTGCTGGCGTTTTAGTTGCCAGAAACATATGAAAGCACTTCAAAATGTACTGGACACTTACTTTGTCCCTGAGAAAGTTCATCCATACTTTCTCAAACACCCTCTTATGTTCCTAAAAAATAAATAAAAAAAAAGTTATTACATTAGATCATTGATGAAGAGTAATGGTATGTATTTAAGAAGGTATTGAAGTAAAATTCATAATCTAGTCAACTTGCCTTTAATTTTGCTGGCTTCCAGTCATCGCATTTCTCTGATTAAGAAACCAGGAAAAAAAACATGCTGTCATTTTAATCAGACTGAACAGTACTCAAAATATGTGGCAACAGCATGAGCAGTAAAAAATACCAGATTGCCAAGTAATCATACAATACAAAAGGCAATCAATACCACTTTTTAAAGTCATAATTTTTTTCTGATAGATTGGGGAAGGCTTTGAACCACTAATAAGTGTTAATGGCAGTGTGCATCTTGCTGCTTTTGCCATGATCCTATTCCCCTAATTTTAAAAGTAAAAAGGGAAAATCACCAACAGATTTCACAGACAGGGTTATGACTAAAGGCCTTATAGGCTGAAACGCGTCAACCGACTTAATCTGTCCACTGTGGCTATTCAATAAAATGAAGACATTTTAAAGGGCAACAACCGGAGTGCGGATAGTTTTTTCCACATTACTCTACTGACCAAGCGACTGGGGATCGAGCACCTGGGAGCTGTGCTCTTTATGTGTACTTTAGATTTCAGACACCCTCTGCCAGCAAAATAAAAAAAACATTATTAATCTATAGCCAAAACTATTTTAAGTTAGGGTTAAAACCCCAGCATGGTTATTTTTTGTTGTGTACCATTTGCATAAATTTCCCTTTACTTCCTGTCCCAGAGATGCATTAGGATATTAGATGTCCTCATCACTTGTTCTGAAGACAACGCCAAAATTTTGGGATTTCCCGATGCTTTCTGTTTCAGAACTAAACACCAGTACTTAATAGAAGGATGGAATCTCCCTAATGGGAACTCGATTCGCTTAACACTTCACAGCGGGTCAGACCCCTTCCCAGTCTATCCAAAACCAAAAAAAATAAAGATTTGTCTAGAAATACAATTTAAAGTTTTCTTTATAAGCCACATAGAGCAGTGTGACAACAATTACTGAACTACAGCAACTTAAAAAGGAAAATCGTGTACCCTGGAGCACAACTGAAATAGAAAAATAACTAAAAAGGATGAAGGACTAGAGAATCTGGAAACCCGTTGGGGTTGAGAATTTTTTTATCAGAGCAAGCCAGTTTCTGGTTTCCCAGACTACTCTACAAGACAGGTTTATGAACAGGTGTCTTTTGGTACCGGTAGCAACATGCTAATGTGAGTGCAGATTCACTTTAAACTTTATTTTTATTTCCCGAATTATTACAATGGGCTAGGCTTTTAACAAATAAACTACTTCTGGAAACCCATTTTATTTACATAGTCTGACACGGTCCACTATACGTTTAACATAACCAATATCCAAATCAAAGTAACAAATTAATAATTTCTCACCTTTCTGTGTTACCAGGAAATGTGACAATTCATTCTCTACAGGCATATTAATGGATGAGAGAAGGTTAAAGACATTGTTCTGGAATGCAGCAGGGAGAGACTGTAGATTGAGAAACAAGAAATGCAGCATCAGCCACGAGACTCAACTATAACAGTTGTGAAAATTAAAAAGAAATACTTTAACCACTTAAAGTGGTTGTAAACCCACTTTTGCAACTTGCACCTACAGGTAAGCCTAGATTAATTCCGCGTACACACAATCGTTTTTTTCGACGGTGAAAACCCCGTCGAGAAAATCGACGTGAAAAACGAGGAACAGCTTGTTCCCCCCACACACGGCCGTTTTAAATGACTTTTTTTGGTCGAAAAAAACAGCCGTGTGTGGGCTCCCCGGCAGTGTTTCCCTATGGGAAAACTGCTGCGGCAAAAAACGACGGGAATCACGACGAGAAAAATTAGAGCATGTTCTAATTTTTCTCGTCGTGATTAATGCCGTTTTTCCCCATCGAGAAAAACGACAAAAAGCCCATAGAAGATCTTTTTTCTCGTCCAAAGGAAAAAATTTCATTTTTCTCGACGGGAAAAATGATCATGTGTACGCGGCATTATGCTTACCTGTAGTTGCAAGAAATATCTCCTAAACCTATACGGTTTAGGAGATATTTACTAAAATCGTAGACGCCGTAGATAACGGCGCATTCATGGGGTTAATACCATTCACAAATTCGGCTAAGTCCCAGCAACGCTTGGGCTTAGCCGAATTTGACGGCTCCCGTGTGCATGCGCGGAGTCACGTCTTCGCCGCTCCCGCCAATCACAGCGCTGTGTCCGTCCATGGACGACAGAAGAGGATTTTACGGCGAGTATAAAAAAAAACTTTTTTTTTTTTTTTTTACAGCGATCAGTGCTATAAATATGCACGGATTACTGTGAAAATGGCAGTGAAGGGGTTACCCTCTAGGTGGCGCTGTAGGGGTTAAGTGTGACCTAACCCAACTCATTATGTTCCGTCTATTAGGAGAGGACTAGGCAGAACATGTTAGATATTTAAATACATGTTACTTTAACAGTTGAACAGCCCCGCCAAGGGGGTGGTCCCTCCGGACATAACCCTCCACCCTGCAGTCAGCAGCTCAGTTCGTAAAAAGCAGTACAAACTTAAAAAAGGAGGAGGGGTGGGTGATGTGTCCGGCCATGGATGACAGAGCAAAGGTTTTTATGGTGAGTACAAAAAAATAGGATTTATATAACAGCTTACCTGTAAAATCCTTTTCTTGGAGTACATCACGGGACACAGAGCGACATAGTCATTACTATGTGGGTTATATAGATTACCTTCAGGTGCTGGCACTGGCAACTTCCAAAACCGGAAGTACCCTCCCCTATATAAGCCCCTCCCATCCGGGAGTACCTCAGTTTTGTAGCAAAGCAATAAGTGTCCCCAAAAGAGGGGTGGGAGCTCTGTGTCCCGTGATGTACTCCAAGAAAAGGATTTTACAGGTAAGCTGTTATAAAAATCCTATTTTCTTTCTCGTACATCACGGGACACAGAGCGACATAGTCATTACTATGTGGGACGTCCCAAAGCAATGCCAAATGAGGGGGGGGGGGGGATACACCATACATAAGCTGGGCGCTATCAGACATGAGGATCTTTTGCGGCCTGCAACACACTGCGCCCAAAGGCGACATCCTCCTGACTTCTAACGTCCACCTGGTAGAACCTAGTAAACGTGTGTACTGAAGACCATGTTGCGGCCTTACAGATTTGAGCCAGGGAGGCCTGGTGATGCACTGCCCATGAAGTTCCAACTGCTCTCGTGGAGTGCGCCCTAACTTTGAACGGAGGCGGTCTCCTTCTCAAGCCATAGGCTTGCATTATGACCTGTCGAATCCACTTGGCTGAAGTAGATTTTGACGCCGCCTGACCCTTTCTGGGGCCTTCCGGCAGAACAAAGTATCCGTTCTACGAATCTGAGCAGTAGCTTTTAGATAAGCTTTAACTGCTCTTACTACATCCAAAGAATGCAATAACTTTTCCTCTACCGAAGTAGGTTTGGGGAAAAAAGAAGGAAGAACCACATCTTGGTTCAAATGAAACCTCGATACCACCTTAGGAAGAAAGGCTGGATGAGGACGTAACACTACTCTGTCCTTATGGATAACCAGATATGGCTCCTTACAGGACATAGCAGCCAATTCCGACACTTTTAGTCGAACAAATGGCTACTAAGAAAATCAATTTCCTGGAGAGAAGAACCAAGGAAATGTGCTGTAATGGTTCAAATGGTTGTTTCTGTAGAAACAATAGAACCAGGTTTAGGTCCCATGGACATATGGGAGTTTTAACCGGAGGGCTAATACACATCACTCCTTGTATAAAAATTTTGACTAGTGAATGCGAAGCCAGGGGCCTTTGAAAAAATATTGACAAGGCCGAAATCTGACCCTTGATGGTACTCAAGGCAAACTTCCTATCTACAGCCCACTGTAGGAAGTCCAGAATCCTACCTATTACGTACTTACGTGGATGCCATTTCTTGGCCTCACACCACGCGATGTACGCCTTCCAGATTCTATAGTAAATCTGCCTTGATACCGGCTTCCTGGCATTGATCATGGTAGATACCACAGGATTAGAGAGACCTCTCTTTTTTAGAATGTGGGCTTCAATAGCCAGGCCGTCAAACCTAAGGCTAGTAAGGAAGGGTGGTATATCGGTCCTTGCGAAAGCAGGTCCGGACGATGTGGAAGGGTCCAAGGACTCCCTACAGACATTTTTACAATCTCTGCGTACCATGCTCTTCGGGGCCACGCTGGAGCCACCAGAATCACTGGTTTTCTTTCTACCCTGATTCTGCAGAGTAATCGAGGCAACAATTGTGGCGGTGGAAATGCATATATCAGCTTGAACTGATCCCAAGGGAACACTAGAGCATCCGAGCCGCAAGCTAGGGGATCCCTTGTCTGAGAGACAAATCTGTCCACATTTGCGTTGAATCTGGATGCTAGCAGATCTACATCCGGTGCTCCCCACCGCTGACATATTGCCCGGAAAACCTCGGGATGAAGGGACCATTCCCCTGGGCATAATTGTTGGCGACTTAGAAAGTCCGCCTTCCAATTCTCCACCCCTGGAATGAATACCGCGGATATGGCTGGGACATATCTTTCTGCCCATTTCAGGATGCAATTTACTTCCCTCTGGGCTGCACGACTCCTGGTGCCCCCCTGATGATTGATATATGCCACTGCCGTGGCATTGTCTGATTGAATTCTGACAGGGGACCCTTGGAGTTTGGATGTCCATGCTACTAGGGCATACCGGGCTGCTCGGATCTCTAAGATATTGATGGGCAGGGCCTTCTCTGCATCCGACCATCTGCCCTGGAGAGACCATTGCTCCAGTACTGCCCCCCAGCCTATAAGGCTGGCATCTGTAGTGACCACCTTCCAAGAAAACGGACTGAAGGATTTCCCTTTTTCCAGATTCTGGGGAACCAACCACCAACAGAGGCTCTTGCGAACGGAAGGGGACAAGGACATTGGTAAGTCTAGGGCCTGAACTTTTTTGTTCCAGGCTGACAGTATGGCCCTTTGCAAATTCCTTGAATGGAATTGACCGTAGGGTACTGCTTCGAATGATGCCACCATTTTTCCCAGCAGCCTCATGCACAGGCGTATGGACGACTGTCTTTTTGTACCCACCAGGTGGATCAAATCTCTCAAAGACGACACCTTTTCTTGAGGCAAGAAAATTTTCCTCTGGTCTGAATCCAGCCTTAGCCCCAAGTATTCCAGACTTTTGACTGGTTTTAGGGCTGACTTGTCTCGGTTGATAATCCAACCGTGAGACTCCAGATACTGGATTGTCTCGTGAACAACCACTTCTAGTTTTTCCACTGAGTGGTCCATCAGCAACAAGTCGTCTAGATATGCCATTATCGTTACACCTCGTGTTCTTAGATTGGCCAATAGTAGGGCCAGAATTTTTGTGAACACTCGTGGTGCTGTGGCCAGACCGAAGGGTAAGGCTCTGAACTGAAAATGGCGCCCTTCTACTGCAAAGCGTAGACATTTTTGGTGGACTGGAAAGATGGGAATGTGCAAATAAGCATCTTTGATGTCGATCGAGGCCACCAATCGGATCGACTCCATCCGAAAAGTCCTGATATGTAGGAATTTGTTTAGCCCTTTTAGATTTAATATGGGCCTCACGTCCCCGTTTGGCTTCGGGACTGTGAAGAGGTTTGAGTAAAACCCGAACCCGCATTCTTCCAGGGGAACCTCCATGATTACTCATTGGAGCAATAGTTGTTCTAGTGCCGACAGGAGGGATCCTCTCTTCCGGGGATCTCTTGGCACGTTTGACCACATAAAATGGGAAGGAGGAGTGTCCTTTAACTCCAGCTTGTATCCCAGACTTACTGTGGAGAGCACCCATCTGTCTCTGATAGTGTCCCACCAGGTCTCTGCGAACAACTGAAGTCTTCCCCCCACCCGATTGAGTGGGGGCAACCCTTCATAAATTTGACTCGGGGGGAGGTTTTGTACCTCTCCTGACCCAGGGTTTTGTGTTACCCTGTGATTGTCCCTGATTTTTCCCCCCGGGATTTGACCGAGGAGGCCGTCGGAACTGCTTCACAGCAGATGTCCCAGGGACTGGAGAGGCAGGCCTCTTAAAAGAGGGACCTCTAAATCTGTTTTTAACCGGCAAGAGCGTACTTTTACCGCTGGAAATTTTCTGGATATATTTGTCCAGGTCTTCCCCGAATAAGCGTTCACCATGAAATGGGAAGCTAACCAGCAATTTTTTTACAGGGAGCTTCAGCAGACCAGTTCTTGAGCCATAGAAGCCTACGCATATGTACTACAGACAGCGTAAGGCGGGAGGCCTGATGGATTGAATCCTTGATGGCGTCAACCACAAAGCATAAGGCTCTAGGCAGATCAGCTAGGGCAAGCGCCTGCTGATCCGGCAAGTCCCTTAAGCCCTGTTTTAACTGATCCTTCACCGCTTGGCAGACCCCAATAGCTGCTACTGCTGGTTGTGTCACCAAGCTTGCTGTAGAAAAAGCAGATTTTAATAAGGACTCCAATTTTTTATCTATCGGGTCCTTGAACATTTGAACATTATCTACTGGACATGTCAGTGATTTGTTCACACAAGAGATGGCTGCGTCCACTGTAGGCACCCTCCATTTTCGGATGAACTTATCCTCCATTGGATAGACCACCGGAAATCTCTTAGGGGGAGTAAATATTTTAACAGGATGTTCCCAATCCTGGTAGATGAGTCCTTCCAGTAAAGGATGGATTGGAAAGGAACAAACAGTCTGGGGGGCTTTTAGCGACCCCAACGAGGAGACAGAAGTGGTTGATGACTCCGCAAGGGGCATTTTAAATGCTGATCGGACCATATCAGTCAGGGACTGAACCCATAATCTTTCAGCATGTGATGCTGAAAATGGCTCTTCCACTGTTGATTCCTCTAGAACAGAATCAACCTCATGCTGATCCCCTTCAGGTAGGTCAATCCCTGTATGGGACTGTTGTTCCGCTAACAGGTACTCTGAGGGAGGAGACGGAGATCGGGCGCGCTTTCCCTCTGACAGGGAAGCAGCGATCAATGTTGTCAATCTCTCTTCCAGTCCTCCCAGAGCTGAGGAAAAAACCTCCTCCGTTACATACACAGGAGCAGGTGAACTGAGGACAGCCACAGTACCAGGTACTCCTGAGGGTTCTCTACGGGCACCAAGCTCTAATTTTTCAGGGGGAGACTGGTGCAGCAAAAGCATGCCCAAGATCCTCAGAGCCCGATGGAGACCCCCTTTGCTTCCTGGGAGTCTTAGTCCCAGAGCATATTCCTAAGCCCAAAGCTGAGGTATTCCAGCCGTAATACACCACTTATTGACAATAGTCTAGCACAATTGCTGCTATATAAACAGTTGGTGTCTACTAATGTGCCTTTCTATGGGGATGCCTGCATCAACCGCCTGCTGTATGCCTTTTTTAAATGTTACCAGCTCATCTCGGAATTCAAATACCGGCGGATGCTTCCCAACTTTTTTCCTTGAACTTTGCCCCCCTACTTCTTAGGACCCAGGCAGATTTAATCAATTATGCGTCCAAACAGCTCTCATGGCTAGGTAGAGTGAATGCCCTGAAAAATAGGATTTTTATAACAGCTTACCTGTAAAATCCTTTTCTTGGAGTACACCACGGGACACAGAGCTAGTCATTACATAATGGGTTAACCACTTAACGACCGCCCACCGCCGATTTACGTCGGCAGAATGGCACGGACAGGCAGAATCACGTAGATCTATCCATCCGGACCCCCCTTCACTGCAGTGAGCGGCCGTTAAGTGTTCGGGAGCGATCAGGCATGAGGGGGGGGGCGCTCGATTCCGCCCCCCCCCTCGCGATCGCTCCCGGCCAATGAAAATGCTTCCTCCGCCATGTGATGTAAACAAGGCTGGAAGAAGTGATGTCATCTCCCTCGCCGCGGTCTTTCCGTTCCCGGCGCCGAGCAGAGAGGAAGCAGGTTAGTGCACTAACAGTCCACTGACACGTAGGTACACATAGGCACACAAATCACCCCCCAGTCACCCCCAGATCACCCCCCAGGTCACCCCAAAGCCCCCAATCACAGTGTCACTGATTGCAGTGATCATTTATTTTACTGATCACTGCATTTAGTGTCATCTGTGATTGTAAAAAGTTGCAGGGCAGTTAGGATTAGGCCCCTTTAGGTCCAGGGTAGCCCCCTAACCCCCCCTAATAAAGGTTTAACCCCTTGATCACCCCCCAGGTAACCCTTTCACCCCCTAACTTCAGCGTCACTAAGCGATTGTTTTTCCGATCGCTGTATTCGTGTCACTGGTGTTTTAGATAGGCAGTTATTTTTTTTTAGGTTCGCCGCAGGTTTTTATTAGTGTCAGGTACCCCCATATATTATTTTAACCCCCTGATTGCCCCTAGAGGTAACCCTTTCACCAGTGATCGCCGTATAAGCGTCACTGGTGTCACTGGTTAGCCAGTAAGTTATTTAGTTATTTAGGTTACCCGTCAGGTTTTTATATAGTGTCAGGTACCCCCATATTTAACCTAATAAAGATTTTAACCCCCTGATTGCCCCTAGTTAACCCTTTCACCAGTGATCACCATATAAAGGTTACGGGTGACGCTGGTTGATTAGTTTGCTTTTTATAGCATCAGGGCACCCGCCGTATATAACCCAATAAAGGTTTAACCCCCCTGATCGCCCGGCGGGTGAGATCAATTAGGTTTTAGCGCCAGAGAGGGTCTGCGTCGCCCCAGGCAGTGTTAGGTTAGTGACAGTAACGCTAACACCCACGCGCAAAGCATACACCCCCCTTAGTGGTATAGTATCTGATCAGATCTGATCAGATCTATACTAGCATCCCCAGCGGTTTAGGGTTCCCAAAAACGCAGTGTTAGCGGGATCAGCCCAGATACCTGCTAGCGCCTGCGTTTAGCCCCTCCGCCCAGCCCAGCCCAGCCCACCCAAGTGCAGTATCGATCGATCACTGTCACTTACCAAACACAACACACATAACTGCAGCGTTCGCAGTGCTTGGTTTTTGGGGCCCTGTACGCGGCTAGGCTCCCAAAAAGTCCCACACATGTGGTATCCCCGTACTCAGGAAAAGCAGCAGAATGTATTTTGGGGTGCAATTCCACATATAACCATGGCATGTGTGAGCAATATATCATTTAGTGACAACTTTTTGTACATTTTTTTTTTTTCTTTTTGTCATTATTCAATCATTTGGGACAAAAAAAAAAATATTCAATGGGGTCAACATGCCTCTCAGCAAATAGCTTGGGGTGTCTACTTTCCAAAATGGGGTCATTTGGGGGGGTTTTGTGCCATCTTGGCATTTTATGGCCTTCAAAACTGTGATAGGTAGTGAGGAGTGAAATCAAAAATTTATGCCCTTAGAAACCTTGAAGGCGGTGCTTGGTTTTTGGGGTCCCGTACGCGGCTAGGCTCCCAATAAGTCCCACACATGTGGTATCCCCGTACTCAGGAGAGGCAGCAGAATGTATTTTGGGGTGTAATTTCACATATGCCCATGGCATGTGTGAGCAATATATCATTTAGTGACAACTTTGTGCAAAAAAAAAAAAAGTTTGTCATATTCCCGCAACTTGTGGCAAAATATAAAATATTCCATGGACTGAACATGCCTCTCAGTAAATAGCTTGGGGTGTCTACTTTCCAAAATGGGGTCATTTGGGGGGGTTTTGTGCTATTTTGGCATTTTATGGCCTTCGAAACTGTGATAGGTAGTGAGGAGTGAAATCAAAAATTTGCGCCCTTAGAAATCCTGAAGGCGGTGCTTGGTTTCCGGGGTCCCGTACGTGGCTAGGCTCCTAAAAAGTCCCACACATGTGGTATCCCCGTACTCAGGAGAAGCAGCAGAATGTATTTTGGGGTGCAATTCCACATATAACCATGGCATGTGTGAGCAATATATCATTTAGTGACAACTTTTTGTAATTTTTTTTTTTTTGTCATTATTCAATCACTTGGGACAAAAAAAAAAATATTCAATGGGCTCAACATGCCTCTCAGCAATTTCCCTGGGGTGTCTACTTTCCAAAATGGGGTCATTTGGGGGGGTTTTGTACTGCCCTGCCATTTTAGCACCTCAAGAAATGAGATAGGCAGTCATAAATTTAAAGCTGTGTAAATTTCAGAAAATGTACCCTAGTTTGTAAACGCTATAACTTTTGCGCAAACCAATAAATATACGCTTATTGTCATTTTTTTTACTAAAGACATGTGGCTGAATACATTTTGGCCTAAATGTATGACTAAAATTGAGTTTATTCGATTTTTCTTATAACAAAAAGTAGAAAATATCTTTTTTTTTCAAAATTTTCGTTCTTTTTCCATTTATATCGCAAAAAATAAAAATCGCAGAGGCAATCAAATACCATTAAAAGAAAGCTCTATTTGTGGGAAGAAAAGGACGCAAATTTCATTTGGGTACAACATTGCATGTCCGCACAATTTACAGTTAAAGCAGCGCAGTGCCGAATCCCAAAAACAGGCTTGGTCCTAATGGCCCGAAATGGTCCGGGGCTTAAGTGGTTAAGGGTCACCAGCGGTGATTGGACACTGGCACAACCAATGGAAGACAGTTCCCCTCCATATAACCCCTCCCATCAGGGAAGTACCTCAGTTTTGTAGCAAAGCAGTAAGGTTCCCATAAGAAGGGGGGGACCTCTGTGTCCCGTGGTGTACTCCAAGAAAAGGATTTTACAGGTAAGCTGTTATAAAAATCCTATTTTCTTTATCGTACACCACGGGACACAGAGCTAGTCATTACATAATGGGACGTCCCAGAGCAATGCTCATATGAAGGGGGGGAGACACAGATCAAAACAGGCCGCTTGCGGACCAGAAGCCCTATACTGCTGCCTGCAGCACACTTCGCCCAAAGGCGGAATCCTCATGTCCTTTCACATCTATTTGATAGAATTTGGAAAATGTATGGACTGAAGACCAAGTTGCAGCTTTACAGATCTGAGCCATCGAAGCCTGGTGGTGCACTGCCCATGAAGCACTTATCGCCCTGGTAGAGTGCACCTTAACAGGAAAAGGAGGAGTCCTGTTCTTTAAACCATAAGCTTGAACAATTACTTGTCTAATCCACCTGGAAATGGTGGATTTTGATACCGCTTGGCCCTTCTTGGGCCCATCTGGTAAAATAAACAAAACATCTGTTTTACGTATCTGAGCGGTTGCTTGCAGATACACCCTTACCGCTCTCACTAGATCTAGAGACTGTAATAATTTTTCCCCCGCCGTCCGCGGGTTTGGAAAAAAGGAAGGCAGAACAATGTCTTGATTCAAGTGAAAAGCCGACACCACCTTAGGTAGAAAAGCCGGATGGGGTCGTAGTACGATTTTGTCCTTGTGACAAATTAGATAAGGCTCTTTACAAGAAAGAGCTGCTAGCTCTGATACTCTCCTAGCAGAAGCTATAGCAATCAGAAAGGCCAACTTCCTACTCAATATAATTAAAGGAATATGGCGAATAGGTTCAAAAGGTTGCTTTTGCAACACTGACAATACCAAACTCAAATCCCATGGACACAAGGGAGTCCTAACTGGAGGATTTATCCTCAGTACCCCCTTAATGAATGTCTGAACTAGGGAGTGAGATGCCAATGGTCTCTGAAAGAAGACTGATAGAGCCGATATTTGCCCTTTGATGGTGCTAAGGGCTAAATTCATATCCACTCCTAACTGGCAAAAAGCAAGAATCCTACTTATTTCATATTTCTGAGGATTCCAACATCTGGATTCACACCAGGAAACGTATGCTCTCCAGACTCTCTGATAGATGAGTCTGGAGGCTGGCTTTCTAGCATTAATGAGCGTAGAAAGAGCCGGACCAGAGACCCCTCTCTTTTTCAAAATGTGGGTCTCAGCAGCCAGGCCGTCAACTTTAGCCTTTGTAAGGAAGGGTGGAATACTGGACCCTGTGACAGCAGGTCGTGTCGAAGTGGAAACTTCCAGGGCCTTCCTATCGCCATTTTTACAATCTCGGCGTACCAAGGCCTCCTGGGCCAGTTTGGGGCCACTAGGATTACTGGTATTCCCTCCTCCTTGATCCTGCGAAGCAGTCTTTGTAGAAGAGGGATCGGAGGGAATGCATAGATCAGTGAGAACTGATTCCATGGAGTTATTAGAGCGTCTGTATTATTAGAGCGTCTGTCCCGTAGGCTAGAGGATCTCTCGTTCTGGACACAAAGTTGTCCAATTTCTTGTTGAACCTGGCAGCTAGCAGGTCTACATCTGGGTTTCCCCATCTCAGACATATGGCCTGAAAGATCTCGGGGTGAAGAGACCACTCTCCTGGTAGCAGCTGCTGACGACTCAGGTAGTCTGCTTGCCAATTTTCTATCCCTGGAATGAAGATTGCAGAAAGGCAAGGTACATGCTCTTCTGCCCATGCCAGGATCCGGTTCACCTCTCTTTGGGCTGCCCGACTGCGGGTGCCTCCTTGGTGATTGATGTAAGCTACTGCAGTAGCATTGTCGGATTGAACCGAACTGGGTAGCCCTGTAACCTGTATGTCCAGGTTTTGAGGGCTAGATATACCGCCCGGATCTCTAGCACATTGATGGGCAGGATCCCCTGAGTCTTGGCCCAGGTTCCCTGGGTAGAAGCCTCCTCGAATACTGCACCCCAGCCCGATAGGCTGGCATCCCTAGATACCACCTTCCAGGCCACTGGGAGGAAGGACTTTCCCTTCCGTAAATTCCTGGCTTCTAGCCACCAATCGAAGCTGTGGCGTACTTGTGAGGACAGGCGCATGGGTATATCCAGAGCTTGGCTCTTCCTGTTCCAGGAAGCTAAAATATTGCCTTGAAGTAGTCTCGAATGAAACTGGGCGTAAGGGACCGCCTCGAAGGAGGCTACCATCTTTCCCAATAGTCTCATGCAAAGGCGAATAGACGGCCTCTTGTTTGCTTTGACCTTGTGGATCAGGTCTTTCAGAGACTGTATCTTCGGTTCTGGCAGGTATACCCCGTTTTGGGCTGTATCTATGATCATGCCCAGGTACACTATCCTTCTTTGGGCCTGGAGAGAGGATTTTTGTAAATTTATAATCCATCCTAAATGCTCCAGGTATCCTACTGTAGTGTGTACAGCGTGACCCAATCCCTCCTTTGACTGATCTATTACTAGTAGATCGTCCAGATAGGCTGTTACCGCAATGCCCCGTGTTCTTAGGTTTGCTAACAGAGGAGCTAGCACCTTTGTGAATACTATGGGCGCGGTGGCTACACCAAACGGCAGAGCCACAAATTGAAAGTGGCGATCTTCTACCGCAAACCTTAGGAATCTTTGGTGAGCGGGGAGGATGGGTATGTGTAAATGTGCGTCCTTGATATCTATGGGCGCCATGAATTTTCCGCCCTTTAAAGTGGCGGCCACGGATCGGATCGTTTCCATTCGAAAATGGCGATCGTTCAGGAACCGATTTAGGGATTTTAGATCCAGGATGGGTCTGACATCTCCATTTGGCTTTGGAATCACAAAGAGGTTTGAGTAAAAACCTGCACCTCGCTCTTTTTGGGGTACGTCTGTAACTACCCCTTGAGCCATTAAGTGATTCAAACCTTTGAAGAAGGATTCTCTTTTTTGTGGATCCTTGGAGAGTCTTGAACCTCGGAATTGAGAAGGTGGGATCTCTCGAAATTCCAGTTTGTACCCTGAGGATATTGTGGATACTACCCAATTGTCCTGGATTTCTGACCCCCAAGTCGCTCAGAACTGATAAAGCCTTCCTCCCACTCGGCCGAGCGGGGGCGCCCCTTCACTGAGAGGCTTTGGGGGCTTGCTTATTAGCTCTTGCACCCCACGGCTTCTTGTTCTTCTGAGCTTGCCCCTTGGCTTTTGTGGGCGGCTAAAACAGGCCGCCGCCACTGGTTGGAGTCAGATTTCCCGGGAGCTGGGGAGAGAGAGCGTTTAAAACAAGATCTCTTGTTTTTCTTTCTCTCAGGTAAAAGTCGTTTTACCACTTGATATCTTCTGTATATATTTTTCTAAATCTTCCCCAAATAGGCGTTCGCCATGGTACGGGAACTTGCCAACAGCTTTTTGCATGGGGTTTCCGCTGACCAATGCTTAAGCCAAAGTACTCTGCGCATCTGTACCAGCTGGAGTGTAAGGCGTGATGCCTGTATGATAGAATCTCTCATGGCATCCACTGTGAAGCATAAGGCTTTAGGCAAATTTTCCCAATTTCTAGCCTGCTCTGAAGGCAGTTCCTTCAGCCCCTGCTTTACCTGTTGGCTGATGACCTGACACATACCGACTGCTGCTACTGCAGGTTGGGTAATTGAGCCGGCCAAAAGGAAGGAGGATTTCAACTTCCTCTCAGAAGGATCTTTTAAACCCTTGTACATTATCCACCGGACATGTCAGGTTTTTATTTACACAAGAAATAGCCGCAACTACCGCAGGCAGGCTCCATTTCTTTAAAAAAAATTCCCCCATAGGATAAAGAATGTTAAACCTTTTTGGAGGTGAGAAACGCTTATCTGGATGTTGCCAGTTTGCGTATATTAGATCCTCTAGTAACTGATGAACCGGGAAGGAGCATGCACCTTGCAGGGATCTTAATGACCCTAGGGAGGAGACAGGTAATTCCGTTACCTCCGCAGAGGTTAACTTATATGCACTGCTATAGCATTGTACCTGTGACCTTAAAATCTGGCTCCTCATCCTCTGCTGATGTAGCCTCCTCCTCCCTCAGGTACTTCTGAAGGGAGGTCCAATACTGGAAGAGACCTGCTTCACTTATTGTCCTTTTTAGAGGACTTAGCGATTAAGGTAGCAATTTTTTCCTCCAGATTATTTAGGGCAGCTGATAAAGTGTCCTCAGTGACATATACAGGCCCAGGCTTCACTGGGGAAGCCGCCATACCTGACAGAGGTAATGGCTCATCCTGTACAGGTGCATTTGGCAACACAGGAGAGGAAGGTACCGAGTCAGCACAGCTAGAGCCTCCTCTCAGGCGGTGGTGCTTTCTTATCTCTTTTTGTCCGTATTACTTCCCCTGGAAGGCTTACTGTTTAGACAAAATACAAGGTACCTAAATGCATATACTACCGTGTTCAGTTTAGCAAATACATTAAGTATGCAACTTTTAACACATAACTATGCATAACATGGATGTCTTCTAGGAAGTACCCAATCCAACCACATGGAGTCTTACGTCCCTGTATAGCTGCTGTGTTTCTCTGCCAGGAACAAGAGAACTAACGAGCTTGCTTGCTGCTGCAGTGCTTCTCACACTGACAGTCTTTTAAATTTGGCGCCGTTTCTGTGCCTGCGCGCGCCACGTGCCCGCCTTCGCCCCCCCCCCCTCCGATAAAGCGCGCTCCCGCGCGCGGCCCTTAGCGCTATGGCGGTGGCCATAGTGAGAGAGGACTCTCATCAGCCCTTGTTCCCACTTACCTGCATCTGCAGGTGTCTGGTCGGCCACCGAAAGGAGGATCGGGGTGCCCCAGCAAGCTCAGCAGCGGAGGTGACGAGCAGTGTACTTCGCCGAAGCCGACACTGAACAGAGTGAGGTGAGTATATTCAGCTCTTTACTCCCCCCAGTGGTGGAAAAAAAGAAGACATCCATTTTTTGAAAAAGGTCCCAACCTAGTTATGGACCTTCTAATCTCACCTTATCCACGCCGCAGGTTTTTCTGCTGAAAGATTTCAGACAGATACCAAACTTCACCCTTCACGGTGGGCTGTGTGTGCCAACCTTCAGGGATATGGGTTCCTATTTAAAGGATACCTCTCCCCTGGGCCTTGTACAAGACTCTTACCAGGACTTTATAGCGAAATAGCGAAAGTGCTGGATCTTAGAGCCCAGTCCTCCGAAGAGAGACATTACAGGCGACGCCTCATGGATGAGGCCCGGATCCCATCCAGATTCAGCTCATTTGTAGGCGTCTTGGATGGATCCGAAAGCATAGCTCTTTTACCCCCAGAGGGTCTCTTTGGTAGAGCTTTCCTTTAGCACCTCCTAACGCGTCCAACACCTTTCGACACTGGCGAAAAAACTGAGGTACTTCCCTGATGGGAGGGGTTATATGGAGGGGAACTGTCTTCCATTGGTTGTGCCAGTGTCCAATCACCGCTGGTGACCCTTAACCCATTATGTAATGACTAGCTCTGTGTCCCGTGGTGTACGATAAAGAAATGGATGTTCTCCCTAGGTTCCTGTATTTGTTTCAGACCATCCCTATTCACATACCTAATTCGTACTTTAAGAAAATACGCCAACTGTTTTCCAAATTTATTTGGAATGCGGCCCGTCCCAGGATACGGTATGAAACACTTTCTCTTCCAAAGGCTCGGGGGGGGGGGGGCTGGAGCCCCAGATGCCTCCCTATACCATAAAGCAGCGGCGCTCACCCGCATACTAGATTGGTTCCATCATTCTTCAACCAAGCTTTGGGTTCAATTGGAAAGCCACATGAGCCCAATTGAACTCTCCGCTCTCCCCTGGACCTTGCCTACGGTACGGGGGGGTTCGGGCCCTCTTAATGACCTTACCCATCAAACGATCCAGATTTGGGATCGCATGCTGTCCAGAAGGGGCTTATCAAACCGCATGGGGCCTATGACTCCCTTCTTTGGGACCCCGGCCTTTCCGCCAGCTATGTCGGTAGCAAGATTCGGACCATGGAGAAGAGAGGATCATAGGCGACTTGCCCAGGTCCTTCGTGCAGACCCCACTTTGAGGTCAGATACCTCTACCGGCCTGACCTCCCGTCACCCCATGCAGTGGCTTCGGAGGCAACAGACTGCCTCCTACATCCGGACTTTCCCATCTATTACAGACATTCTTGCTGAACCGACGGGATTCGAGGAACTGCTCCTGCAGGTGGAACCTCCAACGCATGTTGTATCTCAATTATACTCCCTTCTGCTCGATGTTTACTCCCCTGGCCTCCCACCGTATACGGTGTCCTGGGAGACAGACCTCCGTCACACTATCTCGCCTATTGACTGGCAAAAATGTTTTACCCTGACGCATAAATTGTCCATAGCCACCAAGACCCAGGAGAAGGGGTTTAAACTGTTAACAAGATGGTACAGATGTCCATCATCTCTTCACCACTTCAATCCGGAGGTGTCGGATGCCTGCTGGCGGTGCCTCAGCTCCCGAGGAACCATGCTCCACATCTGGTGGGAGTGCCCTCCTGTGCGGAGGTACTGGCAGCGGATTTTCACACTCTACTGCAAATTGATGGCGACCTCTATTCACCCTTCACCTGAGGTGGCTCTCTTGTCTATTCTCCCTGGATCATTTAAATCCATCAGAAATGATGTCTTGCGACACTTTCTGGCGGCGGTCAGGGTAGTGATTCCCCGTCATTGGAGAACGGCAACCATGCCTTCCCTGGGGGATTGGGCTGTTGAGGTGGACCGCATTAGGGACCTTGAACGCCTGGTGGCGGAGGAAAATGACAAAAGTGAACAGTTCTCTCTCACATGGACTTCGTGGTCCGTGTTTCGGTACTCCTCGGAGTTTATCTCTTGGGCGGAGTGTGCCCTGGACGAGACCACTCTCGGACCTTGATGGAGTGATTATGATCTCTGATCCCTGTCCCCTATCTGTGTACCCCTACTATTTGCCCCCGACTCTGACTCTCTTTTCTCTACACATAAATACACCTCTAAGAACCCAGTAGGATAACGTACCAGGGCTTCAATCTACCTACTACCTATAACCCATTGAGTGACCCTACTTCATACTCTCCAAATAGGTTTGTGGATACTTTCATCTGATGGTTCTTAGCCCTGCTCTGTTCTGACACACATGATGCCTGTTGAGGATGTATCCTATCAATGTTTGTAATGTTTAAGACAATGTATGTCTTTTTCTGTCATTTCCTTGCATAAACAAATAAAATAAGATTGAATTAAATGTTACCAGCTCTGTCTCTGTACTCCATAGCCAGCTCACAACACATAATTGTGCCTTTTTAACATGCTGGGACGCCCGCACATGCGCAGAAGCGCTGCGGCGCGCACAGAACGTCATCCGCCAAGCTCCGCCCCCTTTTCCAGCTCACCTATATATAGAGGCGCGGGCACGTGCGCCTTCGGCGCTTCTTTTGAAAAAAAAAAACTAGGGAGAGGAGCCAGGGTCCCTGTTTGCAGCAGGGCCCGGGGATGGACGAGCATTGCAACATGACAGAGGAAGCAGTTTCCCCACAAGAGAACTCACCATCTGCCTGGACTTGACCTCAGAAGGAAATAGTCCACATAACAAGAAAACGACGTTCCACAGCGGCCTCTAGTGGATTAACACAGGTACCGCGGTTTGTCCATTTTTTTTTTTTTCTTGACCACCATTAAAATTATTACATTTTTTTTGTAGTTACAGGCATGCACAGATATTTAGCGGGAATACCGTTAGGTAACAGGCAGAAAGACATATTAGGCTTGGGGGTCCCCCCAATAGAACCAAGTTCCTGAGGGGCCCCCACTTACCTTTTCCCCGCTGCAGGACTCACGGCAGGCATTGTACTTAAACCTTCAGGGACCGGGTTCCCAAGGATTCCACTCCCCTGGGCCTGTATAGCACCCTGCACAGAAAACATCTTGGTCGTGGGTATGACCAGAGCTCTGGATCCCAGGGTCCAGCCCTCCTAAGAGAGGCATTACAGGCAAAACCTTGCTCTTCTCTGCAAGGCCCGGGTACCGACCGTTTAGCTATGAAGCTTTTTTGGTCGGATCCGGAATAGCTTGCTGAGGCCCAAAAGAACCTGTACACAAGCCCAGATGAAAAAACATGTTAACCTTTGGCCAACACCTTAGACACTGGCAAAAAACTGAGGTACTCCCGGATGGGAGGGGCTTATATAGGGGAGGGTACTTCCGGTTTTGGAAGTTGCCAGTGCCAGCACCTGAAGGTAATCTATATAACCCACATAGTAATGACTATGTCGCTCTGTGTCCCGTGATGTACGAGAAAGAAATCCTATTTTCTCTTTTCATCCATGGACGGACACCGCTCCTTAAGTCTTGACAGTTGGGACGTCCCAAAGCAGTGTCAAAAAAACGAGGGGTGGGCACAGCAATCAAAAAACCAAATTTCACCCCAAACAAGCAGAGCTCCTCAACGGAGGAGTTGCAACCTCAAACAGCCGCCTGCAAAACTTTGCGGCCGAAGCTAGCATCCGAAGATGCACTCACATCAACCTTGTAAAACTTTGGAGAGGTGTGAACGGATGACCAGGTCGCCGCCTTACACACTTGTGAGACAGACGCTTGATGTCGGAAAGCCCAAGAGGCACCAATAGCCCTGGTCGAATGCGCGGCGCCCGCCCCTTAAGGGCATAGGCCTGGATGACAGTCTGCCTGATCCGAGAAATGGTGGCCGACGAGACCGCCAGACCCTTCTACGGACCAGACACTGACACAAACAGTGAGTCAGACCTCTGGAACGGAGCCGTAGCAGACAGGTACACACGTAAGGCACGTACCACGTCTAAAGAGTGCAGAGAAACCTCCTCGGGATGCAATGGCCGAGGAGACAAAAAGGATGGAAGTACAATGTCCTCATTCAGGTGAAAGGCCGAAACTACCTTCGGGAAGGAAGGCTGCAGGCGTAGCACCGCTTTGTCCTTATGGAGGACCAAATATGGGGACTTGCAAGACAAGGCCGCCAATTCAGAAACCCTCCTGACTGATGTTATGGCTACTAGGAAGGCAACCTTCTGAGAGAGAGTCAAAAGAGGAATTTCCCTGATGTCCTCAAATGGAGGTTTCTGAAGTACTGAGAGCACCAGATTCAGATCCAAAAAGGAGGTAGTGGTGGTCGGACCGGAGGGGCAACATGCCGGACCCCTTGCACAAGGTACTCTAGGCGCTGGGTCGGTACTAACACCGATTTCTGGAGGTTCAGTATCCAAACTCCCGGAGGGTCTGACTGGCTATAGACACGTCATCTAATTTTGAGCTTGAAGCAGCTCTCAGAAGAAGGTCGTCTAAGTAGCCTATGATAGCAATGACGCGCTGTCTCCGCAAAGCTAGAATCGGGGCGAGCACCTTGGTGAAAACTCTTGGCTCCGATGCTAGGCCAAAGAGAAGAGCCACAAAAATTGTAGTGGTCTTCGCCGATGGCAAAGCGCAGGAAACTCTGATGCCTGACGCAGATGGGGACATGCAAGTATGCGTCCTTGATATCCAAGGACGCCAGGAAGTCCCCCGGATGGAGCGCAGCCACCACCGAACGAATCGATTCCATCCGGAACTTTTGAATCTTTATAAAGGCATTGAGGGCCTTGAGGTCCAAGATTGGACGGATTCTGTCCCTCTTTGGGACCACAAACAGATTAGGAGTAGAAACCCTGAAACCTGTCCTGTGGTGGTATGGGTATGATCACCCCGCACCGCAACAAGTCTCGCACTGCCCCCTGGGGGACAGCCCGACGAGCCGGAAGGAGAGGCAGATCTGAGGAAAAAAAAAAAAATCTGTTGTTTGGTGGACAAGAAAGGACCTCGATCTTGTACCCCGAGGTGATCACCTCGCAGATCCACTGGTCGGAGAGCAGGGAGGTCCACCGAGCTGCAAACCCGCGAAGCTGTCCCCCCACCATGGAGTCGGGCGGGGGCAAAACTTCATGCGGTAGCAGGCTTGTTGGGCTTGCGCACCCAGGGACGCTTCTGTCCCCCAGGTGGACCTTTGTCCACGTGGGAGGGTCTGCCAGCAGGCCCTGACTGACAAATACTGCTTCTGTGTGGGAAAGGAGGGCTCCGGCTTACGGCGCGGCTCCTTCCCTTCAGTGGACTGAGGGAGAAGTGTGCTCTTACCTCCAGTGACATCCTTAATGATGTCATCCAGTGAGGCATCAAAAAGTCTCCCACCTTTGAAAGGCAAATCTGCCAGAGGTTTCTTAGAAGCTTGGTCAGCGGACCAGCATTTCAGCCAGATTAGGCGGCGCAATACCACCGCAGATGTAGAGGCCCTCGAGATCAAAGGGGCTGCATCCAGGGTTGCATCACAGACGTACACAAGTCCCTGTACCAACTGTTCGGCCAGTGACACGCATTCTGGAGGGAGCTGATGCTCCTCCACAGTCTGGTGCAATATTTTTGCCCACTCAGTGAGCGTCTGGGACACCAAGGTAGCAGCCAATATAGACCGCAATGCTGACCCCAGCATGGTGAACATGGAGCGGCTCACCGCTTCGGACCTCCTATCAGTAGGGTCCTTAAAAGCAGGGGTCCCCTCCACCGGGATAGGGTTTACTTTATTTAACCGAGAGACCGGGGGGGGGGGGGTTGGGATCAACAACCGGAGAAGCCCATTTTTTCAAAAGGCTCTCTTCAAATGGGTAACAGACCGCCATGCGCTGAGGGACCGCAAAGGGCCTCTGCGGCCGTTCCCATTCCTTATCTATGAACTTGTCAAAGAAATCAACATAAGGAAAACCCTTAACAGAGCCGGTCGGTTTGTGTGACCCAAAAAGGGACGGTCCCAGCTGTATCTTCCAGCTTGAGAGAGTGCATCTTCCAGCTTGAGAGAGTGTCCGTCACAGCATTGATAAGTGCACTCACAAGTGCCGTGTCTTGAGCTGACCCAGACGAGGGGTTCTGGTCTGCCTCTTCTGACATAGCAGAACCGGGGTCCTGAGCCGTAGCCAGGCCCGAGTGAGTCAGAACATTCCCCAGGAGATGGCGGGGGGGAGGGGGCGCTTGGTACCCCCTTACGCCCGCACGCCGCTTCCACCCTGGCAACAATGACCGCCGAAAAGCGTCCATGGGAACCGCAGGGGCAACGGTTGCTGCCTCTGGAATGTTTGGGGCAAAAACGCCAGCTTCTGACTCCATTTTGCCCACTGACAGCCCCTAGGGACTTGGTCAAGGCACCTTTCAAAAGAAATGTCCACCCTCCTTGCTGCACTGACCGAGGGGTTACCCAGGGGACTCACCGCCTAGCAAGAGACTGTCCAGCGCCGCTGCCCGCTCTCCATCCACACACAGCGTGTGACTGAGGAACTCTGAAGGGAATGGCGTCGTCCGCGCCGTTCAGGAAGCCAGTCAGCACTAGAGGCCAAAACCCACTCCAAAATGGCCGCCGCCGGGTGCCCCAGAGAAAAGCACGCGGACCACAAGAAAATGGCCGCCCGCAATGCAGACCTGCATCACAGCCAGGGTTGCCAACTTTGTAAATTTACTGAAACAGTTTGTAAAATTCATAATTGTTTCATCTGTCTATTAATGTCAGTTACGGACATGCAGCCTACATGTCCGCAATGGACATTCAAGGACAGATGCAAAAAGTACAGATTTTACAAACTATTTGTATATTTACTGAAAGTTGGCAACCCTGATCACAGCGCGGCCGCGGCAAAATGGCCGCCAATGGGATTGGCAATGCACAGGCCCCAGAAAATTGGCGCCGGCGGTTAAAAAAACCAAAACAGCGCCAAGCAGCGAGGTGGACGAGAAGGCCGCAGCGGAGGCTTCCAGAATTTTACTACCCCCCCACAGAGAGCGGGCCTGGACACCCCCACAGCCCCCTGCCGGGACCTGGAGCCCCCCTAAGGTAATCCTCATTCGCAGCGAGCCCCGCAAGGGAAGGAGGAAAAAAGGGTAAACAGAGGGAGAGAGGAGAGGGATCAAGGATCTATATTATCCTGCCTGTCATGCCCAGAAGATTCTAAAAAAATTTGTCAGGACTCTGGGCCCAAAGAGAGCCAGGTCCTTCTCTACTAGGCAGAAAAAAAAAACTGAGGCTGCTGACTGCAGGGTGGAGGGTTATGCCCAGAGGGACCGCTCCCTGGGCAGGGCTGTTCAACTCTGTTATTGTAACATGTATTTAAATATCTAACATGTTCTGCCTAGTCCTCTAATAGACGGAACATAACCCAACTGTCAAGAATTAAGGAGCTGTGTCCGTCCATGGACGAAAAGAGAAATGGCAATGGTCCCAAAAGTGTCCGCCATAATGTCGCAGTCACGGGGGGGGGAAATAAATAAATAAAGCTAATCACCGCCATTACTAGTAAAAAAACTAATTAATAAAAATGTCATAAAACTACCCCCTATATTGTAGACGCTATAACTTTTGTGCAAACCAATCAATAAAGGCTTATTGCGATTTTTTTTAATCAAAAATATGTAGAAGAATACGTATCGGCCTAAACTGAGGAAAAAAATATAAAAAAGTTTTACATATTTTTTGGGGATATTTATTATAGCAAAAAGTAAAAAATATGTAATTTTTGGCAAAATTGTCGCTCTATTTTTGTTTATAGCGCAAAAAATAAAAACCGCAGAGGTGATCAAATACCACCAAAAGAAAGTTCTATTTGTGGGGAGAAAAAGGACGTCAAAATTTTGTCTGGGAGCCACGTCGCACGACCACGCAATTGTCAGTTAAAGCGACGCAGTGGCGAATCGCAAAAAGGAGCCTGGTCCTTTAACAAAATGGTCCGGGGCTTAAGTGGTTAAGTGAAGATAATGATCATGTGCGTCATTTGTGTTATTCTCTTGATGTGTTGCTTTGCTTCTGGCCTCACAGTAACTTGACTTTAAATGTTAATTTCATAGTAAAAAGCTAAAAATAGGATTTTTGTACTCACATTAAAATCCGTTTCTCTGACGTCCATGGACCGACACAGCTCTCATACTGTTTACATGTGGGTATATGTCCCTGCTTGCAGGAGAAGAAGACCTATTTAGAATGTTAGATGTCAAAACATTCTAGAACAAGCCAGAGCTGAACATCCCCGCCCAGGGGGGCAGCCCCTCTGGACATTACCCTCCCACCTGCAGCCAACAGCCTCAGTTCGTAACAAAGCAGTACAAACTTAAAAAAGGAAGGGTGGGTGCTGTGTCGGTCCATGGAGGTCAGAGAAACTGATTTTACGGTGAGTACAAAAATCCTATTTTCTCTTATCGTCCATGGACTGACACAGCTCTCATACTGATTACATGTGGGACGTCCCAAAGCAGTATAAGAAAAGGGTGGGAGCAAAAAAGTAAGGAACAACCAAAACTTCACTCCAAACCAGCAGAGCTCCTCAACGGAGGAGTTGCAACATTAGACAGCGGCCTGCAACACTTTGCGGCCAAAGGAAGCATCCGAAGATGCAGCCACATCAACCTTGTAGAACTTTGAAAAGGTATGAACGGACGACCAGGTCGCCGCCTTGCACACTTGTGCAACTGACGCTTGATGTCGGAAAGCCCAGGAAGCACCAATTGCCCTGGTGGAATGCGCCGTGACCGGAAAGGGAGGCGCCCGTCCCCTAATGGCATAGGCCTGTATAACGGTCTGCCTGATCCACCTTGAAATGAGGGCAGACGACACCGCTTGGCCCTGTTTCGGACCAGAGACAGACACAAACAGCGAGTCAGACTTCCGAATAGGAGCAGTAGCCGCCAGGTATACCCGTAAGGCACGCACCACGTCTAAATTGTGAAGCGCAACCTCTCTAGGATGCGATGGATGAGGGCACAAGGATGGAAGGCCAATGTCCTCATTAAGGTGAAAAGCCGAAACCACCTTAGGAAGAAAAGGCGGTCGCAATACCGCCTTATCCTTATGGGAGGACCAGGTAAGGCGACTTGCATGACAGAGCCGCCAATTCAGACACCCGTCTAACAGAAGTGATGGCCACTAAAAAAGCCACCTTCTGGGACAAAGTCGAAAGAGGAATATCTCTTATATTCTCAAAAGGAGATTCCTGAAGAACCGAAAGCACCAAGTTCAGATCCCAAGGAGGGAGCGGGGGCTTGGCAGGTGGAACCACATGGCGTACCCCCTGCACAAAAAAGTGCTAACCAAGGAATGACCAGCTAGGGGGTCTTTGAAAGAAAACGGCCAAAGCCAAAATCTGACCCTTAATATTGCTCAAAGCCAGCCTTTGAGCAACACCACGCTGTAAGAACCTCAGGATTCTGGGAACAGAGTACGTCCGTGGACACCAGTCCAGTTCCTCGCACATAGCGATGTAAGCTCTCCAGGTACAGTGATAGATCTTCCTAGAAGACTTCCGTGCCCTGAGCATGGTTGAAATTACCGAATCTGACAGGCCTCGGTCTTTCAGCACATGGCTCTCAATAGCCATGCCGTTAAAGCCAGAGACTGTAAAGCAGGATGAAAGATAGGACCTTGAGATAGAAGGTCCTCCCTCAAGGGCAGGCGCCAAGGGACGTCCGCGACGAAACGTACCAGGTCGGCGTACCAATGACGTCGAGGCCAGTCCGGAGCAATGAGGATTACCGGAATGCCCTCGGCCGCTACCCTGCGCAGCAGACAAGGAATCAACTGCAGCGGAGGGAAGACATACATCAGGCGATACTGACCCAACGGGGCCACTAACGCGTCCGAGGCATCCGCCCAGGGGTCCCTGGACCGGGCCACAAACCGACACCTTGCGATTGAGTCGAGACGCCATCAGGTCCACATCCGGAGTGCCCCATCGTCGACAAAGGAGTTGAAACACTTCCGGATGCAAGGACCACTCCCCCTGGTCCAGGGACTGGCGGCTCAGATAGTCCGCCTGCCAGTTTTCTACGCCCGGAATGTAAACGGCCGACAGCGCCGGCATGCTTCTTTCCGCCCATCTTAGGATGTGGGTGACCTCGGATGCCGCAGCCGAGCTCCGAGTGCCCCCCTGATGGTTGACATACGCCACGGTCGTGGCCCTGTCCGACTGGATTCTGACCGAGCGGCCCTGTAGCCTCTTCGACCATGCGGCGAGACCCAGCTTGATCGCCCGCAATTCCAGGACGTTGATTGGGAGACGAGATTCGGCTTGAGTCCAGAGCCCTTGAGCTGACAGGACTCCCCACACTCCTCCCCAGCCTGTCAGGCTGACGTCCGTTGTGATCACCGTCCAGTGGATGGGGAGGAACGACTTCCCGGCCCGAAGAGCCGGGGATCTTAGCCACCACGTCAGGGACGCCTTGACAGAGTGACTCACCTGGATCTGAAGATCCAATGAAAATGGGGACTTGTCGCAAACCGACAGAATTCCCTTCTGCAATGCCCGTGTGCTTTGGCATACGGAACCGCCTCGAAGGAGGCCACCATTCGTCCCAGGACTCTCATGCAGAAGCGAATTGACGACCATTTTCGGGACGTCAGAACCCGCACTACCGACTGAAGTGTCAGTAACTTCTGAGGGTAGAAACACCCTCGCTGCCGAAGTGTCCAGGATCAGACCCAAATACTCCAGGCGCTGAGTCGGGACTAGAGCTGACTTCTGCGTGTTCAGAACCCATCCGAAGTCCCGGAGGGTCTGACTGACCATCGTCACATTTTCCTCCAATTCTGAGCCATTTTCTGCTCCGAGAAGGAGATCGTCTAGATAGCCCACGATAACAATTCCTCGCTGTCTCAGCAAAGCTAGAACCGGGGCCAGCACCTTGGTGAAAACCCGTGGTGCCGATGCTAGGCCGAAGGGAAGGGCCACGAACGGATAGTGGAATTCGCCTATGGCAAAGCGCAGAAACCTCCGGTGGCTTGCGCAGATTGGGATGTGCAAGCAAGCGTCCTTGATATCCAAGGACGCAAAAAAATCCCCCTGGTGGAGTGTCGCGATGACCGTGCGAATGGATTCCATCCTGAATTTTTGTACCCTCACATAGGCATTCAGGGCCTTGGGGTCCAGGATTGGCCAAACCCCGTCCTTTTTCGGGACAACAAACAGGTTTGAGTAAAACCCCTGAAACCTCTCTTGTGACGGAACCGGCACAATTACTCCGCGCCCGAGCAAATCCTGTATGGCCCCCAAGAGGGCCGCCCGGAAGGAGAGGGAAAAAACCTGCTTGGGGGCCACAAGCAGAACTCTATCCTGTATCCCGAGGTGACCACCTCGCACACCCACCAGTCGGAGATCCGGGGAGGTCCACCGCACCGAGAACCTGCAAAGACGTCCCCCCCACCCCAGAGTCGGGCAGGACTTCATGCGGTGGTGGACTTGGGAGCTTGCTTGGAAGGCTTACGCACCCAGGGACATCTTTGTCCCCCAGCCGCACTTTTTTCAGTCTGGGTGGGCTTACCCGTGGAATCTGACTGACGAAAAAAACTTCTTTGCCGGAAGGGCCCGGCCTGCGGTGGGGCTCCTTTCCCTTAATAGACTGGGGAAGGAAGGTGCTCTTACCCCGTGACATTTTTAATAATGTCATCCAGGGCGGCCCCAAACAGTCTACCGCCCTTAAAGGGCAAGTCAGCCAGGAGCTTTTTGGAAGAGCCGACCAGCATTTCAGCCAGATAAGGCGACACATCACCACAGCAGAAATGGAGGCCCCCGTTATTAAAGGGGTCGCATCCACAGTGGCATCGCACACGAAGACTAAACCCTGCGCAAGCTGGTGAGCCAGGGCAATGGTTTCAGGAGGGAGAATATGCTCCTGCACTGTCTGGTGCAATATCCGTGCCCAGCCTGTGAGTGTCTGAGACACAAGTGTCGCCGCTACTATAGGGCGTAAGGCGGCCCCCAATAAGGTGAACATAGTTCTACACGCCACTTCTGCCCTCCTGTCAGCAGGATCCTTAAATGCAGAAGTCCCTTCCATTGGGAGCATGGTAGTCTTATTCAAACGGGCGACCCGGGGGGGGGGGGGGGTCAACCACTGGGGGATGAGCCCACTTCTTAACTAGGTCCTCCTTAAAAGGGGTACCTTAAGGCTATGCGCAGCTGGACCGTCAAAGTCTTCTGCGGCTTATCCCAGACTTGGTCAATGAATGTATCAAAAAAGGCACATATGGAAAAACCCTTTTTTGAAGACACGGCTTTCAAAGAACCAAAAGGTCATAGTTTCCACCTGAGGTTCCTCAGCCTCAACATTCAGCTTGAGAGTGTCCCTCACAGCATCAATGAGTTCACTTACAAGCACCCTGTCAGTAGGTGGTTCAAGACAGGGGTCTTCCTCACAAGGAAGGTCCTGTCCAAACACATCAATATCCTCAGAACTAGGGTCCTCAGCAGCAGTAGCTAGGCCCATATCTGAGTCAGAGCAATCCCCATGTGGAGATTGTGTGGGGAGGGGGCACTTTACAGCCCCCGTGCGTTCGCACACCGCTTCCATCCTGACAAGGAATGATTCCAGGACTGCCGACAACTGGTCCATAGGGACCGCAGGTGCAGGAGCACTGCCAGTTGCCTCTGGGAAGTGGGGAGAAGCAGGTGAACCAGACTCCATATTGCCACCCTCTGAGACCCTATTCACTATTACAGTGAATAGTACAGTCCACCCACTGGCTGTGCTGAGGAGGTGATACCCGGAGGACTCACCACCCCTAGGGACCGCTCAGTTCCGCTGTATGAGCCACGCTGTAGCACTGGCGAAGCCTGAGGAGAGTGAAGAATCTGTGAGGAGAGAGGTGTTCAGCAGCTCCGCTAGAGGCCGAAAACGAAACTAAATGCGCTGCGGCTACAAGAAAATGGCCGCTGGGTGCTTATATAACTGTGCTTGAGCCGCGGCAAAATGGCCACCGATGGCGCACTTTTTAAATTTAAAATACCGCGCCAATGGCGCACGCAAAACCCCACACACAGTCCTCCAGAACACTTTCCAGCATATTAAACAGACATGGAGCGGCCCCCCCCAGGGCAGAACGACCCCCAAGTATCCCCACACAGCACCAGCAGGGTGCAGAGAGCAGCATAACAGGGGGGAGACAGGGAGAACCCCCCCCCCCACACACAGAAAAACAGCCAGCATGTACTCACCTTCTTACCCGTCCCGCAAGCACCTTGGAGAACACCCTTGGTGCCAATAGAGGGACCCACTGGCTTGTTTCAGACATACCTATCACAGAGTTGTACTGCGTAGCTGTCGGCCCGGTCAACCGCGAAAGATACAGTAGGTACTGTTCAATCTTGAGAGGACCGCGGGAGCATGACAGCCACCCGGCCACCCCTGGAGTCATGGGGTATGTCGTGAACTGAGTATCACGCACACAAGGCGAGGATCAGCACGCTCGATGGTCGGACAGGGAAGACTACGAGGATACTAGTGTACCCAGCCGACAGTTGATTGAAGGTCTCAAAAATAAAATTTTATTATTTTAAGTAAAAATCTTCCAGGAGACTGGCTCCTGAGAGAGCCATGTCTTCTTCTGCTAGGCAGAAAAAAAAACTGAGGCTGTTGGGCTGCAGGTGGGAGGGTAATGTCTGGAGGGTCCGCCCCCTGGGCGGGGCTGTTCAGCTCTGGCTTGTTCTAGAATGTTTTAACATATAACATTCTGCCTAGGTCTTCTCCTTCAAGCAGGGACATATACCCACATGTAATCAGTATTAGAGCTGTGTCGGTCCATGGACGATAAGAGAAAATATATATTTTCAGCTCAAAGAGCAGTGCTTCTAAAATAACATAAGGTAAAGAGATTAAAGTATCAAACCCAGACTATGAAAAACTGTCGTCATTACATGCTATAAACCTGAGTGTTCGTACTCACAAAGCCACTAAAGCATTAGTTTAGTTAGGTTGATCCTGCCTTCAGCTGCCCCTCCCATATTTTCTGTGTCTCCACTGCAGGTTGAGATTGTGTAGACCAGCTAGTTTCCTCTATGGAGCATGCTTAAATTTAAGCTCCCTTCTAAGCTCTTCATTTCCGCCTTTTTCTCATCTGAGCAGCCCACATGACTATAGTCACACATGTGGGTGTATACACAGTGGTAAATGACACCCCCTTCTCCTCAACGTCGTCCTATTGCTAAACACGATGGGGCCAGGATATAGTATGCCGATTGATTACATTCACCAAGAAACTCACAAAACAATATGAACAAAATGCTGGTGTCAATCACCTGACCCCGCCTACACCGTATTAATGCTCAAAAACAACAATCAGGGCTGGCGAG
Source organism: Rana muscosa (assembly GCA_029206835.1). NCBI lineage: Eukaryota > Metazoa > Chordata > Amphibia > Anura > Ranidae > Rana > Rana muscosa. The sequence goes on from CM055116.1 coordinate 917,535,760, forward strand.
ACACAGAGCACAATGTAGAGAGCATATATCAGCAGATTAATAGAAGCCTCTCCAAAAGATCTCTTCCTGAAGATGTCAAAGAACAGGTAAAGATCATATGACCCCACAACAGCACTGCAGAAATAAGGATTTAAAAAAAAAAAAAAAAAAAAAAAAGTGGTATGATGCATGTGAATGAATTATGACAATTAACACAAATCAGGACCAAGACTTACTTTGGTATTCTGATGCACTCTTGCAATGTTTTCATTAATCAAAGACATGGTGTAATATCGGACATCATCATATTCCAGATACTCCTGAAATCGTGTTATTAAAGGGGAGGAATCCTTGTCTTCTGGCAGTAGGCTAGTTACAACCAACTAAAAAAAAAAAAAAAAACCCCCATGTAAGAATAGGACTTAAAATAAAAAATAATATAGACCAAAACTACCTTGATGACTTCAACAATAACAAAAGTGCAAATATATTCATCATCACACATTTACATTGTGTGCTTGATGGCAAAATAAATCTGGCATGGCATTTTGGCAAAGATTGCCAATCCTTAGCATGCCCATTGTGCCTCAACTTCCAGCCTGGCAAACGTTTTCACAGCAGTAACCTCCGTCTGGTTAACTCGGCTTCTGCTTTGGACACCACATTCACTCTTCAACATGGGTTCTCACCTCTAGTATTCCCCCTATAAAGCTGTAGGATAGGCAATGTGAACCTAGAGAAGGTTACCAGGGGCTCTGCGCCCAGGAGCCCATAACAAGTATGGAAAAGTGCCCCTACAAAACTTCAACATTTCATATTCCTGATATGTGCCTGCTTTACCATATACTTGTATGAAAATGTATCCGGTTTTCTTTACATCACTTCTTGTGTGAAATGCCCAGTGTTCCTGCTAGTTCCTCTGCTTTCCTATTAAAACTGACCATGCTAGGCATGAGAGCATAGTGTGGTCAGTTTTCTGGCTGTGCTGGCTTCTGCTCCCCTTCAGTGATTAAACTTGTGCTAACACACCCCCAAAGTGCAGTCATTCACCGAGACCAGTGTGCTGCCGTTTCTCCCCGTTCACCTCTGAGATCCTTATGCAGCCGAGAACAGATGGTATGTGATCACTTACCAAAATTTTTTTTTTTTTTAATTGTATTTATTACTGATTTACACATAGAAACAACAGCGTAAAACAGCAGATTTCCAGGTCTTATGCACATCTAAACAAAAAGAAAACAACATTTCATAAGTTGGTTCCACAAGCTAAAAAGGTTAAGCTTACTTTTAATAGTTGACGTGAGAAACGGTAACCATCTTTCCATTTGGAAGCTTCCATAGGGAATTTCCCTTCTAGCACAATAAATTTCATAAGAACGCACAATGAAAGTTCCTGAAGAAGAAAAGGAAAAAAAAAAAGTCAGGAGAACCCCTGGACAAATTATATAAAAGTACATTTTTCAAGAGCAAGCCAAGGTATAAAAACACACCTTACAAAAAGCAAGTGACACCAATTTCTATCACTGCTAATGAAAAATTTGTTGTTTAGGTCAGCAATAGGTGTTGAGCGAACGGTTTGGCCTGAGTTCAGGCAGAACATTGGTTGTTAGCCCGTTCGGGGGAAAAGTCGAATTTGTAGGACGTTTGGCGTTCACTGAACGTGCTGCACAGTGCATTCTGCACCCTGATTGGGCAAAGCTTTACTCAATCAGGGCACAGTAAAAAAAATGGTTGATAAAGAGCAAGGCAGGGAAGCCGGCCGAAGCATCCTTAACAACCGATAAGCCATCAGCTGTCAATGGGCTTCCCTGTTGACAGCTGAATATATATAAAAAAAATTAAAAAAACACACACACACACACACACACACACACACACACACACGTGGGACGAGCAAGCACCCCCTCCTGAACTATACCAGGCCACATGCCCTCCAACATGGGGGGCGGGGGGCAACCCTGGTCTGTGGGCAGGGGGCTTATCAGAATCTGGAAGCCCCCAGATCCCACCCCCCATGTGAATATGGGGTACATAGAACCCCTACCCATTCACCAAAAAGTAATAAAAACGGACAAAAACCAACTAGTGCATGGGTCAGTGACGTCACAAGTGGCAGAGCCACTAGGTGACGTGGCCGAGTGGCCCCACCTTTACCTATATATGAGCTGTCAAAGAGCAAGCCAGCCATTTGGCGGTTTTGCCTTCCGGCACGTGGAGCAATTTTTATTTTTCAGGTTGGCAGTGCAGCAGGCATCATGATGGACTATGGATTTACATCAGGGGACAATGTTTTTTAATTAGTTGTCAAAATGTGTTTTTATTACTTTCTGGCACTTATTCACATGGGGGGGGGGGGGGGGCGCACGCCCTTGTTAAAGGGGGCATTTAGATTTTGATAAGCCCCCCGCCTGCAGACCCCCACAACCACAGCTTTGTGTGTGGGGAAGAGACCCTAGTCCCCATCAACATGGGATCAAGGCACTTTGGGGCAGGGGGCAGAGCCCCCTGCCCCAAAGAACCCCCTCCCCAAATACCAGACCTAAAAGAGTCTGGTATGGACTGGGGGGGGGGGGGGGTATGGCATTTTCTTATTTTTTAAATAGCCAGGTGGCAGCAATTGCAACCGCAATTAAATGTGATTTTACCTTTTTCTTTAGAAATGTCATTTTTGCTGCAGTGTTGTATACATGCTACAGATGCGCCACTTTACAGGCAGACTAAGGGGACCTACCAGGCACTATATTTAGAGGAATTTTTCATTTTTATTGTTGCACTTTAAGCATCATTAAAATCACTGCTTTTGAAAAAAAACTATTGGTTTAAAAACTTTTTTCTTTTGCATTGATACATGTCCCGCAGGGCAGTACCTGGACCCTTATTTTATTTTTATGGCTTATTAGTTGCATATAAGCCTTCAAAATGGGCACTCTTGATTTTTCATGTTCGGCTCCCACAGACTTCAATGGAGTTTGCTGTTTGGGGCAGAAATTATTCCCTGTTCAGAAGTTCTGCTGCAAACCGAAAGGGGTTGTTCGGCCCATCTCTAGTCAGCAGAGGGATTTAATTATCACATAATGACATTTTTATCTTAAGTCTCCCTGTGAGTGGAAACTCCTTCATTCTTCCATAGAGTGCATGCTCTATCACAGTTAGAACACAGAGACCAGTAAGAAATCTCTATACCCGTCTCACTTAACAGGTTATCTGCCCAGCTATACCCACATGAAAAAAGTGCTCACCTGAATTTGAAAAGAATTGTGATGTAGCAGGTCCACCAAACAGGAGACACAGCCATTGTAGCGGTGCCTCATCCATATCTTGTATTTCTCCTCTGCGCCCATGGAATCTTCACACAAAAACAGGGACACCGATTATTTACCAGGATTACATCATTCCAGTGCATCACTCTTAATTGTATCTTTATAGTAACTGCCCGCTTTTGACACCCTATTGAGGGCTCAAAAGCCAAGCCAAGTCTGAATACCCTTTGCCGGACTTGAAACTTAAAAGTATTTGTAGACCCTAAAAATGTAATTCTCTTATTCCCTTTTCGTCTGTTAAATACACCATTGAAATAATTATGTGATCATTTTGACATGTTTCAACAATTTGCCAGAAAACAACATTTCTCACATTGGTAGCATTTAGTCCACTGTACTTTGTTGTCCCTTGGTAATTTATTTATATATAGTGGCATTCACAGAAGAGCAGGATACACATCAACTTTGTGGGATCTCCCTACCTGGAAGGCTTTCATCTTCAGAGGGCAGGCCCCCAATATAAAGCTCTCCTTTCTCCAGCATAGATTCAAAAAGTTTTGAACATGTTCGGATTGCTGCTTGAACATTTCCATAATTTTCTGACTAAAAAGAGCATGAATAAAGCATATATTAGAAAATTAAAGTGGTTCTCAAGTCAGAAGATGTTTTTATCTTAATGCATTCTATGTGCAGCAGCCCCCCTAATACTTACCTTATCTTCTCGATACGGAAATGTTGGTAAAAGTCTTGGCTGTCCAGGACTCTCCCTCCTCATTGGCTGAGACAGCAGCAGGAGCCAATGGCACCCCGCTGCTGTCAAAGTCAGTGAGTCAATGAGGAGAGAGAATGGACACAGAACAGCGGCTTGCTTCAGATGCCCCCATAGGAAGCTGTTTGCTGTGGGGGCATAGTGCGCGCGCGCTGCGCCTGCTCATAGTGCGCGCTGCGCCTGCTCATAGTGCGAGCACGCGCGCTGCGCCTGCTCATAGTGCGAGCGCACGCGCGCTGCGCCTGCTCATAGTGCACACACACACACTGTGCCTGCTCATAGTGCACACACACACACTGTGCCTGCTCATAGTGCGCACACACACGCACTGTGCCTGCTCATAGTGCGCACACACACGCACTGTGCCTGCTCATAGTGCGCACACACACGCACTGTGCCTGCTCATAGTGCGCACACACACGCACTGTGCCTGCTCATAGTGCGCACACACACGCACTGTGCCTGCTCATAGTGCGCACACACACGCACTGTGCCTGCTCATAGTGCGCACACACACGCACTGTGCCTGCTCATAGCGTACACACACGCACTGTGCCTGCTCATAGCGTACACACACGCACTGTGCCTGCTCATAGCGTACACACACGCACTGTGCCTGCTCATAGCGTACACACACGCACTGTGCCTGCTCATAGCGTACACACACGCACTGTGCCTGCTCATAGCGTACACACACGCACTGTGCCTGCTCATAGCGTACACACACGCACTGTGCCTGCTCATAGCGTACACACACGCACTGTGCCTGCTCATAGCGTACACACACGCACTGTGCCTGCTCATAGCGTACACACACGCACTGTGCCTGCTCATAGCGTACACACGCACTGTGCCTGCTCATAGTACACACACTGTGCAGTCAGGCTGGAAGTTCTATCTATCATGCACAGACAGCAACAACACGTGTCATGTTATCCCTCACCTCTAAATATTCCAAGATATCGAACACAGAATTAGCATTAGCCCGGCTCTCTAGAACCGACTCGAGCTTCGAGTCCAGCTCCTTCCTTGCCGATTCCCCGTCCACTCCCCGAGCCCTTTTAGCACGCTTCCCAATGCGCGCTGCCATTTTCCCGTCTGCTCACGTGTGAAGAAGAGAAGCCGACCGGTTTTTCCAGCGCGCATGCGCGCCCAGCAGAACCGTCTCCTACCCCATCTAGTGGTGAAAGAAGAAGTTGCAGTGTTCTTTTCTAGATTGAACTCGTTGTAGTGATAGAACAATAGGCGAAGCGGTGCTGTGTTAATGCACCAGTTTATTTGCATTTTGGCTTACTGTGGACTTTACCGCAAAGTCATTATTTTATGATTTTTTTATTGCATGCTTACATTGGTGCAGCTTGGCACAGTGTAAGTATCTATATTTCATATCTGTGGGTCTTAGGGTTGCCACCTTTTGCTCAAGTCAAACCCAAACACTTTAGCGGTGCACAGCAATTTTTCTTTACAGTATAAACTATATATTTTTTTGCGATTAAATAACATTTTTAATCATATGAAGTTAATCACAAAAGTTCCCCTTTACATCAGAGTCTACAATGTTGCCCCTTACATCAGAGTTCTTAGTGTTCCCCCTTCAAAGAGGGGTTCCTAGAGCATCCCTTATGTCAGAGTCCAGAGGTTCTCCCTTACATCAGAGTCAACAGAATTCCTCTTTTACATCTGAACTCGCAGAGTTCCTTTAAACTGTAAGGGGGGGGGGGGGGGGCTCTGCAGACAATTTTTTTTTTTTAAAAGGCCCTTTAAAATAAAAAATAAAAAAAAATGTCCTTTGAGTGCATTGTGTTCGGGTGCCCGACACAGTGAAATATTGGAAGCCCCACGTCTATGCAATCACGAGATTGCAGACGAGACGCTTCATTTGCAGGCTTTTGAGTTGGCTTGTGGCACAGTCAATCGCGCCAGACAACTTCCGCCCGCCCGCAGTATCACTTAACTCGGAGGTGCTTTGTTCTCTGAGTTAAGACGTCACTTCCGGTTTCCCTGTGCCAATGGTAAACCAGAAGTGACATCAGAAACTCCGTGGAACACACGGCCTGAGCGGAGCTGGTAAGTAATCATCACTCTCCCTCCTGCCCAGCTGTCTGCTCTCCAGGGCACTAGTATAGAGAGAAAGTAGAAATCTGCTCCATGCAAATATACCATATACAGTGTATGTAGGAATGGGATGATCTCTGGGAATAATCCGGTCCAGCAATCAATCTATATTCTCTTTGCTGGTAAAAGAAGAAATGGGGTGTGAATGCAACAAGTGTTTGTTCCGAAATTAATTATAAATCAGTAACGGTGAAGGAAAAGCTTGTTAGAGATGTCTAGACGTCTAATGAAAAAGCTGATCTGCTTTCTTGTTTTTACTGACTGGTTACCAAATCAAAAATAACACTCATTTGTGAGAAATGCTATATACCAGGATTTGTGAGACATGCTATATTCCAGGATTGTGAGACATGCTATATACCAGGATTTGTGAGACATGCTATATACCAGGATTTGTGAGACATGCTATATATCAGGATTTGTGAGACATGCTATATACCAGGATTTGTGAGACATGCTATATACCAGGATTTGTGAGACATGCTATTGTAGCGGGTGTTTGAATTTATGTGAGGACTCTGGGGGTGTGGGGTTCCTTGGGGCCTACAGGTGGCGTTGTTGCCTTGGGCCACAGCTGAACTCACACCGCAAACTGTGCCTTTTTGTCCTCCCCTGGAGCTGGTACAGCGGGGCAGGGAACCCGCTGTGGCGCAATGAGAGAGGTCATAAAAGGGGCGGACGCCCTGACTTTGGGGCAGAGAGTTGGAGGACGCGGCCCCACCCAGGCACCTTCAGCTTGGGTGCTGGCGTTCCGGTGTTCCGGGCCTAGGCGCCCTTGGCCTAGCTGGAGTGGAGATGGAGTCCATCTCAGGCACCTTTAGCCTGGGGTGAGGTACTATGGCGGATGCCTGGGGCTCAGTACCTTCGACTGAGTTCCGCGAGGGTGGAGGAATCCGAGGGGACCCTAACTCCTTGGGTGCCCATGTCTGAGTTCGTGAGGATTGGTGCGCAGTAACTTCTTCGAAGAGCCCGGCGCAGCATCGCTGGTGACGGAGAGGCCTCCATTTCTCCCTTGGACGGATTTCTTCCTCTGACAGGGGCAAAGTGAGCGAAGGTAAATCACGTTTTATATTACCTAGTCAGTGGCAGTGACTATTCACCACTGGTGACAGCACAGTGGGCAGCAGCAAGAAGAGAAAGGATTGTGCCTCAATCTGTCCCCATTTTCCAAAGGAGAAAGATTGTTTTATTGCTTGGCAAGAAGAATAAAACTGACTTGTACCTATTCACTGTGTGGAACTTGGGTTACTGAAGCAAAGGAGTCAGGGACGAAGGACTGGACTTGACTCTAGGACACCTACACAAAAGCCCAATCTTCTGGCCTTCACCTCTTAGTTACGGAGGACATGGACCGTGGTGTGTATCATCTCTCTCTCCCAGGTACCCCTAGACAACAGCCACATAACCGATAAAGCAAGGGAGAGGGGTGAGGCCGCTACACGTGGGGGCATCGTATCCGGGATATGTGTATGGTGTCTGAAATTGAACTTTGCTGCCCGGAGGAGTTCCGAGTAGGTCGGCCATATTGGCCAACGCGCCACGAGGCAACCCATAACTGTGTAGTTTGTGGGCGGGGCAAGGGAAAAGCCCGCAAACAAATGAGAAGCCCGCAAACAAGTGCTGAAGGTGGGAGGAGTCTGGCCACGTGGACGTACGCACATGGAGATTCCGGCGCAGGTGGGTCAGTGTGCAATGGAGCAGCAAAGAGAGAGGATGGCTTCAAGTGCTCCGTGGATTTCCATTCCTTCCTTTGCGGATATGTCTTCTCTGGCTGCTCTGATTATGGATACGGGGATAAGACTAAGGCCCCAGGGGCGATTGGCTCTCTATACCTGCAGAGACATGGAAGCCCTCGGTGTGATCTGTCCCGGCTGTTCGGGACTGGTGGTCCAGCTGAAGCCGTTCGGGCGCTGTGAGGTCTGCAAAGAATTTCTCTTCGAGGTGGAACCATCCACAGAAAAGCCTCTGGCTTTCCACCTCAAATACCTCACAGGGACTGCCACTCCGGAGGGAGAGATCGATGCTGGTGCGTTCCCCGTGCGCACTGATCTGGGCGAAGTGACTGCCCAAGCGGAAGTGAAAAGAGAGAAATCCGAGGATGCTGCCTCGGTCACCAGCAGCTCCCTGCTCTGGCCGCCGAAGAGAAAAGTCGGCCTAGTGATGGCCTCGTGTAGTCGTGGAAGAGCTTCGCCCCACTGCTTGTCTGGCCTGGATGGCTCCAGTAGGAAAAGTCCTGGACATCCCTGTTCTTCTAAAGGCCCAGGTGAGCCAGGGGTTGGGACTGTCTGCGTGGTTAAAAGTGGCGGTAGCCCACAGTCGGTAGAGGCCGTCAAGGGGGATAGTTCCGTGACTGGGAATTATCTGCTCGCTGAGTACTACGACACCTCTGACCTGGATTCATTGTCTGACAATGGCGATGATGGGGAGATAGATGAAATCTTCCAACAGAAGGGATGGGACAAGATGAAGCTACCCTCGTCCTATGTTGTAAGGGACCTGCCCATGTCTACTGGAGATAGTACACCTCGGGTAGAGGCTTTGGTGCCAAGGGAAGAAGCTGGTCCTCTGTCTGAAGTTCCCCTTCTGGATTCAACATCCAATTCACCTGCTCCTGTTGCGGGAGTGCAACGTCAATCACTGCGGGCTCCTAGGCCCAGATCTACAGAGGTGGTGAACGCACCTCGCCACCCAGAAGCGATTGTTCCACCTGGAGAAGGAGACCGAGCTACTATGCCACCTTTGTCAAGGCTGCAGCGTCTCTTTGATCAGAAGGTTGCTCAGGAATATGGGTGGGAATACCCGTATCTGCCTCGGGAACTGCTCTATGAGGTGGAGGTCTTTCGGCAAAGATGGTATGATACCTTTGTATGGGACAAACTGAAAGTACAGCAAGCACGGCAGTACCTTTCCTGTTCACCAACGGTCACCAAGAAGTTTCAGGACTGTAAAGCTAAATGGATGCTGGGAAGACACATTCATGCGGACAAAGTGGTGATCTGCCGCAAGGAAGGAAAGAGTGTTGAGTACATGTGGAGGCTTTTGATGATCGTCTGAAGCCTATATCATTGCCTCATCCAAGGTTTTACCTGTAAGAAAAAAAAGAAGAGAGGGAAAAAAGACTCCCGTGTGCTTTTCTTTTCTATTCCTGGCTGAACTTTCCGGAGTGCCTTTTCTTGAACACAGGGACTGTGCCCTAGTTTTTTTTTGTATTTGGGCAGTTCTACTCGTTGGAGATATGGGAGCTGTTTTTGTTTGTTCTCCCTCCTTCTCCTGGCACTCAAAAGAAATCAGTGACTTTGGGTTTTAGATAGTGTAGGGTCACAGAGAAAATGATCAAGAGGAAAGTTCATCTGGAAGTGATGAGTGTCTTGACCGCGGCACTGTCACCAGGTGGCAGTGTTGCGCAACGATTGTTTGTTTTTTTTACATTATGCAGCACTTATTGGAGTGAATGGGTTTCTTCTAGGATAGACTCATTCATTCCAAGCAAACACACACATGTTAGTAGGATGTATGTTTCTTTTCTTTCCCTCTGCAGGAGATTTGTCTGTCAAGACTACTGAGAATGGGTGGCCCTTAGATAGCCAGAGGGAGGGAAGAATGTAAATGTGTGAGATATTTAAAGTGTTTTATTGGAAAGTTTTATAGTTATATTGTTTTAGGTTTTCCCTTTCAGGTCTTGGCACAATTCAGGGCTAAATTGTGTAGTTTGGTTTCTGGGCTGAACTTATGTCACCACCCTTGTGGGGTATGAGTTTGTACCAGACACTGGGGACCAGTGTCAAATCACCAGGGGGAAAGTGTAGCGGGTGTTTGAATTTATGTGAGGACTCTGGGGGTGTGGGGTTCCTTGGGGCCTACAGGTGGCGTTGTTGCCTTGGGCCGGAGCTGAACTCACACCGCAAACTGTGCCTTTTTGTCCTCCCCTGGAGCTTGTACAGCGGGGCGAGGAACCCGCTGTGGCGCAAAGGGAGAGGTCATAAAAGGGGCGGACGCCCTGACTTTGGGGCAGAGAGTTGGAGGACCCGGCCGCACCCAGGCACCTTCAGCTTGGGTGCTGGCGTTCCGGTGTTCCGGGCCTAGGCGCCCTTGGCCTAGCTGGAGCAGAGATGGAGTCCATCTCAGGCACCTTTAGCCTGGGGTGAGGTACTATGGCGGATGCCTGGGGCTCAGTACCTTCGACTGAGTTCCGCGAGGGTGGCGGAATCCGAGGGGACCCCAACTCCTTGGGTGCCCGTGTCTGAGTTCGTGAGGACTGGTGCGCAGTAACTTCTCCGAAGAGCCCGGCGCAGCATCGCTGGTGACGGAGAGGCCTCCATTTCTCCCTTGGACGGATTTCTTCCTCTGACAGGGGCAAAGTGAGCGAAGGTAATTCACGTTTTATATTACCTAGTCAGTGGCAGTGACTATTCACCACTGGTGACAGCACAGTGGGCAGCAGCAAGAAGGGAAAGGATTGTGCCTCAATCTGTCCCCATTTTCCAAAGGAGAAAGATTGTTTTATTGCTTGGCAAGAAGAATAAAACTGACTTGTACCTATTCACTGTGTGGAACTTGGGTTACTGAAGCAAAGGAGTCAGGGACGAAGGACTGGACTTGACTCTAGGACACCTACACAAAAGCCCAATCTTCTGGCCTTCACCTCTTAGTTACGGAGGACATGGACCGTGGTGTGTATCATCTCTCTCTCCCAGGTACCCCTAGACAACAGCCACATAACCGATAAAGCAAGGGAGAGGGGTGAGGCCGCTACACGTGGGGGCATCGTATCCGGGATATGTGTATGGTGTCTGAAATTGAACTTTGCTGCCCGGAGGAGTTCCGAGTAGGTCGGCCATATTGGCCAACGCGCCACGAGGCAACCCATAACTGTGTAGTTTGTGGGCGGGGCAAGGGAAAAGCCCGCAAACAAATGAGAAGCCCGCAAACAAGTGCTGAAGGTGGGAGGAGTCTGGCCACGTGGACGTACGCACATGGAGATTCCGGCGCAGGTGGGTCAGTGTGCAATGGAGCAGCAAAGAGAGAGGATGGCTTCAAGTGCTCCGTGGATTTCCGTTCCTTCCTTTGCGGATATGTCTTCTCTGGCTGCTCCGATTATGGATACGGGGATAAGACTAAGGCCCCAGGGGCGATTGGCTCTCTAAACCTGCAGAGACATGGAAGCCCTCGGTGTGATCTGTCCCGGCTGTTCGGGACTGGTGGTCCAGCTGAAGCCGTTCGGGCGCTGTGAGGTCTGCAAAGAATTTCTCTTCGAGGTGGAACCATCCACAGAAAAGCCTCGGGCTTTCCACCTCAAATACCTCACAGGGACTGCCACTCCGGAGGGAGAGATCGATGCTGGTGCGTTCCCCGTGCGCACTGATCTGGGCGAAGTGACTGCCCAAGCGGAAGTGAAAAGAGAGAAATCCGAGGATGCTGCCTCGGTCACCAGCAGCTCCCTGCTCTGGCCGCCGAAGAGAAAAGTCGGCCTAGTGATGGCCTCGTGTAGTCGTGGAAGAGCTTCGCCCCACTGCTTGTCTGGCCTGGATGGCTCCAGTAGGAAAAGTCCTGGACATCCCTGTTCTTCTAAAGGCCCAGGTGAGCCAGGGGTTGGGACTGTCTGCGTGGTTAAAAGTGGCGGTAGCCCACAGTCGGTAGAGGCCGTCAAGGGGGATAGTTCCGTGACTGGGAATTATCTGCTCGCTGAGTACTACGACACCTCTGACCTGGATTCATTGTCTGACAATGGCGATGATGGGGAGATAGATGAAATCTTCCAACAGAAGGGATGGGACAAGATGAAGCTACCCTCGTCCTATGTTGTAAGGGACCTGCCCATGTCTACTGGAGATAGTACACCTCGGGTAGAGGCTTTGGTGCCAAGGGAAGAAGCTGGTCCTCTGTCTGAAGTTCCCCTTCTGGATTCAACATCCAATTCACCTGCTCCTGTTGCGGGAGTGCAACGTCAATCACTGCGGGCTCCTAGGCCCAGATCTACCGAGGTGGTGAACGCACCTCGCCACCCAGAAGCGATTGTTCCACCTGGAGAAGGAGACCGAGCTACTATGCCACCTTTGTCAAGGCTGCAGCGTCTCTTTGGTCAGAAGGTTGCTCAGGAATATGGGTGGGAATACCCGTATCTGCCTCGGGAACTGCTCTATGAGGTGGAGGTCTTTCGGCAAAGATGGTATGATACCTTTGTATGGGACAAACTGAAAGTACAGCAAGCACGGCAGTACCTTTCCTGTTCACCAACGGTCACCAAGAAGTTTCAGGACTGTAAAGCTAAATGGATGCTGGGAAGACACATTCATGCGGACAAAGTGGTGATCTGCCGCAAGGAAGGAAAGAGTGTTGAGTACATGTGGAGGCTTTTGATGATCGTCTGAAGCCTATATCATTGCCTCATCCAAGGTTTTACCTGTAAGAAAAAAAAGAAGAGAGGGAAAAAAGACTCCCGTGTGCTTTTCTTTTCTATTCCTGGCTGAACTTTCCGGAGTGCCTTTTCTTGAACACAGGGACTGTGCCCTAGTTTTTTTTTGTATTTGGGCAGTTCTACTCGTTGGAGATATGGGAGCTGTTTTTGTTTGTTCTCCCTCCTTCTCCTGGCACTCAAAAGAAATCAGTGACTTTGGGTTTTAGATAGTGTAGGGTCACAGAGAAAATGATCAAGAGGAAAGTTCATCTGGAAGTGATGAGTGTCTTGACCGCGGCACTGTCACCAGGTGGCAGTGTTGCGCAACGATTGTTTGTTTTTTTTACATTATGCAGCACTTATTGGAGTGAATGGGTTTCTTCTAGGATAGACTCATTCATTCCAAGCAAACACACACATGTTAGTAGGATGTATGTTTCTTTTCTTTCCCTCTGCAGGAGATTTGTCTGTCAAGACTACTGAGAATGGGTGGCCCTTAGATAGCCAGAGGGAGGGAAGAATGTAAATGTGTGAGATATTTAAAGTGTTTTATTGGAAAGTTTTATAGTTATATTGTTTTAGGTTTTCCCTTTCAGGTCTTGGCACAATTCAGGGCTAAATTGTGTAGTTTGGTTTCTGGGCTGAACTTATGTCACCACCCTTGTGGGGTATGAGTTTGTACCAGACACTGGGGACCAGTGTCAAATCACCAGGGGGAAAGTGTAGCGGGTGTTTGAATTTATGTGAGAACTCTGGGGGTGTGGGGTTCCTTGGGGCCTACAGGTGGCGTTGTTGCCTTGGGCCGGAGCTGAACTCACACCGCAAACTGTGCCTTTTTGTCCTCCCCTGGAGCTTGTACAGCGGGGCGAGGAACCCGCTGTGGCGCAAAGGGAGAGGTCATAAAAGGGGCGGACGCCCTGACTTTGGGGCAGAGAGTTGGAGGACCCGGCCGCACCCAGGCACCTTCAGCTTGGGTGCTGGCGTTCCGGTGTTCCGGGCCTAGGCGCCCTTGGCCTAGCTGGAGCAGAGATGGAGTCCATCTCAGGCACCTTTAGCCTGGGGTGAGGTACTATGGCGGATGCCTGGGGCTCAGTACCTTCGACTGAGTTCCGCGAGGGTGGCGGAATCCGAGGGGACCCCAACTCCTTGGGTGCCCGTGTCTGAGTTCGTGAGGACTGGTGCGCAGTAACTTCTCCGAAGAGCCCGGCGCAGCATCGCTGGTGACGGAGAGGCCTCCATTTCTCCCTTGGACGGATTTCTTCCTCTGACAGGGGCAAAGTGAGCGAAGGTAATTCACGTTTTATATTACCTAGTCAGTGGCAGTGACTATTCACCACTGGTGACAGCACAGTGGGCAGCAGCAAGAAGGGAAAGGATTGTGCCTCAATCTGTCCCCATTTTCCAAAGGAGAAAGATTGTTTTATTGCTTGGCAAGAAGAATAAAACTGAGTTGTACCTATTCACTGTGTGGAACTTGGGTTACTGAAGCAAAGGAGTCAGGGACGAAGGACTGGACTTGACTCTAGGACACCTACACAAAAGCCCAATCTTCTGGCCTTCACCTCTTAGTTACGGAGGACATGGGCTGTGGTGTGTATCATCTCTCTTTCCCAGGTACCCCTAGACAACAGCCATATAACCGATAAAGCAAGGGAGAGGGGTGAGGCCGCTACACTATATACTAGGATTTGTGAGAAATGTTATATACCAGGATTTGTGAGAAATGTTATATACCAGGATTTGTGAGACATGCTATATAACAGGATTTGTGGAAAATGCTATATACCAGGATTTGTGAGACATGCTATATACCAGGATTTGTGAGACATGCTATATACCAGGATTTGTGAGAAATGCTATACTCTGCTGTGATTCTGGGCTGTATACTCTGCTGTGATTCTGGGCTGTATACTCTGCTGTGATTCTGGGCTGTATACTCTGCTGTGATTCTGGGCTGTATACTCTGCTGTGATTCTGGGCTGTAGCTGTATACTCTGCTGTGATTCTGGGCTGTAGCTGTATACTCTGCTGTGATTCTGGGCTGTAGCTGTATACTCTGCTGTGATTCTGGGCTGTATACTCTGCTGTGATTCTGGGGCTGTATACTCTGCAGGGAGTCTGGGCTGTATACTCTGTCCTGTTTAGTTGAGCTGTATACTCCTGACACTATGGGTGGAAGCAGGCGGAATAAAGGGGACAGAGTGGGTGGATGCTATAAGGGGTGGGGCTTATAAGTGGGAGGGGTCAAAAAGGAGGGGCAGTCTGGCACCCCTGCATCCTAAAACTTCACCAGCCACCACTGGTCTCACAGCAGGGGTCTGGTGCATCCCCGTTCACCATTTCAGGTCCGAGTTCAGCCCAAATTCTTGGGCTAAATTTGGACCTGAGAAATCGCATGGAATGTATACAAGGCTCATCCACAGTAGTAAGGGCGTGGGAAACAGATGGAAACCTGTTACCTTAATGGTATGCTGTTAAGGCAATAACCAGCTAGGTGAGTTCCTCTAAATTAATATAGCATATAAAGAAGGAGGTGAGATAAGAAATCTCAAAGAAATTAATCAAGGAGGAACTGCTGGGTTAAACTACAGTTATTTTATTTAACATCCACAAATGGATTATTTAATGAATATTGAAAAATACAAACATATGTTCAAAACACTATTAAAATAGACACTAGTCTGGATAAGGACACAGGTGGCCACCACAACCTTTCGTACCACATTCACCGCCTCTTATGCCCCATACACACCATCGTTTTTCATGCCGTTAAAAATGCCATTTTAAAAAATGGCCATTAAAAATGATCGTGTGTAGGCTCCAGAGCATTTTTAACGACGTGAAAAACGGCCATTAAAAATTCCGGACATGCTTTTTTTTTTCACGTCGTTTTTCATGTCGTTTTTTTTAACGACGTGAAAAACGATAGTGTGTATGCTTTCACGACGTGAAAAAAACGCGCATGCTCAGAATCAAGTATGAGACGGGAGCGCTCGTTCTGGTAAAACTAGCGTTCGTAATGGAGATAGCACATTCATTACACAGTAACGGACTGAAAAGCGCGAATCGTCGCTCAACAAACTTTACTAACATGAAGGGTGGCGCCATTCGAACGGAACTTCCCCTTTATAGTGCCGTCGTACGTGTTGAACGTCACTGCGCTTTGCTTGATCGTTTTTTTTAATGATGGTGTGTACGCAAGGCAGGCTTGAGAGGAAACATGAAAAAAAACGAGGAGAAAAACGTCGGTTTAAAAAATGACAGTAAAAACGATCGTGTGTACGGGGCATAACAGGAGTATTGCGGGCATCTAGATAGCCAACCCCCCTTATGTTATAGAAGATTCCACTGATTGGAGAATGAACATGTAGTTTGAATTGGGGTGTGAATGTCCGTGTAGATGCAAAACACTCGGGCACTAATCATATATGGCGATGTATAATTAGTCCAAAACAATGGTATACAGCAGCAAGTGAGGACGTATTGCTATAAACTGTGGGTAATAAGATCACTCTAAAGATGTTGAGCCCAGGGGAGCAAGGTGCGGGATCTGCATGGAAGGAGCCTAGTGACGGTAATAGTAAACATACAGGGTCACAAAAAGTATACATCCCGTCAAGATTGATCGGGGAAAATACATCTCATCACACGTCATTCTGTCCCGTCACTCTTGCTTCATTCCGCTGTCCGTGTATCACGAAACCGGCACTCAGGCAGACACTGACAGAGTCCAAGTAGTTCCTTCATGCTTTTCGATAGCAGTCAATCTTCATCAGAGCATGTGCAGATGCTTAGGAACTAGGGATGAGCTTCGTGTTCGAGTCGAACATACGTTCGACTCGAACATCGGCTGTTCGATCGTTCGACGAAGATCGAACGATTTGGGCCGTTCGCGCCAAATTCGAGTGACGCGAACGGCCCACAATGCACTACGCCATCGCAGTGTCATCCAGGCGCTGTGATTGGCCAAGCATGCACTGTGACCCCGCATGCTTGGCCAATCACAGCGCCGGCAGCGAGGAGAGCAATGATTGGCCACAGGCAGGATGCCTGTGGCCAATTATTGCTGAGGGTGTTTAGTACACGCCCCACACTATAAAAGGCCGCCAGCACGGCGGCCTAGTGTAGTGTGTTCCGGAGCAGGGATAGAGCAGCATAGGCAGGGACAGTGACTGTTATTTCTTTCTTGCTTAACCTGGATTCCTTTAGTTTAGGGAAAGAGAAGGATAGGTAGGGAGAGTGTCAGTGTGTTTTGTGCTTGTGCTATAGTGTGCTTAAAAAAAACATTTATTCTAGGGACAGAAAACTGTAGGTAGGGACAGTGTCAGTTTCTTTCACTCTGCAAGTCCTTGTTTCCAGGGACCTGGAAGGACAGTGAGTGAATTGTCCTTGTGCTATATTGTGCTTAAAAAAACATTTATTCTAGGGACAGAAAACTGTAGGTAGGGAGAGTGTCAGTTTCTTTCACTCTGCAAGTCCTTGTTTCCAGGGACCTGTAAGGACAGTGAGTGAATTGTCCTTGTGCTATATTGTGATTAAAAAAAACATTTTTTCTAGGGACAGAAAACTGTAGGTAGGGAGAGTGTTTTTTTTCTTTCACTCTGCAAGTCCTTGTTTCCAGGGACCTCTAAGGACAGTGAGTGAATTGTCCTTGTGCTATATTGTGCTTAAAAAAAACATTTATTCTAGGGACAGAAAACTGTAGGTAGGGAGAGTGTTTTTTTTCTTTCACTCTGCAAGTCCTTGTTTCCAGGGACCTGGAAGGACAGTGAGTGAATTCTCCTTGTGCTATATTGTGCTTAAAAAAAACATTTATTCTAGGGACAGAAAACTGTAGGTAGGGAGAGTGTCAGTTTATTTCACTCTGCAAGTCCTTGTTTCCAGGGACCTGTAAGGACAGTGAGTGAATTGTCCTTGTGCTATATTGTGATTAAAAAAAACATTTTTTCTAGGGACAGAAAACTGTAGGTAGGGAGAGTGTTTTTTTTCTTTCACTCTGCAAGTCCTTGTTTCCAGGGACCTGTAAGGACAGTGAGTGAATTGTCCTTGTGCTATATTGTGATTAAAAAAAACATTTTTTCTAGGGACAGAAAACTGTAGGTAGGGAGAGTGTTTTTTTTCTTTCACTCTGCAAGTCCTTGTTTCCAGGGACCTGTAAGGACAGTGAGTGAATTGTTCTTGTGCTATATTGTGATTAAAAAAAACATTTTTTCTAGGGACAGAAAACTGTAGGTAGGGAGAGTGTTTTTTTTCTTTCACTCTGCAAGTCCTTGTTTCCAGGGACCTGTAAGGACAGTGAGTGAATTGTCCTTGTGCTATATTGTGCTTAAAAAAAACATTTATTCTAGGGACAGAAAACTGTAGGTAGGGAGAGTGTCAGTTTATTTCACTCTGCAAGTCCTTGTTTCCAGGGACCTGTAAGGACAGTGAGTGAATTGTCCTTGTGCTATATTGTGATTTAAAAAAAACATTTTTTCTAGGGACAGAAAACTGTAGGTAGGGAGAGTGTTTTTTTTCTTTCACTCTGCAAGTCCTTGTTTCCAGGGACCTGTAAGGACAGTGAGTGAATTGTCCTTGTGCTATATTGTGATTAAAAAAAACATTTTTTCTAGGGACAGAAAACTGTAGGTAGGGAGAGTGTTTTTTTTCTTTCACTCTGCAAGTCCTTGTTTCCAGGGACCTGTAAGGACAGGGAGTGAATTGTCCTTGTGCTATATTGTGATTAAAAAAAACATTTATTCTAGGGACAGAAAACTGTAGGTAGGGAGAGTGTTTTTTTTCTTTCACTCTGCAAGTCCTTGTTTCCAGGGACCTGTAAGGACAGTGAGTGAATTGTCCTTGTGCTATATTGTGATTAAAAAAAACATTTTTTCTAGGGACAGAAAACTGTAGGTAGGGAGAGTGTTTTTTTTCTTTCACTCTGCAAGTCCTTGTTTCCAGGGACCTGTAAGGACAGTGAGTGAATTGTCCTTGTGCTATATTGTGCTTAAAAAAACATTTATTCTAGGGACAGAAAACTGTAGGTAGGGAGAGTGTCAGTTTATTTCACTCTGCAAGTCCTTGTTTCCAGGGACCTGTAAGGACAGTGAGTGAATTGTCCTTGTGCTATATTGTGATTTAAAAAAAACATTTTTTCTAGGGACAGAAAACTGTAGGTAGGGAGAGTGTTTTTTTTCTTTCACTCTGCAAGTCCTTGTTTCCAGGGACCTGTAAGGACAGTGAGTGAATTGTCCTTGTGCTATATTGTGATTAAAAAAAACATTTTTTCTAGGGACAGAAAACTGTAGGTAGGGAGAGTGTTTTTTTTCTTTCACTCTGCAAGTCCTTGTTTCCAGGGACCTGTAAGGACAGTGAGTGAATTGTCCTTGTGCTATATTGTGATTAAAAAAAAACATTTATTCTAGGGACAGAAAACTGTAGGTAGGGAGAGTGTTTTTTTTTCTTTCACTCTGCAAGTCCTTGTTTCCAGGGACCTGGAAGGACAGTGAGTGAATTGTCCTTGTGCTATATTGTGATTAAAAAAAACATTTATTCTAGGGACAGAAAACTGTAGGTAGGGAGAGTGTTTTTTTTCTTTCACTCTGCAAGTCCTTGTTTCCAGGGACCTGGAAGGACAGTGAGTGAATTGTCCTTGTGCTATATTGTGCTTAAAAAAAAACATTTTTTCTAGGGACAGAAAACTGTAGGTAGGGAGAGTGTTTTTTTTCTTTCACTCTGCAAGTCCTTGTTTCCAGGGACCTCTAAGGACAGTGAGTGAATTGTCCTTGTGCTATATTGTGCTTAAAAAAAAACATTTTTTCTAGGGACAGAAAACTGTAGGTAGGGAGAGTGTTTTTTTTCTTTCACTCTGCAAGTCCTTGTTTCCAGGGACCTCTAAGGACAGTGAGTGAATTGTCCTTGTGCTATATTGTGCTTAAAAAAAACATTTATTCTAGGGACAGAAAACTGTAGGTAGGGAGAGTGTTTTTTTTCTTTCACTCTGCAAGTCCTTGTTTCCAGGGACCTGTAAGGACAGTGAGTGAATTGTCCTTGTGCTATATTGTGCTTAAAAAAAATATTTTTTCTAGGGACAGAAAACTGTAGGTAGGGAGAGTGTCAGTTTCTTTCACTGTGAAAGTCCTTGTTTCAAGGGACAGAGAAGGACACCTGAAGGTAGCCCTTATTGCTTTTTTCCCATCTCCCTGCAGGCCATCTATTAGAATGTCTGGAAGGCAAACAAGGAGAGGCAGACAGTCAGGAGGCAATAAAAGAGGGCAAGCAGGCTCTGTGTCTGGGGGCAACAGTGCTGGTCGTGGACGCGGTGCATTGTCATCAGCACATGGCCATGGGACACGCTTGTCCTTCTTTTCGGCAGCTGGACATGTTGAGCCACATCATGCCGAAGACTTGGTAGAGTGGATGACCAAGCCCTCCTCCTCCTCCTCATCCTCTCTCACCCAGGCTCAGGGTACTGGAAAAGCAGCTGCCAAAGCGTCGTCTTCCCTGGTATCAATGTCAGACAAATCATCAGTCACTCCTTCCCTAGACCCACCATGTCCTCCTCCTGAGGAGTCCCCCGAACTGTTTCAGCACAGTGTTGGGTACATGCTCCAGGAGGATGCCCAGCGTTTCGAAGGGTCTGATGATGAAACCCAGCTAGAGGAAGGCAGTAGCGTGAGAGCAGACAGAGGGGATGCTCAAGAAGGACACCAATCTGGCAGTCATGTTCCAGCAGCTGCAGCATACTGCCAGATTGGCTCCAGTGATGAGGAGGGAGGGGATGATGAGGTCACTGACTCCACGTGGGTGCCTAATAGGAGAGAGGAGGAGGAGGAGGATGAGGAGGAGGCACATCTCCAACGAGGCAGGATGCCCTTTGGTGGCCAGCGTAAGGGCAGTACACCGACGGAATCACACCGCAGAGCTCTGCCTGTGCAGGGCGCTGCCTCTGCCCGTCATTCAAAAAGTTCTTTGGTGTGGGCCTTTTTTGAGGCTAGTGCATCAGATCGCACAGCTGCTGTTTGCAACATATGTCTGAAGCGTATATCGCGTGGCCAAAACATCAGCCGCTTGGGTACCACATGCCTGACCAGACATATGTTGACCTGCCATGCAGCTCGTTGGCAAGCCTACCTCAAAGACCCACACCAAAGAACAAAGCGGACCTCTCCTTGCACCGCATCAGCTGGGATCTCCAACCCCACTATAACTTCAGTCCTCTCTGAAACATGCACTGAGAGGAATGAAGGTGTAGAATTAGGTGTGTCACAGCCAAGTACTTGCGCCCACTCTGCTAGCAGTACACCGACGTCCGATTCTAGCAGGCAAATTTCCCTGCCCCAGCTGCTGGACCGTCGAAAGAAGTTCACTCCCAGCCATCCACATGCCCAGCAGTTGAATGCTAGCTTGGCTAAATTGCTAGCGCTTCAACTGCTGCCTTTTCAGTTGGTAGACTCGGCCCCCTTCCGTGAGTTTGTGCAATGTGCGGTTCCTCAGTGGCAGGTTCCCAAACGCCACTTTTTCTCACGGAAGGCTATTCCGGCTCTCTACCGGCATGTGGAAGGCAATGTCTTGGCCTCGCTGGACAGGGCGGTCAGCGGTAAGGTGCATATTACCGCTGACTCATGGTCCAGCAGGCATGGACAGGGACGTTACCTTTCTTTCACGGCCCATTGGGTCACTCTTTTGGCAGCTGGGAAGGATTCAGGACAAGGTGCAGTAGTGTTGGAGGTTGTCCCACCGCCACGCCTCCAAAATGCTACTACTGGTTGTGACACACCTCTCTCCTCCACCCCCTCCTCTTCTTCTTCCTCCATGGCCTCTTCCTGTGGTTTGTCCTATGAACCAGCGGTGCTCCGTAGCCGTTCACGGGGCTACGCAAGTACGCAGGCAAAAAGATGCCATGCCGTGCTTGCGCTGGTGTGTTTGGGGAACAGAAGCCACACTGGGGCAGAGGTCCTGTCTGCTCTGCAGGGCCAGGCCGAGAGGTGGTTGACGCCACGCCAGCTTAAGCCAGGAATGGTGGTTTGCGACAATGGCACCAACCTCCTCTCCGCCCTCCGACAGGGACAACTGACCCATGTGCCCTGTGTGGCTCACGTCCTTAACCTGGTGGTGCAGCGCTTCTTGGGCAGGTACCCGGGCTTACAGGATGTCCTGAGGCAGGCCAGGAAAGTCTGTGTGCATTTCCGCAGATCTTATAATGCCAGTGCTCGCCTGGCTGAGCTGCAAAAGGAGTTGAACCTGCCCAAGAACCGCCTTATATGTGACATGCCCACCAGGTGGAACTCAACGTTGGCCATGCTGCAGCGGCTGCACACGCAGCAGAGGGCCATCAATGAGTACCTGTGCGACTACGGCACCAGGACAGGGTCAGGGGAGCTTGGTTTTTTTTCTCCACGCCAGTGGGGCATGATCAGGGATGCATGCACTGTCCTGGCACCATTTGAGGAGGCCACGAGGATGGTGAGCAGTGACAGTGCATGCATCAGTGACACTGTACCTCTTGTCCACCTGTTGGAGCACACGCTGCGTGGAATAATTGACAGGGCACTTGAGGCAGAACAGAGGCAGGAAGAGGAGGACTTCCTTGCCTCTCAAGGCCCCCTTTACCCAGACAGTGTTCCTTCTGTGCCACCCATCGCACAGGAAGAGGAGGAGGAGGAGGAGGAGGAGGAGGAGGATTGTGTCAGCATGGAGGTGGAGGCTGGCACTCAGCATCATCAGCAGCAGTCTTTTAGGGATGATTTACAGTCCCAAGAAACCAGTGGACTTGTACGTGGCTGGGAGGAGGTGGCTGCGGATCATGTCGTCCTTAGTGACCCAGAGGACTCCGGAGCGAATGCCTCAGCAAACCTACGCTGCATGGCCTCCCTGATCCTGCAAAGTCTGCGGAAGGATCCTCGTATTCTTCGGATCAAGGAGAGGGACCATTACTGGCTGGCCACTCTCCTTGATCCACGGTACAAGGGTAAGGTTGCGGACCTTATGTTACCGTCGCAGAGGGAGCAGAGGATGAGACAACTCCGGGAGGCCTTGCAGAAAGGTCTGTGCAACGCGTTCCCAGAGACTGGGAGGTTGCAAACTCCTGGTCCTGGACAACGAGTTGCTGAGGCTTCGGCCAGTCAAAGAAGGAGCGGTGGGGAAGGTGGCCGTCTGACCGATGCGTTCAGACAATTCTTTAGTCCGCAGCCCCAAAGTATGATCGGTTCCAGCAACCATCGCCAGCGTCTGATAAACATGGTGCAGGAATATCTAGGGGCAAGGTCAGACTTGGACACCTTCCCCACCGAAAATCCTCTGGCTTACTGGGTCTTGAGGATGGATCACTGGCCAGAGCTTGCACAGTATGCAATTGAGCTACTGGCCTGTCCTGCATCCAGCGTTCTTTCGGAACGCACATTCAGTGCTGCTGGAGGATTTGTCACGGATCACAGGGTGCGCCTGTCCACCGACTCGGTTGATCGACTGACTTTCATCAAGATGAACCAGTCTTGGATCACCACCAGCTACCACACACCTGATGCTGATATAACAGACTAATTGATTTTAACATGTCACATCCCTTCAAGACTGATGCTGATGCTGAGTGCCTGTGCTGTTATGTTGACTGGCTATCCTCCTCCTCCGAGTCCTCAATGATACGATTGATGATGATAGCTTGTAAGATCATTTTTGTTTATGGGTGCCGCCACCAGTGCCTAACGCCCAATTTTTCAGCCCCTGTTTAACAGGGGCGTGTAATTACAATTTTTGAAGCAATACTTTGCAACAGGGCTCATTGCTGTGCTCCAAGTACAGTATCTGTGAGGAGTTGCAGTGTTGTGCCACCAGTGCCTAAGGCCCAATTTTTCAGCCCCTGTTTAACAGGGGCGTGTCATTACAATTTTTGAAGCAATACTTTGCAACAGGGCTCATTGCTGTGCTCCAAGTACAGTATCTGTGAGGAGTTGCAGTGTTGTGCCACCAGTGCCTAAGGCCCAATTTTTCAGCCCCTGTTTAACAGGGGCGTGTCATTACAATTTTTGAAGCAATACTTTGCAACAGGGCTCATTGCTGTGCTCCAAGTACAGTATCTGTGAGGGGTTGCAGTGTTGTGCCACCAGTGCCTAAGGCCCAATTTTTCAGCCCCTGTTCAACAGGGGCATGTAATTACAATTCTTGATCTAATAATTCACAGCAGGGCCCATTGCTGCACCCACCAAGAGTAACTGTCAGGGCTTACAGTGTTGTGGCACCAGCACCACCATCAAAGGCCCAATTTTTACTACCACTGTTCAACAATTATATGTAATTAAAATTCCTGATATAATAGTTGACAGCAGGGCGTTCCAGCACCAACCAAGAGTAACTGTGAGTGCTTACAGTGTTGTGCCAACACCAACAACTAAGGGGCCTATTTCTGCAGAGTATATACGGCAGGTCCCTACTTTCAAACATCCAACTTACAAACGACTCCTACTTGCAAACGCAAGAAGACAACAGGAAGTGAGAGGAAATCTACCACTAGGAAGGAAAATTCTCTCCTGTAAGAATAAATATGGGAGAAAGGTGTCTCCTCTGTACTGATGCTTTATCAGCAATCCTTGTTTCAAGAAAAACACCACATTTCAAAAACAGTTGTCATTGGGACGGAAAGTGAGGTGAAATGTTCTGAACAGGGGCACAGACAGCAAAACAAATGTTACAGGGGTGATAACCCTTACCTATGTTTTCCAAAAAGTTTAAAAATAGATTTTTGGTCTAGAGCTACACTTCAACAATGTACCTGTTCAAAATTACAAACAGATTCTACATAAGAACAAACCTACAGTCCCTGTCTTGTATGCACCGCCTGTATAGGGCTGTTCAGAGTATATAGGGCCTTTTTTATTTTATGTGCGGGGTTCCCCTTAATATCCATACAAGACCCAAAGGGGCTGGTAATGGGCTGGGGTAGGGGGGGGGTCATGGGGTAGCTATGCCATTTTTCTTAAAGAATTTCATCCATATTACCGGGACCAGACATTACATTAAAGCCGCAAGCAGTTTTAAATGGCTTTTTTTTCCTTTAGAAGTGTCATTTTGTGCAGGGACAGTTCTAAACATGGGAAACACGTGGCACTTCACAGGCATACTTTAGACACCCCCCAGGTACGATATTTAAAGGAATATTTGACTTTTTTTTTTTCACTTTATGCATCATTAAAATGACTGCTCCCGAAAAACGACCGTTTTTAAAACTTCTTTTTGCATTGATACATGTCCCCTGGTGCAGAACCCGGGTTCCCAAACCCTTTTTAGGACAATAACATGCATAATAGTTGTTATAATTAGCACTTTAGAATTCGAACGTTCGCATCCATTGTATTTAATAGGGTTCTAATGTTCGTTCGAACTTTCGGTCCGTTCGCGGGTTCTGGTGCGAACCGAACCCGGGGGTGTTCGGCTCATCACTATTAGGAACTCTCTTTAAGTACCCTCAGATGATTCCCATTAAGTACAATCAGCTGAGTGACCCTGAAAGCAGTCACATCACACGCATTCACGTTCATCAAAGACTACTAGGCTAAGCAAATAAAGATATCACCCCACACACAGTGCAAAACTAGTCCCAGAGTTCTCCTTAATGTTTCCATAGTAATCCTCATGGTTAACAAAAATCAAACCATAGGAGGACTTAGAAGGAGAACAGTGGTAATTGAATTAAATTAAATAAATGAAAGGGAGGAAAATACCAATACTAATGATAATGACCAAGATATTACTAAAAATGTAATAAAAATTAGGGATTAAAATTAGGGGGAATGAGGATGGTTGACTGTGTAGACCCAATTAGATGCTTGAGGTCAAGGCACTGACAGTAGGAACAGATGTAGCCAAGTGAGAAGAGGTAACAATACTAGGGTACAATGCTACCACTGCCCATAGATAGTATAATTGTCATACATATTTTAGAGCATGCGTCACGCGCTTGTGCCAGAGCACATGCTCACAGAGATCAGATACAGTCGCGAATATAGATGCTCATATTTAACCAACTGTATGCGCTACTGTGAACATTGGCCTTCCAAGTCAGATACTGTCAGACTTATTGAGGACATATAATCATGTCTACTGTTCCAGAAATACAGAAAGGTTGCATTCATTGTTTAAACCGTGTGGCTGTAGACTGCCTAAGTTATATATCCACATTTTTTCCTTACGATACAATATTCTGTCAAAATCTCCTCTTTTACCCTGTAAGGTACCTGTGATAGGTAGTGTCCGAAGTGGAACTTGTGTGCTGAGGATTCAGGCGAAAATGTAGTCAGGCAGATTAGGTTGGCAACAGATCAGGCAAAACGGTACACGATCAAAATCCAGAGAGTGGTCAGGCAGACAAAGGTGATACACGAGCTGGCGGTGAAGTACAAAATCAGCAGGCTAGAGAGTAGTCAGGAATTCAGGCAGAAGTTCAACACGAAAATCAAGATCAAAAAGCAGTCACAACACCCAGGGAGCTATTCCACACAAACGGGCGCTGAGAGATAGCATCACTTCCTTTTTATGGGCTGCTTTGATTGAAAATTGTCCACAGCTGGCAGAAGGTGGGGCTAGTGAGTCCAAGGTAATGCTTAATACTGAGAGGACATTTCCAAAAGTCTAGATCTGCTCCGTAGCACAACAGGTAAGGCTGCAGCTGTGGGACCAGGAAGATCCTGGTTCAAATACACCCAGGTACATGACAGGGCCCCCTCCCCAGTGGACCCCTCCAGGGGCCTAGCGGGGCTTAGTGGGAAAGGAGGCATGGAAGTCTCGAATAAGAGAAGGGGCATGCAGATCTTTAGCTGGAACCCAGGAACGGTCTGTGACGGGATATCCCTTCCAATGAACCAGATACCGAAGGTCACAACCCTGTCTTCTAGAATCAAGAATCTTGGAGACTTCAAACCCATTTTGTCCATCAACAAGAACAGGAGGAGGTAGCTGTTGTGTTCTGGAGTAGCGATTGAAAATTGCTTTTTTGAGGAGGGAAACGTGGAACACAGGATGAATCCGGAGAGAGGAGGGTAATTTCAACCGATAGGAGACTGGCCCGACTCGAGCAATAATTCTGTAAGGACCAATGAATCGAGGGCCCAATTTGGTAGAAGGTTATTTCAGTCTCACATATTTGGTTGATAGCCAAACTCTGTCCCCCACCACATATGGAAGTATATGGCGTCTTCGTTTGTTGGAAAAAAGTGCATACTTGCCTGCTGACTTCCGTAGTAATAAGCAAATCTTTTTCCAATGTAGCAGAATATTTTTCACCCGCTGATCTGCTGCTGGTACACCAGAAGAAGGCTGAAGTAAAGGGAAAAATCTGAGGGCGATAGCCTAGGGCTGCGTAGAATGGTGTGGTATGAAGAGCACTGTGCCAACGGGAATTAATGGTGAACTCAGCTAAAGGCAAATACTCAGACCAGTTGGAGTGTAAGGCATTGACATAATGTCGAAGATAGGTTTCTAGGGTCTGGTTCATGCGTTCAGTTTGACCATCTGTTTGAGGGTGATGTGAGGTAGAGAGTGAAAGCGTTACTCCCAGTTTCTTGCAGAACGCTCTCCAGAATCGGGAAGCAAACTGGGATCTGCGGTCTGAGACGACATTGGTAGGTACAGTATGCCATGATATCTCACAATATGGGAAAGGAAGAGAGTAGACAGTGCTTCTGCTGTAGGTAATCCCGGGAGCGGCACAACATGAGACATTTTGGAAAAGCGATCCACTATGACCCATATAGCAGTCATGCCCTCGGACTTGGGTAAGTCTGTAATGAAGTCCATAGTCAAATGGGTCCAAGGCTGACGAGGTGCCGAAAGTGGTTGTAACAGTCCAGTAGGCAATGTACGGGGTACTTTAGTAGCAGCACAAGTTGGACAGGCAGCCACATAGTCAGTAACATCCCTTTTCATATGAGGCCACCAGACATGACGCTGCAAGGTCTTAAGAGTGATGGTGACACCAGGATGACCAGATAACACACCATCATGTGCCCAGAGGAGTACAGATTTTCTGAGGCTAGGGGCTACGAACAGGCGACCTGGTGGTATCTTCAAGCCTTGAGGAACACGATTCTGGGTTTCTTGTAATTGTTGGGAAAGAGCCGTAGAGATCTGTGTGACAATTTTGTGAGGTGGGATTATTTACTGCTCGGTAGGTTGGTCTTCTTCAGAGGTAGCAAACTGTCTGGAAAGAGCATCGGCTTTCTTGTTTTTATGCCCAGGAACATAAGAAAGAACAAAATTAAAACGGGAGAAAAACAGAGCCCATCGAGCCTGACGTGAGTTCAAACGTCTTGTAGTCGAAGATACAGTAGGTTTTTATGGTCAGTGAGGATAGAAAAAGGTTTGGGAGCCCCTTCCAGAAGATGTCGCCATTCAGACAATGCCAATTTGATGGCCAGTAGTTCTCGATTCCCAACATCGTAATTCCTCTCCGCTGGAGAAAACTTTCTAGAAAAAAATGCTACTGGATGGATTCTACCGGACTTAGGCTGTCTCTGGGAGAGCACGGCACCTGCTCCTACCTCAGAGGCATCAACCTCAACTATGTACTGGAGATCGGGATTTGGATGCTGAAGATTTGGAGCTTTGCTGAACATGTCTTTTAATTGCTGGAAAGCCGATTCTGCTTCTGCGGACCATACCTTGCAATTTGTACCTTTCTTAGTCATAGCAGTAAGGGGGGCCGCAATGGAGGCAAAACCTTTGATGAAGCGTCTGTAGTAATTTGCGAACCCTAGAAAGCTTTGGAGCCCTCTTAAAGTGGTCGGTTGGGGCCATTGCAAGACAGCGGAAAGTTTTTGAGGGTCCATTTGGAAACCGACAGCACTTATAATGTATCCAAGGAAAGGAAGCTTTAATGGAAACTGCATTTCTCAATCTTCGCGTAAAGATGGTTTTCTCTCAGTCGTTGCAATACCTGCTTTACATGCGAGATGTGCTCTAGATGAGTCTTGGAAAAGATTAAAATGTCGTCCAAGTAGATGATCACAAAACTGTTGCTGAAATCATGAAAAATGTCATTCATGAAACGTTGGAAGACAGCAGGGGCGTTACACAACCCAAATGGCATAACCAGATATTCAAAATGTCCATTACGAGTGTTGAATGCTGTCTTCCACTCGTCCCCGTCTTTAATTCAAATCAGATTATAAGCCCCTCGTAGGTCTAGCTTGGAGAAGATAAGAGCCCCCTTAAGTACATCAAATAGTTCAAGAATGAGAGGCAAAGGGTAGGAGTCTTTTACGGTGATTTGATTCAACCCTCGATAGTCTATGCATGGTCGAAGACCCCCATCTTTTTTTTCAACAAAGAAAAAACCTGCCCCTACTGGAGAAGAAGAGGGTTGGATAAAACCTCTTTCCAAGTTGTCTTTTACGTATTCCTCCATGGATTTTTGTTCAGGCAAAGACAGGGGATAGGTCATTCCTTTGGGAAGAGGTGCTCCAGGAATCAATTTAATTGCACAGTCAAAAGAGCGATGTGGAGGTAAAACCTCTGCCTTTTGCTTGCAAAATATGTCTGCAAACGCATGGTATTCATGAGGCAAGGTAGGTGGAACGGCCACGGAAGCCAACATACAAGCAGAAAGTCTTTTGGGTTGAGACAAACAGTTTGAATGACAGAACGACCCCCAAGAGGTTAGTTCTCCATTTTCCCAATCAAAAGAAGGGTTATGTTGTTGTAACCATGGGTAACCAAGGATAACGGGCAGAAGTGGTGAATCAATAAGAGACATGACAACTTCCTCTTTGTGGAGTACGCCTACCTGAAGGGTGATTGTCATAGTCTCAAATTTTACAATGCCATCTCCCAAGGGTTGTCCATTCACGGTGGTAATGTTCAGGGGTCTAGATTTTGGAACAAATGGGATATTATTTTTTTTAGCAAAAGTGTAGTCCAAGAATATGCCAGCAGCTCCAGAATCCACAAAAGCCTCACAGGAGACAAGTTTAGAGGGTAAATGGATAATTGCAGGAATGGTAATCTTGGTCTTGGAGGATATACCTGTAAGGTCTAAGCCAGCTCCTCCAACACTGGTTAGACCCTGCCTTTTACTGGACGGGAAGGGCAGACAGATAATAAATGTCCTTTAAGTCCACAGTATAGGCATAGGCCCAATGCACGCCTCCTTTGTTTCTCAGATTCAGTTAGGTGGAGACGGATTACATCCATGGGTTCCACAGGTACCTGGGGTTCAACTGAGATTTCAGGTTCTGGCTGAGGTGTTGCTTGGAAGTTAGGGGCCAAACAGTAAACTGGCCTAGGAAACTTGCGAGTTCTAAGTCTCTCTTGGCACCTTTCATGATACCGGACATCCAGACGAACACAGAGCTCTATGAATTTCTCTAGGTCTTCTGGGGAATCCTTATAGACTAATTTGTCTTTGATGCGATCTGCAAGACCTTTTCGGAAGGCTGCACGTAATGCCCTTGAGTCCCAAGTAGTCTCAGCAGCAAGAGTACGAAACACTCAATAGCATATTGTGCCACAGATCTGGTGCCTTGTTGCATGTCTAAAAGTGAGTACTCAGCTGCAGAAGCTCTATCTGGCTTGTCAAATACAGTCTGGAGAGAAGCCAGAAATTTGTCAGCGTCTTGCAGCACAGGATCATTGCGTTCCAGATAAGGAGAGACCCAGGCCAGGGCCTTCCCCTTTAACAAGGAAATGGCAAAAGTCACTTTGGGAAACGAAGCGCTAAAGGTCCCAGGGTTGTTGCGGAAATGCAAACGGCAAACATTTAAAAAGCCTCTGCAGTCCTCAGTATCACCACCAAATTTATCAGGCAAGGGAAGTTTGGGTGGTACAGAAGAGGTGTGTTGGATCGTAGCAGGAGTAGGATCCGGAGTCTGGACCGTTGCAGAAGAAGCAGCCAAACAAGATTTAAGCACAGTACAAAGTTCATCTAACTTGGCGTCCAGGGAAGAAAGATGCTGTTCATGAGCTCCAATCAATTGTCCCTGACGTGAAATCGCCTTAACAATCTCAGCAGGGTCCACTGTCATTGTGGCCCGTTTGTAATGTAAGGTACCTGTGACAGGTAGTGTTCGAAGTGGAACTTGTGTGCTGAGGATTCAGGCGAAAGCGTAGGCAGATTAGGTTGGCAAAAGATCAGGCAAAATGGTACACGATCGAAATCCAGAGAGTGGTCAGGCAGGCAAAGGTCATACACGAGCTGGCGGTGAAGTACAAAATCAGCAGGCTAGAGAGTAGTCAGGAATTCAGGCAGAAGTTCAACACGAAAATCAAGATCAAAAAGCAGTTACAACACCCAGGGAGCTATTCCACACAAACGGGCGCTGAGAGATAGCATCACTTCCTTTTTATGGGCTGCTTTGATTGAAAATTGTCCACAGCTGGCAGCAGGTGGGGCTAGTGAGTCCAAGGTAATGCTTAATACTGAGAGGACATTTCCAAAAGTCTAGATCTGCTCCGTAGCACAACAGGTAAGGCTGCAGCTGTGGGACCAGGAAGATCCCGGTTCAAATACACCCAGGTACATGACATACCCCTTGATGTATTACCCGTCTTGCCCACGTATAGTAAGCCACAAGGGCAAGTTAGTGTGTAGATTACACGTGTGGTAGAGCAATTGATAAAACTTTTGATTTTAAATTGCTTGGTGCCATCAACACTGGCAAATACATCATATATAAAAAGAGCTGTAGACTAGAAGGCACCGGAATTTTTTGATTGATAGCTTGACTTTTTGTTTGTCAAAAAATTATTTTTGGTACGTAAGCAATTTTTCCTCCAGACAAGAGGGTTTGCAATGGGGGCATGCTTCGCTCCCAGTGTAACCAATTTATTTATGGCACACTGGGAGGAGGAGGCTGTGTTTAAAAACAAACTCCCGGAATTAATATGCTACCAGAGGTATATAGATGACCTCGTTATGATCTGGGATGGAGATAGAGCTAGTTTGGATGTTTTTGCATCCAAATTGAATGCGAATACCAAAAATATTGTCCTTACATGGAACATCAGTTTTGATAAATTGGTTTTTCTTGACCTGGACCTCACCAGGGATGGGGACCAGATCAAGATGACCACTCATTTTAAGGCTACAGACCGTAATTCCTTTATCTCAACTGAGAGCTGCCATCATACTAAATGGTTGTGCAATATACAGAGAGGGTAATTTGTACGCCTGAGGCATAATTGCACCCAGGAAAGTGATTTTATCTCTCAGTCACGTACCTTATCCTCTAGGTTTATGGAGAAGGGATATGATAAGAGTCTGTTAGATAAAGAAATTGAAAAAGTCTGTACTTTGGACAGAAGGATATTAGTTTCCAATGTACCCAAAGCGGATCAGATTGACCGTTCGGGTATACGGATGATTTTGGACTATAATATCCAATACCGAAAATTTGAAAAGATTGTGCAGAAACACTTTCCAATCCTTAAAGGGGTTGTAAAGGTTCGTTTTTTATTTTCTAAATAGGTTCCTTTAAGCTAGTGCATTGTTGGTTCACTTACCTTTTCCTTTGATTTACCTTCTAAATGTTTTCTCTCTTTGTCTGAATTTCTCACTTCCTGTTTCTCCTCACTAAACTTCACACCATCATCCGAGTGGTGTGGAGTCAGCCAGAACAGCTTACTGAACAGCTTACTGAGGAGGAACAGGAAGTGAGAAATTCAGACAAAGAAAACAAATATTTAGAAGGGAAAACTAAGGAAAAGGTAAGTGAACCAACAATGCACTAGCTTAAAGGAACCTATTTAGAAAATAAAAAACGAACCTTTACAACCCCTTTAAACATGATAGGATTTTGGGTCCATTACTACCTGACCGTCCACAGTTTGTCTATAAAAGAGCCCCCTCACTTAGGGACAAACTGGCCCCAGGGGTTATTGACCCTCCTATTAATGTTAAAAATAGGGTTTTCAATTTTCTGACTGGCTTTCATGCGTGTGGCAGGTGTCCGGCATGCAGACAAGCCAAAAAGAATATCAAGAAACGTAAGGAATTTGTGGCAGCAACTACTGGGAATAGCTATAAAATTAAGGATTTGATCACTTGCCATACTACCGGAGTGGTCTATGCTCTACAATGTGAGTGTGGGCTCCAATACGTTGGGAGGACCTCTAGACCTCTTCATGTGAGGATTGGTGAACACGTTATCAACATCAAAAAGGGCCTCGTCACGCACAATGTTTCGAGACACTTCCGGCTCTTCCATAACCGTAACCCTGCCGAGTTGCAGTTCTGGGCGATTGAGAAGGTTGCAAGCTATTGGCGGGGAGGCAATTTTATCAGGCATCTTAGCCGACAGGAATCTTTTTGGGTTTACGATCTCAAAGTTGGGGTACCTTTGGGGTTGAACGTTGAGTTCGACCTCAATTGTTTTATTTCAGATCGTTAAATTATCTCCATAGAGTTGTTTTTTTAGCGTTATTTTATCTAGTGTATTTTCTATGTATTATTTTTTATGATTGTTATAAACAGGTTGGGTGGTTGCTCTGACGTCCATTTTCATTTTTCTTTTTGAGGGTAAGGCCTTTATATCAGGTCTTTGGCTCTTTAAGGGTGTGATTGACTTTTATGTATGAGGATTTTCTGTCCCTGGTTGTGGGGCCCATTAGTGAACCATACCTATCTGTTGTTGTCTATTGTGCCCATGTTTGGCAATTACTGATTTGTGAACAGTATCCCTATTATTCATTTTATTTTATATTTTTTTGTATCTAGTAATGCCAGTATGGATGTTTTATGTCCTGTCATTTTTCTTTTGTTTTGAAGTCCATTGAACATGCACTCTCTGAGTGCATGTAATGTGCTATAGTGTTGTGCTGTTCTGTTAGATGCCTCCCAGTAGCTCCCCTTATCCCATGTAGTATCAGTGTTTACATGAGGCAGAGGAGCGGGACTCATACTGATTGGCCTTGTTTCCATGGTAACATATATGCCATGACGTTCCCTCATTTCTCTTCTCCCCCACGTGATTCTCTTTCTGCAGATGCGGTGGCGGGAGCTGAGTGTGTGTTGCTGACACTCCCTATAGGGCTGGTGGGTCACGTGATCGCACGTCCATCTTGTGTGACGTGCTGACTACACCGCCCCCTATGACGGGAGCTAGGGAGGACTCCATCGCTGTTTGTGATCACCACCATTGCCCTCCCTGTCGTCTGTATGATGCAGAAGCGGCGGGCGGGACCTTACTATTGGTTGGTGACGTTACCTGTAGGGACGGAGGGTCATGTGACCGCACCCCCTTCTCATCATGTGACGTATATACCGCGCCACCCCCTGGGATGTGGAGGATGATACAGCTGTTGTCTGTGATCACCTTCAGTGTACCGAACATGATGGTGATGTGGGCGGGCTTAGCGTCAGGAAGGTGAGTGTTGGATATTGAGAATGTCATTAGCAGCACCTGTGATGGGGAGTCTCTGGCTGGGAGTGGGCGGGACTGTTTGTTTGATTGAACCAGGTATTGACTCTATAAATTGAATACTGACACACCAGCCCCTTATCATATTCACTGAGGAAGTCCTTTACCACGGACGATACGCGTGTGGGGGGCTTTTGTGATGTCAGGACATCCAGCCACCTGGTTCTTGTATGTGTATTTTACATGACTTCAATCCGTGCACTGGGACACAGTGCCGTGCTTGTGAGTAGTTTTTTCTTTCAATAAATCAGTGATGTTTATGCAAATGGTGAGCACTATGTATTCTTTTTGCATCTTTACATGATCCAATTTTTATCTGCGAGTGATCTTGGAGGCCACTAAGTGACTGAGGAGTCTGAGTGAAGGACCTTATGTGAAGATATCACCTCTCATATTTATTATTACAATATTTAAGGGACAGCGTGAATGACCATCTGTTAGCTCAGGGGTCCATTCGTTCAGGTGAGCGGTTTGCACCTCTGGTGAAGGAGACACTTATATGGATGCACAGTGATTATTTTGAGCACCCTATTCACTGCCTAAGGGATTCTGCTCTTCTGTTGTCCTTCACTAGGGATGAGCTTCGTGTTCGAGTCGAACATACGTTCGACTCGAACATCGGCTGTTCGATCGTTCGACGAAGATCGAACGATTTGGGCCGTTCGCGCCAAATTCGAGTGACGCGAACGGCCCACAATGCACTACGCCATCGCAGTGTCATCCAGGCGCTGTGATTGGCCAAGCATGCACTGTGACCCCGCATGCTTGGCCAATCACAGCGCCGGCAGCGAGGAGAGCAATGATTGGCCACAGGCAGGATGCCTGTGGCCAATTATTGCTGAGGGTGTTTAGTACACGCCCCACACTATAAAAGGCCGCCAGCACGGCGGCCTAGTGTAGTGTGTTCCGGAGCAGGGATAGAGCAGCATAGGCAGGGACAGTGACTGTTATTTCTTTCTTGCTTAACCTGGATTCCTTTAGTTTAGGGAAAGAGAAGGATAGGTAGGGAGAGTGTCAGTGTGTTTTGTGCTTGTGCTATAGTGTGCTTAAAAAAAACATTTATTCTAGGGACAGAAAACTGTAGGTAGGGACAGTGTCAGTTTCTTTCACTCTGCAAGTCCTTGTTTCCAGGGACCTGGAAGGACAGTGAGTGAATTGTCCTTGTGCTATATTGTGCTTAAAAAAACATTTATTCTAGGGACAGAAAACTGTAGGTAGGGAGAGTGTCAGTTTCTTTCACTCTGCAAGTCCTTGTTTCCAGGGACCTGTAAGGACAGTGAGTGAATTGTCCTTGTGCTATATTGTGCTTAAAAAAAACATTTATTCTAGGGACAGAAAACTGTAGGTAGGGAGAGTGTCAGTTTATTTCACTCTGCAAGTCCTTGTTTCCAGGGACCTGTAAGGACAGTGAGTGAATTGTCCTTGTGCTATATTGTGATTAAAAAAAACATTTTTTCTAGGGACAGAAAACTGTAGGTAGGGAGAGTGTTTTTTTTCTTTCACTCTGCAAGTCCTTGTTTCCAGGGACCTGTAAGGACAGTGAGTGAATTGTCCTTGTGCTATATTGTGCTTAAAAAAAACATTTATTCTAGGGACAGAAAACTGTAGGTAGGGAGAGTGTCAGTTTATTTCACTCTGCAAGTCCTTGTTTCCAGGGACCTGTAAGGACAGTGAGTGAATTGTCCTTGTGCTATATTGTGATTAAAAAAAACATTTTTTCTAGGGACAGAAAACTGTAGGTAGGGAGAGTGTTTTTTTTCTTTCACTCTGCAAGTCCTTGTTTCCAGGGACCTGGAAGGACAGTGAGTGAATTCTCCTTGTGCTATATTGTGCTTAAAAAAAACATTTATTCTAGGGACAGAAAACTGTAGGTAGGGAGAGTGTCAGTTTATTTCACTCTGCAAGTCCTTGTTTCCAGGGACCTGTAAGGACAGTGAGTGAATTGTCCTTGTGCTATATTGTGATTAAAAAAAACATTTTTTCTAGGGACAGAAAACTGTAGGTAGGGAGAGTGTTTTTTTTCTTTCACTCTGCAAGTCCTTGTTTCCAGGGACCTGTAAGGACAGTGAGTGAATTGTCCTTGTGCTATATTGTGCTTAAAAAAAACATTTATTCTAGGGACAGAAAACTGTAGGTAGGGAGAGTGTCAGTTTATTTCACTCTGCAAGTCCTTGTTTCCAGGGACCTGGAAGGACAGTGAGTGAATTGTCCTTGTGCTATATTGTGATTAAAAAAAACATTTTTTCTAGGGACAGAAAACTGTAGGTAGGGAGAGTGTTTTTTTTCTTTCACTCTGCAAGTCCTTGTTTCCAGGGACCTGGAAGGACAGTGAGTGAATTCTCCTTGTGCTATATTGTGCTTAAAAAAAACATTTATTCTAGGGACAGAAAACTGTAGGTAGGGAGAGTGTCAGTTTATTTCACTCTGCAAGTCCTTGTTTCCAGGGACCTGTAAGGACAGTGAGTGAATTGTCCTTGTGCTATATTGTGCTTAAAAAAAACATTTATTCTAGGGACAGAAAACTGTAGGTAGGGAGAGTGTCAGTTTATTTCACTCTGCAAGTCCTTGTTTCCAGGGACCTGTAAGGACAGTGAGTGAATTGTCCTTGTGCTATATTGTGATTAAAAAAAACATTTTTTCTAGGGACAGAAAACTGTAGGTAGGGAGAGTGTTTTTTTTCTTTCACTCTGCAAGTCCTTGTTTCCAGGGACCTGTAAGGACAGTGAGTGAATTGTCCTTGTGCTATATTGTGATTAAAAAAAACATTTTTTCTAGGGACAGAAAACTGTAGGTAGGGAGAGTGTTTTTTTTCTTTCACTCTGCAAGTCCTTGTTTCCAGGGACCTGTAAGGACAGTGAGTGAATTGTCCTTGTGCTATAGTGTGCTTAAAAAAAACATTTATTCTAGGGACAGAAAACTGTAGGTAGGGACAGTGTCAGTTTCTTTCACTCTGCAAGTCCTTGTTTCCAGGGACCTGGAAGGACAGTGAGTGAATTGTCCTTGTGCTATATTGTGATTAAAAAAAACATTTTTTCTAGGGACAGAAAACTGTAGGTAGGGAGAGTGTTTTTTTTCTTTCACTCTGCAAGTCCTTGTTTCCAGGGACCTGTAAGGACAGTGAGTGAATTGTCCTTGTGCTATATTGTGCTTAAAAAAAACATTTATTCTAGGGACAGAAAACTGTAGGTAGGGAGAGTGTCAGTTTATTTCACTCTGCAAGTCCTTGTTTCCAGGGACCTGGAAGGACAGTGAGTGAATTGTCCTTGTGCTATATTGTGATTAAAAAAAACATTTTTTCTAGGGACAGAAAACTGTAGGTAGGGAGAGTGTTTTTTTTCTTTCACTCTGCAAGTCCTTGTTTCCAGGGACCTGTAAGGACAGTGAGTGAATTGTCCTTGTGCTATATTGTGCTTAAAAAAAACATTTATTCTAGGGACAGAAAACTGTAGGTAGGGAGAGTGTCAGTTTATTTCACTCTGCAAGTCCTTGTTTCCAGGGACCTGTAAGGACAGTGAGTGAATTGTCCTTGTGCTATATTGTGATTAAAAAAAACATTTTTTCTAGGGACAGAAAACTGTAGGTAGGGAGAGTGTCAGTTTATTTCACTTTGCAAGTCCTTGTTTCCAGGGACCTGGAAGGACAGTGAGTGAATTGTTCTTGTGCTATATTGTGCTTAAAAAAAATATTTTTTCTAGGGACAGAAAACTGTAGGTAGGGAGAGTGTCAGTTTCTTTCACTGTGAAAGTCCTTGTTTCAAGGGACAGAGAAGGACACCTGAAGGTAGCCCTTATTGCTTTTTTCCCATCTCCCTGCAGGCCATCTATTAGAATGTCTGGAAGGCAAACAAGGAGAGGCAGACAGTCAGGAGGCAATAAAAGAGGGCAAGCAGGCTCTGTGTCTGGGGGCAACAGTGCTGGTCGTGGACGCGGTGCATTGTCATCAGCACATGGCCATGGGACACGCTTGTCCTTCTTTTCGGCAGCTGGACATGTTGAGCCACATCATGCCGAAGACTTGGTAGAGTGGATGACCAAGCCCTCCTCCTCCTCCTCGTCCTCTCTCACCCAGGCTCAGGGTACTGGAAAAGCAGCTGCCAAAGCGTCGTCTTCCCTGGTATCAATGTCAGACAAATCATCAGTCACTCCTTCCCTAGACCCACCATGTCCTCCTCCTGAGGAGTCCCCCGAACTGTTTCAGCACAGTGTTGGGTACATGCTCCAGGAGGATGCCCAGCGTTTCGAAGGGTCTGATGATGAAACCCAGCTAGAGGAAGGCAGTAGCGTGAGAGCAGACAGAGGGGATGCTCAAGAAGGACACCAATCTGGCAGTCATGTTCCAGCAGCTGCAGCATACTGCCAGATTGGCTCCAGTGATGAGGAGGGAGGGGATGATGAGGTCACTGACTCCACGTGGGTGCCTAATAGGAGAGAGGAGGAGGAGGAGGATGAGGAGGAGGCACATCTCCAACGAGGCAGGATGCCCTTTGGTGGCCAGCGTAAGGGCAGTACACCGACGGAATCACACCGCAGAGCTCCGCCTGTGCAGGGCGCTGCCTCTGCCCGTCATTCAAAAAGTTCTTTGGTGTGGGCCTTTTTTGAGGCTAGTGCATCAGATCGCACAGCTGCTGTTTGCAACATATGTCTCAAGCGTATATCGCGTGGCCAAAACATCAGCCGCTTGGGTACCACATGCCTGACCAGACATATGTTGACCTGCCATGCAGCTCGTTGGCAAGCCTACCTCAAAGACCCACACCAAAGAACAAAGCGGACCTCTCCTTGCACCGCATCAGCTGGGATCTCCAACCCCACTATAACTTCAGTCCTCTCTGAAACATGCACTGAGAGGAATGAAGGTGTAGAATTAGGTGTGTCACAGCCAAGTACTTGCGCCCACTCTGCTAGCAGTACACCGACGTCCGATTCTAGCAGGCAAATTTCCCTGCCCCAGCTGCTGGACCGTCGAAAGAAGTTCACTCCCAGCCATCCACATGCCCAGCGGTTGAATGCTAGCTTGGCTAAATTGCTAGCGCTTCAACTGCTGCCTTTTCAGTTGGTAGACTCGGCCCCCTTCCGTGAGTTTGTGCAATGTGCGGTTCCTCAGTGGCAGGTTCCCAAACGCCACTTTTTCTCACGGAAGGCTATTCCGGCTCTCTACCGGCATGTGGAAGGCAATGTCTTGGCCTCGCTGGACAGGGCGGTCAGCGGTAAGGTGCATATTACCGCTGACTCATGGTCCAGCAGGCATGGACAGGGACGTTACCTTTCTTTCACGGCCCATTGGGTCACTCTTTTGGCAGCTGGGAAGGATTCAGGACAAGGTGCAGTAGTGTTGGAGGTTGTCCCACCGCCACGCCTCCAAAATGCTACTACTGGTTGTGACACACCTCTCTCCTCCACCCCCTCCTCTTCTTCTTCCTCCATGGCCTCTTCCTGTGGTTTGTCCTATGAACCAGCGGTGCTCCGTAGCCGTTCACGGGGCTACGCAAGTACGCAGGCAAAAAGATGCCATGCCGTGCTTGCGCTGGTGTGTTTGGGGGACAGAAGCCACACTGGGGCAGAGGTCCTGTCTGCTCTGCAGGGCCAGGCCGAGAGGTGGTTGACGCCACGCCAGCTTAAGCCAGGAATGGTGGTTTGCGACAATGGCACCAACCTCCTCTCCGCCCTCCGACAGGGACAACTGACCCATGTGCCCTGTGTGGCTCACGTCCTTAACCTGGTGGTGCAGCGCTTCTTGGGCAGGTACCCGGGCTTACAGGATGTCCTGAGGCAGGCCAGGAAAGTCTGTGTGCATTTCCGCAGATCTTATAATGCCAGTGCTCGCCTGGCTGAGCTGCAAAAGGAGTTGAACCTGCCCAAGAACCGCCTTATATGTGACATGCCCACCAGGTGGAACTCAACGTTGGCCATGCTGCAGCGGCTGCACACGCAGCAGAGGGCCATCAATGAGTACCTGTGCGACTACGGCACCAGGACAGGGTCAGGGGAGCTTGGTTTTTTTTCTCCACGCCAGTGGGGCATGATCAGGGATGCATGCACTGTCCTGGCACCATTTGAGGAGGCCACGAGGATGGTGAGCAGTGACAGTGCATGCATCAGTGACACTGTACCTCTTGTCCACCTGTTGGAGCACACGCTGCGTGGAATAATGGACAGGGCACTTGAGGCAGAACAGAGGCAGGAAGAGGAGGACTTCCTTGCCTCTCAAGGCCCCCTTTACCCAGACAGTGTTCCTTCTGTCCCACCCATCGCACAGGAAGAGGAGGAGGAGGAGGAGGAGGAGGAGGAGGATTGTGTCAGCATGGAGGTGGAGGCTGGCACTCAGCATCATCAGCAGCAGTCTTTTAGGGATGATTTACAGTCCCAAGAAACCAGTGGACTTGTACGTGGCTGGGAGGAGGTGGCTGCGGATCATGTCGTCCTTAGTGACCCAGAGGACTCCGGAGCGAATGCCTCAGCAAACCTACGCTGCATGGCCTCCCTGATCCTGCAAAGTCTGCGGAAGGATCCTCGTATTCTTCGGATCAAGGAGAGGGACCATTACTGGCTGGCCACTCTCCTTGATCCACGGTACAAGGGTAAGGTTGCGGACCTTATGTTACCGTCGCAGAGGGAGCAGAGGATGAGACAACTCCGGGAGGCCTTGCAGAAAGGTCTGTGCAACGCGTTCCCAGAGACTGGGAGGTTGCAAACTCCTGGTCCTGGACAACGAGTTGCTGAGGCTTCGGCCAGTCAAAGAAGGAGCGGTGGGGAAGGTGGCCGTCTGACCGATGCGTTCAGACAATTCTTTAGTCCGCAGCCCCAAAGTATGATCGGTTCCAGCAACCATCGCCAGCGTCTGATAAACATGGTGCAGGAATATCTAGGGGCAAGGTCAGACTTGGACACCTTCCCCACCGAAAATCCTCTGGCTTACTGGGTCTTGAGGATGGATCACTGGCCAGAGCTTGCACAGTATGCAATTGAGCTACTGGCCTGTCCTGCATCCAGCGTTCTTTCGGAACGCACATTCAGTGCTGCTGGAGGATTTGTCACGGATCACAGGGTGCGCCTGTCCACCGACTCGGTTGATCGACTGACTTTCATCAAGATGAACCAGTCTTGGATCACCACCAGCTACCACACACCTGATGCTGATATAACAGACTAATTGATTTTAACATGTCACATCCCTTCAAGACTGATGCTGATGCTGAGTGCCTGTGCTGTTATGTTGACTGGCTATCCTCCTCCTCCGAGTCCTCAATGATACGATTGATGATGATAGCTTGTAAGATCATTTTTGTTTATGGGTGCCGCCACCAGTGCCTAACGCCCAATTTTTCAGCCCCTGTTTAACAGGGGCGTGTAATTACAATTTTTGAAGCAATACTTTGCAACAGGGCTCATTGCTGTGCTCCAAGTACAGTATCTGTGAGGAGTTGCAGTGTTGTGCCACCAGTGCCTAAGGCCCAATTTTTCAGCCCCTGTTTAACAGGGGCGTGTCATTACAATTTTTGAAGCAATACTTTGCAACAGGGCTCATTGCTGTGCTCCAAGTACAGTATCTGTGAGGAGTTGCAGTGTTGTGCCACCAGTGCCTAAGGCCCAATTTTTCAGCCCCTGTTTAACAGGGGCGTGTCATTACAATTTTTGAAGCAATACTTTGCAACAGGGCTCATTGCTGTGCTCCAAGTACAGTATCTGTGAGGGGTTGCAGTGTTGTGCCACCAGTGCCTAAGGCCCAATTTTTCAGCCCCTGTTCAACAGGGGCATGTAATTACAATTCTTGATCTAATAATTCACAGCAGGGCCCATTGCTGCACCCACCAAGAGTAACTGTCAGGGCTTACAGTGTTGTGGCACCAGCACCACCATCAAAGGCCCAATTTTTACTACCACTGTTCAACAATTATATGTAATTAAAATTCCTGATATAATAGTTGACAGCAGGGCGTTCCAGCACCAACCAAGAGTAACTGTGAGTGCTTACAGTGTTGTGCCAACACCAACAACTAAGGGGCCTATTTCTGCAGAGTATATACGGCAGGTCCCTACTTTCAAACATCCAACTTACAAACGACTCCTACTTGCAAACGCAAGAAGACAACAGGAAGTGAGAGGAAATCTACCACTAGGAAGGAAAATTCTCTCCTGTAAGAATAAATATGGGAGAAAGGTGTCTCCTCTGTACTGATGCTTTATCAGCAATCCTTGTTTCAAGAAAAACACCACATTTCAAAAACAGTTGTCATTGGGACGGAAAGTGAGGTGAAATGTTCTGAACAGGGGCACAGACAGCAAAACAAATGTTACAGGGGTGATAACCCTTACCTATGTTTTCCAAAAAGTTTAAAAATAGATTTTTGGTCTGGAGCTACACTTCAACAATGTACCTGTTCAAAATTACAAACAGATTCTACATAAGAACAAACCTACAGTCCCTGTCTTGTATGCACCGCCTGTATAGGGCTGTTCAGAGTATATAGGGCCTTTTTTATTTTATGTGCGGGGTTCCCCTTAATATCCATACAAGACCCAAAGGGGCTGGTAATGGGCTGGGGTGGGGGGGGGGGTCATGGGGTAGCTATGCCATTTTTCTTAAAGAATTTCATCCATATTACCGGGACCAGACATTACATTAAAGCCGCAAGCAGTTTTAAATGGCTTTTTTTTCCTTTAGAAGTGTCATTTTGTGCAGGGACAGTTCTAAACACGGGAAACACGTGGCACTTCACAGGCATACTTTAGACACCCCCCAGGTACGATATTTAAAGGAATATTTGACCTTTTTTTTTCACTTTATGCATCATTAAAATGACTGCTCCCGAAAAACGACCGTTTTTAAAACTTCTTTTTGCATTGATACATGTCCCCTGGTGCAGAACCCGGGTTCCCAAACCCTTTTTAGGACAATAACATGCATAATAGTTGTTATAATTAGCACTTTAGAATTCGAACGTTCGCATCCATTGTATTTAATAGGGTTCTAATGTTCGTTCGAACTTTCGGTCCGTTCGCGGGTTCTGGTGCGAACCGAACCCGGGGGTGTTCGGCTCATCACTATCCTTCACTATCAACATCTCCTGGCCTCAACTTGTTTTATTTTTTTGGACTGGTTTATGAAATTTTAGTGTTTTAGCGCTGCACTGCTTTTTTATGTGGCTGTAGCTCTTGCTGTGGCACTTAGGATGCTGGACAGCTCCCTCCTTGATTCCTTGGACAACCATATCTTGTTTCTTGCTACTGGTGAACCTTAAACTCTTTGCTCCTCCCATTAACTTCCTGAATTAATCCTTGTCTCTGCACTTAATGTTTGCCAGAATATTGTGCTCTCTCCAGATGATAGTATCTTGCTCCTTTGCATACCCGCAGCTGTGCTTATCTTCACTACCACTTGTTACTGACCTTTGGCTTGTTTTTCGACTATGCTTCTGATTGATCCCAACCTGCAACCACTTGTTACCGACCTTTTTCTTGTTTACTGACTGCTACGCTTCAGCTTGATCCTTACCTGCTACATCAGCTTCCAGACCCCAGCTTACTCGCCTCATGGTGGGGCAATCCTGAGGACCGCAACCTGGCACTAGTATCCAGTGAAACACATCTCCACCATCAGGAGCTCTGGGGAAGACCGGTTGGTGCTTAGACCCCAGGCCTCGGGTGAGCTCACGTCACCTGTAAAATTATCGGTTTCCTCTCTTGTTCTATTTTGTGGAGCAGGCGAGGCAGAATTCTCAGTGCAGGGAAGGCATTAATTAGCCTAAACTGAGACAAGGGGATAGAACATTTGAGGATTCCTGGTTCTGGGCACAAGGAAGCTTGCTGTATCTAGAGGCTAAGATATCCACTTCCAGAGTTACTTATTTTTGACATATCAGTTTGAACACATCTGGATGAAGAGTTTATTCCCTTTGATCCAAGCAGTGGTGACTGAGAAAGTCGACCTGCCAGTTTTCCATTTCTGGGATGTGGTTCGACAGTGCGTTTCTGTCCATTAGAGAATTTTAGGGGGGGGGGAGTCCAGTGTTGGAGGGACAATCTGACTGCTCTGAGCTCCAAGAAGTTAATTGGGGAGTTTGGTTTCCTCTTGACCATGTTCCCTCAACTGTCATGGATTGGAAGACTCCTTCCCAGCCTGACACATTAATGTCTGTTGTAAGAACATTACAATACTAGAGAAGGAGATATTTTCCCACTGTTAAAGCTGAATTGTGATCCATCAAGACAAGGCCTCCATTTTTTTTTTTTTGCATTTGCTAAAAGTTGTATAGTAGATGAATCCTTCAGAAGAATGTTGTCTAGACAGTCTGTCACTTGAATGCCCTGAGTTAAAAGAAGGGTAAGCAAGGTGGCAAGATGTTTGTAAACACACTGGGAGGAGAGCATAGGTCGAAAGGCAGTGTGATAAACTGGAAATGGTTGAGTATTGTGCAGGCCTTCAGCAGAGCGAATGGTCGACCGCTGTTTTGAATTGGTTCCTGTTCACCTGGTCTCCATCATAGATACAAGTTAGGTTTGAGAAATAGGGTAAGCGTATCTGGA
This sequence comes from Rana muscosa, assembly GCA_029206835.1. Classification (NCBI taxonomy): domain Eukaryota; kingdom Metazoa; phylum Chordata; class Amphibia; order Anura; family Ranidae; genus Rana; species Rana muscosa. The sequence continues at coordinate 917,580,183 of CM055116.1, forward strand.
AGAAGCACGTGTTAACCAAGGTGTAGACTATGGATGAGCCGAACACCCCCAGTTTGGTTCGCAGCAGAACATAAGAACAGGCAAAAAATTGGTTTGAACACGCGAACACCATTAATATCTATGGGACACGAATGTGAAAAATCAAAAGTACTAATTTTAAAGGCTTATTATCAGGGCTGGGCTCAGCCCTTCCTTCTTTGAGCTGGCCGCTCAGCTGCCAGCTAATTGCCAGCTCCTATCTCTCCACAGTGACTCACCTATCGCCTGCCTTCCTGTTAAAGACTTGCTTGGCTGTCATTCCTTCTGGCTCCAGATCCGGCTTGCTGTTCCAGTACACTGATGCCTGGCTTCCTGACTTTCTGGCTTGCCTGACTATCCATTCTGGTTACCGAACTTTGGCTATGTTTTGATTACGTTTGTTCTATTTACTTTTACTACTAAACAAGTGTGATTTAACTGTACTTCTGTCTCGGTCTGAATTATGGTTTCTGACAGTAGGCGAAGACAATGAATTCAGAAGATGCAGTCAGTCCACTTGTTGGTAATATTTTTTCCAGATTGGATGAGCAGGATCACTGCATGGATCAGTTTGCCATGGCGTTACAAATGCTCCTGAGTCGCACGGCTCACCTGGAATCTGCCACTGTGGCTGCTCCGGTACAACCTGTGTTGCAGGCCATCCCTGCTGCTGCTCTAGTCTCTGTGCAGGCACCCGCCTTGAGGGTTACCTCTATAAGAGGTATGTCTGGCTCCGTTCCGCTTCCCCAGCGATTTGGGGGCAAACCAGTCCAATGCAGAGGGTTTCTTAACCAGGTTGAGATATACTTTGAGATGCTGCCCCAGGCATTTCCCACGGACAGAAGCAAAGTAGGTTTCGTGATATCTTTGCTTTCTGAGAGAGCCTTGGCCTGGGAAAACCATCTATGAGAGATGCAATAACCTGTTGTCTTGAGTTACCCAGAGTTTGTGGCTTCTTTTAAAAGGGTATTTGACGTTCCCGCACGCTCCGCTTCTGCTGCCAAGTGCCTCATGTCCATCAGAGTACGAGAACTGTAGCCGATTATGCCACTGAATTCCGTACTCTGACAGCAGTGGATGCTTGGAACAATGAGGCCCTCGTGGCTGCTTTTTCTCATGGTCTCTAGGATACCATCAAGGATGAGATAGCAGCCCAAGATATACCCAATAAGCTGGAGAAGTTGATCACGTTTGCCATCCTCATTGACTCCAGACTCAGAGAAAGACTCTCTTTCAAGGAGCGCTTGCAGAAGCCTCCTGTACATTTGTCTCTGAGATTTGCAGTCCCACCCTTGCCTCCCTCACCTCCCATGCCTACTGGTACCAAGTCGGTCAGTGAAGGTGAACCCATGCACTTGGGCTTCACGCATCTCTCTGCGGATGAGAGAGCCCTTAGGAGGAGGGAGAGATTGTGCTTTTATTGTAGCCAGGCAGGTCACTTTTTGAAGTCTTGTCCTACCCATCCAGGGTACGCCCGAACCTTGAGGTCCTGTCATGGACAGACCTTAGGTGGCGTTGTTTCGTCCCCAGTTATCCAGAAGGATAAGCACCTGGTTTCGGTTACCCTTTCTTGGGCTGAGTCGTCCGTCGTGATACAGGCTCTAACTGACTCTGGGGCTGTAGTCCTGTTCATTGATGCTGCCTTTGTATCTAAGCACTCGATTCTGCTGCAGCTGCGTGACACTCCACTTGCCATTGAGGCTCTTGACAGGAGACCTCTACAGCCTGCCCATGTGACTCATGAGACTGTTCCATTGTCCATGGCCGTAGATGCTCTTCACCATGAGATAATCCAATTCCAAGTTATTTCCTCACCTAAGTTTCCGCTGGTCATTGGTTATCCTTGGTTAAAGAGGCACAACCCCTCTTTTGATTGGCTCCATGCTGAGGTTCTCTCCTGGTCGCCACAATGCAGTAAGACATGCTTCCAGAAGGTAGCCAAGGTCTTGTGCACCTCTTCACTCTCCTCCCTGCCGGAGGAGTACCGCGATTTTAGCAATGTATTTGACAAAGGTCAAGCCGGTAGTTTGCCTCCACTCCGGTCGTATGATTGCGCAATTGACCTTCAACCTGGTGCCATACTCCCTCGTGGCCAGATTTACCCTTTGTTGGTCTTGGAGGATAAGGCCATCGAGGAGTATGTTGCAGACGCATTTTCTTAAAGTTTCATCCACAAATCCTCGTCTCCTGCTGGTGCTGGTTTCTTCTTTGTGTAGAAGAGTGGTGGACTGAGACCTTGTATTCATTATAGGGGTCTCAATCGTTTCACGATTAAGAATGCCTATACGATTCCGTTGATTACGGAGTTATTTGACTGCCTCAAGGGAGCAACGGTTTTCACAAAGTTTGATTTGAGAGGGACATACAATCTCGTGAGGATTAAGGAGGGTGATGAGTGGATAACTGCATTTAATACCAGAGTACCTCGTAATGCCTTTTGGCCTTTGTAATGCTCAGGCAGTTTTCCAGGAATTTATTACCGATGTCCTCCGAGATTATGTTATGTGTGGTGGCTTATCTCGATGATATCCTCATATTTTCCAAGTCCCTGGAGAGCCACCACACAGATGTCTGTCGTGTGCTTCAGAAACTAAGAGAGAACAATCTCTATTGTAAATTGGAGAAGTGCGAATTCCACCGTGAACATGTTAAATTCCTGGGTTATGTATACTCTGAAAAGCAGTATATAAACTATACGGCCTACCCTATATACTTTGCAGAAAATTGAGTTTAGGTGTTGGTGGTACCAGAACACTTAGGCCTCACAGTTACTCTTGTTGGGGGCAGGAATGGGCCCTGCTGTGAAATATTATATCAAGAATTATAATTACATGCCCCTGTTAAACAGGGGAAGAAAACTTGGGCCTTGGGTGGTAGTGGTGGTGGTGCCACAACACTGTAACCCCTCACAGATACTCTTGTTGGGCACAGGAACGGGCCCTGCTGTGAAATATTAGATCCAAATGTTTCACTACATGCCCCTGTTAAACAGGGGCATGTGGTGGTGGTGGTGCCACAACACTGTTACCCCTCACAGATACTCTTGTAGGGGGCAGGAATGGGCCCCGCGTCGAAATATTGTATCAAAAATTTTAATTACATGCCCCTGTTAAACAGGGGCAGAAAAATTGGGCCTAGGGTGGTGGTGGTGCAACAACACTGTTACTCCTCACAGATACTCTTGTTGGGCGCAGGAATGGCCCTGCTGTGAAATATTAGATCAAAAATTTTAATTACATGCCCCTGTTAAACAGGGGCAGACAAATTGGGTCTTGGGTGGTGGTGGTGGTGCCTTAAACCAAAAATATTGTTGGAAGCTAGCATCATCAAGAGTGAGGAGGAATAGGATAGTCAGCATAGGCAGTATTCAAGGGATCCCACATCCATAGTAAATTCAATCAGTTACATCAGCATCAGGTGCTTGATAGCTACGAATCCAAGACTGATTCATTTTTATGAATGTGAGCCTATCAACGGAGTCTGTGGACAGGCGCACTCTTTGATTCATTACAAACACTCCAGCAGCACTGAATGTGTGTTCAGAAAGCACGCTGGATGCAGGACAGGCCAGTAGCTCAATTGCATATTGAGCAAGTTCTGTCCAGTGGTCCATCCTTAAAGTGGTTGTAAACCCAACCACACAACTTGCACCTACAGGTAAGCCTAGATTAAGGCTTACCTGTAGGTGCAAGAAATATCTCCTTAACCTACACGGTTAAAGAGATATTTGCTGTAAAGCACAGCACCGATTACGCCACGCGCATGCGCACTAGCATCGTTGCCGGTTTTCTGAATGGATCTTGCCGGCCCGAGCGCGCATGCGCGTGACGTCATCGCCAATCTGGGCCAATCACAGTGCCGGAGCGGCGATAACAGGAAGAAGATCGTCGGAGACATGGCGGTGGTGGGGAAGGCACGGAAGAGAACTTCGGGGGCTTCGATCTCAGGTAAGTCGATCATAATGAGCTAGTATGCTATGCATACTAGCTCATTATGACATTCTCTTGCAGGGTTCATTTAAAAAAAAATGAATGAGGGTTTACTTCCTCTTTGAGACCCAGTAACCCAATGGATGCTCTGTTGGAAAGGTCTCCAAGTCTGCTCTTGCCCCTAGATATTCCTGCGCCATGTAATTCAGATGCTGGCGATGGTTGCTTGAACCAATCAGACCTTGGCGCTGAGGACTTAAAAATTGTTTAAAGGCATCGGTCAGCCTGCCACCTTCTCCACCGCTCTTCCTCTGACCGAACGAATCCTCAGCAACACGTTGTCCAGCACCAGGAAATTGTAACCTCCCAGGGTCTGGAAATGCGTTGCACAAACCTTTCTTCAAGGCCTCCTGAAGATGTTTCATCCTCTGCAAAGGCAGAATTAGTTCTGCAACCTTACCCTTGTAACGTGGATCAAGAAGGGTTGCCAGCCAGTAATGATCTCTCTCCTTGGTGCCACGAATCCTAATGCCGCGTACACACGATCATTTTTCCCGTCGGGAAAAATGACATTTTTTTTTTTCGGCGAGAAAAACTATCGTCTGTGGGCTTTATGCCGTTTTTCTCGTTGAGAAAAACGGCAGGAAAAACGAACATGTTCTAAATTTTCTCATCGTTTTTTCCATCATTTTTTTCCGCGGCAGTTTTCCCATAGGGAGACACTGCCGCGGAGCCCACAGACGGTTGTTTTTCTCGTCAAAGAAAAAAATGACGGGAAAAACGGTCGTGTGTGGGGGAACATGCCGTTCCCTCGTTTTTCATTTTTTTCATGCCGTGATTCACGACGGTGTTTTCACCGCCGTGAATCACGATCGTGTGTACGCGGCAGAATCAGGGAGGCCATGCAGTGTAAGTTTGCAGAGGCATTTGATTCTGAGTCCTCTGGGTCACTAAGGATAAATGATCCGTAACTACCTCCTCCCAGCCACGTACAACTCCTTGGGTTTCTGGGGACTGAAAACCATCCCTTGAAGACTGCTGCTGAGTGTTATCCTCTACATCCATGCTTACACAATCCTCCTCCTCTCTTCTTTCTGTGTGTTCGGCGGGCCCGCAGGAATGCTATCTGGATAAAGGGGGCCTTGAGAGGTAAGGAAGTCCTCATCTTACTCCCGCTGTTCTGCCTCAAGTGCCCTTTCCATGATTCCATGAAGCGTGTGCTCCAGCAGGAAGACTAGAGAGACAGTGTCACTGATGCATGCATTGTCGCTGCTCACCATCCTTGTGGCCTCCTCAAATGGTGACAGGACAGTGACATACTCGCACAGGTACTCATTGATGGCCCTCTGCTGTGTGTGCAGTCGCTGCAGCATTGCAGCAATGCAAACGTTGAGTTCCACCTGGTGGGTATGTCACAAATGGGGTGGTTGGTGGGCAGGTTGCATTCCCTTTGAAAGTCAGGCAGCCGAGCACTGGCATTGTATGGCCAGCGTAAATGACCACAGACTTTTCTGGCCTGCCTCAGGAGATCCTGTAAGCCTGGGTACCTGCTCAAGAACTGCTGCACCTCCAAATTCAGGACATGTGCCAAACATGGAAAATGGGTCAAGTGTCCCTGTCGGAGAGCGGAGAGAAGGTTGGTGCCATTGTCGCATACAATTCCAGGTTGAAGCTGGCGTGGCGTCAACCACCTCTGAGCCTGCCCCTGCAGAGCTGACAGAATCTCTGCCCCAGTGTGGCTCCTGTGCCCTAGGTAGACCAACTAAAGCATGGCATCTTTTAGCCTGACTGCTTGCGTAGCCCCTTAAAAACTTATGGAGCACCGCTGGTTCAGAGGACAAATCTGCAGAAGAGGCCATAGAGGAAAAGAAGAGGAGGGGTGGAGGAGAGAGCTGTGTCAGAATCACCACTAGCATTTTGGAGGCATGTTGGCGGAACAAGCTTCAACAACACTGAACCCTGTCCTGCATCCTTCCCAGCTGCCAGCAGTTACCCAGTGCACTGTGAAGGAAAGGTAATGTCTGCTGCACCATGAGTCAGCGGTAATATGAACCTTACTGCTGACTGCCCTGTCCAACGAGGCCAAAACATTGACTTCCACATGCCGGTGGAGAGCCGGAATGGCCTTCCGTGAAAAGAAATGACGTTTTGGAACCTGCCACTGAGGTACAACCCATTCCACAAATTCACGGAAGGGGGCAGAGTCTACCAGCTAAAAAGTCAGCAGTTGCAGTGCTAGCTATTTGGCCAAGCTAGCATTTAGACGCTGAGCATGTGGATGGCTGGGACCAATTTTTTTTTTATAGTTCAGCAACTGGCATAGGTAAATTTGCCTGCTAAAATCAGATGGTGGTGTACTGCTGGCAGATTGGCTGCAAGTACTTGGGACATCTATTGCTATACCTTCATTCCTCTCAGTGCAGGTTTTTGAGCGGACTGGAGGTATAGTAGGGTTGGAGCTCCCAGGAGAGGAGCAAGGAGAAGTCCGCCTTTTTCTTTAACCACTTGGCAACCACCTGCCGACAAATAACATCGACAAGGTGGTTGCTTAACTCTGGGAGGACGTTATATAACGTCCTCCCAGAATGGCGCGCACACGGGAAACTCCGTGACCGCCGGGTCCAGAGGACCCGGCGCATCACGAATCGCGGTAAATCGCCGCTGATAGCGGCCGTTTACCACGTGATCGCTCCGTCAAATGATCGGTACAGTGTGAGAGGAGAGGGGAGGGAGCAGATCAAGGCAGCAGCACTGTGGGCTGGATCTGTGACAATTGCAGTCACAGATCCAGCCATCCATCCATCCCTGCTCAGCCATCCCTGGTGCAATACCCTGCCAATACTCTGCAAAATACTCTGCAATACCCTGGTGCAATACTCTGCAATACCCTGGTGCAATACTCTGCAATACCCTGCACAATACTATGCAATACCCTGCACAATACTCTGCAATACCCTGCACAATACTCTGCAATACCCTGCGCAATACCCTGCAAAATACTCTGCAATACCCTGCACAATACTCTGCAATACCCTGCACAATACTCTGCAATACCCTGCGCAATACCCTGCAAAATACTCTGCAATACCCTGCGCAATACTCTGCAATACCCTGCGCAATACTCTGCAATACCCTGCAAAATACTCTGCAATACCCTGCGCAATACTCTGCAATACCCTGCACAATACTCTGCCATACCCTGCGCAATACTCTGCAATACCCTGCGCAATACTCTGCAATACCCTGCACAATACTATGCAATACCCTGCACAATACTCTGCAATACCCTGCACAATACTCTGCAATACCCTGCAAAATACTCTGCAATACCCTGCGCAATACCCTGCAAAATACTCTGCAATACCCTGCACAATACTCTGCAATACCCTGCACAATACTCTGCAATACCCTGCAAAATACTCTGCAATACCCTGCGCAATACTCTGCAATACCCTGCGCAATACTCTGCCATACCCTGCGCAATACTCTGCAATACCCTGGTGCAATACTCTGCAATACCCTGCACAATACTATGCAATACCCTGCACAATACTCTGCAATACCCTGCACAATACTCTGCAATACCCTGCAAAATACTCTGCAATACCCTGCGCAATACCCTGCAAAATACTCTGCAATACCCTGCACAATACTCTGCAATACCCTGCACAATACTCTGCAATACCCTGCGCAATACCCTGCAAAATACTCTGCAATACCCTGCGCAATACTCTGCAATACCCTGCGCAATACTCTGCAATACCCTGCAAAATACTCTGCAATACCCTGCGCAATACCCTGCGCAATACTCTGCCATACCCTGCGCAATACTCTGCAATACCCTGCGCAATACTCTGCAATACCCTGCGCAATACCCTGTGCAATACCACGTGCAATACCCTGCCATACTCCGCAATACCCTGCCATACTCCGCAATACCCAGCAATGCCCGGCAATACTCCGCAATGCCCGGCAATACTCTGCAATGCCCGGCAATACTCTGCAATAACCACTTCCCGCCCGCCGGCCGTCATATGACGTCCTTGACTTTGTAAATGATGGGTGCCGCTACAGGCATCATTCAGATATTAGCTTTTTCAGCCGGCGATTCCCTACACCATAAGAACAATCATAGCGGCTGTTCCGCCGCTTGATCATTCTTACGGGAGGCGAGAGGGGATGCCCCCCCCCCGCCGCCCTCCGGTGCTTCTACCGACTCACCGCTACGATCAAAGCCAGGATTGTTGTTTTTTTTTTGTTTTTTTTTCAGGCTTCCCAGCCTAGTGGTGAGATGTGGGGTCTTATTGACCCCATATCTCACTGTAAAGAGGACCTGTCATGCCATATTCCTATTACAAGGGATGTTTACGTTCCTTGTAATAGGTATAAAAGTGATCAAAAAAAGTTTTGGGGGCGGAAAAACATGTCAAACTAAAATAAATAAAGTAAAATGAACAATAATTTTTTTTTTTTTTTAAAGCGCCCCTGTTCCCGTGAGCTCGCATACAGAAGCGAACGCATACGTAAGTCCCGCCCACATATGAAAACGGTTTTCAAACCACACATGTGAGGTATCTCTGCGAACGTTAGAGCGAGAGCAATACTTTTGTCCCTAGACCTCCTCTGTAACTCAAAACATGTAAGCAGTAAAAATATTTAAAGCGTCGCCTATGGGGATTTTTTAAGTAGCGAAGTTTGGCGCCATTCCACGAGTGTGTGCAATTTTTAAGGGTGACATGTTAGGTATCTATTTACTCGGCGTAACTTCATCTTTCACATTATGCAAAAACATTGGGCTAACTTTACCGTTTTTTTTTTTTTTAAGCACAAAACATTTTTTTTCCGTAAAAAACGCGTTAAAAAATTGCTGCGCAAATATCGTGCGAGATAAATAGTTGCAACAACCACCATTATATTCTCTAGGGTCTTTGCTAAAAAAACATATATAATGTTTTGGGGTTCTATGTAATTTTCTAGCAAACAAATGATGATTTTTACATGTAGGAGAGAAATGTCAGAATTGGCCTCAGTGCTCCAGAATGCCTGAAGGTGCTCCCTGCATGTTGGGCCTCTGTATGTGGCCACGCTGTGTAAAAGTCTCACACATGTGGTATCGCCATACTCGGGAGTAATAGCAAAATGTGTTTTGGGGTGTAATTTGTGGAATGCATATGCTGTGTGTGAGAAATAACCTGCTAATATGACAATTTTGTGGAAAAAAAAAAAGAGAAAAAAAAAATCTTGATTTTGCAAAGAATTGTGGGAAAAAATGACAACTTCAAAAAACTCACAATGCCTCTTTCTGAATACCTTGGAATGTCTTCTTTCCAAAAAGGGGTCATTTGGGGGGTATTTGTACTTTTCTGGCATGTTAGGGTCTCAAGAAATGAGATCGGCCGTCAGTACTTCAGGTGTGATCAATTTTCAGATATTGGCACCATAGTTTGTGGACTCTATAACTTTCACAAAGACCAAATAATATGCACCAATTTGTACTTATTTTTACCAAAGATATGTAGCAGTATAAATTTTGGGCAAAATTTATGAAGAAAAAATAGTAATTTGCAAAATTTTATAACAGAAACGAAAAAAAAAATCATTTTTTTACAGAATTTTCAGTCTTTTTTCTCTTATAGCGCAAAAAATAAAAAACCCAACAGTGATTAAATACCACCAAAAGAAAGCTCTATTTGTGTGAAAAAAAGGACAAAAAATTCATATGGGTACAGTGTTGTATGACTGAGTAATTGTCATTCAAAATGTGAGAGCACCGAAAGCTGAAAATTGGTCTGGTTATTAAGGGGGTTTAAGTGCCCAGTGGTCAAGTGGTTAATGTGGGTCTTTCAAGTGCTGTTGCCAATGGACTGCATGGCAGGTCATCGTATGTCTGGTCAAGCATGTGTGTGGTGCCCAAGCGGCTGCTGTTCTGGCCACGCTTGATCCGCTTCAGACATAGGTTGCAAACAGCAACGGTGCGATCTGCTGCACACGTTGAAAAATGCACACACCAAGGAACATTTAAAAGTCAGCAGCGCCCTAAACCTGCGGAGCTCTGCGGTATGATGCAATAAGATGGCTGCCCTTAAGCTAGGGTGACCAGACATCCCCTGTTTTAGGGGACAGTCCCCGGATTGAGGACACTGTCCCCGGATTGGATTTGAACAGTGCAGAATTGAAAGAAAAAAATCTGAATTACCCCCCCCCCCCGCTCCGCCACTCCTACTAGCTTAGGGGGGGTGTATTTTTTTCATTACCTGTGCCCCTTTCTGATGATCATGTGCTGGTCGGAGTGGAGTGAATATTTCTTCAGTTTCGGGTGAATGCCCATTCAGCTCCACTCGCATGTTCTTCTGCCTTGGCTCAAGTCCCGGCCAGCCGCCTGCCTGCTCATCTCCTTGCCTTCCCTGGCAGAGTGATCTTCATCTGCTCCCCACCCAGTAGTAGTCGGGGCCTGGAGAGTAAGACTTGACAGGCTGTGAAGTGGGCGGCGACGGGCAGAGAGTCGCTGATTGGCATCATTACTAGTAAAAAAAAAAAAAAAAAAAATATGTCCCCGGATTTCATTTTAAAAATCTGGTCACCTTACCTTAAGCTGCCCCCTAGAGGACATCCTGCCTCGTTGGAGTTGTGCCTCCTCCTCCTTCTCCTCTCTTCTCTCAGGCACCCAAGTACAGTCAGTGACCTCATCATCCCCTCACTGGAGCAAACTTGGCAGTATGCTGCAGCTGGGGGAACATGGCTGCCAATTTCTTTTTTTTTTTTTGTATAATCTTTATTTATGGAAGACAGGACATTACAGCTCTGGTTACAGTATCCATAGGTAAAAACATCAAGTAATGTGCCAGTCCTTCCTTTTTGTTTGTTATTCCACAACAGACAGGTACAAAAACATAAATGACATAAATTACAGAGTTTTACAAGAAAGAAACGGTTAAATCAGTCATAAGCATACGAAATGCAAAAAGAAAATCAAGTGACACATTAGCGGCGAGGACTACGACCTCACAATGAGTGAGCAGAGTCCCCAATCGCCAAATAGCAAAATATAAGACAAAATTCACCTACGAAGAGATGTTAGCAAACATGTGGCTAGGCCGACCAGCTCCCCGGACCAATAGTGCAGAGAAGGCTGCCAGTTTCTTGTCCTTCTGTAGCACCCCCTCTCTCTAGGCTCATGTTACTCCCTTCCTCAACCTGGGAACCAACATCGGAGCCTTCTAATCGCTGCAAATCCTTTAGAAGCATGTGCCCGACACTGTGGTCGAATAATTCTGGGGACTCCTCCGTGCATGATGGTGGGGCTACAGAAGGAGTGACTGTGGACAAGGAGCCAGTGGAATAGGCCGCTTTGGCAGCTGTGTTGGAAGGCAAACTACTTTGAGCCTGGGTGACAGAGGATGAGGACGGCTTTGTTATCCACTCAAACTCTTCTGCATGTTGTGGCTCAATAACACGGCCAGCAGCGTGTCCCATGGCCATCTGCAGAGGATGCACCATGTCCACCACTGTTGACTGTAGACTGTAAACTGTACACACTGTATTAGATACTGTGTACACTGCCTGCACTGTATTAGAAACTGTACAACAGCTGCACTGTATCTTACACCACCAAAAGTGTAGTAGAAACTGTACACACCATATTACACTATAGATACTGTGTACACCGCCTGCACTGTATTAGAAACTGTACAACAGCTGCACTGTATCGTACACCACCAAAAGTGTAGTAGAAACTGTACACACTATATTAGATACTGTGTACACCACCAGAAAAGTAGTAGAAACTGTACTATGGCTGCACTGTATTGTGTACTGTGTACACCACCAGAAGTGTAGTAGAAACTGTACACACTGTATTAGATACTGTGTACACCACCAGAGAAGTAGTAGAAACTGTACTATGGCTGCACTGTATTGTGTACTATGTGTACTATGTGTACTATGTGCACCACCAGAAGTGTAGTCAAAACTGTACACACTGTATTAGATACTGTGTACACCACCAGAAAAGAAGTAGAAACTGTACACACTGTATTAGATACTTTCTACACCACCTGCACTGTATTAGAAACTATACTACAGCTGCACTGTATTGTGTACTGTGTACACCACCAGAAGTGCAGTAGAAACTGTACACGCTGTATTAAATACTGTGTACACCACCAGAAAAGTAGGAGAAACTGTACTATGGCTGCACTGTATTGTGTACACCACCAGAAGTGTAGTAGAAACTGTACACACTGTATTAGATACTGTGTACACCGCCTGCACTGTATTAGAAACTATACTACAGCTGCACTGTATTGTGTACTGTGTACACCACCCAGTGGCGGCTGGCGCTCCAAATTTTTGGGGGGAGCAAACAAACTGAAAAATTCTGAAAATAATTCCCATCAAACGCAGCCACTGTGCCATCAAACACAGCCAATGTACCAACAAACGCAGCCACTGTACCATCAAACACAGTCACTGTGCCATCAAATGCAGCCACTGTGCCCATCAAACGCAGCCACTGTGCCCATCAAATGCCGCCACTGTGCCCATCAAACGCTCCCACTGTGCCATCAAATGCTTCCATTGTGCCCATCAAATGCTGCCACTGTGCCCCATCAAATGCTCCCACTGTGCCCATCAAATGCTCCTATTGTGCCCATCGATTGCTGCCACTGTGCCCACCCGCCCGCCGTCTGCCCGGCACTTAACCTGTCTCGTTGGGTCAGCGAGTGACGGCGGCGGGCAGCGAGCGGTGTCCTACATGTCTTCTCCCGGCCTCCTCTACTCCCATCCTCTATTATGATTGGACATCTGATAGGCGTCCAATCACAGCCAATCAGGTGACGGGTAACAGACCCGAGTACCTGATTAACGGAGAGGCGGTTTAGTGTTAGGAAAATGAATATTCATTCGCTTTACTAACACAGCTGGGTAAACTGCGAGCGCCAAGCATGGAGCTCACTGTTTACTTTTTTTGACGCCTATTAGAGCCTACGGCTCTAATCAGGTGCTTCAAAACAGCCCCCACCGCTGTAATTCAGGCGCCCGGCGCTCGAAAAGGGGCCGGGTGCCTGAATAGGGTGTGTCAGCGGTGGCCATGGATAGATTCATGCAACGCATGAATCTATCTATTGGTGATAGAGGGGGTGGCAGGAGAGAGGGGGCGGTGCCCAAGCGCCCTTATGGAAGCACCGCCACTGTCACCACCAGAAGTGTAATAGTAACTGTACACAATGTAAACACCACCAGAAAAGTAGTAGAAACTGTACTACGGCTGCACTGTATTGTGTACTGTGTACACCACCAGAAGTGTAGTAGAAACTGTACACACTGTATTAGATACTGTGTACACCACCAGAAAAGTAGCAGAAACTGTACACACTGTATTAGATACTGTGTACACAGCCTGCACTGTATTAGAAATTGTACAATGGCTGCACTGTATTTTATACTGTCTACACCACCAGAAATGTAGTAGAAACTGTACGCACTGTATTAGATATTGTGTACACCGCCAGAAGTGCATTAGAAACAGTACACCACCGAATGCACTGTAGTTATAGGCTACACTGGATGCAGAGTATATATAAACACACAAAACTATATATATATATATATATATATATATATATATATATATTAAATACACTGCCACTAACTGAATAACCTGCCTGCTTAATCTAACTCAAGCCATCTCCCTGTCCACTCAACAACACTACACACGGCCGCCATGTAAGCAGCCTTATATAGTGTGGGGCATGGACTTAGTCCCCGAGCCATGATTGGCAAAAGGCACCCTACCTTTGGCCAATAATGGCTCTCTTAGCAGAGCGTGCTGTGATTGGCCAAAGCATGCAGGTCAGGTGCAAGCTTTGGCCAATCATCATACAGCAATGCACTGCGATCTCGCAGTACATTATGGGGCGTTCTGCGGTGCTCAAATTTTCCACGAACGTCCCATAATGTTCGCTGTTTGGCTAACGGGCGAACCCCCGATGTTCAAGTCGAACTTATGTTCGACCCGAACATCAAGCTCATCACTAGTGTAGACCATCCTGCAATGAATCCTTGAGGTGAAAGTGTCGGAGGAAGCACCTGGGTACCTTATAAGTGTTCTAGATGGAAGTGGCATTAAAATGTGCGACCAGTGGTGTGATAAAACACCTGGTCATCCACCTGACACTGAGCTCTAAATGGTTGAATTTTAGCACCAAGTTTGAAGAGTTTGCACTGTGAAATTAATACATTTCAAGCATAGCCCTGTTTTTACAAAATAATGATCAAAGATAGAGGGTGACCCTGTCTTACCTGTCCACAATGCTTGACTGCATATAACATCCATGCTTTGCTCTTTATAGTAGGCATACCCCTGAATGGGTCTTCAGGGACTGGGTTCAATAGAGACAGACCATGGCTTTAGAACTTGTATAGCACCCTGCAGCTAACTCAACACATTAAACCCAGGTTGAGTGCCCCATGCAGGATCCAGTGCCCGAAGCAACATTATAGGCCACCCCCACAGCGTGGGGACCCGGTAAGGCTCCCCAGGTTTTACCAGGGTTGCACTGATCCAGATACACTGCTTCCATGTAGGCATTAGAAGACAGTGAGGGTTGATTGAAGAATTTCAAGAAAATAAAGAAAAAATAATAAACTAGTGAAGCGGATTTCTCCGCAAAGGAGAAGAGGTCCATCACCTTAAGACACTAGCAAAATGACTCAAGGAGTGGGGTAGGGTTATAGAAGAGGCATGTCCTCAAATGCTTGCCAGTGTCCAGTCACTTGAAGGTACAAGCCTATAATCCATGGTGTATATGTAAATTGTCTGTGTCCTGTACTGTGTGAATAAGACAGCTATTTAATGCTAAACTAAAGTAATCTCCAGAATGCCCTAATTGTCATTTACATATGGCGAAAATTACACATATGACTTAGCAATGCCACAATCTAAAAAAAAATTGTAAATATTATTGAGGAACTTAGTTCTTTTTAAACCAACCCTGCCATCTCTGCTTATGCATCATCCCAGGTTGTCAGATTCAGAAGCCAATGTATTACTACATGGACAATATAAAATTAGCACAGGATGAACACAGGCCAGGTTTTTGGTATGCAAGGTTATTTTCTAAAGTGGTAGTATATGCAGTGTTCATCTTTTATTATTGTGTGAGGCAACTGGCAGAATTCTATTTTACAGCAGCAGAGTACCTGAATGATATGCTGAGCTAGTTTTACAAAGGTCCCCAATTATCTTCAGCCACTTCTGGTAGCTTTTTTTACGACAGGTTTTCTCCAGGTATAGTATAACTAAGCAGATATTTATTAATAGATGAGATTGAAAAGCACAATGCAAGCAATACCATGGCTGGTTTCCAGTGTGTTTTGGAGGATTGGAGCATGCAGTTATACTATCAAACATAAAGGCCTAATTTATATCCACTTTGCATACTGTTCAAACACCAATTTTAATGTAACTAGAAAGCTGACTTTGTCTTTTAAATAGAATTCCAAGTGAATGTCAATTATTATACAGTCATGATGGCCAAGACAAGTGGTCATGTTTTTATTACCACTATTGATCACTGTTGCCTAAAGGTGGTCTGATTATACTTGCTAATTTTCCTGCCCACAGTTACAGTATCAATGGACATGTCAATTAAAAGTTTAGAATAGGCAGGTTTTGGTGTATGCCATGTTAGATAAGAATATGCTAGCTTTTTGTGCTTTGTGCACTGGTCCAAATCATTTGGGAGGGGAGATTATGGTGTAGGGTTTTTCAGGGGTTGGGCTTGGCCCCTTAGTTCCAGTGAAGGGAACTCTTAAGGCGTCAGCATACCAAGACATTTTGGACAATTTCATGATCCCAACTTTGTGGGAACAGTTTGGGGATGGCCCCTTCCTGTTCCAACATGACTGCGCACCAGTGCACAAACAAGGACCATAAAGACATGGATGAGCGAGTTTGGGGTGGAGTAACTTGACTGAGCCCTGACCTCAACCTGATAGAACACCTTTGGGATTAATTAGACTAGAGACTAAGATCCAGGCATTCTCGTCCACATCAGTGTCTGACCTCATAAATGCGCTTCTGGAAGAATGGTCAAACATTCCCATAGACACACTCCTAAACCTTGTGGACAGCCTTCATAGAAGAGTTGAAGCTGTTATAGCTGCAAAGGCTGGGCCAACTCAATATTGAACTCTACGGACAAAGACCGGGATGCCATTAAAGTTTATGTGCATGTAAAGGCAGGCGACCCAATACTTCTAAAGGTTGACATGAAAATTTCACCACATGTCAGTGACAACCCATGCAATCCATACATACAAAGAAACCAAAACAAATAAGTTCAGAAATCTTATTTTATTACGCATTACTTAAAGTGGATTTAAACCCGATTCATGAAATTTGAGCTGGGCACATATATCTGTAGTGTTTTGTTATCTCTCTTCAAAGAGGTATGTCCCGTAGCTCTCTCCTGAACCGTTCCTCTGTTATCAGCCTGATGACTCCTGACAAATTCTCGGACATATCAGATAAAAGCAGCCTGACTTTTCTGTCAGGGAAGGTTGCTATAAATAGATTAGCAGGAAGTTGGTCCTGCTACAAAAGACCTCTGAGAGTCTCTGCCTATGTGGAGAGGGGGTGTGTGCCGTTCCTCCAATCAGCAATTTTAGCTATCTTGGCTGTATGCCCAGAGATCACAACAGGAGTGTTAAACAGGACGAGAAAATCTCGTAACACGATCTGAACTTTCTAAACAGTATATAAATGTAAAGACAGCAGATATGGATGTAAAACCTATGTAGGGAGATTTGGTTAATCTCTGTGTATCATCTGAGGCTGTTCAATTCACTGGGTGTATTGAGGGTTTACATCCACTTTAATTTCTGAACTTATTTTTTTTAGTTTCTGTGTATGTATGGATTGAAAGGGTTGTTACCAACATGTGGTGAAAATTTCATGTCAATAGCACCTTTAGAGATATATTTACCTAGAAAAATTATGACGCTTTCAATACTTATTTTAACCGCTGTATGTTACCTTTGGAAAACCATGGCAATAGGAAGAGGGTTTTCAGCATATTCTCCCCCTTAAAAGCCTCAGCCAGTGGTGTCTGCTGGGCACATTGGAGAAGATAGCTTAGATTACTGTAGACAGAATTTTGCAAAAAGCAGAATGTTGTCAATAGGAATCCTAATTCTTCTGTCACAACCACCTTCTTTATGTGGAAATTTAAAGCAAGTGGTTATGGTGACAGGATAAATATAATTATGAAACAAAATAATCAAAAAAAGCTTATCTCAGTAACAACCATTTCTTCCTGATAAGTTAATGCTGGCAGTATCCTCCTTCCTCCTCCTCTATACTTTAACACAAACGCACATGCTTGAAGGGCACATTAAATCCCAACTCCAGTTTAGATCTTGTTCCCCTACACAAAAAAATAAAAAGCATCATTTACTTTCTCCATGCTCCAGAGCTGCCAACTGTGTCCTCTGACACTAATCAACCTCATTCTATGAGCCTGGCCTGCAGCCCACTCTTTGCAGAACTGAAGACTGCCCATTGACTGAGATAGAGAAGAGGACTAAGCATGTCACATAACCACCTGGAAGATGCCAGGAATTAACTTTACTAGAAGGTTGAGCGTGAGGAACAGAGTGAGGGAGATGCTGGAGTTGGTGCGGAGTGAGGAACAGAGTGAGGGGGATGCTGGAGTTGGTGCGGAGTGAGGAACAGAGTGAGGGGGATGCTGGAGTTGGTGTGGAGTGAGGAACAGAGTGAGGGGGATGCTGGAGTTGGTGTGGAGTGAGGAACAGAGTGAGGGGGATGCTGGAGTTGGTTCGGAGTGAGGGGGATGATGGAGTTGGTGCAGAGTGAGGGCAATGATGGAGTTGGTGCAGAGTGAGGGGGATGGTGCAGTTGGTGCATAGTGAGGGGGATGGTGCAGTTGGTGCATAGTGAGGAACAGAGTTGATGGGGATGCTGGAGTTGGGTTTTATCATCATGCAAGTCAAATCATGCCAGGGCATCTAATCACCCTCTAAATGGCCTGATCCCAAACCTATCTGACTGCCAAGTTAAAACATTTGTGAAAGGAATAGGCCATTTAGGTGTAGCGCTGTGAGCCAATAACAAGCACTTTCAATGTTGTTGTAACATTGTTGTAAAACCTGTGTGTGACGTGGCTGGTACCTCTTCAAAGAAGAAAGAAAGGTATTGACTGTGCATCAGCACTTCACTCCATCAAGCAACAAACATTTCTGTGTCAGATCCACAAAATCTACTAAATAGGTAGTGCGAGCTTCTGACTGGCTATCATTTGAATAGACATTTAGATCTTTACATAGCCGTTTGTTAATTTTATGAATATGACAGCGTATGGGTGGCTTTACTACAATATACACATTTAGCCCTTTTTTCTTACTAGAAAACCCAGGGTGCATACATATGTATTTTCACAATAACGTTTTTTTTATACAAATATCAACAGACGTGAATTACAGTATCTACATAGTCCGCGATGCTCCGTATCCAATGGTTTCCTTATTCATATGCTGTGGCGCTGCTCTAAGCTCCATAGATATTGGGAGAAAGTGTTTCTGACCTTGAATACAATATGTCGGACAGAAATAACAAGTACCCTTAAAATAGCAATATTGGATTGGTACAATTGGTACAAAATGGATTGCTACAACTCCACCAACCCACAAACAATGGTGTAATAAAATAAATTATATATTAAAAAGAGAAAGACTAGCATATAAAACACAGAGGAGTCCCCCTAAAATGTAATAAAATGTGGTCCTATTGGCTTGACTCTAGTAACTTATTTTATGATGGTTTATGTGGGGAGGTTGGGGAACAGGAGGAGGGGGGGGTAGGTGGGGGTGAGGAGATTGACTTATAATAAATAAAGAAGCAGAGGAATAATATAATATAAATGGAAATGGAATATTGTATAGAGGTGTATGTTCGCTGTTGTTTTGTCTTGTTAGATGTTTTTTGTAAAATAGATATCTATTATAGGGTCTGATTGATCTAATCTTTTCCTATTTACACTTAGAAACTAAATGAAATGTTTATAATTTTCATGTTTATCACCAACTCTTTTAAATTTTTGTATGGAACAAGCAATAACAAAAATAAAATAAAAACTATCTGATTAAAAAAAACAGTATCTACATAGTCTTATCACTGTCAGAGCTTAAACAAATCAAATATCCAGAAGCGGTCTCTCACAATACACTCAGTATTTTACAGGAATTTGTATTATTAACAACCATAGTACTCAATAAAACACCTGGCATGCATATCAATGTAATTTTCAAATACCAGTAATAGTGTTATAACATTCTGGACATGGCTGAATAAATGTTCAGTAGGGAGACCCATGTGATAGTACCCCTTCTATAGTCGATAAACTCACTAAGGCAAGTAACATGAGACACGGCAGATGTACAAACTAGTTCTACATAATAGAACTTTATAAAAGCTTGCAAATAAGGGGAGTGTCAAAAAAATAATAATTGGTGTATGTCATATAATATCCCAGTTCAAAAAACTGAGGGTTCCCAACATCCAAATATGTTCCAGTTGGCTAAATGACTGTACAAATACATACACACTTAGGGTCTCCCATAGGTCCAATATGTAAACCAAAATCATTCATTGTGATCTATGGTTATTATGAGAAACTGTTGGAGAGCTATTGCATTGACATTGGGGGGATGCCATTGCATATAAGATGCATATTGTCTTAATGTTATATTGTTTTGTATATTAAAGCGGAGCTCCACCCTAAAGTGGAACTTGCGCTTATCGGATTCCTCCCCCCCTCCGGTGCCACAATTGGCACCTTTCGGGGGGGAGGGGGGACAGGATACCTGTCAAAGACAGGTATCCTTACCCACTTACTGGAGTCCGGCCGCGGCGGTGAAGTCGCACGAGGCTCCCTCCTCCTCCTCCCCTGGCCGCTGGGCTAATAGGAGAGAGGAGCGGGCCTCGCGCATGCGCAGTAGGGTTCCCGGTGTGAAGCCGAAAGTCTTCACTGCCGGGTTCCCTTACCCGCAATGGCGACGGAAGCACCGACAGCTGATGTGAAACATCAGCTGCGGTGCCGACATCGAGGGACACCAGGACAGGTAAGTCTCCATTTATTAAAAGCCAGCAGCTGCAGTATGTGTAGCTGCTGGCTTTTAATTATTATTTTTTTGCACGGGGTTGCCTGGAACACCCCTTTAAGTTAGAAATTGACCTTATGGGGGGCGTGAATATGCATGTGTTTTTTTTTTTACTGTGTACAGTGGTTTTTAAAATAATAAAGATTCCCACTCTGTATAGAGTACAATAAAATACAGAGTGTATTATGAGAGATGGCCTCTGGGTATTTGATTTGCATAAACTTACAAGTGATAAGGCTAGTAAAGATTGCAATCCAGGTATATTTTGTTTGTTGTTCGTTTATTCATGTGGGCACTGTCAGACTCTGATGCCCTGTACACACGATCGGATTTCCGATGGAATAAAATCTGATGGAATTTTCCGTCTGAATTCCGATGAAGCTGACTTCCATCAGTCTTGCATACACACCATCAGACAAAATTCCGACTGTCCAAAACGCGGTGACGTAAAACACTCCGACAACCCGAGAAAAATTAAGTTCAATGCTTCTGAGCATGCGTCGACTTGATTCTGAGCATGCGTGGGTTTTTTCTCCGTTGGAGTTCCACACAGACGATCGGAACTTCCTATCGGTTTTTTTTCCATCGGAAAAATTTAAAACATGTTCTATTTTTTTACACCGATGGAAAAAAGTCCGATGGGGCCCACACACGATCAGTTTTTCCGATGAAAAAAGTCCAGACTTTTTTCATCGGAAAAAACGATCGTGTGTACAGGGCATGAGCCTTTGTTTGGATCTGGGGTCAGAATACATATGATTTGTGGTGTTTGTATATGCACTTAAAATATAGAAAAAAACTGAATGTATACATTAGTTTACAAAAAAGAGAAGTGCTAAAAAAAGACCAAAAAGCTATTTTCTTTGAAAAAATCCTTGCTCTGCATTATGATGCAAGTCTCTGACTTGCAGACCTTTTTATTGTTGCTTTATGAAAGCTTTCTGCAATAACTATATTCTCCATCTTCAGGTTGCAGAAAACCACTGCACGTTCTCATCACATCTTTTGCAGTTCCCTACCTGAAAAATGAGACAACTGGACAGATTAAGAAATAAAGCATTGCAACACCAGAAAAATACTTATGAAAAATGTACATTTTATTACACCAGCAATGTGCTATGCATCACTCACTATGGTTCTACAGCACGTACAAATGTGTTTTTCATAATCTATGTACATTTTGAACACAGTATGGTTCAAGGAAACCAAAACTTTACCTTTTCACTGTCAGAAGACCTAGAAGATAATGTAGATGGACCCAGCAGTGAAAGGGTGGTCATTGTATTTTAAATTATACATATATATATAGATATATAAAAACAATAACAAAAAAAAAATGTCACTGTAAAAAACAAACAAACTGTGTCAACATATAACACATTCATGCACATACAAATACAATGTGGAAAACAGCAACGTAGGAGGGATCTTCCTCTAAGATAGACAGAAAGGGGTTGATTTACTAAACCTGGAGAGTGAAAAATTTGGTGCAGCTGTGCATAGTAGCCAATCAAACTCTAACTTAAGCTTGTTCCATTAAGCTTTGACAGAAAAAAAAAAAAAAACTGAAAGCTGATTGTTTTCTATACAGAGCTGCACCAAATTTTGCACCCTCCAGTTTTAGTAAATCAACCCCCAAGTGTCATTCAACATATCAGTCCTGGAGATAGAACTGCATTCATACTAATCTCTTTCATGTAAGAAAACTTACCAATTTAGAGTATAAAGTGGCACAGTAAACTTGGGAAATGCGTAGGTGCTTAGCATATTGTAAAAGAAAATATAAACGTAATCATTAGCAACCGCGGCAATAGCGAATGCAATGATTTTTTTCTGAAGCAACAAAATGGTCATGTAACTCACAACAAATAAAGCACTATACTGTATTTCATTAATCTAACCTAGCAAACACAGAGAGATACTTTCTAAACATTAAATATGTGCAAACATAAGACTCTGGTATACCGTTTACTTTGTAAACCATGGACAGGGAATTTCTGCATGTTAGCAAATTGCACAGAAAATATGTTTTTTTTTTTTTTTTTATGTTTTACATTCAGAAAAAAAAGTTTGAAGCTGCCTTTCGTACAAAACACACAGTGCTTAAGGCCTTACGGATGTTGTTGAACTGCAGGAAGACACGGGGTATGTAATCCCCTAGTACACAGGTTTCATTTTGGTTATGACAACAGAGATATAAAGAGAATCTATTATAAAACTATTAGCTGTGTACCATCTTGTTCAATTCTGAATAGCGCGAGGAAAGCAGCTTCTTACTACTATGAGAACATATAGTAGGATGAGATATTCCCAAAAGTGCACAACCTATAAAACAATACACATATGTACACAAATAAAATCTGTGCAAGCAAATCTTTAAAACAAACTAGGTTACGAGGGATTAAAAAAAAAGTGCAAAATGTAAAAGAAAAAGTGTAAAATCAGCTGTACATTTACTTCAATTCATTGGGTTTCATAGAGCAGTTAATTCTGTATATATTTTGTGTATGTCTGTATATTATCAAACTGTCCTATAGCAGCAGAAAAAAGCTGGAAAGCACTTCCATTAAGTGAACAAAAGACCCGTCCTCAGTATATTTCAGAATGACAAGACAAGCTAATGTTGTACTTGTGCTCAAACCTTAACATTGTGCTATCCCAACAGCCTTCCTGGAATGGGTAAAATAAATGGAGTAATACAAGGGATAAAATGCGATACCTTTCCTGGAGAAAATACAGGCCTATGCTCCCTTCAGCGTTGGCTATATGTGTGAAAGCCTATCAATGTGTTGATGTTATCTTTGCTGGATGGATTAGTTTTCAGCAGCATTCACACAGCACTACACACAGCATTCACAAGACTACATATCCTAGGCCTTTAGACAAGTGTTCAGAAGTGCAAGGAACCAGAAGCAGCATTTTCTCCAGGAAAAGAACTTCAATTCCTCCTACTTTTTTTCCCTATTTTCACAAGACCATTAAAAGTGAACCCCAGTCAGAACATTTGTATAGTATTAGATAGGGCGTGCAAGGGTTAGAACCTCTGTCAGGTCTTTATTCCTATCTGGTTCCCTGTTTGGTAAATTAATTCTAAAATTCTAATGTAATCAAAAGTAAAAAGCTAAAATTTTCCAGTTGTCACCAGGACAGAGGTGAATTGGAAATCTCCCAATGGGGACATATTGTATGTTTCAGGAACAACTGGGGACTGTCTTCCCACTTCCTGTTCTGTCTTCAGGACAAACAGTAAAGGGGAAATCTCCCGAATGGGTACACAAGCAGCAATAAAAATCTTTGAGAGGTTGTGAATCTTTCCCACGCTACCCAAATATAGAATAAAAAGCTCTGCCCGGAGTTCAGCTTTACCATAGTGTTATGTTATGAGTTCAGTATAGGTCCACTTCAAGCAATGTCTCAGGCTAAATATGAATTAATTTCTTCTGACCTCCTATGCAATTACACGGAGAATCTCTGCATTAACTAAAACTAAAAACTTATCCTATTGCATTGTATGCATGGCAAACTGAAGACTGATTATGCAGATATCAGAGTCCCACATACTCCGTCAGTATACTTGAAATGTTGTACCACAGCACCACATTTCACTGACAAGATATCTGAAATTACAACTATTTCTTGCCTCAAAAACACCCTAAATTACAAGATGTGATTTTTGTAGCTTGCTTTTAGTTAAAATAAGGATAGTTCAGAGAGAATTTTGAATCAAGATGCAATTGCGACAGGAGAATTTATGTTATAATGCAGTACTGAGTCACAGCAGGAGCATGTCCCCTTCTCATCTACTGTCAACGTAAAGGCATTTGTCATTATATTAGAAAGTCTAACCCTACTATTATAGTTTAGTCCTCATAAAGCCAGCCATCGATGGCTCAAATCCCATGCTGCTTCAATAGGGACAGGCCGAGATTTAAACCATCTAAGGGCAGGCTGATTGTACCCAAGTCGATCCATCGATTGTCTTTGGTACAACCAGCATGCAGATTTTTACTTGCGATTATTGCTAGCAGTTATAGCTGCTAGCAATTGTCACTGTGTTCTCCAGGCAGGGACGGCTCCCCCCGCTGGAAGAACACAATTGCTTTGCGGGAGGAATTCCCCCATGAATAATGACCGTGTTGATGGGGGACCCATGACAAATGCATAGTGGGCCCCACTCAGTTTAACAAGGTCCGATGAATTGGATGCTGCTGACTGGTGAGGGTGCAGGTCAGGGAAAGGTTCGTCCAGATACAATGCTGGATGTAGAAGTAATAAGAGATAGCCCAGACATTGCACACCTCTCCTGGCCCGAGTGGTTAGCAGGTAAAAGCAGCCTCAGCTTGAATCATTCTAAGCCATAAATCTGCTAACCAATCGGGCCTGGTGAGGTGTGCAGCAGCTGGGTTATCTCTTCCTACTTCTACAGTGTGTTGATGGGGGGGAGCAAGCGATTTTGTTTCCTGCAACCCGCGGTTGCAGGTAAGAAAATTGCATCATCTATGGGCGGCTTAAGCCAGTGCTGGCAACACCCCCTATCTGCTGACATAAACTTTGTATGCTTGGTAGAGCTATGCTTTGTAGACAGAATAGGAAGTGATTCAATCCCAATTTTCTCAGTTGTCACTAGAACAGGTGACCCCATTGGTTACTACACAGATGTACCAATAGCAATGAAATATAAATGAAGTTGAGGAACCACATAAATTTACCACACTGCTCAGGAAATGCTTTGTGATGCAATGTAAACATGCACTCAGATGAAAGACGTGGGAGATGAATCTTCCATGTTATTACAATGTTCCACTTTGTGTACCTTCCCTTTTTAAGTTCTATAGCAATATACCCCAACACTAAGCTAAAAACAAGATAAAACACTTTGACAAATGAGAGAGTTTGAGAACTAAAAATCTAAGCTTAAATCCTTCACAAGTGCCTTGGTGCAAAAGGTGAGACAGAAATCCACAAAGAGGAGATCCACAATGGCACTGTATTTTTCTTCCCATATAAGTAACATCTCTTTGAAATAAAACAGTCCATGACAACATCTGTGGGACCTTCATATCCCTTTCTTCATATCCCTTTTCTTCACATTCACAAAAAAGTCACTAATTATTATTTTTTCTTTAGATGAATGAAACACTTTGTCAGACATGACAGACAACATGTATAAGAGTTCTCAGAGGTGCTAATTTAGAGGGTGCAACAAATTTTGGAGATGCTTCTTAATTTCTCCACCTCTCACATGGTTTTTCAGCTGGGCTTCGTGGGGGCCTTGATCCGGACAGTAGAAGCTCTGACTTGAAGCTTTGCTTGCTGGTTTTGGCCTTCTGCTGTCCCTGTGGATGCTGGGCTCTGATTGGATTGAGCTTGGAGCTGTGGTGAAGCCGCTGCTGCCGTCACAACCTGCTGCTGATGCTGTTGAAGGAGTTTCTGCTGAACCACCTGGGCTGCAGCTGACCCAGCAGGCAATACCTGAACCTGCTGCTGGCCTGTTGCTGTCGATTGAGTCAGTGTCACAGTTTGAGGCTGGACCTGCAGTAGATAGCATGTGATTAATTTTAGACTTCTAATTGGTTAAAACATATAGAGATTTTGTGTATAAGAAATATAGTGCACATCTGTTTTTTTTCATTCCCAATTTAATAATTAGAAGAAAAAGATCCTTGATTGCTATATCCTCACAGTAAACAACAATTGTTACATGCTTCTTGAATGTGAGTGGACAAGCACCTCAATCACAGTGGCATCTCATGTACCTACTGACCTGCTGAGAGGCTGGAACCATCTGCGGGATATTTGCCACTGCTGCCTGCTGTTGGACCACCTGAGGAAGCTTTGCAACCTTGGAAAAAATTATAGGAGCAAAAAATGGAATCCACACAAATAGTTACATATCACAACACTAATAATACTTGCATATCTATTGCTACTAAGAACACAAGCAAACATTGCTTAGATCGTGTGTCTTCAGCGATAACTTTGCTTAAACCACATTACCACAAGGCAACACAGGTTACAATATTCATACTATGATAACATCATAACACAGTATAACACATGAATGCTCCATCTGTGGCCCTACAACTGTTGCAGAACTACAAGTCCCATGAGGCATTGCAGGGCTGACAGTTACAAGCATGACTCCCAAAGGCAGAGGTATGATCGGACTTGTAGTTTCGCAAAAACTGGAGGGCCACAGGTTGAGCACCCATGGAATAACATACTGTATGTCCTACAGGTTTGGTACCAAGAGTTGTAGGACCAAATTGTAAACTGAAGGGTCAAAAGTAAACCTGTGCTATGGCCATACAAAACAAAGTGGCAGAACTATTTTTGTTTTGTAATCAGATTAATTTATTTATTTTCGTTTTTCAAACACTTTTCCATACAAACAAAACATAGAAACCATCCTCCAGAGCAAGTCCGGATAGAAATATAGTTAGCATTGCGGTAATACCAGGAAAAAAGATGCAGCTCCATGTTTGACAGAATATATGACAGCAATTTCTCACAGCACTTACAGACTTATAAAATGAAACCAGAGAATTTTATACAAGACAATTTATCGCACCATAGAACCAGTAAGACCATATAATGTTGGATTTGCACATTGCATTGTGTAGAGATCATAAGTGTGCCTCTCAAAGGCAATATGTTTGTTCACGTATCCACTCATCTATGGAGGGGGGTGTTGAGGAAACATTTTAAAGCGGCGTTAAAGTCTGCCAACAAATTTTCAAAACCTGTGCCCTTGAAATTTTATACCATAATGTCTTAGTAAGCACCACATACTAACACATTATAACAGACTTACCTGTTAAACAGAGTCCTCCAGCGCATTGGTGTCACCGCTCCCGCTGTTCCCAGTAATCATCTTCACCTGGTCTTTTTCTTTTGGGTCCCATTTCTTCAGCTGCTTGAAAAGCTGGGCCCTAATGATGTCACGCCCATGCATGCACACGTGTCACATCACCACAGCACAGGCCGGGTGCTGTAAATGTGGTCTGAGCTGCGCATGTGCGGCTTAGATCACATTACCAATGACAGGCTGGGAGAGGCATTTATAACAAAAGAGATCACTAGGGTCTCTTCTGTTATATAAACCCTGCCTGTCAGAATTATTTTCAATTCAATTCAATTCCACTTGAAGGCTAATATTTTGCAGGCAGCATCACTTTAACCGTTTACGGACCAGCCGCCGCAGTTATACTGTGGCAGGCTGGCTCCGCTGCACGAACCGTCGTAGCTGTATGTCGGTCGCTTTAAGTGGGCTAGCAGGGGCGCGCACACCCTCGCTGCATCACGGGGGTGCCGATGCTCGTGACCGGTGGTCGCGATGACCGCCAGCCGTAAGCGATCTCCGGGCACGAGAGGCAGAACAGGGACGTGTGTGTGTGTAAACACACACGTCCCTGTTCTGTTCAGTGAGGAAATGCAGATCGTGAGTTCCTAATAGCTAGGAACCACTGTATCTGTAATTTCCTCTAGGTCAGTCCCCATCCCCCTTCAGTTAGAACACACATTAGGGAACACAATTAACCCCTTGATCGCCCCCTAGCGTTAACCCCTTCCCTGCCAGTGACATTTTTACAGTAATCAGTGCATTTTATAGCACTGATCGCTGTATAAATGTCAATGGTCCCAAAAATGTGTCAAAAGTGTCCGATGTGTCCGCCATAATGTCGCAGTGCCGATAAAAATCGCAGATCGCCGCCATTACTAGTAAAAAAAATAATAATAATACAAATGCTATAAATCTATCCCCTATTTTGTAGACTTTTGCGCAAACCAATCAATATACGCTTATTGTGTTTTTTTATTACCAAAAATATGTACAAGAATACATATCGGCCTAAACTGAGAATTTTTTTTTTTTTTAATTGGGGATATTTATTATAGCAAAAAGTACAAAATAATAGGATTTTTATAACAGCTTACCTGTAAAATCCTTTTCTTGGAGTACATCACGGGACACAGAGCGACATAGTCATTACTAATGGGTTATATAGATACCTTCAGGTGCTGGCACTGGCAACTTCCAAAACCGGAAGTACCCTCCCCTATATAAGCCCCTCCCATCCGGGAGCACCTCAGTTTTGTAGCAAAGCAATAAGTGTCCCTAAAGAGGGGTGGGAGCTCTGTGTCCCGTGATGTACTCCAAGAAAAGGATTTTACAGGTAAGCTGTTATAAAAATCCTATTTTCTTTCTCGTACATCACGGGACACAGAGCGACATAGTCATTACTAATGGGATGTCCTAAAGCAATGCCCAACGAGGGGGGGGATACACCATACATAAGCTGAGCGCTATCAGACATGAGGATCTTTTGCGGCCTGCAACACACTGCGCCCATAGGCGACATCCTCCTGACTTCTAACGTCCACCTGGTAGAACCTAGTAAACGTGTGTACTGAAGACCATGTTGCGGCCTTACAGATTTGAGCCAGGGAGGCCTGGTGATGCACTGCCCATGAAGTTCCAACTGCTCTCGTGGAGTGCGCCCTAACTTTGAACGGAGGCGGTCTCCTTCTCAAGCCATAGGCTTGCATAATGACCTGTCGAATCCACTTGGCTAAAGTAGATTTTGACGCTGCCTGACCCTTTCTGGGGCCTTCCGGCAGAATAAACAAAGTATCCGTTCTGCGAATCTGAGCAGTGGCTTTTAGATAAGCTTTAACTGCTCTTATTACATCCAAAGGATGCAATAACTTTTCCTCTACCGAAGTAGGTTTGGGGAAAAAAGAAGGAAGAACCACATCTTGGTTCAAATGAAACCTCGATACCACCTTAGGAAGAAAGGCTGGATGAGGACGTAACACTACTCTGTCCTTATGGATAACCAGATATGGCTCCCTACAGGACATAGCGGCTAATTCCGACACTCTTTTAGCCGAACAAATGGCTACTAGAAAAATCTATTTCCTGGTGAGAAGAACCTGGGAAATATGCTGTAATGGTTCAAATGGTTGTTTCTGTAGAACCGACAGAACCAGGTTTAGATCCCATGGACATATGGGAATATTAACCAGAGGACTAATACGCATCACTCCTTGTATAAAGGCTTTGACTAGTGAATGCGAAGCCAAGGGCCTTTGAAAAAATATTGACAAGGCCGAAATCTGACCCTTGATAGTACTCAAGGCAAGCTTCCTATCTACAGCCCATTGTAGGAAGTCCAGAATTCTACCTATTACGTATTTACGTGGATGCCATTTCCTGGCTTCACACCAGGCGATGTACGCCTTCCAGATTCTATAGTAGATCTGCCTGGATACTGGCTTCCTGGCATTGATCATGGTAGATACCACAGGATTAGAGAGACCTCTCTTTTTTAGAATGTGGGCTTCAATAGCCAGGCCGTCAAACCTAGGGCTGGTAAGGAAGGGTGGTATATCGGTCCTTGCGAAAGCAGGTCCGGACGATGTGGGAGGGTCCAAGGACTCCCCACAGACATTTTTACAATCTCCGCGTACCATGCTCTTCGGGGCCACGCTGGAGCCACCAGAATCACTGGTTTCTTTTCTACCCTGATTCTGCGGAGTAATCGAGGTAACAACTGTGGCGGTGGGAATGCATATATCAGCTTGAACTGATCCCAAGGGAACACTAGGGCATCCGAGCCGCAAGCTAGGGGATCCCTTGTCCGAGAGACAAACCTGTCCACCTTTGCGTTGAATCTGGATGCTAGAAGATCTACATCCGGTGTTCCCCACCGCTGACATATTGTCCAGAAAACCTCGGGGTGAAGGGACCATTCCTCTGGGCATAATTGCTGGCGACTTAGAAAGTCCGCCTTCCAATTCTCCACTCCTGGAATGAATACCGCAGATATGGCTGGGACATATCTTTCTGCCCATTTCAGGATGTAATTTACTTCCCTCTGGGCTGCACGACTCCTGGTGCCCCCCTGATGATTGATATATGCCACTGCTGTGGCATTGTCTGATTGAATTCTGACAGGGGACCCTTGGAGTTTGGATGTCCATGCTACTAGGGCATACCGGGCTGCTCGTATCTCTAAGAGATTGATGGGCAGGGCCTTTTCTGCATCCGACCATCTGCCCTGGAGAGACCATTGCTCCAGTACTGCTCCCCAGCCTATAAGGCTGGCATCTGTAGTGACCACCTTCCAAGAAATCGGACTGAAGGATTTCCCTTTTTCCAGATTCTGGGGAACCAACCACCAACGGAGGCTCTTGCGAACGGAAGGGGACAAGGACATTGTAAGTCTAGGGCCTGAACTTTTTTGTTCCAGGCTGACAGTATGGCCCCTTGCAAATTCCTTGAATGGAATTGACCGTAGGGTACTGCTTCGAATGATGCCAACATTTTTCCCAGCAGCCTCATGCACAGGCGTATGGACGGCTGTCTTTTTTGTACCCACTAAGTGGATCAACTCTTTCAAAGACAACACCTTTCCTCGAGGCAAGAATATTTTTCTCTGGCCTGAATCCAACCTTAGCCCCAAGTATTCCAGACTTTTGACTGGTTTTTAGGGCTGACTTGTCTCGGATGATAATCCAACCGTGAGATTTCAGATACTTGATGGTCTTGTGAACGACCACGTCTAGTTTTTTCACTGAGTGGTCTATCAGCAACAAGTCATCTAGATATGCCATTATCATTACACCTTGTGTTCGTAGATTGGCCAATAAAGGGCCAGAATTTTTGTAAACACTCGTGGTGCTGTGGCCAGACCGAAGGGTAAGGCTCTGAACTGAAAATGGCGCCCTTCTACCGCAAAGCGTAGAAATTTTTGGTGGGCTGGAAAGATGGGAATGTGCAAATAAGCATCTTTGATGTCGATCGAGGCTAACCATTCCTCCCCTTGTAGGGCAGTGGTCACCGATCGGATCGACTCCATCGGAAAGTCCTGATATACAGGAATTTGTTTAGCCCTTTTAGAATTAATATGGGCCTCCCGTCCCAGTTTGCTTCGGGACTGTAAAGAGGTTTGAGTAAAATCCGAACCCTCATTCTTCCAGGGGAACCTCCATAATTACTCCTTGGAGCAATAGTTGTTCTAGTGCCAACAGGAGGGACTCTCTCTTCCGGGGATCCCTTGGCACGTTTGACCTCAAAAATGGGAAGGAGGAGAGTCTTTTAACTCCAAACTGTATCCCAAACATACTACTATCTGTTTTGATCGTGTCCCGCCAGGTCTCTTGCGAACAACTGGAGTCCTCCCCCCACCCGACTGAGTGGGGGCAACCCTTCAATGAATTTAACTTTGGGGGAGGTTTTGTACCTCCCCTGACCCAGGGTTTCTCATTACCCTGCTATTGTCCCTGTTTTTTACCCCCAGGAATTGACCGAGGAGGCCGTCGGAACTGTTACACAGACGATGCCCCAGGGACTGGAGAAGCAGGCCTCTTAAAGAGGGACCTCTAACTCTGTTTTTAACCGGCAAGAGCGTATTTTTACCGCTGGAAATTTTCTGGATATATTTGTCCAGGTTTTCCCTGAATAAGCGTTTACCATGAAATGGGACGCTAACCAGCCATTCTTTACAGGGAGCTTCAGCAGACCAGTTTTTGAGCCATAGAAGCCTACGCATATGTACTATAGACAGCGTAAGGCGGGAGGCCTGATGGACTGAATCCTTTATGGCGTCAACCGCAAAGCCTAAGGCTCTAGGTAGATCAGCTAGGGCAAGGCCTGCTGATCTGTCAAGTCCCTCAAGACCTGTTTCAACTGATCCTTCACTGCTTAGCAGACCCCACTGCTGGTTGGGTCACCAAGCTTGCTGTAGAAAGAAGCAGACTTTCATAAGGACTCCAATCTTTTATCTATTGGGTTCTTGAACATTTGGACATTATCCACTGGACATGTCAGTGATTTATACACACAAGAGATGGCTGCGTCCACTGTAGGGACCTTCCATTTTTTGATGAACTTATCCTCCATGGGATAGACCACCGGAAATCTCTTGGGGGGAATAAATATTTTCTCAGGACGTTCCCAATCCTGGTAAATGAGCCCTTTCAGTAAAGGGTGAAGTGGAAAAGAACAGACAGTCTGGGGGCTTCTAGCGACCCCAACGAGGATACAGTAGTGGTTGATGGTTCCGCAAGGTGCATTTTTAAATGCTGATCGGACAATGTTAGTCAGGGACTGAACCCATAATCTTTCAGCTTGAGATGCTGAGAAAAGGTTCCCCCACTGTTGGTTCCTCTATAACAGAATCAACCTCATCCTGATCCTCTTCAGGCAGGTCGATCCCTGTATGGGACTGTTGCTCTGCTAACAGGCACTCTGAAGGAGGAGACGGAGATCGGGCGCGCTTTCCCTGACAGGGAGGCAGCGATCAATGTTGACAATCTCTCTTCTAATCCTCCCAGAGCTGAGGAAAAAACCTCCTCTGTTACATACACAGGAGCAGGTGAACTGAGGACAGCCACAGTACCAGGCACTCCTGCGGGGTCTCTACGGTCACTTACCTCTGAACTTCAGGGGAGACTGGTGCAGCAGAAGCATGCCCAAGATCCTCAGAGCCCGATGAGACCCCCTTCGCTTCCTGGAAGATTCAGTTCCGGAGCTTCTGGACGGCATATTCCTAAGCCTAAAGCTGAGGTATTCCAGCCGTAATACACCACTTTTACTGAGAATAGTCTAGCACAATTGCTGCTATATAACAGTTGGTGTCTACTAAAGTGCCTTTCTAGGGGATGCCTGCATCAACCGCCTCTGTGTGCCTTTATACTGTTGCTAGCTCTGTCTGTGCACTTCAATAGCCAGCTATGATGTGCTTTAAAACACGCTGGACGCCCGCACATGCGCAGTAGCGCCGCGGCGCACACCGAGCGTCATCCACCCGCTCCGCCCCTTTTTCCAGATCGCCTCTATATATAGAGGTGCGTGCCCGCGCACGCGCGCGGGCACGTGCGCCTTCGGCGCCTTTTTTGAAAAAAATAAGGAGCTAGATGGGAGCCAGGGTCCCTGCCGCAGGGCCCGGGGATGGATGAGCGCAGCAACAGGGCAGAGGAGACAGCTTCCCACAGAGAACATACCAACTGCCTGGATTTGATTTTGGAAGAAAAAAATCCACATTACAAGAAAAAGCACCATAGCGGCCTCTAGTGTCTAACACAGGTACCGCGGTCTTACATTTTTATTTTTATTTTTCTTGCCTACTAAAAATTTTTACATTTTCTCAGTAGTAACAGGCATACACAGAATATTAGCGGGAATACCTTAGGTAACAGGCAGAAAGACAAAATAGGCTTGGGGGTCCCTCAATAGAACCAAGTTCCTGAGGGCCCCCACTTACCTTTTCCTCGCCGCAGGACTCTGTTTGGTCCACAGAAGCCCAAACTTCACCTATCACGGCAGGCATTGTAATTAAACCTTCAGGGACCGGGTTCCCAAGGATTCCACTCCCCTGGACCTGTATAGCACCCTGCACAGAAAACATCTTGGTCGTGGGTATGACCAGAGCTCTGGATCCCAGGGTCCAGCCCTCCTAAGAGAGGCATTACAGGCAAAACCTTGCTCTTCTCTTTGCAAGGCCCGGGTACCGACCGTTTAGCTATGAAGCTTTTTTGGTCGGATCCGGAATAGCTTACTGAGGCCCAAAAGAACCTGTACGCAAGCTCAGTGAAAACACATGTTACTTCTTGGCCAACACCTTAGACACTGGCAAAAAACTGAGGTGCTCCCGGATGGGAGGGGCTTATATAGGGGAGGGTACTTCCGGTTTTGGAAGTTGCCAGTGCCAGCACCTGAAGGTATCTATATAACCCATTAGTAATGACTATGTCGCTCTGTGTCCCGTGATGTACGAGAAAGAAATTGTGTTTTTTTCAAAATTGTCGCTCTTTTTTTGTTTATAGCGCAAAAAATATAAATTGCAGAGATGATAAAATACCATCAAAAGAAGGCTCTATTTGTGACAAAAAACATAAATTTTGTTTGGGTACAGCGTCGCACAACCGCACAATTGTCAGTTAAAGCGACGCAGTGCCGTATCGCAAAAAAAATGGCCCGGTCATTGGGCAGCCAATTCTTCCAGGGCTGAAGTGGTAAATGACAGCACCACCATCTGCACATACTCACCTTTTATGACATTAGAAAGTACCTGTAAATTTACTATAGTATTAAGCTTTACTAGGATCAAGGG
Organism: Rana muscosa; assembly: GCA_029206835.1. Taxonomy (NCBI): domain Eukaryota; kingdom Metazoa; phylum Chordata; class Amphibia; order Anura; family Ranidae; genus Rana; species Rana muscosa. Next base: position 917,614,432 of record CM055116.1, read on the forward strand.
AGTATAAACATCATTTTTAACAGGGGTAATTTCAAGTTGAATCCACATCACCACAATTTGCGGTACAATACCATACTTGTGTTAGTGTTGCAGTGCTGTTCATTTTAAATGATACTCCAATGCACCTCTAGAACACATATATGATACAGTGCAGCACAATGCAGTATATGAGTTTCAGCAGGATCTATTTTTTTTAATTTTTAATAGGCTGCTTTATGCAAAGTGTCTCAGCAGGAAAACATTTGTGGCACAATGCATTCTGGTGTGAAAAAAGGCCTTAACGCGTAGGGTTCCCTGTTATCTAAAACTGCTTAAAGTGAACCTGTACTTTCTCCAGACATCTGTGTTCTGTCCATTGCTGCTCCCCTGCGTGGTATGGAAAGCCTTTGACTCACTCCCCTTCTTCCCATGTGACAAGGTTAGTGCTTGGTGATTGGCTTTTCAGGCACACAACACTGCAACAAAGGGGCAGGGATAGAGTGTATAACCCTGTGCAAGTACAGCCTCATAATCTGACATTTACACAGGGGTTCTTACTTCAAACCTGGGGGCTAACAGAGTGGTAGAGCAACAAAAGGAAGGTACACGTGGGCAGCAAGTGGGACCGCATGTGTGAGTATGTGTGCACCTATTGTCACACTGAGAGAAAATTGTAAGCAGCACAGCAACTGGCCATCCCAGGTCAGTTGTCATCTATAGTCAAATGAAAGACAGCAGTTACTTGTACCTGAATCTGCGCCTGTACCTGCTGTGCTCCAGGTGACTTCTGAGACTGAGTAATTGGGGTGGTCAGGAACTGGGTTTTTATGGCTGGCTGAGTGGTATATGTCAACTTCTGCTGTTGAGTTGCTTGTTGCTGTTGTTGTTGCTGAGCCTGGACGGTAACTTGCTGGGCTGTTATTTGCTATAAAGAACAAAGAAGTAATTTATACAATTGCATAAACATTTCTGTTATGTTACACGGATTAAAGATAGTATTGAATTTCGACTTAAAGTTAAAGTGCTACTAAAGGTGAAAAAAATAACAAACATATTATTCTTACCAGCTCTGTGCAATGGTTTTGCACAGAGCAGCCCAGATCCTCTGCTCCTGGCTCCCCCCTGTCTGAGTGCTATAGGGGCACTCATGTGTGCTCACTCCCAAGCCCCGCTCTGTGTGTCTTATGGTCTTATTGGTCCTGCCTCCTCATTCCCTCCTCACTGAGCAAATGAGGGAGCAGAGAGACGGGAGAGCAGCTGCTCTTGTGCACATTTCTGGATCGAGATCACGCTCAGGCAAGCATTAGGTGGTGGGGGGGCTGTATATTTTAAGCCTTTAGAATCACTTTATTCTTTTACAGATTCAACAAAGCTACCCAGTGAAATTAGTCTCCAATAAACCAGACTCACATCCTCCATACCAAGTTGCACACCTTTAGAAATAATATTGCCAAAAATAGGATTTTTATAACAGCTTACCTGTAAAATCCTTTTCTTGGAGTACATCACGGGACACAGAGCGACATAGTCATTACTAATGGGTTATATAGTTACCGTCAGGTGCTGGCACTGGCAACTTCCAAAACCGGAAGTACCCTCCCCTATATAAGCCCCTCCCATCCGGGAGCACCTCAGTTTTGTAGCAAAGCAATAAGTGTCCCCAAAGAGGGGCGGGAGCTCTGTGTCCCGTGATGTACTCCAAGAAAAGGATTTTACAGGTAAGCTGTTATAAAAATCCTATTTTCTTTTTCGTACATCACGGGACACAGAGCGACATAGTCATTACTAATGGGATGTCCTAAAGCAATGCCAAATGAGGGGGGGGATACACCATATATAAGCTGAGCGCTATCAGACATGAGGATCTTTTGCGGCCTGCAACACACTGCGCCCAAAGGCGACATCCTCCTGACTTCTAACGTCCACCTGGTAGAACCTAGTAAACGTGTGTACTGAAGACCATGTTGCGGCCTTACAGATTTGAGCCAGGGAGGCCTGGTGATGCACTGCCCATGAAGTTCCAACTGCTCTCGTGGAGTGCGCTCTAACTTCGAACGGAGGCGGTCTCCTTCTCAAGCCATAAGCTTGCATAATGACCTGTCGAATCCACTTGGCTAAAGTAGATTTTGACGCTGCCTGACCCTTTCTGGGGCCTTCCGGCAGTATAAACAAAGTATCCGTTCTGCGAATCTGAGCAGTGGCTTTTAGATAAGCTTTAACTGCTCTTACTACATCCAAAGAATGCAATAACTTTTCCTCTACCGAAGTAGGTTTGGGGAAAAAAGAAGGAAGAACCACATCTTGGTTCAAATGAAACCTCGATACCACCTTAGGAAGAAAGGCTGGATGAGGACGTAACACTACTCTGTCCTTATGGATAACCAGATATGGCTCCTTACAGGACATAGCTGCTAATTCCGATACTCTTTTAGCCGAACAAATGGCTACTAGAAAAATCAATTTCCTGGTGAGAAGCACCAAGGAAATATGCTGTAATGGTTCAAATGGTTGTTTCTGTAGAACCGACAGAACCAAGTTTAGATCCCATGGACATATGGGAATACTAACCGGAGGACTAATACGCATCACTCCTTGTATAAAGGCTTTGACTAGTGAATGCGAAGCCAAGGGCCTTTGAAAAAATATTGACAAGGCCGAAATCTGACCTTTGATAGTACTCAAGGCAAGCTTCCTATCTACAGCCCATTGTAGGAAGTCCAGAATTCTACCTATTACGTATTTACGTGGATGCCATTTCTTGGCTTCACACCAGGCGATGTACGCCTTCCAGATTCTATAGTAGATCTGCCTGGATACCGGTTTCCTGGCATTGATCATGGTAGACACCACAGCATTAGAGAGCCCTCTCTTTTTTAGAATGTGGGCTTCAATAGCCAGGCCGTCAAACCTAGGGCTGGTAAGGAAGGGTGGTATATCGGTCCCTGCGAAAGCAGGTCCGGACGATGTGGGAGGGTCCAAGGACTCCCCACAGACATTTTTACGATCTCCGCGTACCATGCTCTTCGGGGCCACGCTGGAGCCACCAGAATCACTGGTTTCTTTTCTACCCTGATTCTGCGGAGTAATCGAGGTAACAATTGTGGCGGTGGGAATGCATATATCAGCTTGAACTGATCCCAAGGGAACACTAGGGCATCCGAGCCGCACGCTAGGGGATCCCTTGTCCAAGAGACAAACCTGTCCACTTTCGTGTTGAACCTGGATGCTAGCAGATCTACATCCGGTGTTCCCCACCGCTGACATATTGTCCGGAAAACCTCGGGATGAAGGGACCATTCCCCTGGGCATAATTGTTGGCGACTTAGAAAGTCCGCCTTCCAATTCTCCACCCCTGGAATGAATACCGCAGATATGGCTGGGACATATCTTTCTGCCCATCTCAGGATGTAATTTACTTCCCTTTGGGCTGCACGACTCCTGGTGCCCCCCTGACGATTGATATATGCCACTGCTGTGGCATTGTCTGACTGAACTCTGACAGGGGACCCTTGGAGTTTGGATGTCCATGCTACTAGGGCATACCGGGCTGCTCGTATCTCTAAGAGATTGATGGGCAGGGCCTTTTCCGCATCCGACCATCTGCCCTGGAGAGACCATTGCTCCAGTACTGCTCCCCAGCCTAAAAGGCTGGCATCTGTAGTGACCACCTTCCAGGAAATCGGACTGAAGGATTTCCCTCTTTCCAGATTCCGGGGAACCAACCACCAACGGAGGCTTCTGCGAACGGAAGGGGACAAGGACATTGGTACGTCCAGAGCCTGAACTTTTTTGTTCCAGGCTGACAGTATGGCCCTTTGCAACTTCCTTGAATGGAATTGACCGTAGGGTACTGCTTCGAATGATGCCACCATTTTTCCCAGCAGCCTCATGCACAGGCGTATGGATGGCTGTCTTTTTGAACCCACTAAGTGGATCAAATCTCTCAAAGACGACCCCTTTTCTTGAGGCAAGAAAATTTTTCTCTGGTCTGAATCCAGCCTTAGCCCCAAGTATTCCAGACTTTTGACTGGTTCTAGGGCTGACTTGTCTCGGTTGATAATCCAACCGTGATATTCCAGATACTTGATTGTCTCGTGAACAACCACTTCTAGTTTTTCCACTGAGTGGTCTATCAGCAACAAGTCGTCTAGATATGCCATTATCGTTACACCTCGTGTTCTTAGATTGGCCAATAATGGGGCCAGAATTTTTGTGAACACTCTTGGTGCTGTGGCCAGACCGAAGGGTAAGGCTCTGAACTGAAAATGGCGCCCTTCTATCGCAAAGCGTAGAAATTTTTGGTGGGCTGGAAAGATGGGGATGTGCAAATACGCATCTTTGATGTCGATCGAGGCTAACCATTCCTCCCCTTGTAGGGCAGTGGCTACCGATCGGATCGACTCCATCCGGAAAGTCCTGATATGCAGGAATTTGTTTAGCCCTTTTAGATTTAATATGGGCCTCACGTCCCCGTTTGGCTTCGGAACTGTAAAGAGGTTTGAGTAAAACCCGAACCCCCATTCTTCCAGGGGGACCTCTATAATTACTGCTTGAAGCAATAATTGTTCCAGTGCCAACAGGAGGGATCCTCTCTTCTGGGGATCCCTTGGCACGTTCGACCTTATAAAGCGGGAAGGAGGGGAGTTTTTTAACTCCAATTTGTATCCCAGATTTACTGCGGAGAGCACCCATCTGTCTCGGATCGTGTCCCGCCAGGTTTCTGTGAACAACTGAAGTCTTCCCCCCACCCGATTGGGTGGGGGCAACCCTTCATGCATTTGACTTTGGGGGAGGTTTTGTACCTCTCCTGCTCCAGGGCTTCTTGTTACCCTGCAACTGTCCCTGATTTTTACCTCCGGGATTTGACCGGGGAGGCCGTCGGAACTGTTTCACAGCCGATGTCCTAGGGACTGGAGAAGCCGGCCTCTTAAAAGAGGGACCTCTAACTCTATTTTTGACCGGCAAGAGTGTACTTTTACCGCTGGAAATTCTCTGGATATACTTGTCCAGGTCTTCCCCGAATAAACGCTCCCCATGAAATGGGAAGCTGACCAGCAATTTTTTACAGGGAGCTTCAGCAGACCAGTTTTTGAGCCATAGAAGCCTGCGCATATGTACTACAGACAGCGTAAGGCGGGAGGCCTGATGGATTGAATCCTTTATAGCGTCCACCGCAAAGCATAAGGCTCTAGGTAGATCAGCTAGAGCAAGCGCCTGCTGATCTGGCACGTCCCTTAAGACCTGTTTCAACTGATCCTTCACTGCTTGGCAGACCCCTATAGCTGCCACTGCTGGTTGTGTCACCAATCCTGCTGTAGAAAAAGCAGATTTCAATAAGGACTCCAATTTTTTATCTATTGGGTCCTTGAACATTTGGACATTTTCCACCGGACATGTCAGTGATTTATTCACACAAGAGATGGCTGCGTCCACTGTAGGGACCTTCCATTTTCTGACGAACTTATCCTCCATAGGATAGACCACCGGAAATCTCTTGGGGGGAGTAAATATTTTGTCAGGATGCTCCCAATCCTGGTAAATGAGCCCCTCCAATAAAGGATGGATCGGGAAAGAACAAACAGTCTGGGGTGCTTTTAGCGACCCCAACGAGGAGACAGAAGAGGAGGATGGCTCCGCAAGTGGCATTTTAAATGCTGATCGGACCATATTAGTCAGGGACTGAACCCATAACCTCTCAGCATGTGATGCTGAGAACGGCTCCTCCACTGTTGATTCCTCTACAACTGAATCAACCTCATCCTGATCCCCCTCAGGTAGGTCGACCTCTGTATGGGACTGTTGCTCTGTTAACAGGCACTCTGAGGGAGGAGACGGAGATCGAGCACTTTTCTCCTGTGACAGGGAAGCAGCAATTAGTGCTGACAATCTCTCTTCCAGCCCTCCCAGAGCTGAGGAAAAAACCTCCTCTGTTACATACACAGGAGCAGGTGAACTGGGGACAGCCACAGTACCAGGTACTCCTGGGGGTGCCCTACGGTCACTAACCTCTGATTCTTCAGGGGAGACTGGTGCAGCCAAAGCATGCCCAAGATCCTCAGAGCCCGATGGAGACCCCCTATTCCTCCTGGAATTTCTAGTCCCGGAGTTTTTAGACGGCATATTCCTAAGCCACAAAGCTGAGGTATTCCAGCCGAAAATACACCAGTTACTGATAATAGTCTAGCATAAATGCTGCTATAATAAACAGTTGGTGTCTACTAATGTGCCTTTCTAGGGGATGCCTGTATCAACCGCTTGCTGTATGCCTTTAAATGTTGTCAGCTCTGTCTCTGTACTTCATAGCCAGCTTACTGCAATAATGTGGCTTTTTAAAACCTGCTGGGACGCCCGCACATGCGCAGAAGCGCTGCGGCGCGCACAGAGCGTCATCCCCCAGGCCCCGCCCCTTTTTCCGGCCACCTCTATATATAGAGGCGCGTGCACGCGCACGCGCGCGGCCACGTGCGCCTCGGCGCTAATTTTCAAACATGGAAACCAGGGACAGGAGCCAGGGCCCCTTTTGCCGCAGGCCGGGGGATAGACGAACACTGCAACATGGCAGAGGAAACAGTTTCCTGTAGGAGAACTCACCAGCTGCCTGGACTTTGCTCTCTGAGAAGAAACTAGTCCATATGACAAGAAAAACATTCCACAGCGGCCTCTAGTGGACAAACACAGGTACCGCAGTTTAATATACTAAACATATATAAAAAAACATTCTTTTTTTTTTTTTTTTTTTTCTTGACCACTATTAAAAATTATTACATTTTTTTAGTAGTTACAGGCATGCACAGATATTAGCGGGAATACCATTAGGTAACAGACAGAAAGACAAATTAGGCTTGGGGGTCCCCCAATAGAACCAAGTTCCTGGGGGCCCCCACTTACCTGTTCCCCGCCGCAGGACTTTGTTTGGTCCACAAAAGCCCAAACTTCACCTATCACGGCAGGCATTGTAATCAAACCTTCAGGGACCGGGTTCCCAAGGATTCCACTCCCCTGGACCTGTATAGCACCCTGCACAGAAAACATCTTGGTCGTGGGTATGACCAGAGCTCTGGATCCCAGGGTCCAGCTCTCCTAAGAGAAGCATTACAGGCAGAACCTTGCTCTTCTCTGCAAGGCCCGGGTACCGACCGTTTAGCTATGAAGCTTTTTTGGTCGGATCCGGAATAGCTTACTGAGGCCCAAAAGAACCTGTACGCAAGCTCAGTGAAAAACACATGTTTCTTCTTGGCCAACACCTTAGACACTGGCAAAAAACTGAGGTGCTCCCGGATGGGAGGGGCTTATATAGGGGAGGGTACTTCCGGTTTTGGAAGTTGCCAGTGCCAGCACCTGACGGTAACTATATAACCCATTAGTAATGACTATGTCGCTCTGTGTCCCGTGATGTACGAAAAAGAAAGCTCATTTAAGGGCATGTTACTGCAACTGTGCTACAAGTTGTAACTACAGCTACAACAGCCCATGCAATTGCTTCAGCAAGGGGTCAATGTGGTCAAATAAAGGGATTTTTATAACAGCTTACCTGTAAAATCCTTTTCTTGGAGTACATCACGGGACACAGAGCGACTTAGTCATTACTAATGGGTTATATAGATTACCTTCAGGTGTTGGCACTGGCCAATTCCAAACCGGAAGTACCCTTCCCTATATAAGCCCTTCCCATCCGGGAGCACCTCAGTTTTGTAGCCAAGCAATAAGTGTCCCCAAAAGAGGGGTGGGAGCTCTGTGTCCCGTGATGTACTCCAAGAAAAGGATTTTACAGGTAAGCTGTTATAAAAATCCCTTTTTCTTTTTCGTACATCACGGGACACAGAGCGACTTAGTCATTACTAATGGGACGTCCCAAAGCAATGCCAAATGAGGGGAGGGATACATAAGCTGGGCGCCATCAGGCATGAGGATCTTTTGCGGCCTGCAACACACTGCGCCCAAAGGCGACATCCTCCTGACTTCTAACGTCCACCTGGTAGAATCTAGTAAACGTGTGTACCGAAGACCATGTTGCGGCCTTACATACTTGAGCCAGGGAGGCCTGGTGATGCACTGCCCATGAAGTTCCAACTGCTCTTGTGGAGTGCGCCCTAACTTTGAACGGAGGCGGTCTCTATCTCAAGCCATAGGCTTGTATTATGACCTGTCGAATCCACTTGGCTAAAGTGGATTTTGATGCTGCCTGACCCTTTTTAGGGCCTTCCGGCAGAATAAACAAAGTATCCGTTCTGCGAATCTGAGCAGTGGCTTTTAGATAAGCTTTAACTGCTCTTACTACATCCAAGGAATGTAATAACTTTTCCTCTACCGAGCTAGGTTTGGGGAAAAAAGAAGGAAGAACCACATCTTGGTTCAAATGAAACCTCGATACCACCTTAGGAAGAAAGGCTGGATGAGGACGTAATACTACTCTGTCCTTATGGACAACCAGATATGGCTCCTTACAGGACAAGGCGGCTAATTCCGATACTCTTTTAGCCGAACAAAAGGCTACTAAGAAAATCAATTTCCTGGTGAGAAGAACCAAGGAAATGTGTTGCAATGGTTCAAACGGTTGTTTCTGTAGAACCAACAGAACCAGGTTTAAGTCCCATGGACATATGGGAATACTAACCGGAGGGCTAATACGCATCACTCCTTGTATGAAAGCTTTGACTAGTGAATGCGAAGCCAAGGGCCTTTGAAAAAATATTGACAAGGCCGAAATCTGACCCTTGATAGTACTCAAGGCCAGCTTCCTATCTACAGCCCACTGTAGGAAGTCCAAAATCCTCCCTATCACGTACTTACGTGGATGCCATTTCTTGGCCTCACACCACTTAATGTACGCTTTCCAGATCCTATAATAGATCTGCCTGGATACCGGCTTCCTGGCATTGATCATGGTAGATACCACAGAATTAGAGAGCCCTCTCTTTTTCAGAATGTGGGCTTCAATAGCCAGGCCGTCAAACCTAGGGCTGGTAAGGAAGGGTGATATATCGGTCCCTGCGACAGCAGGTCCGGACGATGTGGGAGGGTCCAAGGACTCCTCACTGACATTTTTACAATCTCCGCGTACCATGCCCTTCGGGGCCACGCTGGAGCCACCAGAATCACTGGTTTCTTTTCTACCCTGATTCTGCGGAGTAATCGCGGTAACAATTGTGGCGGTGGGAATGCATATATCAGCTTGAACTGATCCCAAGGGAACACTAGGGCATCCGAGCCGCAAGCTAGAGGATCCCTTGTGCGAGACACAAATCTGTCCACCTTTGCGTTGAATCTGGATGCTAGCAGATCTACATCCGGTGTTCCCCACCGCTGGCATATTGCCTGGAAAACCTCGGGGTGAAGAGACCATTCCCCCGGGCATAATTGTTGGCGACTTAAAAAGTCCGCTCTCCAATTTTCCACTCCTGGGATGAAAACCGCGGATATGGCTGGGACATATTTTTCTGCCCACTCCAGGATGCAATTTGCTTCCCTCTGGGCTGCACGACTCCTGGTGCCACCCTGGTGATTGATATATGCCACTGCTGTGGCATTGTCTGATTGAATTCTGACAGGGGACCCTTGGAGTTTGGATGTCCATGCTACTAGGGCATACCGGGCTGCTCGTATCTCTAAGAGATTGATGGGCAGGGCCTTTTCTGCTTCTGACCACTTGCCCTGGAGAGACCATTGCTCCAGTACTGCCCCCCAGCCTGTGAGGCTGGCATCTGTAGTGACTACCTTCCAAGAAACCGGACTGAAGGGTTTCCCTTTTTCCAGATTCTGGGGCACCAACCACCAATGGAGGCTCTTGCGAACGGAAGGGGACAGGGACATTGGTAAGTCTAAAGCCTGAACTTTTTTGTTCCAGGCTGACAGTATGGCCCTTTGCAAATTCCTTGAATGGAATTGACCGTAGGGTACCGCTTCGAATGAAGCCACCATTTTTCCCAGCAGCCTCATGCAGAGGCGTATGGATGGTTTTCTTTTTGTACCCACTAAGTGGGTCAAATCTTTTAAAGACGACACCTTCTCTGGAGGTAAGAAAATCTTTCTCTGATTTGAATCCAGCCTTAGCCCTAAGTATTCCAGACTTTTGACTGGTCTTAGAGCTGACTTGTCCCGGTTGATAATCCAACGGTGATACTCCAGATACTTGATTGTCTTGTGAATAGCTACTTCCAGCTTTTCCACTGAGTGGTCTATTAGTAGCAGGTCGTCTAGATATGCCATTATCGTTACACCCTGTGTTCTTAGATTGGCCAATAATGGGGCCAGAATTTTTGTGAACACTCGTGGTGCTGTGGCCAGACCGAAAGGTAAGGCTCTGAACTGAAAATGGCGCCCTTCTACTGCAAAGCGTAGAAATTTCTGGTGGGCCGGAAAGATGGGAATATGCAGATAAGCATCCTTTATGTCGATCGAGGCTAACCATTCCTGCCCTTGTAGGGCGGTGGCCACCGATCGGATCGACTCCATCCGAAAAGTCCTGATAATTAGGAACTTGTTTAGCCCTTTTAGATTTAATATGGGCCTCACGTCCCCATTTGGTTTGGGGACTGTGAAAAGGTTCGAGTAAAACCCGAATCCGCTTTCTTCCAGGGGAACCTTCATGATTACCTCTTGGAGCAATAGTTGTTCTAGTGCCAGAAGGAGGGATCCTCTCTTCTGGGGATCTCTTGGCACGTTTGACTTCATAAATTGGGCAGGAGGAGTGCCTTTTAACTCCAGCTTGTATCCCAGACTTACTGCGGAGAGCACCCATCTGTCTCTGATGGTGTCCCGCCAGGTCTCTGTGAACAACTGAAGTCTTTCCCCCACCCGATTGAGTGGGGGCAACGCTTCATGCCTTGGGGGGAGGTTTTGTACCTCTCTTGATCCAGGGCTTCTTGTTACCCTGTGATTGTCCCTGATTTCTGCCCCCTGAATTTGACCGCGGAGGCCGTCGGAACTGCTTCACAGCCGATGTGCCCGGGACTGGAGAAGTAGGCCTCTTAAAAGAAGGACTTCTACCCTTGTTCTTAACCGGTAAGAGTGAACTTTTACCGGCAGAAATTTTCTGGATATATTTGTCCAGATCTTCTCCAAATAAGCGTTCTCCATGAAATGGGAAGCTAACCAGCAGTTTTTTACAGGGAGCTTCAGAAGACCATTTTTTGAGCCACAGAAGCCTACGCATATGTACTATAGACAGCGTAAAGCGGGAGGCCTGTTGGATTGTATCCTTTATGGCGTCCACCGCAAAACACAAGGCTCTAGGCAGGTCAGCTAGGGCAAGAGCCTGCTGATCTGGTAAGTCCCTTAAGACTTGTTTCAACTGATCTTGACAGGTTGTGTCACCATGCTTGCTGTAGAGAAAGCAGATTTTAGTAAAGACTCCAATTTTTTATCTATTGGGTCTTTGAACATTGGAACATTATCTACTGGACATGTCAGTGATTTGTTAACAGAAGAGATGGCTGCGTCCACTGTAGGGACCCTCCATTTTTTTATGAACTTATCCTCCATGGGATAGATCACCGGAAATCTCTTGGGGGGAGCAAATATTTTATCAGGATGCTCCCAATCCTGGTAAATAAGCCCCTCTAATAAAGGGTGGATTGGGAAGGAACAGACAGCCTGGGGAGCTTTTAGCGACCCCAGCGAGGAAACCGTAGTGGATGGTGGTTCCGCCAGAGGCATTTTAAATGCTGATCGGACCATGTTAGTCAGAGACTGAACCCATAATCTTTCAGCCTGAGATGCTGAGAAAGGTTCTTCCACTGTTGATTCCTCCATAACTGAATCAACCTCATCCTGATCCCCTTCAGGTAGGTCGATCTCTGTGTGGGGCTGTTCCTCCACTAACAGGCACTCTGAAGGAGGAGACGGAGATCGGACGCGCTTTTCCTGTGACAGGGAAGCAGCGATCAATGCTGTTAATCTCTCTTCCAATCCTCCCAGAGTTGAGGATAAAACCTCCTCTGTTATATATACAGGAGCAGGTGGACTGGGGACAGCCGCAGCACCAGGCATTCCTGCGGGGTTTCTACGGCTACTGACCTCTGAATTCTCAGGGGAGATTGGTGCAGTACAAGCATGCCCAATATCCTCAGAGCCCGATGGAGACCCCTTTGGCTTCCTGGAAGACCTATTTCCGGAGCGTCTGGACGACATATCCTTTAAGCACAAAGCTGAGGTATTCCCGTCGTCATACACCAATTTTTGCTGGTAATAGTCTAACACAGTTGCTGCTATATACCAGCTGGTGTCCACTAAAGTGCCTTTCTATGGGGATGCCTGCATCAACCGCCTCTGTGTGCCACTGTTTGTTGCTAGCTCTGTTTGCATCCAGCTGACACTTGTACTGTGTCTTTTAACCATGCTGGGACGCCTGCACATGCGCAGAAGCGCCGCGGCGCGCATCGAGCGTCATCCACCCGCCCCGCCCCTTTTTTTTCATAGGAGGCGCGTGCACGCGCCCGCGCGCGCGCCATTGGCGCCCTTTTCGATATCAAACAGGGACTAGGAGCCAGAGCCCTTTTTGCCGGAGGGCCTGTGCGGTGGATGAGCGCAGCAACAGGGCAGAGGAAGTGGATTCCCACAGAGAAACTTACCAACTGCCTGGATCTTTTGACTTGAAAAAACCAAAGATCCACATGACAAGAAAAATGGACTACAGCGGCCTCTAGTGGTTTAACACAGGTACCGCGGTCCCCTTTTTTTTTTTTTTTTCTTGACTACTATTAAAATTTTACATTTTCAGTAGTTACAGGCAAACACAGATATTTAGCGGGAATACCGTTAGGTAACAGACAGAAAGACAAATTAGGCTTGGGGGTCCCCCAATAGAACCAAGTTCCTGGGGGCCCCCACTTACCTGATCCCCGCCGCAGGACTTTGTTTGGTCCACAGAAGTCCAAACTTCACCTATCACGGCAGGCATTGTAATTAAACCTTCAGGGACCGGGTTCCCAAGGATTCCACTCCCCTGGACCTGTATAGCACCCTGCACAGACAACATCTTGGTCGTGGGTATGACCAGAGCTCTGGATCCCAGGGTCCAGCCCTCCTAAGAGAGGCATTACAGGCAAAACCTTGCTCTTCTGCTGCAAGGCCCGGGTACCGACCGTTTAGCTATGAAGCTTTTTTGGTGGGATCCGGAACAGCTTACTAAGGCCCAAAAGAACCTGTACGCAAGCCCAGTGAAAACCCATGTTACTCTTTGGCCAACACCTTAGACACTGGCAAAAAACTGAGGTGCTCCCGGATGGGAGGGGCTTATATAGGGGAGGGTACTTCCGGTTTGGAATTGGCCAGTGCCAACACCTGAAGGTAATCTATATAACCCATTAGTAATGACTAAGTCGCTCTGTGTCCCGTGATGTACGAAAAAGAAAATGATTTATCTAAAATGCTTTTTTTACTGGGATTAGAATTACAGTATACTGTAGATATGTCACTAAGCAGTCAGAATATTTTTCAAGAGCTGGTGATAAAATCAGGAATAAAACAGATGCTTTAAATATACTGTAATGTCATTCTACAATGACACACATTTTAGATTATTTTAGGATGTTGGAAAATTATGCAATTTACAGTCACTTCCCTCCACACAATTATCCCTCAAAATACTGAGACTGATTACACTTGGAGTGTTAATGTATGTAGAATACCTGAAAAGGTTGGTATAGCATTCATCTTTGGTTGGAAATAGTTTGCATGAAGTATAAAATACATTGATTGGTAAGCTAAATTCATTAATCTCTGCTTCTTTGAAAAAAGTCTACGACCACTCTTTGTTAATGAAAAATAAAAACTACATTTTAACTTAAAAAAAAAAAAGCAATTCTTTTACAAGGCAAGGTTGAATAAACTGTCTATCCAGCCAGTAATGCCGCGTACACAAGATCGGAATTTCCAACAACAAAACCGTGTTTTTTTCTCCCGTCGGATTTTCGCTCAAACTTGTCTTGCATACACACGGTCACACAAATGTTGCTCGGAAATTCCGAACGTCAAGAACGCGGAGACGTACAACACTACGACAAGCCGAGAAAAATTAAGTACAATGATTCCGAGCATGCGTCAAATTGATTCCGAGCATGCGTAGGATTTTTGTGCGTCGGCATTGGATACACACGATCGGAATTTCCGACAAGAACTTTTGTTGTCGGAAAAATTGAGAACCTGCTCTCAAACATTTGTTGTCGGAAATTCCGACAGCAAATGTCCGATGGACCTTACATACGGTCTGAATATCCGACCAAAAGCTCACATCGAACATTTGTTGTCGGAAATTCCGATCGTGTGTACGCGGCATTAGAGGCATCATTTTATACTAACATGTACACAGTGTAGTATAGCTTAGTAGAACAGAGGGGCTGGCAGTAATCTTTCTATGACTTTACAACCGCTTTAAAATACAGTCGCAACATAGCATGTCAATATGTCAGAAAGCAGCACTGTCAGTACACTTGTTTAACCACTTGTCCACCGCCCGCCGTCAAATGACGGCGGGAGGAAGACCCTCTTGTTCTGGGCGGACGTCATATGACGTTGCGCCTTCCCAAGCCATTGGGGGCGCGCGCCTGCCGCGTCACTGGGGACCCGATGCGTGTGACCGGCGGCCGCCGGGCACCCTCGATTGCCCAGTAACTGAGCAGGACCGTGGATCTGTGTGTGTAAACACACAGATCCACGTCCTGTCAGGGAGAGGAGACCGATGGTGTGTCCCTTGTACATAGGGACAACCATCGGTCACCTCCCCCAGTCAGTCCCCTCCCCCCACAGTAAGAATCACTCCCTAGGGAACACATTTAACCCCTTGATCGCCCCCTAGTGTTAACCCCTTCCCTGCCAGTCAAATTTATACAATGCATTTTTATAGCAGGGATCGCTGTATAAATGTGAGTGAGTGAGTGAATAATTTGTATAGCGCTACAAATGCGAACTAAATCGCCTCAAGGCGCTTTGCATCCAGTGACGTCCTGATTCTTCAGAAGAGGTGGGTCTTGAATTTTTTCCTGAAGGCCCGATGGTTTTCTTCCATACGGATGTCCGTGGGTAGAGCGTTCCATAGCTGTGGTCCTTGGACTGCAAATCTTCTTTCTCCCTTTGATTTGTAGCGGGACATGGGGATGTGGAGGAGGTTTTGGTTGGTTGATCGGAGAATGCGATTGGGGATGTAGTGTTTTATCTTCTCGCATAAATATTGAGGAGCGTTTCCTTGTGTGCACTTGTGGGTGAGACAGAGGGTCTTGAATGTGATCCGATCCTTTACGGTTAGCCAATGCAGGGTCCTCAGTGAAGGGGTGATGGATTGCCAAGGTTTTTTTCCTGTTACCAGTCTGGCTGCCGTGTTCTGGACGACTTGTAGGCGCGAAATCTGATATTTAGGTAGTCCTATGTAGAGGGAGTTTGCGTAGTCGAGTCGGGAGTTGATGATTGTTCCAACTACTACTGCTATGTCCTCTTCCGGGATGAAGGGGATGAGTCTCCGTAGCAGGCGGAGGAGATGGTGCGATCCGCTGACTACTGATCCTATTTGTGCATCCATTGACATCTCCGAGTCAAAGATGACTCCGAGACTTTTGACTTTGGTGCTCGGGGTAATGGTCTGTCCAAGAATGGTGGGTGGTGTCCAAGACGTCTTTGTTTTTGTCTTTCGGTTTGCGTGGAGGAGAAGAAGTTCTGTTTTGGATCCATTGAGTTTGAGGGAACTCTCAGTCATCCAATCATCGATCAGTGTGAGGCAATTTTCCAGTCCATGATATTGGTCTTTTTTTCCGGTGATACGAAAGTAGAGTTGGGTGTCGTCAGCGTATGAGTGGTAGCACAAGTCCTGTTTGCTGATGATTTTAAGGAGTGGGCGGAGGTAGATGTTAAAGAGCACGGGTGACAGTGGTGATCTTTGAGGGACTCTGCAAGAAATTGCGCGAGTTTCAGAGGTGAAGACTCCTAGTTTCACTGTCTGAGAGCGATTTTCTAGGAAGGATGCAAACCAGGTTAGGTCAGGGTCTGCGACTCCTGCTACTTCTTTAAGACGAATGAGTAGAGTTTTGTGGTCTACTGTGTCTAACGCTGCACTGAGATCCAGCAGCACCAGAAGACATGATTCTCCGTCATCTGCAGATTCAAGGGCGTCATCCCATATTTTGAGAAGGGTTGTTTCTGTGCCATGGCCTGGGCGGAAGCCCGATTGTAGTGGATCCAAAAGTTTGTGGGAGTCTAAATGGAGTTGTAGCTGTTGTACTACTGCTTTCTCCACGATCTTTGCGATGGTGTTGAGGCTTGTTACCGGTCTGCGATAGTTTGGGTCTTTTGGGTCGAGGTTGGGCTTCTTTAGGAGGGGTTTGACTATGCCTTGCTTGAGGGAGCTCGGAACAATGCCTTCTTTGAACGATTGATTTACGAGATGTGTTATGGTGGGTGCCAGAATGTCGGTACATTCTTTCAGGAGTTTTGTAGAAATTATGTCATTTGGTGATGTGCTGTCTCGGAGACTTCTGATGATGTTTTTGGTGGTGTCGACTGATCGGGACCAGCGAAAATGTAATCGATTGTATATTGGTTCCCTCTTCTTGTTTAGGCTGAGATTGGTTGTTTGTTTTATGTTGAATTTTTTCTCGAATGTTTTCGATTTTGTCGATAAAAAAATCTGATAATTCATTGCAGAATTCTTGAGTTTCGTTTGCTGGGGGCTCTAGGCAGGTATGGTTCATAGTTTGAGTGACTAGTTTGAAGAGATGACGAGGTCGGTTTAGGGCTTTTGAGATGGTGTTTGAGAAATGTTCTTTTTTTGCTTTGAAGATCGCTTTGTTATATTTATTAGTGAGTGCTTTGTAGTTAGTGTGGTTTTCCTTTGTTGGGTTTCTTCTCCAGGCTCCTTCAGCTCTTCTGCGTTCTTGCTTCAGTAGAGTAAGAGTGTCATTAAACCAGCCCGAATTGTTTCTGCGGATAAGTGCTCTACGTCTCGGCGCGACTGTGTCTGCTGTTTGTAGTAATGCTTTGTTTAAGGAGTTGAGTGTTTGTTCCGTTGAGTGGTTCTGATTTAGTGTTCCAATTTTTTTTATGTAGTTTTGAAGAGTTCCGAGTGTAGTTTCTTCTGAGATTTTGTCCAATAAGTTGTTACTGAGTGTTTCGGTTTCTGGGAGATAGAGTTGGTGGTGATTTTAAATTTGATAGCATGGTGGTCCATCCATGGTAACAGCATGTTGTCCAGTGTGTTGATGTCCATATTTTGTTTGAAGATGAGGTCAAGAATGTGACCTGACCCATGTGTGGGGGCATCCAGTGTGTTGATGTCCATATTTTGTTTGAAGATGAGGTCAAGAATGTGACCTGACCCATGTGTGGGGGCATTTATCAGTTGCTGCAGACCTAGTTCTTCCAGTTGGTTGATGCAGGAGGTGGCGATGGGGTCCTGAGTGGAGTTAGCCCAGAGGTTGAAGTCCCAGAGTAATAGAAAGTTTTTGGTTTTCAAGGTGTATGTCGAGATGAATTCGGTGAAGGGTGTGAGGAGATTTGTCTTTGGTCCTGGTGGTCTGTAGCCTATCAGCATGTGAATGGTTTCTTGAGGTGCTGTTTGAAGATGGAGAGTGAGTGTCTCCATGAAAGGCAATGAGTTCTGTAGCTTCGGTTTGATGAGAGAGGTGAGATTTGAAGATCACTGCTAGGCCTCCTCCTCGTTGTCCTATTCTATGCTCGGTTAGGATGGAGTAGTTCTCAGGCACCAATTCTGTTAGGATGGTGTTACAGTCGGGTGTTAGCCAGCTTTCCGTGATAAAGAGGCAACCTATGTTGTTTTGGGTGATGAAATCGTGGATTTCTTGTCTGTGCTTGACTACAGATCTTTTGTTGATCAGGGCGCATGATATGTGTTGTAGTGGCAGTGGTCCCTTCGTGTTTTTGATGGTCGATTGTCGATTGATCCTTAGCAGTTGTTCTTTTTGTAGTATTTTTTGGGTGGAGGTTGGTAGTATTGAGGCGGTATTCCTTAGCCTCTGAAGGGTGTCCGCTGAGTATTTAAAATTGCACATGATGAATGGTCCCAAAAATGTGTCAAAAGTGTCCGATGTGTCCGCCGCAATATCGCAGTCACGATAAAAATCGCTGATCGCCGCCATTACTAGTAAAAAAAATAATAATAATAAAAATGCTATAAATCTATCCCCTATTTTGTAGCTGCTATAACTTTTGCGCAAACCAATCAATATACGCTTATTACGATTTTTTTTTACCAAAAATATGTAGAAGAATACACATTGGCCAAAACTAAGGAAAAAATTTGTTTAAAAAAATTAATGAAAAAAAATGGATATTTATTATAGCAAAAAGTAAAAAATATTGTGTTTTTTTTCAAACTTGTCCCTCTTCTTTTGTTTATAGCGCAAGAAATAAAAACCGCAGAGGTGATCAAATACCACCAAAAGAAAGCTCTATTTGTGGGGAAAAAAGAATAACATTTCATTTGGGTACATTATTGCATGACTGCGCAATTGTCAAAGTGTGACAGCGCTGAAAGCTGAAAAATGGCTTGGGCAGGAAGGGGGTGAAAGTGCCCTGTATTGAGGTGGTTAAATTAATAAATACACTTGATTATCTAACACAAGCATGACCTACATACAAAGTGGACTGGTGAGTGTAAAAACACATTACCTTCTGTTGCTGAACAGCAGCCTGTGCAGGAGCCGCCCCGGACTGTAGAGCTTTTTGCTGCTGTTGTTGCTGCTTTAGTTTTAGAAGTTGCTGTACATTTAGGGGTTGAGCAACCACTGTCTGTCCACCTGCAGAACGAAAAAAACAATGCTGCACAAACTATATTTCACAATAAACGGACCTGTCATTAGGCTGATGGCCTTCCCATGTATATTACAAAAGAACCAAAAAAAATAAAAAATAAAAAGATTGTTCCTCTTTTACTGTGCTAAAAATAGGATTTTTATAACAGCTTACCTGTAAAATCCTTTTCTTGGAGTACATCACGGGACACAGAGCGACATAGTCATTACTAATGGGTTATATAGTTACCGTCAGGTGCTGGCACTGGCAACTTCCAAAACCGGAAGTACCCTCCCCTATATAAGCCCCTCCCATCCGGGAGCACCTCAGTTTTGTAGCAAAGCAATAAGTGTCCCCAAAGAGGGGCGGGAGCTCTGTGTCCCGTGATGTACTCCAAGAAAAGGATTTTACAGGTAAGCTGTTATAAAAATCCTATTTTCTTTCTCGTACATCACGGGACATAGTCATTACTAATGGGATGTCCTAAAGCAATGCCAAATGAGGGGGGGGGATACACCATATATAAGCTGAGCGCTATCAGACATGAGGATCTTTTGCGGCCTGCAACACACTGCGCCCAAAGGCGACATCCTCCTGACTTCTAACGTCCACCTGGTAGAACCTAGTAAACGTGTGTACTGAAGACCATGTTGCGGCCTTACAGACTTGAGCCAGGGAGGCCTGGTGATGCACTGCCCATGAAGTTCCAACTGCTCTCGTGGAGTGCGCCCTAACTTTGAACGGAGGCGGTCTACTTCTCAAGCTATAGGCTTGTATTATGACCTGTCGAATCCACTTGGCTAAAGTAGATTTTGACGCTGCCTGACCCTTTCTGGGGCCTTCCGGCAGAATAAACAAAGTATCCGTTCTGCGAATCTGAGCAGTGGCTTTTAGATAAGCTTTAACTGCTCTTACTACATCCAAAGAATGCAATAACTTTTCCTCTACCGAAGTAGGCTTGGGGAAAAAAGAAGGAAGAACCACATCTTGGTTCAAATGAAAACTCGATACCACCTTAGGAAGAAAGGCTGGATGAGGACGTAACACTACTCTGTCCTTATGGATAACCAGATATGGCTCCTTACAGGACATAGCTGCTAATTCCGATACTCTTTTAGCCGAACAAATGGCTACTAGAAAAATCAATTTCCTGGTGATTAGCACTAAGGAAATATGCTGTAATGGTTCAAATGGTTGTTTCTGTAGAACCGACAGAACCAAGTTTAGATCCCATGGACATATGGGAATATTAACCGGAGGACTAATACGCATCACTCCTTGTATAAAGGCTTTGACTAGTGAATGCGAAGCCAAGGGCCTTTGAAAAAATATTGACAAGGCCGAAATCTGACCTTTGATAGTACTCAAGGCAAGCTTCCTATCTACAGCCCATTGTAGGAAGTCCAGAATTCTACCTATTACGTATTTACGTGGATGCCATTTCTTGGCTTCACACCAGGCGATGTACGCCTTCCAGATTCTATAGTAGATCTGCCTGGATACCGGTTTCCTGGCATTGATCATGGTAGACACCACAGCATTAGAGAGCCCTCTCTTTTTTAGAATGTGGGCTTCAATAGCCAGGCCGTCAAACCTAGGGCTGGTAAGGAAGGGTGGTATATCGGTCCCTGCGAAAGCAGGTCCGGACGATGTGGGAGGGTCCAAGGACTCCCCACAGACATTTTTACGATCTCCGCGTACCATGCTCTTCGGGGCCACGCTGGAGCCACCAGAATCACTGGTTTCTTTTCTACCCTGATTCTGCGGAGTAATCGAGGTAACAATTGTGGCGGTGGGAATGCATATATCAGCTTGAACTGATCCCAAGGGAACACTAGGGCATCCGAGCCGCACGCTAGGGGATCCCTTGTCCAAGAGACAAACCTGTCCACTTTCGTGTTGAACCTGGATGCTAGCAGATCTACATCCGGTGTTCCCCACCGCTGACATATTGTCCGGAAAACCTCGGGATGAAGGGACCATTCCCCTGGGCATAATTGTTGGCGACTTAGAAAGTCCGCCTTCCAATTCTCCACCCCTGGAATGAATACCGCAGATATGGCTGGGACATATCTTTCTGCCCATCTCAGGATGTAATTTACTTCCCTTTGGGCTGCACGACTCCTGGTGCCCCCCTGACGATTGATATATGCCACTGCTGTGGCATTGTCTGACTGAACTCTGACAGGGGACCCCTGGAGTTTGGATGTCCATGCTACTAGGGCATACCGGGCTGCTCGTATCTCTAAGAGATTGATGGGCAGGGCCTTTTCCGCATCCGACCATCTGCCCTGGAGAGACCATTGCTCCAGTACTGCTCCCCAGCCTAAAAGGCTGGCATCTGTAGTGACCACCTTCCAGGAAATTGGACTGAAGGATTTCCCTCTTTCCAGATTCCGGGGAACCAACCACCAACGGAGGCTTCTGCGAACGGAAGGGGACAAGGACATTGGTACGTCCAGAGCCTGAACTTTTTTGTTCCAGGCTGACAGTATGGCCCTTTGCAACTTCCTTGAATGGAATTGACCGTAGGGTACTGCTTCGAATGATGCCACCATTTTTCCCAGCAGCCTCATGCACAGGCGTATGGATGGCTGTCTTTTTGAACCCACTAAGTGGATCAAATCTCTCAAAGACGACCCCTTTTCTCGAGGCAAGAAAATTTTTCTCTGGTCTGAATCCAGCCTTAGCCCCAAGTATTCCAGACTTTTGACTGGTTCTAGGGCTGACTTGTCTCGGTTGATAATCCAACCGTGATATTCCAGATACTTGATTGTCTCGTGAACAACCACTTCTAGTTTTTCCACTGAGTGGTCTATCAGCAACAAGTCGTCTAGATATGCCATTATCGTTACACCTCGTGTTCTTAGATTGGCCAATAATGGGGCCAGAATTTTTGTGAACACTCTTGGTGCTGTGGCCAGACCGAAGGGTAAGGCTCTGAACTGAAAATGGCGCCCTTCTATCGCAAAGCGTAGAAATTTTTGGTGGGCTGGAAAGATGGGGATGTGCAAATACGCATCTTTGATGTCGATCGAGGCTAACCATTCCTCCCCTTGTAGGGCAGTGGCTACCGATCGGATCGACTCCATCCGGAAAGTCCTGATATGCAGGAATTTGTTTAGCCCTTTTAGATTTAATATGGGCCTCACGTCCCCGTTTGGCTTCGGAACTGTAAAGAGGTTTGAGTAAAACCCGAACCCCCATTCTTCCAGGGGGACCTCTATAATTACTGCTTGAAGCAATAATTGTTCCAGTGCCAACAGGAGGGATCCTCTCTTCTGGGGATCCCTTGGCACGTTCGACCTTATAAAGCGGGAAGGAGGGGAGTTTTTTAACTCCAATTTGTATCCCAGATTTACTGCGGAGAGCACCCATCTGTCTCGGATCGTGTCCCGCCAGGTCTCTGTGAACAACTGAAGTCTTCCCCCCACCCGATTGGGTGGGGGCAACCCTTCATGCATTTGACTTTGGGGGAGGTTTTGTACCTCTCCTGCTCCAGGGCTTCTTGTTACCCTGCAACTGTCCCTGATTTTTACCTCCGGGATTTGACCGGGGAGGCCGTCGGAACTGTTTCACAGCCGATGTCCTAGGGACTGGAGAAGCCGGCCTCTTAAAAGAGGGACCTCTAACTCTATTTTTGACCGGCAAGAGTGTACTTTTACCGCTGGAAATTCTCTGGATATACTTGTCCAGGTCTTCCCCGAATAAACGCTCCCCATGAAATGGGAAGCTGACCAGCAATTTTTTACAGGGAGCTTCAGCAGACCAGTTTTTGAGCCATAGAAGCCTGCGCATATGTACTACAGACAGCGTAAGGCGGGAGGCCTGATGGATTGAATCCTTTATAGCGTCCACCGCAAAGCATAAGGCTCTAGGTAGATCAGCTAGAGCAAGAGCCTGCTGATCTGGCACGTCCCTTAAGACCTGTTTCAACTGATCCTTCACTGCTTGGCAGACCCCTATAGCTGCCACTGCTGGTTGTGTCACCAATCCTGCTGTAGAAAAAGCAGATTTCAATAAGGACTCCAATTTTTTATCTATTGGGTCCTTGAACATTTGGACATTTTCCACCGGACATGTCAGTGATTTATTCACACAAGAGATGGCTGCGTCCACTGTAGGGACCTTCCATTTTCTGACGAACTTATCCTCCATAGGATAGACCACCGGAAATCTCTTGGGGGGAGTAAATATTTTGTCAGGATGCTCCCAATCCTGGTAAATGAGCCCCTCCAATAAAGGATGGATCGGGAAAGAACAAACAGTCTGGGGAGCTTTTAGCGACCCCAACGAGGAGACAGAAGAGGAGGATGGCTCCGCAAGTGGCATTTTAAATGCTGATCGGACCATATTAGTCAGGGACTGAACCCATAACCTTTCAGCATGTGATGCTGAGAACGGCTCCTCCACTGTTGATTCCTCTACAACCGAATCAACCTCATCCTGATCCCCCTCAGGTAGGTCGACCTCTGTATGGGACTGTTGCTCTGTTAACAGGCACTCTGAGGGAGGAGACGGAGATCGAGCGCTTTTCTCCTGTGACAGGGAAGCAGCAATTAGTGCTGACAATCTCTCTTCCAGCCCTCCCAGAGCTGAGGAAAAAACCTCCTCTGTTACATACACAGGAGCAGGTGAACTGGGGACAGCCACAGTACCAGGTACTCCTGGGGGTGCCCTACGGTCACTAACCTCTGATTTTTCAGGGGAGACTGGTGCAGCCAAAGCATGCCCAAGATCCTCAGAGCCCGATGGAGACCCCCTATTCCTCCTGGAATTTCTAGTCCCGGAGTTTTTAGACGGCATATTCCTAAGCCACAAAGCTGAGGTATTCCAGCCGAAAATACACCAGTTACTGATAATAGTCTAGCATAAATGCTGCTATAATAAACAGTTGGTGTCTACTAATGTGCCTTTCTAGGGGATGCCTGTATCAACCGCTTGCTGTATGCCTTTAAATGTTGTCAGCTCTGTCTCTGTACTTCATAGCCAGCTTACTGCAATAATGTGGCTTTTTTAAAACCTGCTGGGACGCCCGCACATGCGCAGAAGCGCTGCGGCGCGCACAGAGCGTCATCCCCCAGGCCCCGCCCCTTTTCCCGGCCACCTCTATATATAGAGGCGCGTGCACGCGCACGCGCGCGGCCACGTGCGCCTCTGCGCTAATTTTCAAACATGGAAACCAGGGACAGGAGCCAGGGCCCCCTTTGCCGCAGGCTGGGGGATAGACGAACACTGCAACATGGCAGAGGAAACAGTTTCCTGTAGGAGAACTCACCAGCTGCCTGGACTTTGCTCTCTGAGAAGAAACTAGTCCATATGACAAGAAAAACATTCCACAGCGGCCTCTAGTGGACAAACACAGGTACCGCAGTTTAATATACTAAACATATATAAAAAAACATTCTTTTTTTTTTTTTTTTTTTCTTGACCACCATTAAAAATTATTACATTTTTTTAGTAGTTACAGGCATGCACAGATATTAGCGGGAATACCGTTAGGTAACAGACAGAAAGACAAATTAGGCTTGGGGGTCCCCCAATAGAACCAAGTTCCTGGGGGCCCCCACTTACCTGTTCCCCGCCGCAGGACTTTGTTTGGTCCACAAAAGCCCAAACTTCACCTATCACGGCAGGCATTGTAATCAAACCTTCAGGGACCGGGTTCCCAAGGATTCCACTCCCCTGGACCTGTATAGCACCCTGCACAGAAAACATCTTGGTCGTGGGTATGACCAGAGCTCTGGATCCCAGGGTCCAGCTCTCCTAAGAGAAGCATTACAGGCAGAACCTTGCTCTTCTCTGCAAGGCCCGGGTACCGACTGTTTAGCTATGAAGCTTTTTTGGTCGGATCCGGAATAGCTTACTGAGGCCCAAAAGAACCTGTACGCAAGCTCAGTGAAAAACACATGTTTCTTCTTGGCCAACACCTTAGACACTGGCAAAAAACTGAGGTGCTCCCGGATGGGAGGGGCTTATATAGGGGAGGGTACTTCCGGTTTTGGAAGTTGCCAGTGCCAGCACCTGACGGTAACTATATAACCCATTAGTAATGACTATGTCGCTCTGTGTCCCGTGATGTACGAGAAAGAAAATAATGGAACATGAGCACCTTAAATAAAGTTCCATCCCTGTACTGTACCTGAACTGAGATCAGGGAAGCAGTACAACACAACTGCTGTGTTAGTAAAAAGAAACAATAGCCTACATAGGCAAGAAGCAAATTTGGCTGCCTCAATTTACATATAACATTACAAACTAGTATCAAGATTTCAGTAATGGCCATACCTTCTTTTCAAACCCACTCTAGCCAAAACTATCCATTTTTAGTTTTGTATAGAATAGGGGAGGGATAGAACTACTGTACTGGTAGGTTTTTATTGTTGCCTGTGAGTCCACTGGGGAGAATTCCCCTCACTGTGTGTCACAGTGACACTTCTGTGACACCAGAACAAGAAATAAGGGACCAGGGGTCACCGGGACAGGAAGATACAGACAGCAAATAAAGACTTACAGTGGTACTAAGCTTTCCCCACTGTACTAGAAAAACACCATGGGTTATAGGCGTGTACCTTTCAGTGACTGGACACTGGCAACGCTTTAGAGGACATGCCCCCTGGGGGCCTTCCCTATAACCCTACTCCACGAGTCCTCAATTTTGTAAAAAACAATTGAGAGTAAACCAAGGAATAGAAGGCAGTGTGGCCTGCACCCTATACTGAATTCAAGGTATGGATCTACTGGTAGATCAAAATTCCTCTTATCCTAATCATACATTACAAGGCACAAGTACAATATTCATACCAAACCTAGAGCCTCCTGAAGAAGGTGATTGTGGGACCTTTCGCTGTGGAAGTAAAACCTTCACTCCCATTACCTCTCTGATAAACTGGTCAAATGCTGAAGCAATGGAAGACATTCGTTTAATCTGCTGTCAGAGCAAGGGGTCAGGGCAGAACGGTGCTGTCTGTGTCTTGGTATTGATCCCGCAGGTGTGCCACCATAGGAAGTGGCTTCCCATGGTGGCACAACGAGAAGAGGAGGAGCCACGAGCGCACAGAGCAGGTAAATAAAAAAGTAGACTTCACAATCACTTTAATGCATTGCACCAAGGTGAGTGCCCACGCAGGATCCAGTGCCTGAAACAACATTACAGGGCATCCTCACAGTATGAGGTTCAGGTATGACTTTCAAGGTTTTACTGAGGTTGCTCTGATCCAGATACACTGCTTGTATGTGGACATTAGAAGACAGTCAGGGTTTAATGGAAAAAACTGAAGATAAAATAATATAGAAAAAAAATAAACTAGTTAAGCTAAGGGTCATTTTCTCTGGAAAGGAGAAATGATCCATCACCTTCAGACATCAGCACAAAACTCAAGGTTTACAGAGGTTGTGCAAATTCAGATGCACTGTTTAAATTTTAGGTATTATAATACAATGAAGGAAAAGACTGAAGAGACTAAGCCAAATTTCTCATGGAGTTAAATTATAGGGAACGGTTATAGGGGTGGCGCTCAAGGGGTGTATGCTTGAAAGCTTTGCCAGTACCCAATCACTTCAAGGCAGGATTCTATAACCCAGGGTCTATGAATAATTTTCTTGTGTCCTGTACTGTACGATTAAGATAAAAGTGTTATTATTTAACACAGCAGTACTGAAGAAAAGATGTTCATCTTCCTAGGACACTAGCAAAACCTGGGGCATGCTGGTAGTAGGTGGGGTTATCCTAGGCTGTCCAACAGTCTTTGTTTGCCAGTATCCAATCCAACTGTGTGCGGCAGTATAACCTGAAGGTCTAAGACTTCTTGTGTCCTCCAAAGGATGTTTTTTTCCTGTCTTCATCCCAATTTGAGAGATTTCCCATCTCTTTCTTTGTCACTAACCACAGATCACCAGGGCAGGAAGTAAGGGGAATTAATTCTCCTCCAAGGGGATACAAACAGCAATAAAAACATGACTGATGAATGGCTAGATGTATTGGTTGCAAGAATGCATTCTGACGCTAACTTATGATTTCTCAAGCCTTAATGTAAATATAAAGGTTTATCAGCAGGAAAATATAAAGCTAGGACGAAAAATTAAAAGGTGCAACCAGCAAAGAAAGTTGGGGAATCCATAAACGCCATGAATTTTTGCAGGAAATAAATTCACACGTCTTCCCATCAACACAGACAGTGCTGACAGAGGAATCCCTCCTACTGAGCATTTGTTTGTTTGTTCCCGGCGAGGAGGGGGGGGGCAGGCAAGAAAAGCCATCCCCGCCGGGAAAAGACAGTGATTATTGCTAGCGGTTATAGCAGCCGCTAGCGATAATCGCAAGAGAATCCGGCAGGCTGGTTGTACCCAAGTTGATAGATCGATCAGCTGGATACATTCAGCTTGCCCAATAATGGTTTGAATCTCTGTTGGTTTCTACTGAACCGGCCGAGATTCGAACCGTCTAAGGCCAGCCTTACATTTTCATGTATATCATATCCAACTAGTTAGCTAGTAAATGTATAATTACAGAGGAATTACCTGCAGCTTTTTGGGGCTGGCCTATAGCAACGCTAATTCCTGCTACAGTGACTGGAAGGGTGGTCACTCCTGTAGATGACACAACTGCAGACACCACTGGAGGCTTAGCTAGGGCCACTTGTGCTGTTTGTCCTGGTTGAGCCTGGATTGGCCCCTGAGCCTGAAGCTGTGAAAAGAAAACCAGATAAAACACAAGGTGTACTGCAAGGATTACAATAAATATCCAAAGACTCTGGCTGTTTTTTTTCTTCTTTGCTACACTTAAGACATGGCTGCTGCCACTGTTTATTTGGTTCTTATGTTGACAGCTTATGTGCTTACCATGTTACTTCAGCTGCACCGCTGGGAGACTGAGCCAGCGACTCCTTCCCTTCCCAAGTTTACCGCTCCAGAGGGCAGTGGAGGGGTGGGCAAAACAGAGAGCCGGTGACCAACAGTCACCTCTCTCTGCTCAGAGCAGCGGGGAGAACGGAGTGATCAGCGGTCTTTGATCCCTTAATTCTCCATGCAGAGGCAGTGTGGGACAGATGCTGCATCCACCTAGGTGAGTATAAGGTATTTGTTGTAAACCCAATACTTTTCTTTTAAAGTAAATCTTTCAGCCATTTTAAGCTTTTTTTTGGGGGGGGGGGTTATGTTTCTTATGCAAAAAATAACAAAAAAAAACAAGGTTTTGGCCATGCAGGGCTCAATACAAAACGAAACTTTTCCCCAGAAGACACCAACCCACCCCCTTACCAGGCACCACTCATGAAGTACTTCCACGGCATCAGATGCTATGTGTCCCTCAGGAATAAAGAATAATATTTTGACATAAAAGAAACAACCAGAGACATAAATGCAGTTCCCCTATAATATCATAGACAATCACAACTTGTCCCTCCAGGGGAGAGCACCCCAAACAATGAGGGCCTGAGGACGAGAGATATAAATGACACCAAGAGAGAATATTATGCACCAAATGAGAGATAGAAATCTAGCTCAATTCAGCCATTTTTAGCCTGATGCCGCGTACACACGATCATTATTCACGGCGGTTAAAAAACCGCCGTGAATAATGACATTAAAAACGAGGGAACGGCTTGTTCCCCACACACAGTCGTTTTTCACGTCATTTTTTCTCTTGTCAAGAAAAACGACCGTCTGTGGGCTCCGCGGCAGTGTTTCCCTATGGGAAAACTGCCGCGGAAAAAATGTCGGAAAAAACTACGAGAAAAATTAGAACATGTTCTAATTTTTCTCGTAGTTTTTAATGCCGTTTTTCTCGTCGAGAAAAACGACAAAATGCCTACAGACGATCGTTTTTCTCGTAAAATGGAAAAAATTTAATTTTTCTCGACGAGAAAAACGGTCGTGTGTACACGGCATAACAGAAAGTTCAAGTGTCTTCTGGTGACTTTATTAGCAAGAAAACTTTTTTCTTACTCTCCCATTTAACTTAATTTTGTCACTAGGGGATTTTTTTTCTCCTGAGGGGTTTAAGCCTTAAGGTTTAAGCCTTAAGCCCCTTTCACACTGAGGCGTTTTAGCGCTAAAAATAGCGCTGTAAAAACGCCTGAAATAATCCTGCCCCAGCATTCTCAATGTGAAAGCCCTGAGGCCTCAGTGTGAAAGGGGCCATACTCAATTGTCTGCAAGCTATCCAGTAATAAGTATAAAACAAAATAGTGCAGCGCTAAAATTCAAACATGTGATGAACATGTGCAAATACAAATAAATCAATGAATAAGATGACGAAAAAATGTCCACTAAGGTGCAAGTCCACAGAGGTAATCCAAGTATCTGTGCAATCACATATAAGTTTATCAAGATGAGAAGTCCCACATGCCATGAAGGGAGCAAGAAAGAAGACAGAATGGGTGACACCGACCAAAATCAATAAGCCCGGCTTACCAGATAGTATGCGACCCCCTAATAAGAACGGTCACATAAGCGGTATATCCGATAGCCAAGCCAAAAGATCCAACTCTCCTCGATTCCTCTCCCTATCACTGGATGACCGGGTAGCGTGGAGGCAGATGACCATGAACCAGGAAGTATAGCCCTCAAAACATAACTCTCCCATGGGGTCAGATTAAGTCACCAGGGAAGCTATGCTGAGACCACTATTGTCTAGATAAGTGCTTTTTTACTCTTTAAAACGTGAGTGTAATTCCTCTGCTTTTTATAAATACCGTATATACTCGAGTATAAGCCAAGTTTTTCAGACCTTTTTTTAGGGCTGAAAATAGCCCCCTCGGCTTATACTCGAGTCAGTGTACCTTGGGCGTCCATTTTTCAAAAGTCGCGGCTTCTTCCTGGTCCCGTTCCGTGATAGGCGTTTGACACTGTGTTCCGCTACCGCCTATCACGGAGGTCCTCTCATCCTCAGACTTTCTCAGCAGACACTGTGTTCAGTGTTCCGCCTATCACGGACGTCCATTTGCCCGAGGATGAAAGAAGGTGCATGATTGGCGGAACACTGAACACAGTGTCTGCTGGGAAACTGAGTCAGAGTATGAGGGGACCTCCGTGATAGGCGGTAGCGGAACACAGTTTCAAACGCCTATCACGGAACGGGACCAGAAGGAAGCCGTGACTTTTGAAAAATGGATGCCCGGAGCCTGTCAAGAATACAGGTACACTGACTCGGGCACAGTGAGGCTGCAATAGGCACAGTGAGGCTACAATGGGCACACTAAGGCTGCAATGGGCACAGTAAGGCTGCAATGGGCACAGTGAGAATGGGCACAGTAAGGCTGCAATGGGCACAGTAAGGCTGCAATGGGCACAGTCAGAATGGGCACAGTGAGGTTGCAATAGGCACAGTGAGGCATGCAAATGGGCACAGTGAAGCTGCAAATGGGCATTGTTGACCCTCTTTTCCGCTTACAGTAGCTGCTGCATTTCTCACCCTAGGCTTATACTCGAGTCAATAAGTTTTTCCATTTTTTGTGGTAAAATTAGGGCCTCTGCTTATACTCAGGTCCGCTTATACTCGAGTATATATGGTAAATGTCTTTTATCAGACTACTGTTTATACCTTCCTTCTTCTTTTACTGGTGGGGCTGAATGCTGGATTCTACTGAATCCATTTACATCCAAACATCTATCTGAGGTTATATCCGGACCGTGAACCTGATACTGCTGGGGTATATTATACCAACAAGCCCAATTGACTCACTAGGTATACACCTACTTGAGTTCAATCGCTCTGGTAAGCACATTTGTATCTCCGGTGGTGGACCTTCTATCAAACTGTCACCTTAATACATATGAAGTCAATGATTGTCACTGATCAGTTTTGGACACTGCACTTTGGAATTTTTTTCTTTATTTCTTCTTTTTTCTGGACACTTTTTGCATTTCAATTTTAAAATTGTTGAATATTGTTGCATTTTGTGTTCAGCACTAGGTCACTTTTATCAATTTGAAGTGATTTTTTCATTGGTCATTTATTAGCGCTGCACATTCCACACTTTTCTCACATGCATTAAAGAAGTAACTGAGTCTCTTCACAGTAAAGCTGATGTGTGCTGGGTATGGAACGACTACAAGGAATCATCTGATATTCTTGATACAGCCCACTCCTCCGTACTCTATTCGCTGCGGGATCCGGGATTGGGCTGCGTGTGGCTCGGTACCCTCCATGATTCGGTTCAGATCAAGAATAATGCTCTTATTTAGGGGGCGCATACTATCTGGTAAGCGCGGCTTTTTGATTTTGGTCGGTGTCACCCATTCTGTGATTGCCATCTTATTCATTGATTTATTTGTATTTGCACATGTTCATCACCTTTTGAATTTTAGCGCTTCACTATTTTGTTTTATATGTATTTGTATGTCACGTGTCTGGACATTGTGTACAGCTGCTATTTATTTTATAGTTTATCGTTTGCACAGATATATTTTACGTTTAAAAGTATCCAGTAATAATGCCTATTCTCTGGAGAAAAAGTTTTCTAACTTAAGCTGAAGTTCAGAAACCATGTAGCGTCAGCAACAAATGTGTTAATTTTAAACTTGATACAGAAGTCCCTTTGGAGCCCCATGGAAACTAGGGCCAGGCTGTACATGGAGCCTTAGCTTCTGCACAGGTCAAGATGAAGCACCACCCCCTTCTCAACCTAAAGGCCCATACACACGATACGAAAATCAAAGGTAAAATTTCATCCGATGAACGATCTGCTGATTTTCGGATCGTTAGTATGGTGCTTTTGACAGCCAATACCGTTTTTTTGTCCGACAAAAGCTGGATGTGCGGACCATAAAATTTTTGTCGGATGTGAACACAGCGTCCGATTTTCGTATAATTAGTACGGTTTTCGTACGAAAAAAATCATAAGAGCAAGACTATGCATGCTCAGGAACGAAAGAATACTTACTAAACTATTCAACACATTACGTCACTTCTGAAGTTGTATTCGGTCGTACGAGAATTTTCATATGGTGAGTAGAGTAACGTCTTCACATTCGACATGAGACTAGCATGCAACAAAAAACGGACGCACGGTCGTCCGAAAATTTGATCGTATGTACAAGGCTTAAGCCTCATCCTTATCATTTTATTGTCAAATGCAATAGCCTTTACTACCCACTCTACTTCTGGCATTTGGCAGATTGTGAACTCTGGTAAATTCAGATATATGCCCCCGCCGCTTTCCCACCAGCAGATAGTTTATAATTAATCACCATCCCTTCTGAGAGGAAAAAGGAATTGGCCACAGTATAAACCCCTTTGATGCAGCTCCAGTAAGGACTTACTGAAATCCAATGCCTTGAGGGGAATATTTGTAATTCAACAATAAAATATCTATTAAGAGAAAAAATGTCTTCCTCTAGCATACAATTAAAGCATTAAAACTTACCAGCCGAGCCACCTGTAAATTAGCAACAGTGGCCCCTGTGAGCACAGCACCACCTCTTGGTGCATTGACTGCAGCAAGCTGCTGAGCCTGTTGCTGTGGCTGTGCTTGCTGTGGTTGCTGCTGGCCCTGTACTGGTGCTGCCTGTGGTCCTCCCTGCTGAGGCTGCTGTGGCTGTTGCTGCTGCTGCTGTTGAGATGCTGTTTGGGATGTCTGTTGTGGAATCTGCATTTTCTGTTTCTGTATTTTCAGTAGCTGCTCCTGCATTTTAATCAGGAGAAAAATTGGTAAAAAACAGCCTAATAGTTTTCTTAAACTCACAGTATTCTGACTAAAGTACCTGGGAGAGTTTGCCGACAGCTTTGATCTGCCCAGGGGACTGAGCCTGAATCTGAGGAACCTGAACCTGGGCAGCCTGCTGCTGCCGAATAAGCTGGAACTGGGCTGAGGCAATGGCTTTATTGGCCAGCTGAACTCCAGCAGTTGTAGCTGAAAGACATATATAAAAGTAAAACTGCAAAGCACACAGAAAATAATAACAAAGTTCAAGGGACTGGAGAAGGATTCTCAAAATTATCTGAGATAAATGGAAGGATCAGAAAGTAGCTCCATACCTGTGGTCACCTGTGTAACAACTGACCGGGCCGGCGTCTGCACAGGTGTAATACTGCTACACACCACAGTTCCACCAGTCACCGGCGTCACTGCTCGCACTCCCTGATTTGTTGCTATAGTGACCATCTCAGCAGCCGTGGCAGAAGTGGCTACAGCTCTCTGCTGTGTATGCACAACCTGCGGAGATCCCCCAGAAGCCTAATGAGAAGATGGATAGCAATTAGCTCATAATCAATCCCAAACATTAGAAAACGGTACGTTTGCCAAAAAGGCATTCTTTTCTAAGTACAGAATGTGAAAATCTGTTGGCAGGGAGCATGTTTAATTTGCTTGTCCCAAAACAGCAATCTGAGGAGATTTAGAGGGAAAATAACCTGCATAAGGGCTTCCAACCATTACCCAAACAAAGCAAATATTCTAGCAATATTATAATGCAGTGACAATGTCAGCTGGAGCTTTATTTTAATTAACACCCAGAATGAAGGCCATGTACATATACATTTTTGGGTTTACTTACAGCAAGTGTTCCAGGTATAACGGGGGATGCCAACCTCTTATTGATGGGCTGGAAAGTGGCAGAAGGTACACCCGCAACTGTGTTTACAATAACGTTTCCACTGACTGCCGCTGTAAATAGGATATTGGTATTAGAATAACATATTTTTAATAATACCGCAGATGTAAAAAGCAATTTTTTTTACTGTAAGTTAGATTTAAAAAAGCATTTCAAATACAGTGCCTTGAAAAAGTATTCATACCCTTTGACATTTTCCAAATTTTTTCATTTTACAACCAAAAACGGAAATGTATTTTCTTGTGATTTTATGTTACAGACCAATACAGAGTGGCACATAATTGTGAAGTGGAAGGAAAATGATAAATGGTTTTAATTTTTTTTTACGCACAAATATCTGTAAAGTGTGGCGTGCATTTGTATTCAGCCCCCTTTACTCTAATATCCCTAACTAAAATCTAGTGGAACCAATTGCCTTCAGAAGTCCCCTAATTAGCAAATAGAGTCCACCGGTGTGTAATTTAATCTGAGTATTAATACAGCTGTTCTGTGAAGCCCTCAGAGGTTTGTTAGAGAACCATAATGTACAAACAGCATCATGAAGGCAAGGAACACACCAAGCAGGGTTGGGTTATAAAAAAATATCCCAAGCTTTTACCAAAATATACAGGTACAGTGCCATAAAAAATATTAATACCCCTTGAAATTTGCCACATTTTGTCATGTTACAATCAAAAAAGCAAATGTATTTTATTGGGATTTTATGTGATATACCAACACAAAGTGGCACATAATTGTGATGTGGAAGGAAAATGAGAAATGTTTTTCACATTTTTTTACAAATAAATATGTGAAAAGTGTGGCGTGCATTTGTATTTAGCCCCCCTCAGTTTTGCACATCTAGAGAGTGACATTTTTGCTCATTCTTCTTTGCAAAATTGCTCAAGCTCTGTCAAATTTGATGGTGAGTGTCTGTGAACAGCAATTTTCAAGTCTTGCCACAGATTCTCAATAGGATTTAGATCTGGACTTTGACTGGATTTAGGTATGCTTTGATCTAAACCATCCCATTGTAGCTCTGGCTGTATGTTTAGGGTCGTTGTCCTGCTGGAAGGTGAACCTCCACCCCAGTCTCAAGTCTTTTGCAGACTAACAGGTTTTGTTCCAAGATTGCCCTGTATTTGGCTCCATCCATCTTCCCATCAACTCTGACCAGCTTCCCTGTCCCCGGCTCAAGAAAAGCATCCCCACACCATGATGCTGCCACCGCCATGTTTCACGGTGGGGATGGTGTGTTCAGGGTGATGTGCAGTTTTCCGCCACACATAGCGTTTTGCTTTTAGGCAAAAAAGTAAACTTTTGGTCTCATCTGACCAGAGCACCTTCTTACACATGTTTGCTGTGTCCCCCACATGGCTTCTTGCAAACTGCAAACGGGACTTCTTATAGCTTTCTTTCAACAATTGCTTTCTTCTTGCCACTCTTCCATAAAGGCCAGATTTGTGGAGTGCACGACTAATAGTTGTCCTGTGGACAGATTGTCACACCTGAGCTGTGGATCTCTGCAGCTCCTCTAGAGTTACCATGGGCCTCTTGGCTGCTTCTCTGATTAATGCTCTCCTTGTTCGGCCTGTCAGTTTAGGTGGACGGCCATGACTTGGTAGATTTGCAGTTGTGCCATACTTTTTCCAATTTTCGGATGATGGATTGAACAGTGCTCCGTGAGATGTTCAAAGCTTGGTATATTTTTTTTATAACCCAAACCTGCTTCAACCGCTTGGCGACCGCCGCACACAGATTTACGTAGACAGAATGGCACGGCTGCGCAAATGGGCATATATCTACGCCCCCTTTAATTTGCGAGCCGCGTGGTCGCGCGCGTGCCCCCGGCAGCACGCTCGCGACCCTGTCGCAAGCACCGTGACCCTGCCCGCAGAACCCGCAGACTCTATGTCCGTGGGAGTCCCACGATCGGGTCACAGAGCTGAAGAACGGGGGGGGGGGGATTTTAGTGTAAACACAACATCACCCCGTCCTTCCTAGTGACATGTCATTGATCGTCTGTTCCCTGTCATCGGGAACAGCGATCAGCGACGTGTCACGGCAAGCCAAGCCCCCTAACAGTTAGAAGCACTCCCTAGGTCACACTTAACCCCTTCAGCGCCCCCTACAGGTTAACCCCTTCACTGCCAGTGTTATTTTTACAGTAAGCAGTGCATTTTTATAGCGCTGATCGCTGTAAAAATGACAATGGTCCCAAAATAGTGTCAAAAGTGTCCGTCATAATGTTGCAGTCATGATAAAATTCGCCGCTTGCCGCCATTACTAGTAAAAAAAAAATATTAATAAAAATGCCATAAAACTATCCCGTATTTTGTAGACGCTATAACTTTTGCGCAAACCAATCAATAAACGCTAATTGCATTTTGTTTTACCAAAAATATGTAGAAGAATACGTATCGGCCTAAACTGAGGAAAAAAAGGTTTCTTTATATATTTTTGGGGGATATTTATTATAGCTTACCTGTAAAATCCTTTTCTTGGAGTACATCACGGGACACAGAGCGGCATAGTCATTACTATGTGGGTTATATAGATACCTTCAGGTGCTGGCACTGGCAACTTCCAAAACCGGAAGTACCCTCCCCTATATAAGCCCCTCCCATCTGGGAGTACCTCAGTTTTGTAGCAAAGCAATAAGTGTCCCCAAAGAGGGGTGGGAGCTCTGTGTCCCGTGATGTACTCCAAGAAAAGGATTTTACAGGTAAGCTGTTATAAAAATCCTATTTTCTTTCTCGTACATCACGGGACACAGAGCGGCATAGTCATTACTATGTGGGATGTCCTAAAGCAATGCCCAATGAGGGGGGGGATACACCATACATAAGCTGAGCGCTATCAGACATAAGGATCTTTTGCGGCCTGCAACACACTGCGCCCAAAGGCGACATCCTCCTGACTTCTAACGTCCACCTGGTAGAACCTAGTAAACGTGTGTACTGAAGACCATGTTGCGGCCTTACAGATTTGAGCCAGGGAGGCCTGGTGATGCACTGCCCATGAAGTTCCAACTGCTCTCGTGGAGTGCGCCCTAACTTTGAACGGAGGCGGTCTACTTCTCAAGCCATAGGCTTGCATTATGACCTGTCGAATCCACTTGGCTAAAGTAGATTTTGACGCTGCCTGACCCTTTTCTGGGGCCTTCCGGCAGAATAAACAAAGTATCCGTTCTGCGAATCTGAGCAGTGGCTTTTAGATAAGCTTTAACTGCTCTTACTACATCCAAAGAATGTAATAATTTTTCCTCTACTGAACTAGGTTTGGGGAAAAAAGAAGGAAGAACCACATCTTAGTTCAAATGAAACCTCGATACCACCTTCGGAAGAAAGGTTGGATGAGGACGTAACACTACTCTGTCCTTATGGATAACCAGATATGGCTCCCTACAGGACATAGCGGCTAATTCCGACACTCTTTTAGCCGAACAAATGGCTACTAGAAAAATCAATTTCCTGGTGAGAAGAACCAGGGAAATATGCTGTAATGGTTCAAATGGTTGTTTCTGTAGAACCGACAGAACCAGGTTTAAGTCCCATGGACATATGGGAATATTAACCGGAGGGCTAATACGCATCACTCCTTGTATAAAGGCTTTGACTAGTGAATGCGAAGCCAAGGGCCTTTGAAAAAATATTGACAAGGCCGAAATCTGACCCTTGATAGTACTCAAGGCAAGCTTCCTATCTACAGCCCACTGTAGGAAGTCCAGAATCCTACCTATTACGTACTTTCGTGGATGCCATTTCTTGGCCTCACACCAGGCGATGTACGCCTTCCAGATTCTATAGTAGATCTGCCTGGATACCGGCTTCCTGGCATTGATCACGGTAGATACCACAGGATTAGAGAGACCTCTCTTTTTTAGAATGTGGGCTTCAATAGCCAGGCCGTCAAACCTAGGGCTGGTAAGGAAGGGTGGTATATCGGTCCTTGCGAAAGCAGGTCCGGACGATGTGGGAGGGTCCAAGGACTCCCCACAGACATTTTTACAATCTCCGCGTACCATGCTCTTCGGGGCCACGCTGGAGCCACCAGAATCACTGGTTTCTTTTCTACCCTGATTCTGCGGAGTAATCGAGGTAACAATTGTGGCGGTGGGAATGCATATATCAGCTTGAACTGATCCCAAGGGAACACTAGGGCATCCGAGCCGCAAGCTAGGGGATCCCTTGTCCAAGAGACAAACCTGTCCACCTTTGCGTTGAATCTGGATGCTAGCAGATCTACATCCGGTGTTCCCCACCGCTGACATATTGTCCGAAAAACCTCGGGGTGAAGGGACCATTCCCCTGGGCATAATTGTTGGCGACTTAGAAAGTCCGCCTTCCAATTCTCCACTCCTGGAATGAATACCGCGGATATGGCTGGGACATATCTTTCTGCCCATTTCAGGATGTAATTTACTTCCCTCTGGGCTGCACAACTCCTGGTGCCACCCTGATGATTGATATATGCCACTGCCGTGGCATTGTCTGATTGAATTCTGACAGAGGACCCTTGGAGTTCGGATGTCCATGCTACTAGGGCATACCGGGCTGCTCGTATCTCTAAGAGATTGATGGGCAGGGCCTTTTCCGCATCCGACCATCTGCCCTGGAGAGACCATTGCTCCAGTACTGCTCCCCAGCCTATAAGGCTGGCATCTGTAGTGACCACCTTCCAAGAAATCGGACTGAAGGATTTCCCTTTTTCCAGATTCTGGGGAACCAACCACCAACGGAGGCTCTTGCGAACGGAAGGGGACAAGGACATTGGTAAGTCTAGGGCCTGAACTTTCTTGTTCCAGGCTGACAGTATGGCCCTTTGCAAATTCCTTGAATGGAATTGACCGTAGGGTACTGCTTCGAATGATGCCACCATTTTTCCCAGCAGCCTCATGCACAGGCGTATGGACGGCTGTCTTTTTGTACCCACTAAGTGGATCAAATCTCTCAAAGACAACACCTTTTTTCGAGGCAAGAATATTTTCCTCTGGCCTGAATCTAGCCTTAGCCCCAAGTATTCCAGACTTTTGACTGGTTTTAGGGCTGACTTGTCTCGGTTGATAATCCAACCGTGAGTTTCCAGATACTTGATTGTCTTGTGAACGACCACTTCTAGTTTTTTAACTGAGTGGTCTATCAGCAACAAGTCGTCCAGATATGCCATTATCGTTACACCTTGCGTTCTTAGATTGGCCAATAATGGGGCCAGAATTTTTGTGAACACTCGTGGTGCTGTGGCCAGACCGAAGGGTAAGGCTCTGAACTGAAAATGGCGCCCTTCTACTGCAAAGCGTAGAAATTTTTGGTGGACTGGAAAGATGGGAATGTGCAAATAAGCATCTTTGATGTCGATCGAGGCTAACCATTCCTCCCCTTGTAGGGGAGTGGCCACCGATCGGATCGACTCCATCCGGAAAGTCCTGATATGCAGGAATTTGTTTAGCCCTTTTAGATTTAATATGGGCCTCACGTCCCCGTTTGGCTTCGGGACTGTAAAGAGGTTTGAGTAAAACCCGAACCCCCATTCTTCCAGGGGAACCTCCATAATTACTCCTTGGAGCAATAGTTGTTCTAGTGCCAACAGGAGGGACTCTCTCTTCCGGGGATCCCTTGGCACGTTTGACCTCATAAAATGGGAAGGAGGAGAGTCTTTTAACTCCAATCTGTATCCCAGACTTACTGCGGAGAGCACCCATCTGTCTCTGATCGCGTCCCGCCAGGTCTCTGCGAACAACTGGAGTCTTCCCCCCACCTGATTGAGTGGGGGCAACCCTTCATGCATTTGACTTTGGGGGAGGTTTTGTACCTCTCCTGACCCAGGGTTTCTTATTACCCTGCGATTGTCCCTGATTTTTACCCCCGGGATTTGACCGAGGAGGCCGTCGGAACTGTTTCACAGCCGATGCCCCAGGGACTGGAGAAGCAGGCCTCTTAAAAGAGGGACCTCTAACTCTGTTTTTAACCGGCAAGAGTGTACTTTTACCGTTGGAAATTTTCTGGATATATTTGTCCACGTCTTCCCCGAATAAGCGTTCACCATGAAATGGGAAGCTGACCAGCAATTTCTTACAGGGAGCCTCAGCAGACCAGTTTTTGAGCCATAGAAGCCTGCGCATATGTACTACAGACAGCGTAAGGCGGGAGGCCTGATGGATTGAATCCTTTATGGCGTCAACCGCAAAGCATAAGGCTCTAGGTAGATCAGCTAGGGCAAGGGCCTGCTGATCCGGCAAGTCCCTTAAGACCTGTTTCAACTGATCCTTCACTGCTTGGCAGACCCCAATAGCTGCCACTGCTGGTTGTGTCACCAAGCCTACTGTAGAAAAAGCAGATTTTAATAAGGACTCCAATTTTTTTTTCTATTGGGTCCTTGAACATTTGGACATTATCCACTGGACATGTCAGTGATTTATTCACACAAGAGATGGCTGCGTCCACTGTAGGGACCCTCCATTTTTTGATGAACTTATCCTCCATGGGATAGACCACCGGAAATCTCTTGGGGGGAGTAAATATTTTATCAGGATGTTCCCAATCCTGGTACATGAGCCCTTCCAATAAAGGGTGAAGTGGAAAGGAACAGACAGTCTGGGGAGCTTTTAGCGACCCCAGCGAGGAGACAGTAGTGGTTGATGGTTCCGCAAGGTGCATTTTAAATGCTGATCGGACCATGTTAGTCAAAGACTGAACCCATAATCTTTCAGCTTGAGATGCTGAGAAAGGTTCCTCCACTGTTGATTCCTCTATAACAGAATCAACCTCCTCCTGATCCCCTTCAGGCAGGTCGATCCCTGTATGGGACTGTTGCTCCGCTAACAGGTACTCTGAAGGAGGAGGCGGAGATCGGGCGTGCTTTCCCTGTGACAGGGAGGCAGCGATCAATGTTGACAATCTCTCTTCTAATCCTCCCAGAGCTGAGGAAAAAACCTCCTCTGTTACATACACAGGAGCAGGTGAACTGAGGACAGCCACAGTACCAGGTACTCCTGCGGGGTCTCTACGGTCACTAACCTCTGAATTTTCAGGGGAGACTGGTGCAGCAGAAGCATGCCCAAGATCCTCAGAGCCCGATGGAGACCCCCTTCGCTTCCTGGAAGATTTAGTTCCGGAGCTTCTGGACGGCATATTCCTAAGCCCAAAGCTGAGGTATTCCAGCCGTAATACACCACTTTTACTGAGAATAGTCTAGCACAATTGCTGCTATATAACAGTTGGTGTCTACTAAAGTGCCTTTCTAGGGGATGCCTGCATCAACCGCCTCTGTGTGCCTTTTTACTGTTGCTAGCTCTGTCTGTGTACTTCAATAGCCAGCTGTGCCTTTAAACATGCTGGACGCCCGCACATGCGCAGTAGCGCCGCGGCGCACACCGAGCGTCATTCACCTGCTCCGCCCCTTTTTCCAGATCGCCTCTATATAGAGAGGCGCGTGCACACGCTCGCGCGTGGGCACGTGCACCTTCGGCGCCTTTTTTGAAAAATAAGGAGCTAGATGGGAGCCAGGGTCCCTGCCGCAGGGCCCGGGGATGGATGAGCGCAGCAACAGGGCAGAGGAGACAGCTTCCCAAAGAGAACTTACCAACTGCCTGGATTTGACTTCGGAAGAAAAAAAAATCCACATTTACAAGAAAAAGAACCATAGCGGCCTCTAGTGTTTAACACAGGTACCGCGGTCTTACATTTATTTTTTATTTTTATTTTTTCTTGCCTACTATTAAAATTTACATTTTCTCAGTAGTAACAGGCATGCACAGAATATTAGCGGGAATACCTTAGGTAACAGGCAGAAAGACAAAATAGGCTTGGGGGTCCCCCAATAGAACCAAGTTCCTGAGGGCCCCCACTTACCTTTTCCTCGCCGCAGGACTCTGTTTGGTCCACAGAAGCCCAAACTTTACCTATCACGGCAGGCATTGTAATTAAACCTTCAGGGACCGGGTTCCCAAGGATTCCACTCCCCTGGACCTGTATAGCACCCTGCACAGAAAACATCTTGGTCGTGGGTATGACCAGAGCTCTGGATCCCAGGGTCCAGCCCT
Source organism: Rana muscosa (assembly GCA_029206835.1). NCBI lineage: Eukaryota > Metazoa > Chordata > Amphibia > Anura > Ranidae > Rana > Rana muscosa. The sequence goes on from CM055116.1 coordinate 917,655,719, forward strand.
CCTAAGAGAGGCATTACAGGCAAAACCTTGCTCTTCTCTTGCAAGGCCCGGGTACCGACCGTTTAGCTATGAAGCTTTTTTGGTCGGATCCGGAATAGCTTACTGAGGCCCAAAAGAACCTGTACGCAAGCTCAGTGAAAAACACATGTTACTTCTTGGCCAACACCTTAGACACTGGCAAAAAACTGAGGTACTCCCGGATGGGAGGGGCTTATATAGGGGAGGGGACTTCCGGTTTTGGAAGTTGCCAGTGCCAGCACCTGAAGGTATCTATATAACCCACATAGTAATGACTATGCCGCTCTGTGTCCCGTGATGTACGAGAAAGAAATTGCATTTTTTCAAAATTGTCGCTCTATTTTTGTTTATAGCGCAAAAAATAAAAACCGCAGAGGTGATCAAAAACCACCAAAAGAAAGCTCTATTTGTGGGAAAAAAGGACGTTAATTTTGTTTGGGAGCCATGTTGCACGACCGCGCAATTGTCAGTTAAAGCGACGCAGTGCCGAATCGCAAAAAAGTGGCCTGGTCTTTGGCCAGCAAAATGGACCGGGGCTTAAGTGGTTAAACTTCTCCACAACTTTATCCTTGACGTATCTTGTGTGTTCCTTGGCCTTCATGATGCTGTTTGTTCACTAAGGTTCTCTAGCAAACCTCTGAGGGCTTTACAGAACAGCTGTATTTATACTGAGATTAAATTACACACAGGTGGACTCTAGTTACTAATTAAGTGACTTTTGAAGGCAATTGGTTCCACTAGATTTTAGTTGGGGGTATCAGTGTAAAGGGGGCTGAATACAAATGCATGCCACACTTTTCAGATATTTATGTGTAAAAAAAATTGAAAACCAATTATCATTTTCCTTCCACTTCACAATTATGTGCCACTTTGTGTTGGTCTATCACAAAAAATCCCAATAAAATACATTTCTTTATCGTACACCACGGGACACAGAGCTAGTCATTACATAATGGGTTAAGGGTCACCAGCGGTGATTGGACACTGGCACAACCAATGGAAGACAGTCCCCCTCCATATAACCCCTCCCATCAGGGAAGTACCTCAGTTTTTTCGCCAGTGTCGAAAGGTGTTGGACGCGTTAGGAGGTGCTAAAGGAAAGCTCTACCAAAGAGACCCTCTGGGGGTAAAAGAGCTATGCTTTCGGATCCATCCAAGACGCCTACAAATGAGCTGAATCTGGATGGGATCCGGGCCTCATCCATGAGGCGTCGCCTGTAATGTCTCTCTTCGGAGGACTGGGCTCTAAGATCCAGCACTTTCGCTATTTCGCTATAAAGTCCTGGTAAGAGTCTTGTACAAGGCCCAGGGGAGAGGTATCCTTTAAATAGGAACCCATATCCCTGAAGGTTGGCACACATAGCCCACCGTGAAGGGTGAAGTTTGGTATCTGTCTGAAATCTTTCAGCAGAAAAACCTCCGGCGTGGATAAGGTGAGATTAGAAGGTCCATAACTAGGTTGGGACCTTTTTCAAAAAGTGGATGTCTTCTTTTTTTCCACCACTGGGGGGAGTAAAGAGCTGAATATACTCACCTCACTCTGTTCAGTGTCGGCTTCGGCGAAGTACACTGCTCGTCACCTCCGCTGCTGAGCTTGCTGGGGCACCCCGATCCTCCTTTCGGTGGCCGACCAGACACCTGCAGATGCAGGTAAGTGGGAACAAGGGCTGATGAGAGTCCTCTCTCACTATGGCCACCGCCATAGCGCTAAGGGCCGCGCGCGCGCGGGAGCGCGCTTTATCGGAGGGGGGGGCGAAGGCGTGCGCGGGCACGTGGCGCGCACAGGCACAGAAACGGCGCCAAATTTAAAAGACTGTCAGTGTGAGAAGCACTGCAGCAGCAAGCAAGCTCGTTAGTTCTCTTATTCCTGGCAGAGAAACACAGCAGCTATACAGGGACGTAAGACTCCATGTGGTTGGATTGGGTACTTCCTAGAAGACATCCATGTTATGCATAGTTATGTGTTAAAAGTTGCATACTTAATGTATTTGCTAAACTAAACACGGTAGTATATGCATTTAGGTACCTTGTATTTTGTCTAAACAGTAAGCCTTCCAGGGGAAGTAATACGGACAAAAAGAGATAAGAAAGCACCACCGCCTGAGAGGAGGCTCTAACTGTGCTGACTCGGTACCTTTCTCTCCTGTGTTGCTAAATGCACCTGTTCAGGATGAGCCATTACCTCTGTCAGGTATGGCGGCTTCCCCAGTGAAGCCTGGGCCTGTATATGTCACTGAGGACACTTTATCAGCTGCCCTAAATAATCTGGAGGAAAAAATTGCTACCTTAATCGCTAAGTCCTCTAAAAAGGGACAATAAGCGAAGCAGGTCTCTTCCAGTATTGGACCTCCCTTCAGAAGTACCTGAGGGAGGAGGATGAGGAGGAGGAGGCTACATCAGCAGAGGATGAGGAGCCAGATTTTAAGGTCACAGGTACAATGCTATAGCAGTGCATTTAAGTTAACCTCTGCGGAGGTAACGGAATTACCTGTCTCCTCCCTAGGGTCATTAAGATCCCTGCAAGGTGCATGCTCCTTCCCGGTTCATCCGTTACTAGAGGATCTAATATACGCAAACTGGCAACATCCAGATAAGCGTTTCTCACCTCCAAAAAGGTTTAACATTCTTTATCCTATGGGGGAAATTTTTTTTTTTAAAGAAATGGAGCCTGCCTGCGGTAGTTGCGGCTATTTCTTGTGTAAATAAAAACCTGACATGTCCGGTGGATAATGTACAAGGGTTTAAAAGATCCTTCTGAGAGGAAGTTGAATTCCTCCTTCCTTTTGGCCGGCTCAATTACCCAACCTGCAGTAGCAGCAGTCGGTATGTGTCAGGTCATCAGCCAACAGGTAAAGCAGGGGCTGAAGGAACTGCCTTCAGAGCAGGCTAGAAATTGGGAAAATTTGCCTAAAGCCTTATGCTTCACAGTGGATGCCATGAGAGATTCTATCATACAGGCATCACGCCTTACACTCCAGCTGGTACAGATGCGCAGAGTACTTTGGCTTAAGCATTGGTCAGCGGAGACCCCATGCAAAAAGCTGTTGGCAAGTTCCCGTTCCATGGCGAACGCCTATTTGGGGAAGATTTAGAAAAATATATACAGAAGATATCAAGTGGTAAAACGACTTTTACCTGAGAGAAAGAAAAACAAGAGATCTTGTTTTAAACGCTCTCTCTCCCCAGCTCCCGGGAAATCTGACTCCAACCAGTGGCGGCGGCCTGTTTTAGCCGCCCACAAAAGCCAAGGGGCAAGCTCAGAAGAACAAGAAGCCGTGGGGTGCAAGAGCTAATAAGCAAGCCCCCAAAGCCTCTCAGTGAAGGGGCGCCCCCGCTCGGCCGAGTGGGAGGAAGGCTTTGTCAGTTCTGAGCGACTTGGTGGTCAGAAATCCAGGACATTTGGGTAGTATCCACAATATCCTCAGGGTACAAACTGGAATTTCGAGAGATCCCACCTTCTCAATTCCGAGGTTCAAGACTCTCCAAGGATCCACAAAAAAGAGAATCCTTTTTCAAAAGTTTGAATCACTTAATGGCTCAAGGGGTAGTTACAGACGTACCCCAAAAAGAGCGAGGTTCAGGTTTTTACTCAAACCTCTTTGTGATTCCAAAGCCAAATGGAGATGTCAGACCCATCCTGGATCTAAAATCCCTAAATCGGTTCCTGAACGATCGCCATTTTCGAATGGAAACGATCCGATCCGTGGCCGCCACTTTAAAGGGCGAAAAATTCATGGCGCCCATAGATATCAAGGACGCACATTTACACATACCCATCCTCCCCGCTCACCAAAGATTCCTAAGGTTTGCGGTAGAAGATCGCCACTTTCAATTTGTGGCTCTGCCGTTTGGTGTAGCCACCGCGCCCATAGTATTCACAAAGGTGCTAGCTCCTCTGTTAGCAAACCTAAGAACACGGGGCATTGCGGTAACAGCCTATCTGGACGATCTACTAGTAATAGATCAGTCAAAGGACGGATTGGGTCACGCTGTACACACTACAGTAGGATACCTGGAGCATTTAGGATGGATTATAAATTTACAAAAATCCTCTCTCCAGGCCCAAAGAAGGATAGGGCACCTGGGCATGATCATAGATACAGCCCAAAACGGGGTATACCTGCCAGAACCGAAGATACAGTCTCTGAAAGACCTGATCCACAAGGTCAAAGCAAACAAGAGGCCGTCTATTCGCCTTTGCATGAGACTATTGGGAAAGATGGTAGCCTCCTTCGAGGCGGTCCCTTACGCCCAGTTTCATTCGAGACTACTTCAAGGCAATATTTTAGCTTCCTGGAACAGGAAGAGCCAAGCTCTGGATATACCCATGCGCCTGTCCTCACAAGTACGCCACAGCTTCGATTGGTGGCTAGAAGCCAGGAATTTACGGAAGGGAAAGTCCTTCCTCCCAGTGGCCTGGAAGGTGGTATCTAGGGATGCCAGCCTATCGGACTGGGGTGCAGTATTCGAGGAGGCTTCTACCCAGGGAACCTGGGCCAAGACTCAGGGGATCCTGCCCATCAATGTGCTAGAGATCCGGGCGGTATATCTAGCCCTCAAAACCTGGACATACAGGTTACAGGGCTACCCAGTTCGGGTTCAATCCGACAATGCTACTGCAGTAGCTTACATCAATCACCAAGGAGGCACCCGCAGTCGGGCAGCCCAAAGAGAGGTGAACCGGATCCTGGCATGGGCAGAAGAGCATGTACCTTGCCTTTCTGCAATCTTCATTCCAGGGATGGAAAATTGGCAAGCAGACTACCTGAGTCGTCAGCAGCTGCTACCAGGGAGTGGTCTCTTCACCCCGAGATCTTTCAGGCCATATGTCTGAGATGGGGAAACCCAGATGTAGACCTGCTAGCTGCCAGGTTCAACAAGAAATTGGACAACTTTGTGTCCAGAACGAGAGATCCTCTAGCCTACGGGACAGACGCTCTAATAATACAGACGCTCTAATAACTCCATGGAATCAGTTCTCACTGATCTAGGCATTCCCTCCGATCCCTCTTCTACAAAGACTGCTTCGCAGGATCAAGGAGGAGGGAATACCAGTAATCCTAGTGGCCCCAAACTGGCCCAGGAGGCCTTGGTACGCCGAGATTGTAAAAACGGCGATAGGAAGGCCCTGGAAGTTTCCACTCTGACATGACCTGCTGTCACAGGGTCCAGTATTCCACCCTTCCTTACAAAGGCTAAAGTTGACGGCCTGGCTGCTGAGACCCACATTTTTAAAAAGAGAGGGGTCTCTGGTCCGGCTCTTTCTACGCTCATTAATGCTAGAAAGCCAGCCTCCAGACTCATCTATCAGAGAGTCTGGAGAGCATACGTTTCCTGGTGTGAATCCAGATGTTGGAATCCTCAGAAGTATGAAATAAGTAGGATTCTTGTTTTTTGCCAGTTAGGAGTGGATATGAATTTAGCCCTTAGCACCATCAAAGGGCAAATATCGGCTCTATCAGTCTTCTTTCAGAGACCATTGGCATCTCACTCCCTAGTTCGGACATTCATTAAGGGGGTACTGAGGATAAATCCTCCAGTTAGGACTCCCTTGTGTCCATGGGATTTGAATTTGGGTTTGTCAGTGTTGCAAAAGCAACCTTTTGAACCTATTCGCCATATTCCTTTAATTATATTAAGTAGGAAGTTGGCCGTTCTGATTGCTATAGCTTCTGCTAGGAGAGTATCAGAGCTAGCAGCTCTTTCTTGTAAAGAGCCTTATCTAATTTGTCACAAGGACAAAATCGTACTACGACCCCATCCGGCTTTTCTACCCAAGGTGGTGTCGGCTTTTCACTTGAATCAAGACATTGTTCTGCCTTCCTTTTTTCCAAACCCGCGGACGGCGGGGGAAAAATTATTACACTCTCTAGATCCAGTGAGAGCGGTAAAGGTGTATCTGCAAGCAACCGCTCAGATACGTAAAACAGATGTTTTGTTTATTTTACCAGATGGGCCCAAGAAGGGCCAAGCGGTATCAAAATCCACCATTTCCAGGTGGATTAGACAAGTAATTATTCAAGCTTATGGTTTAAAGAACAGGACTCCTCCTTTTCCTGTTAAGGCGCACTCTACCAGGGTGATAGGTGCTTCATGGGCAGTGCACCACCAGGCTTCGATGGCTCAGATCTGTAAAGCTGCAACTTGGTCTTCAGTCCATACATTTTCCAAATTCTATCAAATAGATGTGAAAGGACATGAGGATTCCGCCTTTGGGCGAAGTGTGCTGCAGGCAGCAGTATAGGGCTTCTGGTCCGCAAGCGGCCTGTTTTGATCTGTGTCTCCCCCCCTTCATATGAGCATTGCTCTGGGACGTCCCATTATGTAATGACTAGCTCTGTGTCCCGTGGTGTACGATAAAGAAAATAGGATTTTTATAACAGCTTACCTGTAAAATCCTTTTCTTGGAGTACACCACGGGACACAGAGGTCCCCCCCTTCTTATGGGAACCTTACTGCTTTGCTACAAAACTGAGGTACTTCCCTGATGGGAGGGGTTATATGGAGGGGAACTGTCTTCCATTGGTTGTGCCAGTGTCCAATCACCGCTGGTGACCCTTAACCCATTATGTAATGACTAGCTCTGTGTCCCGTGGTGTACTCCAAGAAAAGGATTTTACAGGTAAGCTGTTATAAAAATCCTATTTTGCGTTTTGGGTTGTAACATGACAAAATGTGGAAAATTTCAAGGGGTATGAATACCTTTTCAAAGCACTGTATGTATGCGGTTAATGTTTTTCTTTCTTTTTTTCCTTACTCTTTTTTATGTTGTCACTTTGTAAGTGGCCTATTTAAAAATGTAATAAAAAGAATATAAAAAAAATAAAAAATAACGAGCAGGCTTTGCTGATAATAAAAACCAAATCAACCTGGATATGTTATTCCAATTCCATGCCACTCTAGTTTCCTCAACAGAGATCTAAGATGTTTGAGCTCAGGCAGGGCCAGTCTATCAGTGCATCAGCCTCTAGCTCTGGCTCAGACCCAGATTTTCGGGCAAGCTCGAGTCCATTCATATTGGAGGAATCCCAATTTTGCAGATGTCTCAGTGGCACTTTTGGTCAGGCGGCAGTAAGAGTTCCTGGTGAAGTATACTTCTATAGTGAGTTTGGATGTGCTTTATTGATCTGCTGAAAATGTGACTGACAAGAGAGGATATATTGCCTTAGACATACCTCAGACATGAAATATAAACAAGGCATATTCTTCTATAGTAGGGGAAAATTAAAATCAATAAGTGTCATTTCTGTCTGTTGCTTCGTTTTGACCAGTTTTCCTGACACCATGAGAAAAATGGTGACAGAGGAGGGAGCTCCAGCTGATTGACAGCCTCAGCTCTGTTACTGTGTCTCTTCCCTTCAATCAGCTCTCGGACTTCTCCTCACTGAGCTCTGCAGTATGTAACTTCAGCTCTCTGCCCCCTTTTTTTCTGGACTCTCAAACAAGCTTATAAATTCAGCACTTGAATCTACAGATGTAGAGAAGACTTCAAATAGACAGTTACAACTTATGTAGGAGGATTTGTTTTATCTCTGTGCATCACCTGAGGATAAGGTTTACAACCATTTTAAGTTACCTGAAAAAGTCTGAAAAAAATCAGACAGTTTATTTTATGTAATTTAAACATTAGCATTCAAACAAATCAAGACTGGATTACCAGCGTTTAGGAACAAGACTTATGTACTTCAACTGCAAATCAGCAGAAAAGGGCAAATTGATATAAGCTCCTACTATAAAAAGAAAACATTCCAAATATTTCTGAACGCAGTTGTTAATGCAGCAAAAAAAAAGAAAAAAAAGAAAAGAGAAATGTGTATGGTCACTTTCATGCTTATGGAAGTGCACCTGTGAAATATCTTGCATAAAATCTCTTGGAAATGGTTGAAAAGCTTAGACATTTATTTAGCACTTTTTTTCTAAAATATGTTGGATTTAACATTCTTTATGTGCATTGTAAATCACAAGGAAGGAACATTTGATAGAAGTGTCATTATCATACTACTGAATGTTTTGTTTAGCCTTCACGCCGACCGTACACAAATATGCACTGGACTGGGCTTTTTTCCATGGGGCTGCATATTCGTGTATCTTCCTTTGTGCTGGGAGCACGCCAGCACAGAGACCAGGGTCTCATGGAGAGCCCCGAACCCTGTACTAACGATTGGGACCCAAATCTCCAGATTCAGGTTTACCTGATTGCTGTGATAGCCTCTGATTGATCAGTCATTGTAAAGCCCGCCCCCATGTTTTCTTTCTTTGTGAATGGAGGAGAGAGATACTTAGTATCTCTCTTTTTCCTTGCAGAGAAAAAAATGCGTGTAAAGAAAATTAAAATAATAATAATAAAAATAAAATAAATAGTGCCAGGGTTAGTGTTTGTGTTTTTGTTTTTTTTTTAGTATCAGTGTCAGGAAGGGCTCATTTACACTTCCGCTTCAACACACATTAACGGCTAGTTTACACTTGCTTCAAAACAAGGCTTCGAACAGGCTTTGATAAAGCTCTCTGAATGCTAGTCAAAGCTCATGTCACTAAATAAAATGGTTAGCTTACAGTCCTGTTTACACCTTGCTTTTGCTTCAAAAATTATACCCCATGTCGCTTTAGTGGGGTTTTAAAGCCTCCATAGAAGTCTATGGCAAAGCTTGCTTGAAACCCCACTGAAGCCCTACCGAAGCCTCATCCAAGTCTCATCGAAGCCCTATAAAGTCCCATCGAAGCTCCACCAAAGCCTCATTGAAGCCCCACCGAGGCACCAAACAAAAGCAAGGTGTTAACAGGACTGTAAGCTAACCATTTTATTTAGTGACAGGAGCTTTGACTGGCGTTCAGAGAGCTTTAACAAAGCCTGTCCAAAGCCTTGTTTTGAAGCAAGTGTAAACTAGCACTTAGGGGCTAGTTTACATTGCCTTGGACACGCTTTGTTAAAGCTCTCTGAATGCTAGTCAAAGCTCCTGTCACTAAATAAAATGGTTAGCTTACAGGCCTATTTACACCTTGCATTTTGCTTTGCTTTGCTTCAAGAATTATACCCCATGTAGCTTTAGTGGTGCTTCAAAGCGTCTTCAAAGCCCCCATAGAAGTCTATGGCAAAGCTCGCTTGAAGCACCTAAAGCTTTTGAGAGGCTTTAATTCAGCTTTAGATTTGCTTTGAAGAATTTAAATTGCAGGTATGAGATATCCACACACACACACTGCACCTGCCAAGCTTCAACAAAGCTTCAAAAGATCATCACCAAAGCATCATTGAAGCCTCACCGAAGCATCACTAAAGCTTCATCGAAAACACATCATAAAAGCATGTTGAAGTGGTAGGCACTTTAATGTGTGTTGAAGCTGAAGCAAGTGTAAATGAGCCCTTAGTGTCTTTAGGTAGAAAAAAAGCAAAATGGGCACTATTGTTTTTGGGCTGTACTACATAGTATCGCTGCGATCGTCAGGAGCAGGAGAATTTCATTTGGGTTGTTCTTTGGTGGAAGGTTATGGTAGTAGCAAAAAACGTACAGATAAAAAATAATTTTTTTTTTTTTACTATTTTGGGGCAGTTTTCCTTTGATAATAATAAAAAACAAACAATAAAAAGATATCCATTACCATTTACCACCAAAAGAAGGCCCAACCTGTCCTGAAAAAAACACAGTATAATCCACCTGGATGCACAAAATAGTTGTGATGATATTTACAGTTTTACTAACACATCTCAAAAATTGTGCTTAGGAATTTAGGTTCGTTTTACCCTTAGGCATGAAGGGGTTAATGATACTTTAGGAGATACCTACGCATTCTGTGCCCACCACTGATTTTTCCAGTGTGCTAAGCTTATTCTACCAGAATAAAAAAAATTCTATCCTGCACCTTTTCTAAGTGCTTTTAGCACAATAAGGAATATATTCCCTCACTCTCCTTACCAGCTTGTATGCTTGCTCCAGTTACTGCGGTTTTGATGGTTCCGGCCTAAAAAACACAAATAATAATTAACAAATTATCTTTTGAGTGTTGAAACATATATACTAACTCTAATATATTGTATATTCTAAACATTTACAAAAGTTTAACCACTTAAGCCCCGGACCATTTCGGGCCATTAGGACCAAGCCTGTTTTTGGGATTCGGCACTGCGCTGCTTTAACTGTAAATTGTGCGGACATGCAATGTTGTACCCAAATGAAATTTGCGTCCTTTTCTTCCCACAAATAGAGCTTTCTTTTAATGGTATTTGATTGCCTCTGCGATTTTTATTTTTTGCGATATAAATGGAAAAAGAACGAAAATTTTGAAAAAAAAAAGATATTTTCTACTTTTTGTTATAAGAAAAATCGAATAAACTCAATTTTAGTCATACATTTAGGCCAAAATGTATTCAGCCACATGTCTTTAGTAAAAAAAATGTCAATAAGCGTATATTTATTGGTTTGCGCAAAAGTTATAGCGTTTACAAACTAGGGTACATTTTCTGAAATTTACACAGCTTTAAATTTATGACTGCCTATCTCATTTCTTGAGGTGCTAAAATGGCAGGGCAGTACAAAACCCCCCCAAATGACCCCATTTTGGAAAGTAGACACCCCAAGGAAATTGCTGAGAGGCATGTTGAGCCCATTGAATATTTTTTTTTTGTCCCAAGTGATTGAATAATGACAAAAAAAAAAAAAAAAATTACAAAAAGTTGTCACTAAATGATATATTGCTCACACATGCCATGGTTATATGTGGAATTGCACCCCAAAATACATTCTGCTTCTTCTCCTGAGTACGGGGATACCACATGTGTGGGACTTTTTAGGAGCCTAGCCACGTACGGGACCCCGGAAACCAAGCACCGCCTTCAGGATTTCTAAGGGCGCAAATTTTTGATTTCACTCCTCACTACCTATCACAGTTTCGAAGGCCAGAAAATGCCAAAATAGCACAAAACCCCCCCAAATGACCCCATTTTGGAAAGTAGACACCCCAAGCTATTTACTGAGAGGCATGTTCAGTCCATGGAATATTTTATATTTTGCCACAAGTTGCGGGAATATGACAAACTTTTTTTTTTTTTGCACAAAGTTGTCACTAAATGATATATTGCTCACACATGCCATGGGCATATGTGAAATTACACCCCAAAATACATTCTGCTGCTTCTCCTGAGTACGGGGATACCACATGTGTGGGACTTTTTGGGAGCCTAGCCGCGTACGGGACCCCAAAAACCAAGCACCGCCTTCAAGGTTTCTAAGGGCATAAATTTTTGATTTCACTCCTCACTACCTATCACAGTTTTGAAGGCCATAAAATGCCAAGATGGCACAAAACCCCCCCAAATGACCCCATTTTGGAAAGTAGACACCCCAAGCTATTTGCTGAGAGGCATGTTGACCCCATTGAATATTTTTTTTTTTTGTCCCAAATGATTGAATAATGACAAAAAGAAAAAAAAAATGTACAAAAAGTTGTCACTAAATGATATATTGCTCACACATGCCATGGTTATATGTGGAATTGCACCCCAAAATACATTCTGCTGCTTTTCCTGAGTACGGGGATACCACATGTGTGGGACTTTTTGGGAGCCTAGCCGCGTACAGGGCCCCAAAAACCAAGCACTGCGAACGCTGCAGTTATGTGTGTTGTGTTTGGTAAGTGACAGTGATCGATCGATACTGCACTTGGGTGGGCTGGGCTGGGCTGGGCGGAGGGGCTAAACGCAGGCGCTAGCAGGTATCTGGGCTGATCCCGCTAACACTGCGTTTTTGGGAACCCTAAACCGCTGGGGATGCTAGTATAGATCTGATCAGATCTGATCAGATACTATACCACTAAGGGGGGTGTATGCTTTGCGCGTGGGTGTTAGCGTTACTGTCACTAACCTAACACTGCCTGGGGCGACGCAGACCCTCTCTGGCGCTAAAACCTAATTGATCTCACCCGCCGGGCGATCAGGGGGGTTAAACCTTTATTGGGTTATATACGGCGGGTGCCCTGATGCTATAAAAAGCAAACTAATCAACCAGCGTCACCCGTAACCTTTATATGGTGATCACTGGTGAAAGGGTTAACTAGGGGCAATCAGGGGGTTAAAACCTTTATTAGGTTAAATATGGGGGTACCTGACACTATATAAAAACCTGACGGGTAACCTAAATAACTAAATAACTTACTGGCTAACCAGTGACACCAGTGACGCTTATACGGCGATCACTGGTGAAAGGGTTAACTCTAGGGGCAATCAGGGGGTTAAAATAATATATGGGGGTACCTGACACTAATAAAAACCTGCGGCGAACCTAAAAAAAAATAACTGCCTATCTAAAACACCAGCGACACGAATACAGCGATCGGAAAAACAATCGCTTAGTGACGCTGAAGTTAGGGGGTGAAAGGGTTACCTGGGGGGTGATCAAGGGGTTAAACCTTTATTAGGGGGGGTTAGGGGGCTACCCTGGACCTAAAGGGGCCTAATCCTAACTGCCCTGCAACTTTTTACAATCACAGATGACACTAAATGCAGTGATCAGTAAAATAAATGATCACTGCAATCAGTGACACTGTGATTGGGGGCTTTGGGGTGACCTGGGGGGTGATCTGGGGGTGACTGGGGGGTGATTTGTGTGCCTATGTGTACCTACGTGTCAGTGGACTGTTGGTGCACTAACCTGCTTCTTCTCTGCTCGGCGCCGGGAACGGAAAGACCGCGGCGAGGGAGATGACATCACTTCCTCCAGCCTTGTTTACATTACATGGCGGAGGAAGCATTTTCATTGGCCGGGAGCGATCGCGAGGGGGGGGGCGGAATCGAGCGCCCCCCCCTCATGCCTGATCGCTCCCGAACACTTAACGGCCGCTCACTGCAGTGAAGGGGGGTCCGGATGGACCCCCCAACTGCACAAAGGCGATCACGTAGATCTACGCGATTCTGCCTGTCCGTGCCATTCTGCCGACGTAAATCGGCGGTGGGCGGTCGTTAAGTGGTTAAAGGGACAAAATTATACCACCAAACCTTTCACACTAAAAAGTGAAGTGACAGTAAATCCTGAACTGAACCCTCTCTCCCCACATTGGGGTAGTAGTTTAGCGGATTGTTTTTTTTTGGTTTTGTGTTCTATATGTTGTATGAGCATGAGACCTGTTGGTCTTGCCCCTGCATGGGCTACAGCTGTATGTAAAACTGAAAATTCAATAATAAAAAAAAAAAAGTGAAGTGACAAGTTACTTTGAACACAAATGCCACATCCCTCTTGTCCACTATTTATACACACCACTCCATCTCTATTATGACCTGATACTCATGATAGATGGCAGTAATGCAATCTGAAAGTAAAACAGTGAGGTGGAACTTACCAGAACTGCAGTGGTTGGTACACTGGTGCCAACTGGACTGGCAACTACCGCCTGTGGCTGCTGGACAACTTGTGTTTGGACCACTTGTTGCTGAGGCTGTGCTTGGGCAGGCTGAACAGCTGGAGCTGATGGTTGTTGACCATTCTGGAGTGGCTGTTGCGGAGCCTGTGGACCAGCTTGCTGCTGTGCCCTGTGGTGTTGCTCAACTAATGCCTAAAATAGAAATGTTCTCAATGTGCTTCTGGATGCATTAGGATTCAATCCAATACATTGTCATTTAGAGGAACAGTTCACCCATAAATGGTGTTGTATGGCAACATGGTTTAATATCATATTTCTGGAGTTTCACTTCCTGGTTAATACAGCCAGGTGGCCTAAGTTGGAAGTTGCAAGTTGACCCAGCAGGGTGTTCTTAACAAGGAATCATGAATGAATGAATTAATCGCAGGCCTCCTGATGGAGGTATAGGTTTAGAGGAAGACCCCCTGAAGAGATGCGAATTCAAATGTCCTGTTACATAACAGCAAAGGGCCAACAGTCACTGAAGATGACCCGGGTCACATAGCTATGATACATAGACGAATGCTGCCCCTAGAGGCTAATACAGCAGGATGGACAGAAATATAATATATATTAAGGACTGCCTAACTACTTGGATTCGTCAGAAACCTAGATGGGCTGGCAATAGGGGTTGGGTCTGGAAGGTGTATGATTGGAGTTTAAAAGTGCTCACCGAAGGGAAATCACTCTCTTGGCTCTCTTGCCTCATGGCTCTCTCTTGCTTCTATTAGCCTCAGGGCTCTCTCTTGCCATTTTGAGCCCAGCTGACGAGACAATATCTAGAGGACAACCTTACGTAATGTATTATTGATGTTTTTTGTATTTTATATGCTCTGTAGTATTTACCTTTAGCGTTTTTATGTTAGCATTTGCTATTTTCTTGGGAAATAAGACGTTGTTTTACTAAGCAGTGTGTTTGTTTTCATAGCTAACCTAATATCATTGTAGTATCACTAGTGATTATAGCAGAGCTTTGGTAGTCTACCTAAATATAGGAATATACAAGTTAATACATGTATGGAATAAATAGAGGGAATCCACAACCACCCGGGTAATATTTAGTTCAATATTTATTTCAAGTCGTATGTCACTTTTCGGCAGACATCAGTGGGGCTGAATCAATCTGCTGACTTTCTCATTTCCGGTATCAATTTCACAGAGATTTAGTCTCTGGTGTTAGCTATAGTTTTTTAAAGCCAATGGGTGACTGAATCAATGTACACCCCTAATCTAAATATAAATTTTGTAAGGAATGAACTTTTGATGTGTCCATAACAAGCAAGCATATAACGTATGATACAGTGTACAATACAAAGTAGAGGTAATATTCTTCAAATTAACCTTATAACATATTAAAAACAAATATAGCAACTAGAAAATGCTCAAATACATTGTGTAGTTATGAACTGCAAACGAGGCAAAATTCCCCTTGCACAGTAGACAAATGTACTGCCGAAAAATTTGTTCATTTTTGTTTCATTTGTTTTTTTAGCTTTTTTCGGAAATTCAGGAAAATTCGAAGATTCGGAAATTCGAAAACTTTCGAATTCTTAATTTCTCGAATTTCGAATACCAGAATGTTCGAATTTAGAATCTTTGAATTTCCGATTTTTGAATTTTCGGATTTTTGAATTTCTGAATTTCGAAATGTTCGAATTCCCGAAATTTTAATTTTTTAATTTCTGAAATTTCAAACTTCCGAAATTTCGAAAATTACGAATTTTCACATTTCCGAATTTTTCAATTTCGTAAATTCGAAATGTCGTAAATTCGGAAATCCAAAAATTCGGAAATTTCGGAATTAACCAATTTGTCAAAATTTGTTAAAAAACTAATTCTAGACTAAATGAATTGCACATGTCTATTGCACAGCTTTAGTGTGTGTAAAGATGTTTTAGCATGCAGTATACCTTCTTCTCTTTGGCAATCCGCTCAGCTCGGAGAGAAGCCACTTGGATAGGTGGCAGAGGTTTATCATAACTGATTCCACTGAAAATAGAAACTATTTATGTACACAATATGTAGATAAATTCTTCAAAAATTTACACGTGTTTTTTAACAAACCTAATGTACAGAGATATCAAAAATGATAGTGACATACACACACACAAACACACAGGCTGAACTGGATGGACTAGTGACTTTATAGAAACCTTTCAACAATGTAACTATGTACAAAATAAAAAACGTATGACAAAAACTTCTATAAACTGTCAGAAAATATTTTATATATTGCATTAAATCTAATAAGCCATATGGCCACACATGTACTTCTTACGGGCCTGCAGAGCAACTCATAAACACCTAATAAACAAAACTTGTGATGAGGCCTGGGTCATCTTCTGTATTTTCATTTTTTTGTTCCAATTTTCTTTAACATACTCAAAGTGTATGTATTTGCATGCTTCTGAAAAAGCAGGCCTTTTCTACATATTCATATTTGGTTATATGTTTTTATTTTTTTGTATGTACAAAATTATAAATTTTTGTGTTTGTCTTTACATAACATTTAAATTATACACTGTACTTGAATAATTCTACAGAAAATGAATTTTTAAACATGAAAAAATTAAGATTTACAGCAAATAAACAGCAAGTGGCAATTATGAGCTTTTTTGATCGATTTACCTTTCTGTTAAAACGGAAGCATGTTTTGGGTTCTTCTGAAATGGATTCATTCCCAATCTGAAGTGGTCAAAGTTAAACAAAAAAGGGAGCATGTTAAAATAAAAGTATGTTCTTTACATTATTTTTATCCTGTGCAGAGTACAAGTGTCACAAGTTATATCTATAGGCATTTTAAAAGGAGAAAGTTTCGCTTTTTCTATCGTATTTACTGAACAACCAGGCCTGGACTGGGACAAAAAATAGGTCTGGGCATTTTAGACTGAGCAGCCCATTACATATTTACCCTTCCTCCTTCTGAAGCATCCGGCGGGAGAGGCGAGCAGGGTACCGGCAGAGCTGCGGGGGGGTAAGGGGAGCCAGGGAAAGAGCGCGGGGGGGGGGGGGCAAAGAGCATAGGTTGGCGGGAAAGTATGGGGGGGGAGAACATGGGGGGTGTAGAGAGCATGGGGGGGCCAGAAAGCATTGAGGGGGGCGAAAAGCACGGGGGGGCTGGAGAGCACTGGGGGGAGCGGAGAGCACAGGAGGGGCTGGAGAGCACAGGGGGGGCCGGAAAGCACTGGGGGTGGCAGAGAGCACACGTTAAAGTATATTTTTTAGAACTGAGGACTAGTTAGAGCGAAGTTCCGTCCCCCCCCCACGGAAAAATTAAAAGTCAGCAGCTACAAATACTGTAGCTGCTGACCTTTATTATTAGGACACTTATCTGTTCAGCGATCCTGCGATGTTGGCGCCCCAGCCTGCTCTCAGGTGCTACTGCCGCTATTTGTGATAAGGAAACCGGCAGTGAAGCCGTGCTTTGCTTTATAACTGGCCTAGCGGTGGAGGAAGGAGGAGGGGGGGGGGGGCGAACGTCCATATTAACCAATTAAGCCCCGGACCATTTTGTTGTTAAAGGACCAGGCCCCTTTTTGCGATTCAGCACTGCGTCGCTTTAATTGACAATTGCACGGTCGTACAACGTGGCTCCCAAACAAAATTGATGTCCTTTTTTTCCCACAAATATAGCTTTCTTTTGGTGGTATTTGATCACCTCTGCGGTTTTTATTTTTTGCGCTATAAACAAAAATTTTGAAAAAAATGCAATATTTTTTACTTTTTGCTATAATAAATATCCCCAAAAAATATATAAAAAAAACATATTTTTTCCTCAGTTTAGGCCGATACGTATTCTTCTACATATTATTGGTAAAAAAAAAAAAAAAATCAAAAAAAAAAATCGCAATAAGCATTCATTGATTGGTTTGCGCAAAATTTAGAGCGTCTACAAAATAGTGAATAGTTTTATGGCATTTTTATTAATTTTTTATTTTTTTATTTTTTACTAGTAATGTCGGCGATCAGCGATTTTTGTCGTGACTGTGACATTATGGCGGATATATCGGCCACTTTTGAAAATGCACTGATTACTGTGAAAAATAGGATTTTTGTACTCACCGTAAAATCATTTTCTCTGAGTTCATGGACGGACACAGCAGCAATCTTGACAAAGTGGGTATTCAGCCTTCAATCAGGAGAGGACTAGGTAGAAATAGGTTAAATGTTTAAACACATCAAGAAAACTGTACAGTACCGCCCCGGGGGCAGTCCCTCTAGGTACAACCCCTCTCCCTGCATCATGCATCTCAGTTTGTCAAAAAGCAGTACAAACATAGAAAAGGAGGGGTGGGTGCTGTGTCTGTCCATGAACTCAGAGAAAAGGATTTTACGGTGAGTACAAAAATCCTATTTTCTCTTTCGTTCATGGACGGACACAGCAGCAATCTTGACAAAGTGGGACGTCTCAAAGCAGTGTCAAAAAACGAGGGGTGGGAACAGCATTAAAACAAACTTCACCCCAAAACAAAATAGAGCTCCTCAACGGAGGAGTTGCAACTTTTAAACAGCCGTCTGCAAAACCCAGCGCCCGATGGAAGAATCCGAAGATGCACTCACATCAACCTCGTAAAATTTTGTGAAAGTGTGAACGGACGACCAGGTCGCCGCCTTACACACCTGGGAAACAGACACTTGGTGTCGGAAAACCCAGGAGGCACCTATTACCCTGGCCGAATGCGCCATGACCGGAAAGGGAGGCATAAGCCTGGATCAAGATCTGCCTGATCCATCTAGAAATGGTGGCCGACGAGGCCGCCAGGCCCTACTTAGGACCAGCTACCGAGACAAACAGTGAGTCCGACCTCCGGAACGGAGCAGTAGCAGACAGGTACACTCGCAGAGCCCGGACAATGTCCAAGTAATGCAACACCGCCTCTTTATGATGCGACGGATGAGGACACAAGGATGGAAGTGCAATATCCTCATTGGGATGAAATGCTGACACAACTTAGGAAGAAAAGAAGGCTGCGGACGCAGCACTACCCTTTCCTTGTGGAAGACCAGAAATGGAGCCTTGCAGGACAAGGCTGCCAACTCAGAAACACTTCTAACTGACGTAATAACCACCAGGAAGACCACTTCCTGAGAAAGCGTTAGTAAGGGAATATCCCTATGTTCACAAACGGTGGCTTCTCAAGCACCGAGAGGACCAGGGACAAGTCCCATTGAGGTAGTGGAGGACGGACCGGAGGGGCCACACGTCGAACCCCCTGTACAAACATACTCACCAGAGAGTAAGCCGCCAAGGGTCTTCGAAGAAGACAGCCAAAGCAGAAAACTGCCCCTTAAATGTACTTAAGGCAAGCTTTTGGTCCACCTCACGCTGTAAGAACAGCAGGACCCTGGAAACCGAAGAAGTACGAGGATGCCACTTCACCGCTTCACACGTGACGTAGAGATGTCAGCCTTCCAGGTGCAATGGTAAATCTTCCGAGAGGATGACCTTCATGCCCTCAACATGGTAGAAAACACAGAATCCGACAGGCCTCGGTCCCGTAACACCTGGCTTGCAACAGCCATGCCGTTAAAACCAGCAACTGTAAAGCAGGTTGAAGTAAGGGACCTTGTGACAGAAGGTCCTCTCACAGTGGCAGACGCCAGGGAACTGCCCGCACCAGACACACTAGGTTGGCGTACCAGGGACGCCGAGGCCAATCCGGAGCAATCAGGATCATTGGGATCCCTTCGACCTCCACTCTGCGAGGCAGATAGGAAAGAAGTTTTAAGGGAGGAAAGGCATAGATTAGCCGATACCGACCCCACGGTGCCCCCAATGCGTCTGTCGCGTCTGCCCAGGGGTCCTTTGACCTGGCCACGAACCTCAATACTTTCCAATTGAGACGAGAAGCCATGATGTCCACGTCTGGCGTGCCCCATCTCCGGTGAATGAGATGAAACACATCCGGGTATAGAGACCATTCTCCCTGGTCCAGCACCTGGCGACCCAGGAAGTCCGCTTGCCAGTTTTCCACGCCCGGAATGTATATGGCCGAGAAGTGAAGTGAGTGACCACTGAAGCTGCCGCCGCGCTTCTTGTTTCACCTTCGCAGAGAGGCACAGCCTGATCGCCCGGAGTTCCAGGACATTGATCGGCAGGCAGGATTCCTCCGGAGACCAGCGACCCTGGGTCGACTGAACCCCCAAGACTCCCCCCCAACCGGTAAGGCTGGCGACTGTCGTGATCACCGTTCAGTGAAAGGAAGGAACGACTTCCCGGACAGAAGTGCCGGTGATGTCAGCCACCAAACCAGGGAAGACCCGACCAGGTGGCTCATCCGGATTTGACAATCCAGGGACGATGGGCACTTGTCCCATCTGGACAGAATTCCCTTCTGCAACACTCGCGTGTGAACTTGAGCATACGGTACCGCCTCGAAGGAGGCTACCATGAGACCCAGGACCCGCATGCAAGAATGGAGTGACCAGCTCTGGGATGTCAACCGCCGCACCGCAGTCCGAAGAGTCTGTAGCTCTATCACCAGGAGAAACACCCTCGCCACTGAGTAGTCCAGAATCAACCCCAGGAATTCCAACCTTGAGTCAGTACCAAAACCGACTTCTGAGTGTTCAACACCCAACCAAAGTCTCGGAGGGTCTGGCAGGCCATAAACACACTCCCACTAATTCTGAGCTTGAAGCAGCCCTCAGAAGATCGTCCAAGTAGTCCATGATAGCGATGCCACGCTGCCTTAGCAGGGCCAGAATCGTAGCGAGCACCTTGGTGAACACCCTTGGTGCCAGGGAAGTACCTTGCAAACCCACTGGTCGTGATCAGAGATGTCCACCGAGCAACAAATTCGCAAAGACGTCCCCCCCGCCCGAGAGATGGACGGGGGCAGACTTATATGCGGACGCAGAATCGTCCGCAGGCTTGTTGGGTTTGCGAAACCAGGGACACTACTGTCCCTCAGCAGGTGTTTTATCGGCCTGGGGACGTTTACCTGCAGCACTGGGCAGACGGAAAAAACGCTTGTGTGCGGTGAAGGAGGGTCCTTGCCTACGGCGAGGCTCCTTACTCTTTTTGGCTTGTGGGAGCAGCGTGCTCTTGCCTCCTGTGGCATCCTTGATAATGTCATCCAGAGAGGCACCAAAAAGTCTGTCGCCCTCAAAGGGCAAATCCATCAGGGCCCTCTCGGAAGATTGGTCCGCAGACCAACACTTTTAGCCAGATCAGGTGGCGTAACACCACCGCATAGACCGAGGCTCTGGACAGCAGAGGAATCGTATTTAAGTCTGACTCGCAGACAAACTTAAGGCCTTGTACCAACTGGTCGGCCAAAGTCACCCCGTCCAGGGGAGCCTGACGTGCCTTTAACCCCTGGAGCAGCATTTTTGCCCACTCCGTAAGTGTCTGAGACACCAGGGCCCCAGCCACCGCTGGACGCACTGCTGAGCCCACCACCATGTATAGGTGGCGGGCGATTGCCTCAGCTTTCTTGTCCGCAGGATCCTTAAAAAAAGGAGCCCCTTCCACCGGAATAGTGGTCACCTTGTTAAGTCTGAACACAGGAGGGTCCACTATTGGGGGAGAGGTCCCTCTTTTCAGGAAACTCTTCTCAAAAGGGTAACGGACCGCCAAATTTTTTGGGGCCGAAAACACCTTCTGTGGTTTTTCCCAATCCTTGTACAAAAGCTTATCAAGATAAGATGCACAAGGAAACACCTTGGCAGTGCGGGCCAGCTTACGAAACCCGAAGGGGACCGATATCTCTGCCACATCCGCAGAATCCTCCATCTTTAGCATATCACGCACTGCGGTGATCAGACCACTTACTAGAGCCATCTTTTGTGCGCTGACCCGGACTCGGAGACATCCTCACTGTCCGACCGGTCGCGGTCCTCGTCCCCTGACGCATCAGAACCAGGGCCATCAGCCGTAGCTGGGCCGGGCTCCGCCTCAGAGTTGTCCCTGGAAGATGGCAAGGGGAGGGAGGCGTTCTTTACTCCCCGTTTGCCCACGCGCTGCTTCCACCCTGGCAACAAAAGCTTCCAGGACCGCTGACATAGCGTCCACTGACACAGCAGGTGCAGGGGCACCAGTTGCCAACTCAGGTGTTACTGGGGAGGAGGCGTCCGCTTCCGACGCCATGCTGACCCACGCGCCTGACACCACCAGGGATGTAATGGTAAGTGTGACAGCAGGAAGGTAAAGTCACCTGGTTGCATCCAGGGGGGTAGGTATATTTCTCCCAGATTCAGGCTTTATGCCGACTTATACAACTAGGGAGAGAGTTGATGAAGCCCAGCTGAGGCTAGTGGGCTCATGGATGATTCATACCTCTAGGGAGAGTGCTGGGCGTCGTGCAGGCAGGGAGTTGATGAGACCAGCTGAAGCTTGTCAGCTCGTTTAAGGCCTCTATAAAAACTCCCAGCTTCATTAGGTGTTTGCTCATGCCTGGAACCAGACCTGTGTGGACTGTCTAGGGAGAGTGAACCCCTGTGCGGTGAGACAAAGCCTGTGTGGCTATTTGTTTGGACATTTACTAAACCAGGGACTTAGGGACTAGGACAGCACCAGGCTGATCCCAGTTGTTAGTTAGGGAAACCTGCATGTTTAGTCAGAGGTCAAGCTGACCAGGATTTATTTTGTTTATGTTTCTTTTTGCTTTGCTGTGTTTTTGTCACTGTAAATAGAGAAATAAACCGCACCTTTTGATCTTGAAAACCACAACCTCCGTCTGCTGGGCCTGTTTTTGTGTGGGGAGCCCATCCAGGGGGTCACACACACCCGCTACCGAGCTAACCCCCTCACAGTTGGTGGAGAACCAGTGGCAGTTTTTTTTTAAGCCAGCATGGAGGAGATACTGAAACAGCTGGCTCTAGCAAATGCCAATCAACAGCAGACAAATGCAGGTTTGCAAAAGAGCTTCGCAGCCCAGCAACAAGCCCAACAGCAATCTGAGGCCCGCTTCATAGACCTGTTGCAGAAGCAAGAGCAGAGACTACAACAACAGATGGAAGCAGTAATGCAGCAACGTCCGCAGACCAGTGAGGAAAGCCGTCCCACAAATACCGCGTCCTTTGGGGTGAGTCGTTTATTGACAAAAATGACTGGAGAGGATGATCCAGAGGTATTTTTGACCACATTTGAAAGGACTGCTGAAAGAGAAAAGTGGCCTGAGGAGCAGTGGGCTGGACTGGTGGCTCCTCTGTTAACTGGTGAATCGCAGAAAGCTTACTATGACCTAGAGCCTGACCAAGCAAAAGACTATGTGATGCTAAAAGCTGAAATATTGGCAAGGCTGGGTGTCACCCTGGCTGTCCGGGCTCAGCGTGTGCATAACTGGACTTTCCAGCTTGGAAAACCCCCCAGGTCTCAAATGTATGATCTCATTCACCTGAGCAGGAAGTGGCTACAGCCAGAGACTTTGTCCGCACTGGAGATTGTGGAACGTGTTGTGATGGATCGTTTCTTGAGAGCTCTTCCTACCGCCATTCAAAAGTGGGTAAGCCATGGAGACCCAGAAACGGCCGGCAAACTTGTGGATCGTGTAGAGAGATACTTGGCTGCAGAGAACCTGACGGCCTCTTCCAGAGACTCTCGGACTTTCCACCCTAAGACCAGACCATCCCCAGGGGCGGATAAGATGATTCCAAGGGGTGAGGGTGGAGAGAGTGAGAGGGTGGGAGCTCTGCCCAGGGTTTGGCGAGAACAGCCTGGGAAGTCGGGGGCTCAAGAGGCAGCCAAAAGGATTGTTTGCTACCGCTGCCGGCAAACGGGACATATTGCAGCAAATTGCCCGGTTGTGGAGGAACCCATGCAATGTGACTTTCTGACGGACAGACGTCAGTCGCTGTGTGCGACAGTCGCATGCACTGCCATTCGGGGAACTGAGAAACATTTATGCAAAATGTGTATTAATGGTAGAAATGTTGTGGTATTACTGGATTCAGGTAGCCTTGTGACCCTGATAAAGGCTGAATTAGTTAAAACAGAGGTCTCTGGGAATAGCAAGGTAGCTGTTATTTGTGTGCATGGGGACACCCGAGAGTATCCAGTGACTACAGTGTGTTTCAAGACCCCCAAAGGTACCCTCTCTCATCCAGTGGGGTTAGTATCTCAATTACCGCATGATGCCATTGTGGGAAGGGATTTTCCGAAGTTCTGGGAACTGTGGGATGATCCTGAGCCCCCCACTGGTGCCCCTATGTACCAGGAAGGTGATAGCCAGAACTCCTCTGAGAGTGGTGAGGACTCTCCAGAATTTCCCTTGTCAGTATTGGCAGGCGAGACTCAAGAAACTGGAGAGGAGCCCACCTCCTCAGACGAAAACCTACCGTCTGTGGAGTTTTCTGATCTTGAGGTTCACAGGGAAAATTTTGCCACAGAACAGTTAAAGGACCCCGCCCTAATAAAGGCACGGGAAAACGTAGTGGAAATAGATGGCGAGTTAGTGAACCCAGATAATACCTGCACTTACCCATACTTCAGCGTAGAGAAGGACCTACTGTATCGGGTGGCAAAAAGGGCAGAAGAAACCGTTGAGCAGCTTGTGGTGCCCAAACCTTACAGGAAGTTGGTGTTGGAGTTGGCCCATGGGCACATTCTTGGAGGTCATCTGGGGACAGAGAAAACCCGAGAGAGGGTATTACAGAGATTCTATTGGCCTGGGGTGATGAAGGACATAGAAAATTATTGTTCCTCCTGCCCTGTGTGTCAGAGGTCGGCCCCGATGCCACATTTCCGTAGCCCGCTGGTCCCTCTACCCATCATTGAGGTCCCGTTTGAGAGGATCGCAATGGATTTTGTAGGTCCTATAATCAAGTCCGCTAGGGGGCACCAGTACATATTAGTTATAATGGACTATGCCACCCGTTATCCAGAAGCGATCCCTCTCCGAAATACCTCGGCCAAAACCATAGCCAAAGAGCTATCTCTTGTTTTTAGCCGGGTGGGTATTTGTAAAGAACTGCTTACGGACCAAGGTACACCCTTTATGTCCCGGGTTATGAAAGAGCTGTGTAAATTGTTCAAAGTGACGCAATTGCGTACGTCTGTGTATCACCCCCAAACCGATGGGCTGGTTGAAAGATTCAACAAAACCCTAAAACAAATGTTGAAGAAAGTGGTGGATAGAGATGGAAAGGATTGGGACTGTCTACTTCCTTATTTGATGTTTGCTATTAGGGAGGTGCCCCAATCCTCTACGGGATTCTCCCCCTTTGAGTTACTGTATGGGAGACACCCAAGAGGGCTGTTGGATATTGCCAAGGAAACTTGGGAAAGTGAGAGTTCTCCCCACAGGAGTGTGATTGAGCATGTCGCCCTGATGCAAGATCGAATTGCACAGGTAATGCCCATCGTGAAGGAACATTTGGCCCAAGCGCAGTTGGCACAGCAGAGAGTATACAACCGTGCAGCCAAGACCCGTACCTTTTCCCCGGGGGATAGGATATTGGTACTTGTCCCTACGGTTGAAAGTAAATTCCTTGCCAAATGGCAAGGCCCCTACGAGATAATGGAAAAAGTGAGCGAAGTGAATTACAAGGTCAGACAACCAGGAAGGCGAAAGCCCGAACAGATCTATCACGTTAATCTGTTGAAAGCCTGGAGGGATAGAGAGTCCCTAGTCGCAGAAACTTGGTCACCAGCTCAAACTGGTTGCGTGATTCCGGAGGTTGGAATAGCAGCCACCTTGTCACAACCCCAACAACAGGAGGTTAAGGAGTTTGTGCTTCGCAACAAGGAGGTGTTCTCTGAGCTTCCGGGACAAACATCTGGGGTAGAGCATGATATTATTACCCCGCCCGGTGAAAGGGTGAAGTTAAAACCCTATCGGATCCCAGAGGCCCGATGGGAGGCAATACGGGAGGAAGTACAGAAAATGCTGAACTTAGGGGTGATAGAGGAGTCCCAAAGTGATTGGTCTAGTCCCATTGTGTTGGTGCCTAAACCGGATGGGAGCTGGCGATTTTGTAACGATTTTCGTCAGTTGAACAAAGTTACAAAATTTGACACCTACCCCATGCCACGTATAGATGAGTTGATCGACCGGCTGGGAACAGCCCGATACATGACGACTCTTGACCTCACAAAAGGGTATTGGCAAATTCCCCTGGCCAAGTCGGCCAAAGAGAAAACCGCATTTGTAACCCCAGACGGGGCGTTCCAATATAAGAGAATGCCGTTCGGGTTACAGAATGCGCCGCCACATTCCAGCGGAAAATGGACCAGATACTGAGGCCCCATCGTAAGTATGCTGCGGCTTACCTGGATGACGTAATTGTCCATAGCACAGATTGGGCCTCACATCTGCCAAAAGTGCAAGCAGTCCTAGACTCTATCCGGGAAGCGGGGTTTACGGCTAACCCCAAGAAGTGTACCATTGGGCAGGAGGAGGCCAAATATCTTGGGTACACCATTGGCAGGGGAGTAATAAAACCCCAACTCAACAAAGTCGAGGCCATCCAGAGTTGGCCACGTCCCAACAGCAAGAAGCAGGTACGAGCCTTTCTGGGAATCGCGGGTTATTATCGGCGCTTCATTCCCCACTTTGCTTCTAAGGCTGTGCCCCTAACCAACCTGACGAAAGGGAAAGGGTCGGTCATGATTAAATGGACCCCCGAGGCTGAGGCAGCGTTCCAATTCTTGAAACAAGCCTTATGTAGCCAGCCAGTGTTGTACTCACCCGACTTCTCTAAAGACTTTGTCGTACAAAGTGATGCGTCAGATGTGGGGTTAGGAGCAGTATTGTCCCAGGTCTGGAACGGGGAAGAGCACCCAGTCATTTACCTCAGCAGGAAGTTGAAGTCCCATGAGGTAAATTACGCCACGGTTGAAAAGGAGTGTTTAGCGGTGAAGTGGGCTCTAGATTCCCTTCGGTACTATCTGCTAGGTAGGCACTTTGACATGGTTACGGATCATGCTCCGTTAAAGTGGATGGCTCAAAACAAGGAGACAAATAGAAGAGTAAATAGGTGGTTCCTGGCCCTACAGGAATTCAACTTCACAGTAAAGCATCGCCCTGGCGTTCAAATGGGGAATGTGGATGCTTTGTCTCGAGTACATGAATGCCTGATTGCTGGTGTTCCAACCCCAAGGTTAAAACAAGAGGGGGGGGTATGTGACAGCAGGAAGGTAAAGTCACCTGGTTGCATCCAGGGGGGTAGGTATATTTCTCCCAGATTCTGGCTTTATGCCGACTTATACAACTAGGGAGAGAGTTGATGAAGCCCAGCTGAGGCTAGTGGGCTCATGGATGATTCATACCTCTAGGGAGAGTGCTGGGCGTCGTGCAGGCAGGGAGTTGATGAGACCAGCTGAAGCTTGTCAGCTCGTTTAAGGCCTCTATAAAAACTCCCAGCTTCATTAGGTGTTTGCTCATGCCTGGAACCAGACCTGTGTGGACTGTCTAGGGAGAGTGAACCCCTGTGCGGTGAGACAAAGCCTGTGTGGCTATTTGTTTGGACATTTACTAAACCAGGGACTTAGGGACTAGGACAGCACCAGGCTGATCCCAGTTGTTAGTTAGGGAAACCTGCATGTTTAGTCAGAGGTCAAGCTGACCAGGATTTATTTTGTTTATGTTTCTTTTTGCTTTGCTGTGTTTTTGTCACTGTAAATAGAGAAATAAACCGCACCTTTTGATCTTGAAAACCACAACCTCCGTCTGCTGGGCCTGTTTTTGTGTGGGGAGCCCATCCAGGGGGTCACACACACCCGCTACCGAGCTAACCCCCTCACATAAGGTACACAGCCCACCCTCCTAGCTGCCGCAGAAAGAATAAGGGGCCCCCCCCAGAGGACTCACCACCTGAACAGTACTGCCCAGCTGCCGTCCGTCTCCCGCCTGAGGTGCTTCTCCCACCGCTGCCTGTGTCACACTGCCTCACTGTAGCGTGGCTGCGCCGTTCACGCCATAATACAGACACCAGAGGCCAAAAGTACTCCTCCAAAATGGCCGCCGAGCGGCCGCACTGTACAGAGGCGCGCGGCCACAAGAAAATGGCTGCCGTGAAAACATTGAGCACAAAGCTGCGCCAGGTGGCGCAAAAATGGCCGCCGGCCACATGTAGAAAAGAAAACAGCCACTCGGTAGGCCGCAAACACCCGGGGCCTCCGCACAGAGGCCCCCACAAGAATGACAGCCAAAACAGCACCCCAGGAGGCTGGAGCAGCAGCGCAGCCCCCCGCTAACAGATAGAGCCCCCCCGGGCGGACCCCCAGCACATGCAGCCAGCCTAGCTCAAGGGCCCAGGTAGGAGGGAAGGGAGGGAGAGAGGGAGGAAAGGTAGAGTGGTACCCCCTTATCGACCCCCTCCGAGGAATGTCCAGCTAAGTCCGCCTGCCGAGGCAGGGGAGCTACTACTCACCCGTCCTGTGTGGGTACGCTGGAAGGCATTCCTGACAGGTCCATCTCCCGCGCGGTTACAGAGGTGGCTGTTGGCCTGGCACACTGTGATTCAAGCATGGAGCCCGGTCATATGTGTGCCCTGGAGCATGTAGCTCGCCGGCCGCCCCTGGAGTAACAGGGCATGTCGTGGACAACCCAGCGCGTAGCTAGAGGTCGGCACACGCTCGATGGCCGAAATTGGAGGGAATACAAGGATCTGGGATCCAGCCTGTCGCCCAGTCGGCAGTTGATAGTAGATTCTCAGGAACAAAAAGTAGAGAAAAATTGAAAAAAATTCACCCAGACTCATGGGCCCGAAGGGAGTCATGTCCTTCTCCTACACTAGGCAGAAAAAAACTGAGCTGCATGATGCAGGGAGAGGGGTTGTACCTAGAGGGACCGCACCCGGGGCGGTACTGTACAGTTTTTTTGATGTGTTTAAACATTTAACCTGTTTCTGCCTAGTCCTCTCCTGATTGAAGGCTGAATACCCACTTTGTCAAGATTGCTGCTGTGTCCGTCCATGAACGAAAGAGAAATGACACTGGCAGTTTACGGGTTAACCTGTAGGGGGCGCTAAAGGGGTTAAGTGTGACCTAATGTGTGATTCTTACTGTAGGGGGGTGTGGCTTGCCGTGTGACGTCACTGATCGTCGTTCCCTATGACAGAGAACAGACAATCAGTGACAGGCTAACACTAGGAAGCACTGGGAGAGGCTTGTTTACACTTACCTCTCCCCGTTCTTCAGCTCTGTGACCCGATCGCGGGACACCAGCGGCGATCGGGTCCGTGGGTGCGGTCACGGAGTACCCGACCGGGTCGCGAGCGTGACCCACGGCTGTGCATATTAAAGGGGACGTACCTGTACGCCAATATGCCCATCCGTGCCATTCTGCCGACGTACATCGGCGTGCGGCGGTCAGCAAGCGGTTAAACGGTTTAGAAGCACCACAAGAACTTACTTTCTTTCAGGCATGGGAAAGGGATTTAGGGGTGACATTCTCCCAAGAGCAGAGGGACAGGATTTTGTTATTTACCCATAAGGCAACAGTAGCAAGTAGATACCAGGAGGAAGGATATACAATTTTAACTAGCTGGTACAGAACACCAACTGTATTACATCGAATATATCCCCAGACGACAGATGTCTGCTGGAGGTGTCACTAGGCAGAGGGTACTATACTACATATTTTCTGGGGCTGTGTGAAAATGAAGGAGTTTTGGAGAATGGTAGCAGAAACCATTAAAACTAAAACAGGAGCGTTTCTAGGAGACAGATCGTCAGCCCTTTTGTTACTCGACATTCCTATATCAGTGGAAAAATACAAAAACTCATTGTTGAGACACCTTCTTACAGCAGCGAGGGCATGTATCCCTGTCCTGAAGAAAATGGATAGTTCCCCATCTAGAGCACAGTAGTTCACTAGAATCGCAGAAATCCAACAAATGGAGAGTCGTACTATGGCGATGAAAGATCAAGATGGGATGTACCCGAAGATATGGGCCTCCTATCTGGTGTATGGGAGGGGCTGAGAGTGGATAGATAAGAGAGTGGTGTGATCGGCCGGGAGGGGAGGAGGAGGAAGAGAGATCGGGGGGGTCTTACTCTTCCCTCCCCCCTCTTTTTTTTTTAGGGTTTTTGTTTTTGAGCTGAGGGGGTGGGTGGGTATTATTTAGAAAGGGAGTGGAGGTAAGTAAGAAAAGGAGAACTCACACTGAATTAATGAGCTGTTCAGGAGGTAATATTATGCACACAGTTAGATGGAAGTATCAAGGATGGTATTATAAGACATTGTAAGTCTGTGATGAATTGTAATGTGAATTCGATGAAAAAAAAAAGAATAAAAAAAAAAAAAAAGAAGATCAACAAATGGACAATTGCTGGTCTGTCTTCCCTCTACCAGGCGACACCTACAAGGTGGGTCCCGGGCCTGCAGGGGGGATACCAGAAGCTGAGAAACATGGTGAGGGGGATGTTGTGCAGTGGAGAAGCGCACATAATGGGGGTCCGTGAAAGCGATCATATGGCTGTACAGCAAAAGTTGGCTTGTGATGTTTGCATGCATTCTCAGAAGCTCTAGCAGCCTGGAGGGTGTGTAAAACCATCGGTGCTGCCAACATATAGCATATGACGGTTTCAGCAAAAAGGTTTAAAGTGCATCTTAACCCCCAAAATATTTAATATATTCCAGTTCATCAATCCACAAATTATGTGTCCAGTTTTTATTTGTTCTGACTTTCTGCTCTTTATTTTTACCTGGTAACAACACACTTCTGGTCCTTTCATTTCTGTACTAATTTTCCAATGTATGTATGAAGGGTTGTTACCCAGGCTGGACTTTAAACATGTCTGCCTTAGTTCATCTCCATTACATAGTAGTTGATGGGTTTAGTAGCTTACATAATGGAAAATTGTATACTCACCTTTCCGTAATTTTCCCTTCCTGTCGCATCTTCATGGCAGCATACACCTTTGGGTTGTGGCTCCGCCCCCACAACCTGATAGGACCGTTTAGCTATTAAGCCCAGAGCGGGCCCCTGCCCAGATATTCTAGTATATATATACCTCACCTCAGACGGGTGGGCATCTGTATGCTGCCATGAAGATGCGTCAGGAAAGGAAAATTACGGAAAGTTGAGTATACAATTTTCCATTTTCCTGTCGCATCATGGCAGCATACACCTTTAGGTGAATAACTCGCAGACTGGGTGGGTCTGAGCATCCTCAGTAATCCACTGAGTCCACCTTGTAATGAGAAATAAAGGTATTCCTTGAGGACCAGGTCGCTGCTCGGCAAATAGTTTCCGAGGACACTCTGCAGTAGGCCGCCCAGGAGGTCGCCATTGCCCTTGTAGAATGTGCCTTTAAGCCCTTATATAGTTGCGTTTGACTCAGTGAATAAGCCTTTTTGATGATCTTCACCAGCCATGCTGCGATGGTGCGAGAGGTTGCTGCTTGACCTCTTCTAAGGCCGTGTGGGATGACCAGGAGGTTTTCCGACTTCCTAAGGTCGTTTGTTGTTGACAGGTAGGTTAGAAGGTTAGTTCTTACATCCAGCGGATGTGGATCTTCTTGTTCTGTGGAGAGAGCAGGAAGGTTAATCTCCTGATTGAAGTGGAAGGAGGATGACACCTTCGGAAAAACCGATCGGATGGTCTTAGGACTACTTTATCTGGGTAGACAATCAGTAGAGCTTGCATCTCTGAGACTCTCTTGGCCGATGTAATTGCAATTAAGAAAGTGACTTTGAGTGTTAAGTCCCATAAGAAGATGTTTTCTAATGGAAAGAATGGTTCGTGTGATAGAACTTTTAGTACGACCGAAAGATCCCAAGTCGGGAAGGAAGGCTTTCTGGGAGGCCTTATCTTTAGGCAGGCCCTCTGGAACGGAATAACTAGGGGCTCTTGCGCCCACTTGATTCCTGTCATAGCTGATAATGCTGACACGTGAACTTTTAATGTACTTGATCCAAGGCCTTTCTCTAGGCCTAACTGGAGAAACTGAAGGATTTGCGCAACTGTTGGAGATGATGGGTTCCAGTTTTGTTGCTGTGCAACTGAGAGAAACTTCTCCCAGATCCTCTTATAGGTACTGTTGGTGGTGCATCTTCTGGCTTGAAGAAGAGTTTCTACCACTTTTTGGGAGCAACCTTGGTTCAAGAACCTAGCCCTTTCAATCTCCAGGCTGTCAGATGCATCCTTTCCGGGGATGGATCAAGAAGTTGCCCCTGGGAGAGTAGATCTGCTGCTGGTGGAAGCGGTAAGGGTCTCACTGTATTCAGCTGAAGGAGAGTGGTAAACCATGGTCGTCTCGGCCAAAAGGGAAGGACTGTTATTACTGTGGAGGATGACCTCTTGAGCCTGAGAAGAAATCTCGGTATGAGAGGTGTCGGGGGAAGATGTAACCCAGATGGAAGTTCCACTCGTGTTGTAGGCAATCTGTCCCCTCCGCTAATGGGCAGGGGGTTCTTGTCAGGTACCTCCTGCACTTTGCATTGTTTGGAGTCGCTGCCAGGTCTATATTCGGCATGCCCCAATTTCTTGCTATGAGGGAAAGGGCTTGGTGACTCAGAGACCATTCGCTGTTGGAAACAAAGTTTCTGCTTAGCGTGTCGGCCAGTTGGTTCTGGGTTCCTGGGACATACATCGTCCTTATCCCCGATAGATTCACATGCGCCCATTCGAGTACTGGGCGGACTTCCTGCATCATGGATCGGCTTTTGGTGCCTCCTTGCCTGTGGATATAGGCAACTGCTACCCTGTTGTCCATCTTCAACAGGACTTATTTCCTTTTCAGGAGGGGACTGAAAGCTAGTAGAGCCTGGAAAGCTGCTTTCATCTCTAGGATGTTCGATACCACATCCTGTGTCTCGAAAGACCACAGGCCTTGGACTGCGAGATGCTGGTAGTGTGCTCCCCAGTCTTCCCTGCTGGCACCCGAAGTAATCTCCTCCTGGGGAGGGGTAACTATGCGTTTGTACCTTTTTAGGTTGTGCAATCGGGTCCACCACCATAGTGATTGTTTGACCTTCTTTTGGATGTTGATTCGCTGAGACATCGATACCCCGTTCCACTGTCTCAAAAATGACATCTGGAGAGGTCTTGTGTTCCATTGGGCCCATTGGACCATAGGAATGGTTGCTGATATCGACCCCATGATGCTGAGACACTCTCTGGCTGGGAGTGTGTTGGACAAGAGTAATCTCTTTGCCCTCTGGATTATGATGGGAATTTTCTCTTGAGGGAGTTGTATGGTGTTGAGTCTGGTATCCAGTTCTGCCCCCAGGAAGACCATTCTCTGAGTAGGTTGGAGATTGCTTTTCTTCCAGTTTATCAGCCACCCAAATTTTTGCAAGGTGGATGTTAGAGTGTCTCGGTGGAGTAAAAGAGACTCTTGGTTGTCTGCAAGCAATAGGATGTCGTCCAGATAATGGTGGACTCCCAATCCTTGCTACCTTAGTAGAGCTATCACTGGTAGCAGGACTTTGGTAAATGTTCTGGGAGCGGTAGAAATCCAGAACGGAAGACTTTGAAACTGAAAGTGTTGGTGGTTTACCGAGAAGCAGAGAAACTTCTGGAATGCGGTGTGAATGGGAACATGCAGGTAAGCGTCCTTTAAATCCACAGAGAGCATCCAATCGCCGACATTTATGGCATAGAGGATTGACTGTAGACTTTCCATCTTGAAAGTCTCCACCAGGATTGAGCGATTGAGACTTTTTAGGTCTAGGACAGGGCGCAGATCCCCGGTCTTTTTCTTTACCAAAAACAGAGGGGAGTAGAAACCTTTTCCCCTTTGTGGAGGTGGGACTTCCACTATGGCCTGTTTTTGGATTAGATCTTGGACATACAGTATTCTGCCAATATGAGCTTCTTTTCCCTGGATGTTGGAATTCTGGTTTTGACAAATTGGTCTCTGGGAGGTCGATTCTTGAACCTCCATTTGTGTCCATCTTGGACAGTAGCCACTGTCCATGGGTCTCTTATTATCTCCGCCCAAACTTGCTTGAAGTCCTTTAGTCTGGCTCCTACTACAGCTGGTTGGGCGGACGCATCTTCAAAAAGACTTCTGGTCCCCCGGGGTAGGGGTCTTGGACTTTTGGAGTTTTAGGAAGGATGACTGTGGATTCTTCCAAATTTTTCTGTACTCCCTGCCGGGCTTATAGGACTTTGCCTCCCTGTATCTATCTGGGAGGTTCCGTCTGAACGTAGGTGGCCTTTGTTGTCTAGGCCTTCTGTCTGAAGGAATGAGTCCAGACTTTCCGCCGGTGACTTTTGAAATGGCCGAGTCCAGCTTCTCCCCGAAGAGGTTTGAGCCATCAAATGGGATCCTACACCAGTTGGACTTTGAGGAGGGGTCTGCTGACCATGGTTTTAGCCAGAGTGCCCTCCTGGCCATCACTGAGCTTAACATTGCTCTGGATGTTGACTTTATGATGTCTACAGAGGCTTCTGCGACAAAATCGCCTGCAAGGCTGAGTTCCTGGAGAGCTGTGATTACTCGCTCTTGTTCCACGCCTTCTGCTACCAACTTCTCAGCGTTGGAGGACCAGCTTGAGATAGCCCTTTCCACTTCTGCTAGTGTTATTGCTGGTCTGCAGGCACCACCTGCAGATAGGTAGGCTCTTTTAAGATCCAGATCGATCTTTCTGTCTAATACATCCTTAAATGTGACCGCATCTTCTATTGGAAGAGTTACGTGCTGGGCTAGGCGCATCAGGGAGGAGTCTACCATTGGTGGTGTTACTAGTGGATTGACACTGGATTCCTTTAGCGGATACAGTTTGGCAAGTCTGTTGCTGAGACTGGTCTTCTTCATCATGTTTTTGCCATTCATCTTTAATTAAGTCTTCCAGTTCTTCGATAAATGGGAAGGTTTCTGGTTCTTTTTTGAGATTCGGAAAATATTTATTCGCTTTTTGCGGAGTTTCTTTTTCCTCTTCCCATTCTATAGCTTCCTTCACTGATTTTATGAAGGGTTCTATAAGTGAGAAGTCAAATCCGGTGGATACCTCCAAGTCCCCATGGTCAGATAGGGGTCCTGACTTTTTAGATGTGGAGGGAGTCGCAGGTGAAGTGCCTTGCACTGATCTGCTTGATTCAGATTCTGCGATTTGCAGGGATGTAAATATAGCCGGCTCTCTCTCTCTAGATGCTTCGTCCAAGCATGTGTGACAGGCCAGCTTGTCCGGAAGTGCTATGGCACCGCAAACCCAGCATGAATTCCCTGATGGACGGGAACGCTGAGGGGGAGGAGAGCGTCTGCGTGAAGGAGACCTCCTGTAGGAGTGTCTGTGCCGTGAATGGGATTTTGAATGGCTACTTCTGCGACCTGAGCGACTTCGTCTTGTGCGTGAGCGACTTCTACCGCGATCTGAGCGGCTTTGTCTATGGCTTGGGCTCCTTCTAGATGGCTCTTGTCGTCTTGAATCCGACGATCTGGCCGACCTGATAGGGCTGTCCAATTTAGACAGCATTAGTGACAGGCTCTCTTTTTCAGTCTTCACTACTTACCAATCTTCCCCCCCCCCTTACCTATTAGGCTGGTGATGGTCTACCAGGCCAGCGACCTCCATGAGGAGTGATATAGTCCCCCCTACAACAGATAGTAGGAAATGAGCATGTAGGCAGTAGGTAAGGTGAAACCCAGTAAAGGAAAAAATAGATCCAGGAAGCTTACCTTAAGGAAGAGACAGCAGTGCAATCTATCCCACCAAAAACGCTGTTAACAGGTGCAGTGTTCAAGAGAAAAAACAGCAGAAAGGATTTGGTTTTTAAAAATGCCACCCTCGCCCAGTGATGACGTCATGACCGCACATGCTCTGTAGTGTCGTGAGCGAGCCGGTGCCATCTTGGAAACTGGCATACACAGGGAATTACATTGGAGAGCCTGAGGAATACCTCTATTGCTATGGGACTACAGGTCGCAGAAAGCCCGATTTTATACAGACACCCAGGAGAGCTGGAGGCCGCTATAGAGACCTGATTAAGGTCTGTGAAGAGCTGGCAGTTATCGGCCGGGATGCTTGTGGGACTACAAGGCTCAGGTTAGTGAAAAAGGGTGCACAGAAGAGCTGGAGGTTGCTGCATAATAAACCTATTTAAGGTTTGCAAGAAAGAAACTGGCACATACCCCTGAGACCATCAGAGTGGGGTTCCTTCCATAGAGCTCATTTAGAGGCTGTACAGGATAGGACTTCCACCCAGGAGAGGCTAGAACCTGGCTGGGGCGAAGCGGTAAGGGGGTTCTTCATCTTTGATGTCCTTGTCAGGTCTTAGGTGAGGAAAAAAAAAAGAGAATACCTGGGCGGGGGCCCGCTCTGGGCTTAATAGCTAAATGGTCCTATCAGGTTGTGGGGGTGGAGCCACAACCCAAAGGTGTATGCTGCCATGATCGACAGGAAAAGTAAATATTGTTTTTGCAGTTTTTTTAGCTCACAGGAAGTACCAAGGTTACTGCATTTCTGGTAAGATAAACAAGTATTTTAAGTACTAATAAAGCAGAAGTCCACCCAATTTTAAAAGTTTTGCTTAATCAAATTGCATACATGTATTCATTAAGAAATTTAACTTTTTTATTTTTTTTCGAGTGTACCTGTGTATTTATCCTGTTCATCTCTGTTTCCTGTATATGACCCCTGCGGCTATGGGCGGGTATTTTGCGGGTATTTTGTAATTTCCTGTGCGCCGCAGTGTCTCCTGGGAGCTCGTGTCATTGTTTCCAGGAGTCATTGCGGAGGCCCGCCGCGAGTTCTCGCGGGATTTCGAAAGAGGAAGTGACGCGATTACTTGTTTTTGCCATCACAAGGGGGCGGGAACTTCCTACGACCACGCCCGTTGTTATAGCAACCAGGAAGTTTACGGCGCTCCCTGCCGTTACAACTGAGCATGCGCAAGAACGAGAAATGAATGCTGGTAGCTCAGCATCACTGGAAGTAGGAAGTAAATGCTTGTGGGCTTCAAATGCCCACAAGCAAGATGAAAACGGCCGTCCACATTTTATCTAACTTCTTCTTTGCAATGAAATTGAACATCGGGCAAGCCAATTCTCCAAAACAGTGAGGGTGGCATTGTCAATGTGTGATTGTGTTACTGTTTCTAAAAAAACAAAAAAAACAAAACCGTCAGTGGACCTCCGCTTTAAAAAGTTCTTAGCTTGAAAAAAGAAAACGAATGAAGCCACTACAAATAAGGAATGGTAAGCTGATATATGTTTTTTTTGGGTTTACACTGTAAAGCAGACACTTTAAAACAAAGCATTTACTAACATTCACAATTTATTTTAGTGAAAGATACTTTGGCCCCTTTCACACTGAGGCGGTAAAAATAGAGCTAACGCGTATGAGCTTTTACCGCGCTCGCGCTAAAAATAGCGCGAACGCGGTAAAAACGCATACGCGTTAGCGCTATTTTTTAAAATAACGCTTATGCCTATGCGTTTTTACCACGTTTTTACCGCGGTTCCCATTCATTTCAATGGGGATAGGCGTTTTTACAGCGCTATTTTATGCGCCCTAAAGTTGCTCTAAAAAAGCGGTTTGCAGGATTTTTTCCAACGCCCAGCAAGCATAACGCCTCGGTGTGAAAGCCCTCAGGGCTTTCACATTGAGAATGCTGGGGCAGGATTATTTCAGGCGTTATTACAGCGCTATTTTTAGCGCGAAAACGCGGTAAAAACGCCTCAGTGTGAAAGGGGCCTTTGTATATCTCTTCTACCAAAAATAAATAAATAAAATAAAACTCTTCTTTTTCTTTCTGCTGGAATATTCATATTTCTGGCACCACTGCCTGTTGCATGGGAAGAGGAAAGAGGTTGATGTTGCCATAATGTGCCAATACGCTGTCCATGCTTGCCCATTAAATACTTGTCTTTTGGTGACAGAAAACTTTAAATACTACAAGCAAAGATGGTTTTGTTAGTAAATGCTGCCCATAGATACATGTTATCTGTGCCTTTTTGCCTAATACCTGTACAACGCTAGGGAAGAAATACTTACAGTGGTTTAATTGGTGGACTCCTCTTTCCTGCAGTCATTTTCATCAATTCAAAACGACTAGTGTACAGCTGAGTATGAGTCACACCTTCATCCTGAGCATAGATCTGGCTGGTCCGAAGAGGTCGACTGTTCTTTGTCTAAGGGTAATAAAGCATACGAATAAACACTACAAACCTGTAAGTAATTAGCATAAACAATGTATAGAGTAGTTCTATTGTATTACCATAAAGAGATATTTCAATTAAAAAATGAAAAACCTGCTTTTATGCAAATGCAATGTCCACTATCTTTTCCCCTACTATCAGGCCCCAATTATTTGACCTTGCAAAGATTACATTTTCCCCTCTCTTCACTAGTACCACAGCTAAGATTGGGCCTCTGCCTGTTTCAAGAGTCTCTGGATTTCCTTTGCATTGCAAAAAAGGATTTTTTGATGTACCAGTAATATTCATTTTTTGGAGTACAGAACACAGGATCTTTAGTTGTTAAACCCAAATCTTTAAAAACTATCAATAACTATGTGAGCTTGGAGGAGTAGAGCAGGAGAGCTGCTGATTGACAGGCAGCAGCTCTCCGCTTGGGGAGCCGAGAGAACCGAGCCATCGGCGGTGTTTGGTGGCTCGGTTCTCAGTGAAGAGGCAGCGGGGGACGGATGCAGCATCGGTCCAATGCTGCATCCACAGAGGTAAGTATGAATCTCCAAAAAAAAACTTACTTCTTTTTTAACCACTTGCCGCCCACCCTATAGCGGATTGACGGCGGCAAAGTGGTTTTAAAATCCTGACTGGACGTCATATGCCGGGGGCGCGCATCGCGGCGATCGTTGTTGCAGGGTGTCAGTCTGACACCCCGCAACACCGATCTAGGTAAAGAGTCTCCGACGGAGACTCTTTACCACGTGATCAGCTGTGTCCAATCACCGCTGATCACATGTAAACAGGAAAAGCCGGTAATCAGCTTTTCCTCACTCGCGTCTGTCAGACGCTAGTAGAGGAGAGCCGATCGGCTGCTCCTCTGACAGGGGGGGTTTGTGCTGATCAATTTTTAGCACAGCCCCCCCCCGAGGATGCCCACACTGGACCACCAGGGATGCCACCAGACCACCAGGGATGCCACTGGACCACCAGGGATGACCATTACCAGGTATGCCTCCCTAGACCATCAGGGATGCCAATCAGTGCCCCTAATGGATGCCAATCAGTGCCCCTAATGGATGCCAATCAGTGCCCACAATGGGCATCACTGATTGGCAGGCATTATTGTTTGGCACTGATTGGCATCCATTAACACATTACAGTGCCACCTATCAGTGCCCATCCATGCCACCTATCAGTGCCCATCCATGCCCATCTGTGCTGCCTATCGGTGCCCATCCGTGCCGCCTATCGGTGCCCATCCGTGCCGCCTATCGGTGCCCATCCGTGCCGCCTATCTGTGCCCATCCGTGCCGCCTATCTGTGCCCATCCGTGCCGCCTATCTGTGCCGCCTATCGGTGCCCATCCGCGCCGCCTATCGGTGCCCATCCGCGCCGCCTATTGGTGCCCATCAGTCCTGCCTTATCAGTGCCCGTCAGTGCAGCCCCATCAGTGCCCATCAGTGCAGCCCCATCAGTGAAGGAGAAAACTTACTTATTTACAAAGTTTTGTAACTGAAACAAAAAAATATGTTTTTTTTTCTAAATTTTCGGTCTTTTTTTAATTATTTTAGCAGAAAATAAAAATCGCAGAGGTGATCAAATACCACCAAAAGAAAGCTCTATGTGTGGGAACAAAATGATAAAAATTTAGTTTGGGTACAGTGTAGCACAACCGCGCAATTGTCATTCAAAGTGCAACAGCGCCGAAAGCTGAAAATTGGTCTGGGTAGGAAGCTGTATAAGTGCCCTGTACGGAAGTGGTTAAGGACCTTGTGCCTGTGCTGTACAACTAAGAAATGATTTGCATTGAATCTTTGCTAAGCTTTAAAAGTTTAAGTAAACTTTGACATAAAATACCTATTGATCCTGGCAGAATTATTGTCAGCTGTTAACTTCCTGAGCTCTCTGCCTCTGCTGCACTCTTACTATTTATCATTGTTTTCAGTGATCTTTTTGGACTACAACCCCCCCCCCCCTATGTTTTGGAGAAGAGTAGGGAGGGATGTTCTGTAGTCCTTACACACTTTCTGTGCTAGAGTGACAATGCTGCTCCT
Source organism: Rana muscosa (assembly GCA_029206835.1). Taxonomy (NCBI): domain Eukaryota; kingdom Metazoa; phylum Chordata; class Amphibia; order Anura; family Ranidae; genus Rana; species Rana muscosa. The sequence goes on from CM055116.1 coordinate 917,695,145, forward strand.
CCAAAGTGATAGTAAGGTGAGTGAGCATTGCAACTCTAGGACAGTTAGTGTGTTTGTGGTGACAGGATCACTGGGTCAAAATAGATGAAAAAATACACATTTTTGAAATGTAAGCTGCAATATGTAATATTTTTCTTGAGATTGGATATACTTTAATAAATATTTCCCATCACTGTTCAGGTCTTTTTAGATGTCTTTTAATAGCATAACTTGCCCATTTTTACTTGGCCAAATTGAATTCCACAACATAAAAGCCATCAAACAAATGATAAGTGCCAAAGCTGTACATCATATCAGATCCATAAGCACTGTCCTTATCAGGATCTTACAAAGAAGAAACTAGGATTTATCAAGATATGAATCTGGATTTTGTATATTCCATAACACCTGGATGAGCATTTAGTTCTATTGTTCTGTTATTTTCAGTATTAAAAATAGAGTCCAAGTAACAGAAGCCTGGAATGCTTGAAACTGTATTTACCTTGGCACCCCAGATGTTTTGGAACTACATTTCCCATGATGCGCAACTACACTGCAGAGTGCATGAGCATCATGGGAAATGTAGTTCCAAAACATCTGGGGTGCCAAGGTTCACCATCACTGACCTAGGGTGTGTACAGAATTTCTGCCAAATTTATTCCTTTTACACTATACATACAACACTGTCTTTTCCCAGTTTCCCACCAAGACCACTCTGCATAAGAGAATAAATCAAAGACAGTAAAAAGCTATTATCTATTTAGGGGGCCTTAAATGCATTTCATTGGGATTTTGTGCGATAGGCCAACAGAAAGTGACACATAATCGTTAAGTGGAAGGAAAATGATAAATGGTTTTCAACATTTTTTTACAAATAAATATGTAAAAGTGTGGTGTGCATTTGTATTCAGCCCCCTTTACTCTGATACGCCTAACTAAAATCTAGTGGAACCAATTCCCTTCAGAAGTCACCTAATTAGTAAATAGAGGCCACCTGTGTGTAATCCCAGTATGAATACAGCTGTTCTGTGAATCCTCAGAGGTTTGTTAAAGAACCTTAGTGAACAAACAGCATCATGAAGGCCAAGGAACACCCCAGACAGGTCAGGGATAAAGTTGTGGAGAAGTTTAAAGCAGGGTTAGGTCATTAAAAAATATCCCAAGCTTTGAACATCTTGTGGAGGACTGTTCAATCCATCATCCGAAAATGGAAAGAGTATGTCACAATTGCAAACCTACCAAGACATGGCCGTCGACCTAAACTGACAGGCCGGGCAAGGAGAGCATTAATTAGAGAAGCAGCCAAGAGGCCCATGGTAACTCTGGAGCTGCAGAGATTCACAGCTCAGGTGGGAGAATCTTTCCACAGGACAACTATTATTCGTGCACTCCACAAATCTGGCCTTTATGGAAGAGTAACAAGAAGGAAGCCATTGTTTAAAGAAAGCCATAAGAAGTCTGTTTGCAGTTTGCGAGAAGCCATGTGGGGGACACAGCAAACATGTGTAAGAAGGTGCTCTGGTCAGATGACACCAAAATTTAACCTTTTGGCCTAAAAAACGAACACTACACATCACCCTGAACACACCATCCCCACTGCGAAAAATGGTGGTGGCAGCATCATGTTGTGTGGATGCTTTTCTTCAGCAGGGACAGGGAAGCTGGTCAGAGTTGATGGGAAGATGGATGGAGCCAAATACAGGGGTTGATGGGAAGATGGATGGAGCCAAATACAGGGCAATCTCAAAAGAAAACCTGTTAGAGTCATCAAAAAATGACCCTAAACATACAGCCAGAGCTACAATGGAATGGTTTAGATCAAAGCATATTCAGGTGCTAGAATGGCGGAGTCATAGTCCAGACCTAAATCCAATTGAGAATATGTGGCAAGACTTAAAAATTGCTGTTCACAGATGCTCTCCATCCAATCTGACAGATCTTGAGCTGTTTTGCAAAGAAGAATTGGCAAAAATGTCAGTCTCTAGATGTGCAAAGCTGGTAGAGACATCCCCAAAAAGACTTGCAGCTGTAATTGCAACGAAAGGTGGTTCTACAAGGTATTGACTCCGGGGGGCTGAATACAAATGAACGTTACTCTTTTCACATATTTATTTGTAAAAAATGTTGAAAACCATTTATCATTTTCCTTCAACTTCACAATTTTGTGCCACTTTGTGTTGGTCTATCACATAAAATACATTTACGTTTTTGGTTATAACATGGCAAAATGTGGAAAATTTCAAGGGGTATGAATACTTTTTCAAGGCACTGTAGAGATTACATGCAAAAGACACAGCAAGAGCTGCGTGTTCCCAATAATTAGTTGTGGGTGGCAGCCCCATTAAAGGAGAAGTATGGGATTTGAGTTTTACCCATATTTATACTTACCTCGGTGGATGGAGCATCAGACCGAAGAGCCCTGGTTGTTCCAAACTTCTTCCATTTACGGATGATGGAGGCCACTGTGCTCATTGGGACCTTTAATGCTGCAGAAATTTTCTGCACACTTCCCTAGGTCTGTGCCTCAAAACAATCCTGTCTCAAAGGTGTACAGACAATTCCTTGGACTTCATGGCTTGGTTTGACATGCACTTTTAACTGTGGGACCTCATATAGACAAGTGTGTGCCTTTCCAAATCATGTCCAATCAACTGAATTTACCACAGGTGGACTCAAATCAAGTTGTAGAAACATGTGAAGGATGATCAGTGCAAACAGGGTGCACCTGAGCTCAATTTTGAGTGTCATGGCAAAGGCTGTGAATACTTATGTACATGTGATTTTTTTGTTTTGTATTTTTTATATATTTTCAAAGATCACAAACTTCTTTCTCGTTGTCATTATGGGGTATTGTTTGTAGAGTTTTAAGGGAAAAATGTATTTAATCCATTTTGGAATAAGGCTGTAACATAACAAATTGGGAAAAAAGTGAAGCACAGTGAATACTTTCAGGATGCACTGTAGACTGTCAAAATGAATCTGTAGACTTCAGATAACCTCAAACAGCTCCAACAACAGCTAAACAGTGAATCACCCTCTCCTTATGCAGCCCTGGCTTAGATGATTACATTTCTTGTGTTCATCCAGCGAGGTGAACAACAAAAATAAAAAAAACTAACCCGGTTCCCGCATCCACACATTATATGTGGATGGGGGAATCCTCCTGCTGAGCTATTGTGTTCTGATGGTGGGGTTTTAACATTGGCTTTAGGATGCTTAGGATTAGGTGGATTGAAAAAATCACCTTAAAGTAGTAGTAAACCGAACCTTTAAAAAAATGCATTGCATACTAGCACATTATGAAATCCAGTGGGGCACTGCCACCAGTGACAGGGCTTCCATTTTCACCAGGTCTTCCTTCTGGGTTCGCATGCTCCGGCTATCTGATTGGCCAAGCCGCGATGACGTCACTCCCACGTATGCTCGTGGGTGTCATGGACTGCGGCACGAAGCTCTGAACGGAGGGCACGGGTATGCCGTCCTTTCAGAGTGCATGTGCCAGTGACATCACTGGCTGCATGCAGTGTGAATATCTTCTAAACAGTGCAAGTTTAGGAGATATTCAATGAACCTACAGGTAAGCCTTATTATACCCTTATTATTACCTGGTACAAATTAATAAAAAAAAGAGTTTACTACCACTTTAAGTAAGAAAGAGGACAGAGGGTTCCTTGCAGTAAAGCACAGCCAACTCCAAGACCCTACGTGCTAACGCTGCGGGTGCAACAAAAAAGACAAGGGAATCTCTTGGATAGGTTAAAAGGGAGAAGACTGCAAAAACAGGTAAGGCCAGGTTAACAGCTAAGTCCACCTTTTTCTAAAAATAATTTAAAAAAAATAATAACTATATAATAATTTTTGTAGAAATATACTGCATTTACTATTTGTTTGCAAATGAGCCGGCAAAGCAGTGGATACCGGGTGCTCCTACAGACTCTTCCTCCAACTTTGTGTCCATACCGAGGTGCAGGCTTTCAGTTAGAAAGCTGGAGGTAGTGTGGTAATGGACTATGAGTGCAGTGTTCACCGACTTGTAGTATATTCATTCACAGATCTCTGTGAATGCATGATGCGGCTGTGCAAGTGATTTCCTGTGAAGAGCAATATATTGCCCCTCCTTGAAGGCTGATGTATGCTACAGCCTTGACATTCTCCGCCTGTGCCCTTTTGGGAAAACCCCAAAAGGTAGGCAGACCAATGTAGGAGGGCTGAATTGCTTGAAGTTCCAGGATGTTGATTAGCAACTTCCACTCCTTTGACTACCACATTCCCTAAACTAAAAGGTTCCCCAAAGCACCTCCGCAGCCCAATAGGCTGTCAAGACATTCCAATACCTTCTGAAGGAAGGATTTTACATTATCCAGCATCTGCATGAATATCCATCATTGCAGAGCCTACCTGGTCTTGGTAATCAGATGAATTAGTAGAGCCAAGAACTCCTGACCTTTGTTCCATACCGACAGATCATTGAGCTGCAGAGCTCTGGAGTGAAACTAGGCATAGGGGACCGCATCTTTGGCAGCTACCATCTTCCCCAGCATCTGCATACAGGTCTGAATCAAGGAACATTCCACGACCTCGAGGACTCCACCTGGGCTCGAAAAGACAGGCATTTTTCCTGCGGAAGCAGCAGCTTCACCTTTTGCCTTATAGAGGACTAAACTTATATACTCCAGTTGTTATATCAGAACCAAGACTAACCTCTAGATGTTCTGCACCCATCTGAACTTTTACAGGACTTGTACTGTCTGCTGGATATTTGAAATGAGTTTGTGAGACGATTGATTCCTGGGTAGCAGGTCTTCCAGGTATCCCACAATGGGGATACCCTGTGTCCATAATAACACTATAACAGGAGCCAATATCTTGGTAAACACTCTTGGGACCAGAGACTGGCCAAAAGGAAATGCCACAAACCTGTAGTAGGGATCCTCAACTTCAAATCCCCAAAAACATTGTTGAGGCTGGAAATAATATCAGGATGTGAAGGTTGGTATCTTTGATAGCCAATGACACTAGGAAGTTCTCCTGATGAAGCAAAGCAATCTACCGACTGAACTCCATCCTGAATTTCTGTACTTTCCAAAACTTGTTAAGGCACTTGAAGAATAGAATAGGCCATCCATTTTCTTGGGAACCGTAAACAGGTTAGAATAGAAGTTATCAAAAAGTCCTGAGACATAAAAGTCCAGATGATAAAACAGCGCTATAGTTGGATAAATGTCCACTTGCATAAAAACATTTGGGTGATGATACAGTAGTAAGTCTTTAAATCCGTGAGTGCGTGTAAACAGTTGATTAAAAGTGCATCCTACACCTGTTCCCAGAGTTCACCACACGTGAGGCACTCTCACCCGTCGGGGTGCAAACTCACCACAATGATGACACAATTGGGCATGAGATATTAATACTGGTGGGCTCTCTCACTCGACCATCCATCATTACCAAGCAGGGGACAGCAAGGGTTAACTCCATATACCATTCATATAAAACACAAAAGACACTAACATAGTGTAATCTTGCTTTAATGAATAAAAAATACCCCCATGCAGTAAACCCCTGCTACAAATGCACGTACAGAAAAAAATCAGTCAAACAGCATGTGTATGTGTATATTCACCGCTTTGCATTTGACCACAGCAGCGTCTGTATTCCTGGGGAATTACTTCCTTGTTGTGGCCAGTCAGCAGGGAACAGCATCCATTAGTTCTTAGTTAGAGAAGTGTTGTTGTAGCCACGCCTTGACCGGTTTCGTCCAATCGACTTCAACAGAAGGCGTGGCTACACGGCACTAGTATGCTGATCTAAATACCCACTCCCAGCCGTCAGTTGGTCGAAAGATTTGACGTGCAACCGCTCTGATTGGTGAGTCTCACAAATAGTGCCAGGGGTCAGGTCTGTCACGGCTGCAGTTGTAGTATACTAGATAGAATACCTGTGCAGTGCAAGCCAATATGTTTTTAAACTTGTAATGATTATGTTTGATATACACATTTATTTTTAATTAAATCTAGCTCCTTCTTTATGCTCCAGAACGGCTGTAGTTTGGGCTGGGTTACTAGCCGTGACATGGCCCTCTGGTTGCTGACACTGTGCGGTGTTCTATAATGAAGTTTGCTGTCTCCCCTCTCTTCGTCCCTGATAGGGTCTGTGATCTGCCTGTCATCCGCTCTGAGACTCACCAATCAGAGCGGTTGCACATCGAATCTTTCGACCAACTGACGGCTGGGAGTGGGTATTTAGATCAGCATACTAGTGCCGTGTAGCCAAGCCTTCTGTTGAAGTCGATTGGACGAAACTGGTCAAGGCGTGGCTACAACGACACTTCTCTAACTAAGAACTAATGGATGCTGTTCCCTGCTGACTGGCCACAACAAGGAAGTAATTCCCCAGGAATACAGACGCTGCTGTGGTCAAATGCAAAGCGGTGAATATACACATACACATGCTGTTTGACTGATTTTTTTCTGTACGTGCATTTGTAGCAGGGGTTTACTGCATGGGGGTATTTTTTATTCATTAAAGCAAGATTACACTATGTTAGTGTCTTTTGTGTTTTATTTGAATGGTATATGGAGTTAACCCTTGCTGTCCCCTGCTTGGTGATGACGGATGGTCGAGTGAGAGAGCCCACCAGTATTAATATCTCAGGCCCAATTGTGTCTTCATTGTGGTGAGTTTGCACCCCGACGGGTGAGAGTGCCTCACGTGTGGTGAAGTCTGGGAACAGGTGTAGGATGCACTTTTAATCAACTGTTTACATGCACTCACGGATTTAAAGATTTACTACTGTATCATCACCCGAATGTTTTTATGCAAGTGGACATTTATCCAACTATAGCGCTGTTTATCATCTGGACTTTTATGTCTCAGGACTTTTTGATAACTTTTATTTATGTATGCACTTTTACAGGGTTTCTCGTTTGAGTTTTAAACAGCAGCTGGCTGGCTTTTATTGATCTTATCCAGTGTAATATTAGTCTATGGTATTTATTTTACATTTAGTGATTTATTAACTCTGTTTTATCTGTTCTTTTGTGTATTTATATATTTATTAATTACACTTAATCAGTACCCTTTGTAGCTTCACGGCTATTAAAGGAAGTCTGTGAATTAGTATTTTACTAGTGTGGCGCCGGAAAGTGCAATTTAGGCCTATTTTTTGCACCTTCTTGATAGGTTGGAATAGAAGCCCTGAGACTTCTCTTTCGCTGGCACCAGTATTATGACCCTTTGGGACAACAGCTTTCCCAGGACCAGAAAGAAAAAACTCAATTTTTTGTGGATCTGAAGATGCTCTTCAGATCCACAAGTGTACAGGCAGCCCCAAATGTCCATAGACATCCCCCCAACTGCACAAGCAGGGGCACCCCTTCACTGTAAGGAGGATTTTCCATCAGAACAAGAGGACTTTGGGGTCTCTTATGAAACTGGGGTGTGGGCTTCTGCTTAGAGCCCGAAACTCGTTATTTACAAAAATAACTCTTCTTGGATCCTGAAGGCTATACTAGTTTCTGATCTGTCACCTTCACTTTATTTGATAGGGGTAAAAGCATGCTTTTATCTACCATCACTTTCTGGGTGAAGGCATCCAAGGATGGTCTAAACAATCTGGGAAACAGATGCCCGATGCTGAAAAAGCCAATTAAGCACTGACAGAGTTGATAAAGAGTGCCTTAACAGGAAAGGGAGGAACTTTATACATCGTACTGTAGACTCGAGAGCTGACTTGTTTAATTCCACCTGGCAATGGTGGAATGAGGAGCAGAATGTACCCAAGGGAACTCTCAGAAGGACAAACAGAATCTGATCTACTAAAGGAAGCTGTAACTGGGACACAGCCCAGCACTTAAGTACAGTGCTACATCTAGACAGTAGATAGAAATCTCACTGGAATGCTACAGCGCAGGACATAAGGAAGAAAGCACATTATCCTGGTTAAGGTGGAAGGAGGGGACCACCTTGGGAAGAAAATAGGGCTTAGGCCGCAAGACAAAAGACAATCTTTTACCTTTGTGCCACTAGGAAGGGTTTCTCTCAGGATAGAGCCGCTAACTCTGAGACATGTCTTGCAGAGGTGACAGTAATGGGAAGGATAACCTAATGAGAGAGGGAAGACAGGGGGATATCCCTGATAGGCTCAAAGACAGATTTCTGAAGAACCGATAAATGAAGTCCCTCAGGACTAGGGCTTTAATATCCTTGCCATTAAAGCCGGTGACCAAGAAGGAGGATGATGAAATGGCCCCTGGGATAGAAGATCTGGCCGGTCTGGAAAACCCCACAGAGAATCTACCAGGAGTACTACAACCTCCTGGGCCAGTTCAGTGCAATGGGGATTATTAGAATTAAACAAAGAAAATGTTTTGCGCTAAGTGTCCTAATCTAAAATCAGTGAAGACTGATTAATAAACAGCAGCACTCACTATACACTGCACTCACTAAAACAAGAATCAAAAAAATTGTGTTACGCTGTGAATATACTCAAACATATAATTAAATCATTAAAATCACATAGTGCTCATATACTGATAAGAATATATTGCAATAAATTAAAAAAATTAATTTAATCTATGCGTAAAGTGGATGAAAAATTTCTGAATGCCTGATGTATTCATTTTACTAGTGAGTAGAATACTGTTTTTTAATAAATTTCTTATGCTGGGAAATTGTGCAATGAGCAATTATGTTCCTTTTTTATATACATGACTGGTTAATGAATGATGACAACTAACCGGATGCATTATCAGGTTATCTTTTGGATGACGCATCTAACATACGGGTCCTATGAAGGGAGTGTTACCTACATAGCCACAGTGGGGGCGTTGCCCACTAATGCATGGCTAGACCTCGTTTGGGGTCTCCTCAACTGGTAATCGTCAATTCATTATTATTTATGGTGGAGCGCCGATAAGGGATCACTTGGAGCACTTTTGGACTGTAATTAGGCACGTGTGGAGCACCTGTGTCACCACCAGTATTTGGAATTTGGATTCCTCTGTCTATATCATTTACCAATTTTATGCCACATTTGAAGATTTGGCATTTTGAATGAACAATATTTGAGTTTTTTTATGCTTTGCACAGAATAATTGTCACTATAATTGAAAATATTCAATCTGTATACCTTACCTGCCACTCTATTGAATAATATAATTTATGAATGCACATGTTTACAGCTTTACATATACAAGTGGTGCACAATGAGGTGTCAGACCAAGTTGCTCAGCTGCACCTGCTCCTGGACGATTTGGAAGATCACAATCGCAGACGCAACATCAGAATTCGTGGCCTTCCAGAAGCCACTCTGCAGGGTGAACCTTAAAGTAAAGGTGACCTCCATATTTAACTCGTACCTGGAGCGCTCTCCTGAGACCAGCATTGCCATTGACAGGGTCCACAGGACCTTGGGACCCAGGAACCCCTTTGAAGACAGACCCAGAGATCCTCTTCTGCCTGCACGATTATGCTCTAAAGGAAGACGTCCTCCAAAGGGCATGACGCAGGGGACCCATAGACTTTGATGGAGCACAGATCCTTCTCTTGCCTGACGTATCCCCGAGGACACATCAGATGCGTAGATGTATGAAGAAGAAGAAGGAGAAGTTCGGTGAACTGGGGATCACCCACAAGTGGAGCCACCCTTTCTATCTGATTGCACGTAAGGGAAATCGATCATATACTCTACGACATCCCTCGGATCTTCCAACCTTCTTCAGCTCCTTAGAGATACCTCCAGTGCCTCTCTCCAATTGGCTGGCATTCACCTTACCCATGAGCATTACCATTACGACACCAACTGGCAGACCTCAGTAGTCCTGGCGAAATTGACGGTCTCAGCAAAGAACACCACAAGCTCCTCAAGATAATGAACTCTAATCCTCTGAAACGGGAACTTCGTCTTAATCTGTTTCCACGTCAGAGACTCCTACAACTTGTCTGTTATGCAGATCTTCAGCCTCAATTTTCTTTTTTTTGCACTTATAGCACTTTATTCTCATCAGTATATGAGCACTACATGATTTTGATTATTTGAATATATGTGTTTGACTATATTCACAGCACAACACAATTTTTTTGATTGTTATGGATTATTAGAATGCCCTGACTCTAGATCAGGAAAAGTGGGTGAGGAAGAAATTTTAACAAGAGAAGGGCACTGACAGAACTGAACTAATTCCATGGAGTCACCAGGGCACCCACTGCAAAGGCCCAAGGGTCCCTGGTACTGACGACAAACCTTTCCAGCTTGCCGTTTAACCTGGATACCAAAAGATCCACATCTGGTATCCCCTACCTGCAACAGGGATCTTTTTTTTTTTTTAAGTTTTATTTATAGCTTTTGACATATCAAACAGACCCAGCGGGCCATACACAAACACAAACTATTTACAATTCTTCAGCATTGGCTCCCTCTCCCCCCCTCCAGACCCCCACCCAGCAACAGGAATAATACAGTTATAACGTCACTACAACTCAGTAACAGTCATATGTTGTTTGGAAATGTCACATAATCACAACCATATTCAACTCCTACTGCAAGTGCATTTATAAAGGGTGCCACTCAATCCGCCACCGTAAGTTCACTATTCATCCAACTGCCCCATACTTTATCAAATTTCTGAGGTGCGCCCCTACTAGCATACGTAGCTTTGTACAGCGGTGCAGCTCTATTCACCACCCCCTTCCATGCTGATACAGCGGGTGGATTGGGCTTTTTCCATGATAACACTATCAGTTTCCTGGCGTAATATATGAGAATCGTCAACAGAGTATGAGTCGCTCTCCTCGGGGCTGCAACAGGGATCTTTAAACACCTCCAGGTAAAGAGCCCAAACCTCTGGAACAAGATGCTAATGACTGAAAAAGTACTCAGCTCTCCAATAGCTCCTCCTTCAAGAGGGCCTAGTTGCCGTTCCAGAGGAGGAACGTTTCCAGGGTTTCTACTCAAACCTATTTACTGTCCACGAGACAGATGGAGGCATCCACCCTGTTCTGGATCAAAAAGTTCTCAATAGGTTCCGTTGCATGCAAAAATTATGCATAGAAATATCTGGGTCATTCAAAAAGAAGAAAAGGCTACCTAAGTAACCTTTAAATGTAGCCCGTTTTCTGCCTTTACTAATACTGCACATTGTAATAATAAGACGCCTGAACACCTAATTACACTATCAAAAACAACTGCGACCTGCCTGAAGTTGGAGTATGCTAGGGCTGTCCTTACAACTTTTTTTGCCAGTGTCCAATCACCTGATGGTAGCAACATAACCTACTTGTCTAATTAGGTTCCTTAAGTGTCCTTTAATGTATGTTTAAGAAAAAAAGAATACATGCAATTAACACATTTAAACTGGTCAATAAATACATACATCAAAAAACAGAAGCTTCTCTGTGAGACCTAGTCTGCCACATACAAAAGCCTATCCAACAGCAGTTGTGTTTAGAATATAGTTTATAGGCAGGTGCAAAAACTTTACAAAAGCACCAACACATTTTTTATTAATTATATATTTTTAATACAGATATATTAGAGCATAATATTTTTCCTCAAAATACCAGGAGATATTATTTTTTCTACAAATTATATTTGGTTAGCATCTAGTCACGTTTATAATTTAATCCTTGACAACTGTAAGGAAACCGGAAATTGGAAGATGATTACAATTTTATTACTACTCAATAATGTAGGTTAGGCAGAGTTTTTATAAGTAAACTTAATCAAGTTGAGATTTTCTGTTTTGATGCAACTTCTTGCAGTATTATAAGAATGCCTGAAATAAATGTGATAAACTTTCTTTTGCAGTTTTTAGAACAGTTCATAAAAATAACAGAAAAATGTCCTTGATGTAAAAAGAACAAACCTTGTATATACTCTTTGTTTTCTTCTTAGGGTTAGCTTCAAACATGATCTATATAAAATAAAAGACAATAAATAATATTACTAGCAAAATTGTGCCCATTCCAGAATGGGTTAGGCTAGTTATATAACAATCCTAAAGCCAACTAAACTGGGTCATACACAGATTTGTGTGTGAACATTTGTACAAAATCCATTTGTCGGGACATTCCTTGTTGCCATTATTGAGCCAACAAATTTTGTTCTCAGGTCTGTCAAATTTTGCCCCATCTTCAGTATGACGTGGAATTCCAGGTGTATTGAACAGTTTTTATTACAAATGTATATGATTTTTCCCAAATTATAAATTTGTGTGTGTGAGAATTTTTTTTCCATCCTGCTCCTTTGAATTTTCTCGCAAAGGAGCATTAGTGAATGTATGAATGGGGGTGTTTGGGATGGTGCTGAAAACAGGAAGGTGGAGGTAAGGTATGGATGGTGGTCTGGAAGAAGTGGAATTGGGGTTATAGAGGGGAAGGGAGAATTTGGGTCATGGCAAATGGAGTGGTGCCAGGTGTGATAGTGCAGGTCGGGTGGAGGGGGGTGGTATATGCTGTAGGTAGGTAGCGAGTACATTGGGGGGGGGACCAACATTTGTGCATAATATTTTATTACTAAAGGATATAGAATTCTACCTGAAACATTGAAAACATCCTGTCCTTATTGAAGGATTCTGACTGCTGACACCAAGTGCATCAGAGATCCTTCCTTGTTAAAGTGACACAAACTCTCTAGTTCTAAAATATCAAGTATACCATGACTCTGCTTTTTTTTTTTTAACCTTTTTTGGTCCTGTGCATGCTACCTATCCTCCACTGATGCACTTCATTACTACTAGTGTAGAGTGAGCAGTGCCATTATTTCTGGTCACATGTTCTACTCTATGCATACTACAATATCAGTAGAGCTGAATGTGTTGTCTGCATAAATACGTGTAGTACATCTAAAGGGGTGAGCAGAAAAGGGTGGCTACGTTCTCATACACTAGGGGGGGCATAGAGAACGAATGTAGTCACCCTAGAACAGGAAGTCCGAGAGCAGCAGAAAAAAGCTTGCATTTAAGAAATTAAAAGAGAGAGAGATAGCAGGTGCATTCTACTTATATTTAGACACATTGAAATTAATTTATTTGATAAAAAAATGAGTTTAGTGTCACTTTAAGTGACAGGTGCATACAGGGCCGGCCCTACCATGGGACCCGATGGTACCTCGGTCCCAGACGGCACTTTCAGGGGGGCGGCAAATCAATGTTCAAACTGCTGCGCTGTGTGTTTGAACCAAGCTCAGCAATGGGCAGCGGCGGGTGTCCTGTGATTGGCCGAGCAGGTCATGTGGGCGGGACGGACGCCTGACATTAGGCTTGTGATTCGCCTGGAGGAGCTGGACTGTGGGTAATCGCGCCAGCCCTGCATGCTCCCGAAATCCTAACTAGCGTTGTGTGTCACAGGAGACCTAAGGTCCGTCTCTCTCATCTGCCCTTTCAGCCGCCCGCGGCCCCCCTCCTCCTCTCTATCAGCCGCCCCCCCTCCTGAGGTCCGTCTCTCTCATCTGCTCTGTCAGCCGCCCGCGGCCCCCCCTCCTCTCTATCAGCCGCCCCCCCTCCTGAGGTCCGTCTCTCTCATCTGCCCTGTCAGCCGCCCGCGGCCCCCCCCTCTCTATCAGCCGCCCCCCCTCCTGAGGTCCGTCTCTCTCATCTGCCTTGTCAGCCACCCGCGGCCCCCCCTCCTCTCTATCAGCCGCCCCCCCTCCTCTCTATCAGCCGCCCCCCCTCCTCTCTATCAGCCGCCCCCCTCTCTATCAGCTGCTCCCCCTCCTCTCTATCAGCCGCCCCACCTCCTCTCTATCAGCCGCCCCCCCTCCTTTCTATCAGCCGCCCCACCTCCTCTCTATCAGCCGCCCCCCCCTCCTCTCTATCAGCCGCCCCCCCTCCTCTCTATCAGCCGCCCCCCCTCCTCTCTATCAGCCGCCCCCCTCCTCTCTATCAGCCGCCCCCTCCTCTCTATCAGCCGCCCCCCTCCTCTCTATCAGCCGCCCCCCTCCTCTCTATCAGCCGCCCCCCCTCCTCTCTATCAGCCGCCCCCCCTCTCTATCAGCCGCTTCCCCTCTCTATCAGCTGCTTCCCCTCCTCTCTATCAGCCGCCCCCCCTCCTCTCTATCAGCCGCCCCCCCCTCCTCTCTATCAGCCGCCACCCCCCTCCTCTCTATCAGCCGCCCCCCCTCCTCTCTATCAGCCGCCCCCCCTCCTCTCTATCAGCAGCCCCCCCTCCTCTCCATCAGCCACCCCCCCTCCTCTCCATCAGCCGCCCCCTCTTCCTCTCTATCAGCCGCCCCCCTCCTCTCTATCAGCCGCCACCCCCCTCTTCCTCTCTATCAGCCGCCCCCACCTCCTCTCTATCAGCCGCCCCCCCATCTCTCCATCAGCTGCCCCCCCTCCTATCAGCCGCCCCCCTCCTCTCTGTCAGCCGCCACCCCCCTCTTCCTCTCTGTCAGCCGCCACCCCCTCTTCCTCTCTGTCAGCCGCCACCCCCTCTTCCTCTCTGTCAGCCGTCACCCCCCTCTTCCTCTCTGTCAGACCCCCTCCTCCCTGTCAGACGTGTGGCAGGTGACGTCATGGCAAGTGACAATCAGCTACGTGTGGCAGGTGACGTTGTGGCAAGTGACAATCCGCTACGTGTGGCAGGTGACGTTGTGGCAAGTGACAATCCGCTATGTGTGGCAGGTGACGTCGTGGCAAGTGACAATCCACAATGTGTGGCAAGTGACAATTCACAATGTGTGGCAGGTGACGTCGTGGCAAGTGACAATCTGCAATGTGTGGCATCGTGGCAAGTGACCATCCGCAATTTGTGGCAGATGGCATCGTGGCAAGTGACAATCTGCATCTGGTGGCAGGTGACGTGGCAAGTAACACACTCAGGGCTCCCACTGATTCTGCATTATGGTGAGTTGAACTATTTTATTTTATATAACAATGTAATAATAGAAATAATGCACTTCAATAATTTTTTTTGCGATTCGGCACTGCATCGATTTAACTGACAATTGCGCGGTCGTGTGACCTTGTACCTAAACAAATAGAGCTTTTTTTTGATGGTATTTGATCACTTCTGCGGTTTTTATTTTTTGTGCTATAAACAAAAATAGCGACAACTTTGAAAATAATTTTTTATTTAACTTTTTGCTATAATAAACATCCAAAAAAATAAAAATAAAAATTTCTTCATCAGTTTAGGTCGATATGTATTCTTCTACATATGTTTGATAAAAAAAAAAAAAACGCAATAAGTGTATATTGATTAGTTTGCGCAAAAGTTATTGCGTCTACCAAATAGAGGATAGATTTATGGCATTTTTATTATTATATTTTTTTTACTAGTAATGGCGGTGATCTGCGATTCTTAGCGAAACTGTGACATTGCGGTGGACAGATTGGACACTTTTGACACTTTTTTGGGACCAGTAACATTTATACAGCGATCAGTGCTATAAAAATGCACTGATTACTGTGTAAATGTCACTGTCAGGAAAGGAGTTAAATGTGTTCCCTGGGAGGTGTTTCTAACTGGGGGGATGGGACTGACTGGAGGAGGAGAGAGATCTCTGTTCCTAATCACTAGGCACAGCAGATCTGTCTCTCCTCCCCTGTCAGAATGGGGATCTGTCTGTTTACATTGACAGATCCCCGTTCTGGCTCTGTGGAGCGATTGCGGGTGGCCGGCTGACATTGCGGCCAATGGCCACGCACAGGTCCTTTCATACTCCTATATACATGTATAGAGCCATGACAGGTCCTCTTTATACTCCTACATACATGTATAGTGCCATGACAGGTCCTCTTTATACTCCTACATACATGTATAGTGCCATGACAGGTCCTCTTATACTCCTATGCATGTATAGAGCCACGACAGGTCCTCTATATACTCCTATATACATGTATAGAGCCATGACAGGTCCTCGTTATACTCCTTTATACATGTATAGAGCCATGACAGGCCATCTTTATACTCCTATGCATGTATAGAGCCATGACAGGTCCTCTATATACTCCTATATACATGTAAAGAGCCATGACAGGTCCTCTTTATACTCCTACATACATGTATAGAGCCATGACAGGTCCTCTTTATACTCCTATATACATTTATAGAGCCATGACAGGTCCTCTTTATACTCCTATGCATGTATAGAAAAATGACGGGTCCTCTATATACTCCTATATACATGTATAGAGCCATGACAGGTCCTCTTTATTCTCCTATATACATGTATAGAGCCATGACAGGTCCACTTTAGTTATCATGGTATAAAATATTGAATATGGGGGCATTTTGGTGGGCGTGATATTTTTTTTTTGGGGGTGGGGGGGGGCAGCATTTCATTCTTGGTACCAGGCAGCACAATGTCTTGGGCCGGCACTGGGTGCATAGCTCTGAAAGACTACACAATCTTACTGGTTTTCTGCAAGAGACTGAAAGTGGTAGCTGCCTCTGTCCATCTACCATGCCGTAGGCTTCTGCTTAGTTTGTGGACAATTCTGCTTTGACAGAAGTGATCAGCCCTGACCAGCTGCTCACAGCACATGTGAATTTTAATCCTCCCGCCTAAGTGCCAAAATAAAAAGACTTTATATTTCCACTTCTACTAGTGAAGAAAGATTCTGGCACCAGAACTAAATATAGCAGGAAACGGAATACCCAAACTCTGAAATCTGACACCTTCTGAAGTTTTGCACTGCAACTCCCAAACATATACACAGAGGGGATTCAATAATGCATTTACACTTTTTAGAAAGTCCTGCATCAAATTCATGAAAGCTGTGTGACAGTTTTCTTGCTATTTCAACACAACAAATGCCACAAATTCAATTAGTCTTTATATGCACAATCATTGCATTTGGGTTCTATGGCTGCATCAAATTTATTATGAAGGGGGCGTGGCGAACGAGCTCCAACATGGCTGCATAGTCCAGGAGCTCCGCTCGACCACCAAGGGCCTAAGGAGCCATCCATCGAGCACCAGCCACCCACCACAAGCCTTCCCAGGTCCCGGTACATGGCCACAATGTCCAAGCACCGCAAGGATCAGCAACAGCCACGGAAGATGCTTCCCCTCTATTCCAAAAGATCCACGACAAAATGGCGGCGGCGCCCGCAGCATGCGGCCTGCACACAAGGCCTCTGCACAGGTTACGGACCGTGGATCCGAGCAAAAGGGTAACCTGGCTCGGGTATCTAACAGCGAGTCACTCTCAGGCAGCTTCAGCCCATCCACCCAAAGCCCAGCTAAATCTAAGCCCCACAGGGACTCTCCTCCTAGGCACCAAGAAGACACAGGCATGGATGTCAGTGGGCCACATGCATCCAGGGAATGTACAGGGCAACCCAGATATGATGCCATTGCTGCCTTTCACACTACAGGCCAGCCAGTATCAGACACTATGTTAAAAGGTATGATGCTGTCTTTAAGGGCTTCTTTGGTCTCTGATCTAGTTTCAAATGTGAATCAATGCCAAAAAAGAAGTACAGGCACTGGGGGACAGAGTAGACCGTGTGGAGAACACAATGGGAGAGTACTCTGTCTCATTTAACCCTTTAGTGCACAGGTGTCAAACACAAGGCCCGTGGGCCAAATCCGGCCCTCCAGGCCATTTCATGTGGCCCTCGCACCTTTCCTGCAGCTGCAGGAGAGCTCCAGCCCTCCTCTGGTTCTCCTTCAGACCCTTATTTTCTGCTTTCAAGCAATGCATCCAGCTTCTTCCCAGCAGTAGCATAAGAAAAGGGGGGTGCACTGTGATGTAAGGGATAGTGGGGGACTCAACTTCTGATGGTGGGGTGGCTCTTGACATCTAATGTAAGGATGCGCTGGACATCTAATCTTACAGATACAATCGGCCCTTTTGAGGGCAATCATAATGCTGATGCGGCCCACAATGAAATTGAGTTTGACACCCCTGCTTTAGTGGATGCTCACAATGCCCACACAGAGGAAATCACCTGGATCAAGGATAAAATTGCTGACCTGGAGGACAAATCCAGGAGAAACAACATAAAAATTAGGGGATTACCAAAATCTGAACCGCCTCAGCAACTGCAACAATTTGCCCTAACTCTGTTTTCCACAATGGCCCCCACACTGTCATCGCAAGACCTCGCGATCGTTAGAATCCATAGGGTACCAAAACCCTCCTTCCTACCAGCTGAGACACCCAGGGACGTTTTCCTAAGGGTACACTTTTACCATGTAAAAAAACTCCTAATGGCTACATTTAGGAAAGCTGAAATCCTACCAGAGCACTATGTCAACATACAGCTGCTTCCTGACCTATCCAAGCACACGCTTCAATGCCGCCACAATCTGGCGACCATTACCAAGGCACTTAGAAACCTAAAAATTTCACATAAATTGAGATACCCGGCCACCCTATCTATTACACACAACAAAGTTACCATCTCAATATCATTCTTAGATGAAAGAATTGCGGCTGTACTCAAATGGGACATCATTCCTGAAACTTTGCATGCTTCTTCTGCTGTTAACCACTTGGATCCACTAGAACTGGAATGGCAGATTGTGTCACACAAGCATTCCACCAAGCAACAAAACAATGTAGGCTCCGGAACACATCAAGCATATTTCAATCCAATGTAATTCCCCAGGTCATGGTTTGGAATGTTTTCCTACCCCGACCCCCAAGATCAAAACAAGCAGCATGATCTGCACTCGGATCTATCGATAGATCCTCTTTTTACAGTTTCTACCTTAACAGTTGTATTAACGTTTATTTCATATTGTTGTTTGTTTTCCTCTCTTTTGTTCGGTACACGGCACGTGAGTAAAACTACCCAGAAGTTAACACTGGACGAACTACTCTCCACTGCCAAGACCTCTTCGTATGAACCATCATAACACCGCAACAGGTGGGTCAACAGGAGCGTCCAAGCCTGGTCTGGTCTGACGCCCATTACAGTACAAGCAAGGAGACCCGCTACAAGCTCCCTGACAACAAAAGTGAGTAACGCGCTACATTACAAACCATATCCAATAGAACAAGCACCACGACGATCACATGCCTTTCCCTAAACGCCAGGGGTCTAAACCACCCAGTAAAACGCCATTCTTTGTGGTCAGAGGCGAGTAAATGCAAAGCAAACATTCTGAGCATATAGGAAACCCATTTCCAAAGTGGTGCAACTCCCAAGTGTTCCGATAAAGATTACTCTAACGTCTTCTTAGCCTGCGCCCAAAAAACAAAAGGATAATCCTAGTAATACACAACTCCCTTGCCTTTCAACTAAAAAGCTCAATCTTAGACAAGGAAGGACATTACATCATTCACACCTGTGACATCTACACGTAACCCTATATACCGGTAGCCTTGTATGCACCAAACTCGCACTGAGTTAGTTTGCTCCGCAAACCCTTTAAACGTATTTCCTCTATCAAGTATGGCAACTTGCTAATGTGCAGAGACTTTAATCTGACGGTGGACCCACGCATAGACACCACATACCCTGTCTCAGGCCGCATCTCCTTTCTACGTAACCTGCTACACTCGGAAGAAGCCTATGATATCTGGAGATGCCAGCATGCGTCAGAGAGAGACTATACGTACTTCTCTGCCAGACACCAAAGCTATTCGCATATTGACCTCTTTGTCACAGACAAACAGTTACTACAACAAGTGTCAGCTTCAAAAATTCATGATATCACGTGGTCCGACCATAATGCCATATCCATAACGTTAGTCGAAAAGGGTGTCTCCCCTTCTGTCTCAATCTGGCGTTGCAATGTCATTATTTTGCAGGATCCCACTAGCTTGCAAATTATAAAAAATAAGCTAAAGAAATTCTTCCAGACGAATGCTAACTCAGTAAACAATCCCTTTGTGGTATGGAATGCCCATAAGACGTTCATACGTAGCATTTTGATCCTACAAGGGACTAAAGCAAAAAAATGCTATAATCTGAAACGCAACACCCTCACCTCAGAAATACATAGATTAGAAGCCTTAAATAAACATAACCACACTCCATCTATCTCGAACTCTCTTTACAAGCTCAGGGATCAGAATCCTCCTAACACAATGCTACGACAATCTCCTAAAACATCTAAAAGCACATACATATGCTAATGCAAACAAAGCTGGCAAAGTCTTAGCCAACAGAGCTAAAAATCCAACAGCCAAATCCAGAATAGCTCATCTTCTCCATCTCTCCCTCATACACAAGATTACCAACCCCCAGGAGATTGCTAACCAATTTGCTGAATATTATGGAGCCCTGTACAATCTCCAAAATAAGCCTCACAATCCCCAACCCACTGCAGAGGGCATTGAGGAATTTTTACACAAACTACACCTACCATCCTTATCTGACCCCCAATTAGAAGCGCTTAATGCCCCGTTCAACCCTAAGGAAATAGACCAAATCATAGCCACTCTTCCAAATGGAAAATCACCCGGTCTGGATGGCTTTTCCAATGAATACTACAAATAATTTAGCTCCACCCTATCCCCCCATTTGAATGAAGTGTTTACTGAAGCAGCATCTACCTCCTCTTTCCCCCAGGAAATGCTCAAAGCATATGTTATCACTTTTCCTAAACCTGGGAAAGACCCTAATACACCAGCTAATTTCAGACCCATCTTGTTATTAAATTCAGATATCAAAATTTAGGCAAAACTTCTAGCAAAACGCCTAATGGACATTATTCCTTCTTTAATTCAAAAAGAACAGATGGGGTTCATCAAGGTGAGAACCACCTCTGACGCAAATAGTAGAATACTGAATATTGTTCATTACGCAGAGTGCTCACAAATGCTTTCTCTGCTGCTCTCGATCGATGCAAAAAGGCGTTCGATAGGGTGCACTGGAGATATATATCTATGGTATTATCAAAATTTGGGTTCACAGGTTCCATCTTATCGTCTATCTTAGCACTATATTCCCAACCTATGGCACAGGCGTATACATCGGGTCTACTGTCCATACCATTCATGATCTCAAACAGAACTCGACATGTTTGTCCCTTATCCCCCACCATATTCAATCTAATGATTGAACCCCTCGCAGAAGCGATCAGGACTCACCCCCCTTATTACTGGTTTTCAGTTTAACTCATGACAACATGTCATCAACCTTTTCGTGGACGATGTCATACTCACTCTGACCAATCCACACAAATCCCTTCCCGCAACCCATCAACTCCTATCTAAATTTAGCAAAATATCCTACTATAAGGTCAACTTTTCAAAATCCCTAATTCTAAAACCTAGGCCTCAGAGAGCCATCAAAAAGCACTCTTCAGAGAGCTCTACCCTTTAAGTGGAGCATACAGGGCATCCCGTACCTAGGCATCAACCTCACTAGCAAAGCTTCTGAACTGCCCTCACTAAACTTCCTTCCTCTTATAAACAAAATAAAAGAACAACTGAAACAATTCTCAACATGGGAACTATCCTGGACGGGCAGGCTTGCCTCCTTTAAAATGATGATACTACCCCAATTCTTTACTTATTAAGATCACTCCCCATCCCCATACCAAATTAGTAGATACGTGTGTCAAGGCAAAAAATTCTGATGCTCCCAATCCCACTTGGTTTCCCACAGGTCAATAGGTGGAGCAGGATTGGTGGACATTCAATACTATTCCCAGGCTGTTCACATGGACCAACTTAAATTTTATCTCCGCGACAATGACCCTCCACTGTGGACAGAAATAGAACGAGACCAAGTTCCCACTACCAGCCTGCTCAACCTCCTTATCTGTGATTCCTGAAAACCATGGGACATCTCTACACTACCATCATCATCCCAAGCATCAATTTTAGCATGGAGAGTATTGACCAAACTCCCCACTGAAAAGAAAGGGAAGGGACCATCGAACTACTTCCTTCAAATCCTAAAATCCTAAAAAATATTATCCCGATGATCTCCACTAAATCTCTCTTTCTCCAAGGCATTAACTCAGTACAGGATCTTATGCAGGAAAATAAACCCAAAACAGTTGACACCCTTATGGCAAAGTACATGCTTCCCAGGGAATCTTAATTTATGTGCTCACATATTGTACATTTTCTATCCAAAAACCCTATTCCCTCTATCCAGGTACCAGTCAACCTATGAGACTTGTATTTCTCGCAAAAAAACAGTAAAAAATTGAATCTCTCTACTATATAATGCTTTACAAAACAAAACTGTCTTCCAAAAAAGCAAACACGATGCTGAACTGGGAATTGAATCTCCAAACCCGATTCACCCCTAATCAATGGTGTACAGTAATAAACTCGTCAAATTGTGTAGTTCACTGGGAAATGACCGTAAAATCACACATACTATACCCCCTACAGATTAGCAAAATTTTCCACATTAACATCCCCCCATTGCTGGCGCAACTGTGGCCAAATAGGAAACCTTCTACCCATTCTTTGTTAATGTCCCAGCTTGACAAGCTTCTGGTCACAAGTCTTTAAAGAGATAGCCTCGATCACAGGCATTCTGGGCCCCCCCATGTCCTAGCCTAGCATGTCTCAATATTGGGATTGAAATATACCCACCTTCCTCCAGAACTATGGTCACCCATATACTGTTGGTGGCCCGTCAGACAGTTCTTCGGAAATGGAGATCCGATTGCTCCCCAAATATCACTGAAGTGTTATCTTTGGTCCAACAAAATTACATTTATGAATATCTCCTAGCTTTAAACTCCCTTACTGTTACCAAAAAATGGGATCTGTGGCCTAAACTTTCCACCTAAATTCTTCTGAAATATACAAAGTACGTGTGCTACATCACTATTACTCCGAGTTTGCTTTATTATAAATGTGTTAGAACCTTCAATTCTGTGCCCTCCCATTTCCAAACAAGGTACTGAGTCTAGTTATATCGGCAATGTGTGCCTTATTTCCTTCCTTCCTTCTTTCTTATGTCCTTTTGTCTTTTTATTTTTCTAGTTATCTACTGTTATACCTGACAAAAGGCGTTTCAGTTTCATATTGCATATTCTATGTATTGTACTAAAATACCAATAAAAATGTATTGTGTTCCAGACAAAATTCTGTCTGAGGCAATTCTGCAACAGATTCATATACAGCTCACCAACATTTACATGAATCAATCCCCATTTGTAGCACAGACAATAGAAAGATTTTTAAAATCTACATCTATTTCTAATGTCTACGACACATTTTATGAATTCCAGGGATTGTTTCCTCAACAGTGTCCGGAATGTTCTAATACCATCTGTTAGAATTACTGAAGTCAAATACTAAACATGTTCAAAAGAGATATTTTCTCTAGAAAGCTGGTAAACTAATATGCAATTATAAAAGGGGACATTATGATAGATAATGTTAACAAATCTGGGATCAAAAAGCATTGAAAGGATGGAATTCAAAATCTTTAATCATAAAAAATGAAGAGAGAAAAAATAACTTGCTGTGATTCTGGTCACCAAAAAGATCATGACGTGGGCCTCTAGACTTGACAATGAAATAATTTAAATTTTTTTCTTTTATATTAGTTTTATAGTCAAATTTAGTTCCTTTATACATCATAGTAGCCCATCACACAGAAAGCATCATCAAGCAACAGTTTCTCACCTTCCCTTCTTCTCTGGGGATTATGACATTTTCATATCGGCTTCGACACTGCTTGGAGGAGCGATAGATTCGGCTGCACGAGTTTACTACATCGCTGACCAAATCCCAGTTGGGAGTGTGAGCTGGTGACACCACAGTAAGGTTTAAAGGCAACTCCAAGAGATGTTTAACTGCCTGAATAATCAAAGGATCAAAAAAAAAGGAAAGGATGTTTCATAAAAAATGTCTTAATGCTCTATATTTCCTATGCATTTAAAAAAAGCTGGCAAGGTTACTCTGATTTCAGTTTGATAACACTTGAAGCTAAACTCAAGCAGATATAAAAGACACAAATTAATCCAGTTCTGTAATTAATAATATATAGTTAAAGCTGGATTTACTCTTTTGCAGTATGGCAACACATGCCTTATCACATACTATATAATGAATCATTGCACATTAGTACACTGTAGTGCATTTAATTTTAAATGGCACCCCAACATACCAAAGTAAAGCATCTGCATTGAAGCATGCTGTAACTCATAGTAAAGCTTTGCCATGTGGTGTATTACTAAAAAAAGGTTCAGGTGCAATTTTAGGCACACTGAGATGTGTTGGCAGCTATTTGAAAAGAATGGGTTATCTCAACCCAAATTAACATGTGACATAACGCACATTAACATGCATGCGATGAGGTCCTGCACAGGTGCAAAACCAGCCTAAATGTATTTGAAGTTTTGAAATGCAAGTACCTGAATTTGAGGTCATATAAGCCACTTGCAGTGCCTATACAGCAAAGATCACTAGGAAATCAGCACAGGGAACCAGTAAGCTGTGCTGTAATCTTTATGAGCTAACTAGGAAAGCATGCTGACGGGGACAGAGAGCAAAGCGAAAAAGGGATAAGCTGATACATCTCCTTTCAGTGTTCAGTCATAGACAGGGATGAACAAGACCTTTAGGTATTACTTAGCTGCAGTATAAAAAAGTCAAATCTCCTGCCTTGTAAGACCTGTAAAGCTGTGTTAAATTTAGAAATGCATGGCCCCAAAAAATTCCCTTGGCAGGTAACACAGCTCCCATATATTTATGTAATCTGTGCATTTAGCGGTGTACCAGGATTTTGGCTTTAGGATATGTTTCAGATCCAATATACTGTACCCCAAAAAAACAAGCAGTGCCGCTCCAATCGCTGGCACAAAAACATCCGGCAACTAGCAATACTGTTGGGTACTGGCTTGCCAGGCCCTCTGAAATCAACAAACAAAAGATGTAGGGAGCCACACACCAATAATCAACCCAGTTACAAGATAAAAGAAAATGACTTCAGCTCGTCTCCTTCATAAACGCGTCAGAGGGGCGTGGCTTCTGAATGGAACACACTGAAGCCATTTCCTTTTATGTTCTAACCGGGCTGATTATGGGTGCGATGCTCCTTTTTTGTCCGTCTGCTCCAATATAGTCACACAAATGAAAAGTTGTTTAGTGCAGGCAATTTATTTTTGAAGTCCCACTAAGGGCTTATCTTCTTTTGGGACTTCTAATATACAGTCATATTTTATCACTTAGTCAATCCTGACTTATCTACAAATGGTAGGTTTCATCTGTGACATTCATATCAACTTTAAACTATTTACATATTGCTAGCCATTATTTTAAATATTCCCCCACTGCACATTTGATGAAAACTGTTTGTTTTTAACCTATTATTTGTAATTAATAAGGGGATATTTAAACTTTTAGTATACAGTGTCCCTGCAACAAAGGAGTTGCTTGTTGGAAGTGTTCTATTCTCTTATTAAAATGTGGGTAACACCTAAGAAGTCTTTGTTGATTACCTTGCTATCCAAAGCTAGGGCTACACTAGAGATTCAATTTCTTCTTGTAAAAAGATGAGCATTCTCCTCTCAAAGTGGATTTGCCTGTATTAGAGATAAAGGTTCAAAACGTTATTAAAGTGGTTGTAAAGGCTGAAGGTTTTTTTACCTTCATTAATTCTATGCATGAAGGTAAAAAAAACTTCTGTGTGCTGCTCCCTCCAGCACCCCCTTAATACTTACCTGAGCTCCCTCTTGATCCAGAGATGTGCATGAGAGCCTCGATTGTCCCGAAGCTCCCTCATCTCATTTTCTGGGACAGCAGCGGGAGCCATTGGCTCTCACTGCTGATAAACACAGCCAATGAGGAGAGAACAGGGGGCAGGACCGAGCCACGGCTCTGTGTGTCTTATGAACGCATAGAGCAGGGCTCGGGAACGAGCATGTACCAGTGCCCCCATAGCAAGTGGCTTGCTATTGGGGGCAGTGGTCAAGGTGGAGGAGCCAGGAGTTCCGGCGTGGGACCCAAGAAGAAGAGGATTGGGGATGCTTTGTGCAAAACTACTGCACAGAGCAGGTAAGTATAACATGTATTTTTTTTTTCTAAAACCAAACCTTTAATACCACTTTAATCTCACAACCAAAGCCAAATAGTTCATGACTGATGTGTAGAAATGTCATGACTCTCTTACTGAATAAATTAGAAAGCAACCTGAAAAGTCCCTATAACATTTAGGCATGAAGTGACCATTTAAAGTGCCCACCTGCAGCAAAGCCCAGTCTTCACTGATGAGCCACTCAGGATTATCAGGGCCAGATTCATTTGCTGGTTTCACCAAGGTTGGCAGGGGCTTGGCAAACTGGGCTTGCTGTTTGAGAAGGATATTCTTCTTCTGCTCCTTGCCCTCCCTCTTCACTTTCAGCATACCTGGTGTAGCTCTATCAAACAGTGAGCGGGGAGGAACCACTGATTCTCCATGTCTCTGTTTCTTCTTACGGCCTGCAGCTAAATGATAATATTTATACAAAATATGTGTTCCATTATTACACAGACTAGAAGGCAAATGAGATTAATTGTAAAAGCAAGATTTAAAAAAATATATACAATAAGTATATTAAAATAACTGTTAAAAAAAGTATATTAAAATAAAGACGTAAAGCAAAGTGAATGAACATTTTGGAGGTGCTGGCATTTCGCCCATAGTTTAAAAGCAATGAAACTTCTTCAGAAATACAGTACAATTTTTTTTTACATTTCAAACTGATCTCTCCATGTCCACTAGAGGCTTTCCTAACCAATCTCTTTTACTGCTACAGAATCAATGAATTGTGTGACAACCTCTGCTCACTCTACCTTTTGCTTCTTCTGACATATCCACCAGTTCTTCTTTTCCCTCTATAGATAACATTTAGTGACATTATACAGCTATTTCTGGTCTCTATGTTAATGTGACAATTTGGGTTTTTACAACTTTGAGCCTAATTAAGAGGGCAATGGAAAGAACAATGATATGTGTAAAATGGTCTGTTAGGGATAAAATCATTTTGCACAATTAGGTCAAAGCGTACGTTTAGGGAAACATGAAGTTGGGTATACTCACAGTTTTTTTTGTTCAGACGGTGGGCTGAATGAATGAAAGAACAAAACAAATTCCCTCATCCACACAAACAAGGTGGATGAAGGAATCCTCCCCGCTGTGTATTCTGATAGCGGAACTCCTCCGCTGTCAGAATACACTGATCAGTGCTGCAGCTAACTGGCTGCAGCAGCTGTTCGAATAAAAGTTTTCTAGCAGTTCCGTTCGACAGATATCAGGAAAGGGAGGACCACACACAGATCAAAATTCAGCCGACCCCTGCTGAACCAGCTGATTTCCGATCCATGTGTACACAACTTTAAATGATTTAACAAAATAATAAATATAGCCCTAATTCAATAATATAAACTATTCATCAGTGTAAAAATTCAAGCACAATAAATCATTAAAAAAAATCATGATTAAATAAAGTCCTTCATTCAATACATGAAAATATATTTAACCAAAACCAATTTCAAACAAAATAAGTTCAAATAAAACAATCCAATGATGTAATGACTAAAACAATTCCCATCACCAGTATTATTCTTTCAAGTGTAGAAAAATCTTTTATCCAAGGTGACCACCACCGCTAATACAGGAAAACGCACTTACCAGAGGTGTGTGCCTTTATTACTACAAGATTAGGCAAACACAAGCTGTATTCCTGTATTAGCGGTACAAAATACGGGAACTGCTGTTGCTGAGGCAATAAGACGGTCTGAGGTGACCTGATGTCTGACAGTTTGTTTTCAACTTTCTGAATTCACCCACATTCTCTCATTTTCTATGTGTGCATTGCTTGAAGCAGGGTGGTTTAAAGGCAAACAATCCAGCTAAAGTGTCTGGGACAAAGTAAATAAAGCTAAATATGGGAAAAGTATAAATACTTCATAAGTTAGCCAACGCAGTTATATTAAATATAGACTAATTATTTACATTCTTGCATAAGCCAATCTGTGGTAACTTTTAAGCTGAAAGGCCAACTTCATTTTAAAGGGGTTGTAAACCCTCGTGGTTTTTCACCTTAATGCATTCTATGCATTAACCACTTCAGCCCCAGACCATTTGGGTGGTCAAAGACCAGGCCACTTTTTGCGATTCAGCACTGCGTCGCTTTAACTGACAATTGCGCGGTCGTGCGACGTGGTTCCCAAACAAAATTTACGTCCTTTTTTTCCCCACAAATAGAGCTTTCTTTTGGTGGTATTTGATCACCTCCTGCGGTTTTTATTTTTTGCGCTATAAACAAAAATAGAGCAACAATTTTGAAAAAAATTTAATATTTTTTACTTTTTGCTATAATAAATATCCCCAAAAAATATATAAAATTATTTTTTTTCCCCTCAGTTTAGGCCGATACGTATTCTACATATCTTTGGTAAAAAAAAATCGCAATAAGCGTTTATTGATTGGTTTGCACAAAAGTTATAGCGTTTACAAAATAGGGGATAGTTTTATGGCATTTTTATAATTTTTTTTTTTACTAGTAATGGCGGTGATCAGTGATTTTTTCCATGACTGCGACATTATGGCGGACACATCGGACACTTTTGACACATTTTTGGGACCATTGTCATTTTCACAGCGATCAGTGCTATAAAAATGCACTGGTTACTGTGAAAATGACACTGGCAGTGAAGGGGTTAACCACTAGGTGGCACTGTAGGGGTTAAGTGTTCCTTACATAGTGTTTCTTACTGTAGGGGGGATGGGCTCTGTGTCACATGACACTGATCTCCGCTCCGAGTACACAGAGCCGAGATCAGTGTCATTGTCACTAGTCAGAGCGGGGAGATGCTTGTTTACACAAGCATCTCCCTGCTCTATACCTCCGTGAGACAATCGCGGGGATCCCCGCGGCGATTGAGTCCGCGTGACCCGCGGTCCGACTCACGGGGAAGGCGGCAGGGTTGCGAGCGTGCCGCCGGCGGCGCGCATGCGACCACGCAGCAGGCATTTAAAGGGCCACGTACAGGTACGTGATTATGCCTGTCCATGCCATTCTATTACTTACCTGAACCGATCATTCCATCGACGCCGCTGTCTCGGGTCCTCATTGGATAGATTGATAGCAGCGCAGCCATTGGCTCCTGCTGCTTTCAATCAAATCCAGTGACAAGGGAGCCAAGGGGTGGGGCCGAGTCCTGCTGTCTATGTCAACGGACACAGCAGCAGAACTCGGGAGCGCGCACGCTCGGGTGTCCCCTTGGAATGCGGGTCTCTGAGGGGGCACTCGATGCGGAGAGGAACAAGGAGCACCGCTGGGGGAAACCAGAAGAGGAGATTTGAGGCCACTCTGTACAAAACCCTCGCACAGAGGAGGTAAGTATAACATGTTTGTTATTTAAAAAAAACCTTTACAAACCCTTTTAGTACAAAAAAAATATATCAGTGCCCAGCAGTGCCACTCTGGCTGTGAAACTTACCTCCTCCACTGTCCCCCGCAGACCACCCGTGCCTAATCCAATGCCTCCTCTTTTCCTGCAGCCAGGGGAGAAGAGAAAGGACCCATGACATCACTGGACTGACCAGAAGACTACAGAATGTAAATTAGGGGAAGAGGAGGGTTTAAAAACATGGAGTTGGGCCTTAAGGGTTAGATTATGGGTTAATTTTATAGCTTACAGGCAAATTGAGGGTTAAATGTTAGGGTCAACTTAACATTTAAGGACTGGTTAGAGGTCAAGGACATTTTGAAAATTATTTTATTTTGATGTTTTCGGAACACAGAACACTTAAGATGAGATCCCCCAGATGGAAAACTAATCAACCAGTTATCTCTACTGTCCTACTAAATAAGACCAACAAGGGAACAAAAGGAGAAAGAGTACAGCCAATACGATGTTCATTTTCTAAACTGCTTTCACACTACTCACCTGCAGGATCTGCCTTGTGTCTCTTGTGCTCCTTCCTCACATAGACAGGGGGCAGTTTAGACTCTGGGATGGGGTTGGTATCATACATCAGGCACATAACTGAGTCTATATAAATGTCATTCTCATCTTGTGGAGGTGTTGGTGGTGTCCAGATCTAGATAAAAAAAAATAACAGTTCAAAACAGATAACACAGTGCCTGCAATGCATGTGTTGCTAGCATTTGCCCAAATTAATGATGGGTTCAGTCATCAACATTGGCACTTACTGGCATTACTTCTGTCTGACCATCTGGACCATCATAGATAAATTCCTGGTAAAAAAAAAAACACAAATATTAATTATACATTGTTATTTGTGGGTGACTTGATCAAGTAGCATATACAAAAAATTATTACTAAATAAAATGTAATATATATTAATATGCCTCAATGTGCCTAAAATATTACAGGCCACCATAATGATATATAAACCCCCGGCACTAAAGGCTACATAAAAAAAATGCATATAAAAGCTAATGCCTGGATACGGGTTCTGGTACCTTATTATAAGCATCCTCTCTTGTGTAGGTAAGAAGTTGTTCCTCTGCTTCTTCCCAAGCCATCCTTTCTTCCCACTGCTTGTTCTCCTTCAGGTGCAGAGCCTCCCACTTCCTTTTTGTCATTTTCTGTTCCTGAAGATCACAAGCGTAACATGTCACATGAAAACAGAATATTTGTTTCTTTTTAAAAATATTTTCTAATTAATATGTAAGTTTCATCTACCAATGACAGCAAAGCAATACATATACTGAATGTATTCTTTTTATAATGTAGTCTTCATTGAAGACAAAAGTCAAGACAAAAGTCTAACCTCTGTGCTCTCTGGGTTCTCTGCAGCTCCTGATGTATAGAATTCCTCCAGATAGTTCAACGCATACTTCTCAATGGGGGTAAGCTACAAGTTAAGGGGGCACATTAGTAGTCACTGGTATTAACATACAGAAAAAAGCTACAGTATATGTAACTGAAATGTAGATGGGCAATGAAACAACACTTTAAAATAATCCTGTGTCTTTTCACTTCTTTCAACTGAGTGATTTATTCATACACAGAAGTACACATAACATTCAAAGCAAGAGTTTCTTGGTGCTTTAGCTGTTTGTTATATTTAAAATAGATGTATTTGCAGCACAGCATAGTAAAAACATAGGAAAGAAAAAAAAAAAAAAAACACACTGCAAAGTATGTTAAAACTGCACTACAGCATAGCACAATTTGAAACGCATACCAAGGTGTGCACTGTGGTGCAAATGAGCTCGAACTTATTTATTTTGTGCACTGTGTATAAGAAAAAACTCTTACTTGTTTGACCTTTTTCCTTCAAAACAGAAAATAAAACTTGATATTATGACTTATGGCACTATCAATAAATCTACTGTATCTTCACAGATCTATTGGGATTCATTAAAAGCTTATACGAGAGGTCTGTTTATTTCACAAATTTTTTGAATAAAAAAAAGATCTATGGCTTGGGAAGAATTAGTGACGGAAGAAGTCTTAAAGGCTGCATCTCAATATATAGTGAACCCTACTAAAACTCAGCAGATATGGATTAAAAAAACAACAGATATATTCTCTCGTTAAAAAAGCAGAGCAGAAATGTTTTTTCCAACCATATTTTGAGGATGGGGAAACCACTGGTCACCTCTTAAGCCCTGTACACACGATCGGATTTCCTATGGTTTTTAAACCGATGGATTTTTCCATCGGAAAACCGATGAAGCCGACTTCCATCGGTCTTGCCTACACACCATCAGTCAAAAAACCGACCGTTCCAAAAGCGGTGCCGTAAAACACTCCGATGAGCCGAGAAAAATGAAGTTCAATGCTTCTGAGCATGCGTCGACTTGATTCTGAGCATGCGTGGGTTTTTTAACCGATGAACTTGCCCATAGACGATCGGAATTTGCTATCGGTTTTTTATCCATCGGAAAAATGTAAAACATGTTCTATTTTTTGACACCAATGTAAAAAAGACCCATGGGGCCCATACACGATCGGTTTGTCCGATGAAAAAAATCCATCGGACTGTTTTCATCAGTAAAACCGATCGTGTGTACGCGGCTTTAACTGCAATTGTAAAATCCCAAAAACCAATGTCACAAATAGTGGAATTACAAATTTCCCCCACTAAAAAGGCTGGGACAACTTTGGAGATTTCATCAGCTTTTACTGACTTCTATAGTAGTAAAGTATCCTATATGGAAGCTGATTTGAAACTTTTTTTGAACTCCATTACCCAATTATCAGAGAGTGATAGGGAGATGTTGGACCAACCCTTATCACTAGCATAACTCCAAATAGTCTCAGCTAATATGCCTAATAATAAATCCCCAGGAGCAGATGGATTAACAGGGGAGGTTTACAAGGTTTTTGGAGAAGATTTGCTCACTGAATTATTGGAGGTGTTAAATACCGCATTTGAGAGTGACTATCTGCCATTTCCTATGAATGAAGCAATTATCATAGTGCTGTTAAAACCTGATAAAATTCCTAGCAACCCTGAATCATATCATCCAATCTCATTACTACCCTTAGATGTGAAATACAGTCAGGTCCATAAATATTGTAACATCGACACAATTCTAATCTTTTTGGCTCTATACACCACCACAATGGATTTGAAATGAAACGAACAAAATGTGCTTTAACGGCAGACTTTCAGCTTTAATTTGAGGGTATTTACATCCAAATCAGGTGAACGGTGTAGGAATTACAACAGTTTGTATATGTGCCTAACACTTTTTAAGGGACCAAAAGTAATGGGACAGATTAACAATCATAAATCAAACTTTCACTTTTTAAGCCCAGGTTCACACTGGGGCTGCGGGAGTGAAGCCGTGCGAGTTCAGCTGAACTCGCACAATTTCACTCCTGCCTGTCAGTCCCGATTTCAGCTCGATTACAGAGACATCTGACACAGATGTCAATGTAAATCGTGGCGGAAATCGCAAAAAGTAGTACAGAAACTACTTTTTGAAATCGGTGCAGCGCCGCAGACGCGGCGTCGCACTGATTAGGACGGTGCCATTGCCCGCAATTTGTGGCAAATTTCGCCGATTTGACATGTCAAATCGCATGTCAAATCGCACCAGTGTGAACCAGGGCTTATACTTGGTTGCAAATCCTTTGCAGTCAATTACAGCCTGAAGTCTGGAACGCATAGACATCACCAGACGCTGGGTTTCATCCCTGGTGATGCTCTGCCAGGCCTCTACTGCAACTGTCTTCAGTTCCTGCTTGTTCTTGGGGCATTTTCCCTTCAGTTTTGTCTTCAGCAAGTGAAATGCATGCTCAATCGGATTCAGGTCAGGTGATTGACTTGGCCATTGCATAACATTCCACTCCTTTCCCTTAAAAAACACTTTGGTTGCTTTCGCAGTATGCTTCGGGTCATTGTCCATCTGCACTGTGAAGCAACGTCCAATGAGTTCTGAAGCATTTGGCTGAATATGAGCAGATAATATTGCCCGAAACACTTCAGAATTCATCCTGCGGCTTTTTTTTTTTTTTTATCAGATATTTTTTTATTGAAAAATTTCAACATACAAAACACAATGTTGAGAAAACACAATGGGGGTTATTTTCGAAAGGCAAATCCACTTTGCACTACAATTGCACTGCAAGTGCACTTGTAAGTGCACTTGTTAGTGCAGTAACTGTAGATCTGAGGGGAAGATCTGAAATTAGGGGAAGCTCTGTTGATTTTTTTTCATACCATCATGTGCAAGCTAAAATTATGTTTTTTATTTTCCTTGCATGTCCCCCTCAGATTTACAGCGACTGCACTTCCAAGTGCACTGCAAGTGCACTTGCAGTGCAAAGTGGATTTTCCTTTCGTAAATAACCCCCAATCTCATACTTGTGTAGCCATCTGGCATAAGATAAGTCTTTATCAAAGACAATCTTGTCAGTTATAGATAGAGATGACTCAAAATCAGTCAGAAATGGTCACTGCAACCACTAGCTTGGATGCCTCAAAGACTGCAGGCAAATCAGTTATTGAATTTGAAGAAGGTGTGGGAGCGCACATAGAGCCTCTGCAATCAGAATCGGCCAGAAACTGGGTAAATTGGGCAATATAATCTTGTGTGGCTATAGAAGAGACACTGGCTGAGAAGGCAGGGGACTTGGCCCTACTCAGAGAGGCTAAAGAAAGACTCCAATGACAAGGGAAAACCTATAATCTCAAGGTAACTGGAGTCTAGATTGCAGACATCAGTACTTTACGAAGGCACGGAACAATATGTCCCTAGAATCCTTAGGGTAGTGTGAGCTGGGGTCGCCTGTTGCAGTGGTGCTGTCCCCTGTGTCTAGAAACAGACATTTTACAACTGTGTAGCAATAAACAAACTAAAGCCCTGTACACACGATCGGATTTCCTATGGATTCTAATCCGATGTTTTTTTCCATCGGAAATCCGATGAAGCTGACTTCCATCAGTCTTGCCTACACACCATCAGTCAAAAATCAGACCATCCCAAACGCCGTGACGTAAAACACTCCGACAAGCCGAGAAAAATTAAGTTCAATGATTCTGAGCATGC
This sequence comes from Rana muscosa, assembly GCA_029206835.1. Classification (NCBI taxonomy): domain Eukaryota; kingdom Metazoa; phylum Chordata; class Amphibia; order Anura; family Ranidae; genus Rana; species Rana muscosa. The sequence continues at coordinate 917,729,460 of CM055116.1, forward strand.
ATGGGTTTTTTGTCCGATGGACTTGCCCATAGACGATCGGAATTTGCTATCGTTTTTTTTCCCATCGGATAAATTTAAAACATGTTCTATTTTTTCTCACCGATGGAAAAAAGACCGATTGGGCCCATACACGATCGGTTTGTCCGATGAGAAAAGTCCATTGGACTGTTTTCATCTGTAAAACCGATCGTGTGTGTACGCGGCATAAGGCTCAAGATACAGGGAAAGTTCTCAGATACTCATGACAACCAGACAGCCGGTAGCTGGTAATTGGTAGGATGGCAAGAAGTCACCAAAGTCACTGTTGGCAAGCAGTAGGAACAACCTGAGATTGGAGGTTCGTGTGGTATTTTTCAATGCAGGAGCAGTAGTGGAGACATGCTTCCTCAATGCTGAATGGCAGGAAATAGAGCATTGAGCGCATGCGACACTCCTGCCAGCAGATCACATTAGCACGTAGTCCCTCAGAATTAACCCCTTCAGTAGTAGGAACTTGCAGAAAGTCATTAAAAACAGGGCAAATGCTGAGGCACATGGAAAGCGATCTTTGGCTAACTTGTTACCAGAACGGAGTCTAGAAAGCACTTTATGTGGAACCTGAAGCCCAAAGGTCACTTAAAGGCTTGCGCCACAATGTTCAGTCCAGCAGGGTCCATTCCCAGCACTCCAAAAGCCAAGCTGGGGATGGGCCATGCTGGAGAGCTGCAATAATAGACCACAGCTCTAGCAGCAATGCACAGAAGACTTTTGATCAAGGAGAAATAAATAAAGACAAATGCTAGCAAGAAATGTGTTACACACCTAGCAGAGCTGAAGAAAAAAGATGTCCATTCTCCTAAAATACTACCAAAAAAAACTGAGGTATGATAGTAGTATGTGCGGTTATCCTGGGTTGGTCTACAATTTGTTTACAAGTTTCCTGTCCTCTTGTAGGTGGCAGCACACCCATAAGGCCCTAATTGCGAGCATTACTCGGTACAGCTCTCAGCTCAATCTGCAGCCTGCCATAAACTTTGAATGACTGCAGGTAGCAGGGCTGTATGCGTTACCTGTCCCTCCTCGGCACATTAAATGGGAGGAGGGACGCACAGCAGCTAGCCACTCCTGTGCGCAAAAGGAGTAAAAGTGGTAAGTTTAAAATGCATTACGCAGACATGGGCCACTGTTGACACCTTCAGCAAACCTGCTCAGAGAAATTCAATGCACCCATCTCTGGAATGTTGGACTGTATGCATGTGGGCAGAAAAATGACTGCAAGCACACTTGGTGGAGATCAGCTGTAATATGAGAGGATAGAGGATGTATAGAGGATGAAAATATGTGAAAAAAGTACCGTATTTACTTGAGTATAAGCCAACCCGAATATAAGCAGAGGCAACTAATTTTACCACAAAAAAATGGGAAAACTTATTGACTCGAGTATAAGCCTAGGGTGAGAAATGCAGCAGCTACTGTAAGTGGAAAAGAGGATCAACAATGCCCATCTGCAGCCTCACTGTGCCCATTTGCAGCCTCACTGTGCCCATTTGCAGCCTCACTGTGCCCATTTGCAGCCCCACTGTGCCCATTTGCAGCCTCACTGTGCCCATCTGCTGCCTCACTGTGTCCATTTGCAGCCTCACTGTGCCCATTTGCAGCCTCACTGTGCCCATCTGCATGCCTCAGCCTCACTGTGCCCATCTGCATGCCTCAGCCTCACTGTGCCCATCTGCATGCCTCACTGCGCCCATCTCCCTGCCTCATGTACCTGATCTCCTGGCGCTGTGCCCATCTGCAGCCTTATGATCTCCCGGCGCTGTGCCCATCTGCAGCCTTATGATCCCCCGGTGCTGTGACATGAAGTCTAGCTGGCGGTGTTCTAACGATATGGTTCCTCTATCGGATAGGGTCCAGGCTGGACTGCGCAGGCGCCGCACATGCGCAGTCGGAGCCGGAACAGCTGTTCGTCAGCTGTAAACGGTGCAGCTCCAATGCTGCAATGAACACTGCGCTCGCTCACGATGCTCGGGGCTGGTTATACACGCCCCCTCTGCTCGCCGGTTATACACGCCCCCTCCGCTCGCTCTATACAGCAAGGGGCGGATACTTTTCTCTAAGGGACGTGTAGTTTATTGATAAAGCCATGCTCCAAAAAAACACTGTTCAATATGACATCCGCCCCTTTGAGAAAAGCACTGCCCATCATAAAGCAGTGGCCATCATGTGGCCTCTTATAAGCATATCCGCCCCTTGCTGTATAGAGCGAGCGGAGGGGCGTGTATAACCAGCCCCGAGCATCGTGAGCAAGCGCAGTGTTCATTTCGCATGCTCCGTTTACAGCTGACGAACAGCTGTTCGGGCTCAGATATTTCCGTAGCCTCCGACTGCGCAGCAGAACCTGCGCAGTCGAGGCCGGACCCTATCCGATAGGGGAACCATCTCGACAAAACACTGGCCGCCCAGTGTAACAAAGCCCCGCCTTCTCCTCGTCCGTGACGGAACTCTGACACTGACTCAGTTTCCCAGCAGTGAGTCAGTGTTCAGCCTATCATGGGCGAGGACGAGGAGAAGGCGGGGCTTTGTTACACTGGATGGCCGCCGACTAGACTTCATGTCACAGAGCCGGGAGATCATAAGGCTGCAGATGGGCACAGTGAGGCAGGGAGACTGGAGTATAAGCCGAGGGGGGCTTTTTCAGCACCAAAAAATGTGCTGAAAAACTCGGCTTTTAGTCGAGTATATACGGTACCCTATTAAAATGGCAACGGTTTAGGATACATATTGCTTTAGAAACTAAAGATCATTTGGTTGAGGGTTTATACAGTATCTACTTTCATTTAGGTTCCACCTATTGATTTTTTTGCCATTTCTATCAACTAATGGTATTTCACTACACTAATAATATAACATTGCTATGTATATCCCTTTAATATTGTTGAACAAAAAAGCTATACACGATGTAAGCTACAGCACTTTTTATAACACGCATTCTATGTGTATATAATGTTTATGACATATATACACTTTACTTTTTATTTTGTACTCTTTTGCATCTTTATATAGAATTCTTATTTAAATATGACTGTAAATAAGACAGATCATGCTTTCAGTACATTATATATAGAAACATTTACCTGTTCTACCACTGCAGCCAGCTCAGTCAGTTCTGAGGTCTCCTCTTTGCGACAGCCATCTGATGCCGTGATCATATTATCTCCCTTTGTTTCTAATTCTGATATTTCCATGTCCAGTTCACCTCCAAGTTCGATGCTTTTCAAAGCCTTTAAATTTGAAAAAAAAATTTATGAGGCTGGCAACACTCACTACCATGGGCTAAAACGACTTAACTGTTAAACTGTACCTTAATGAACGGTTTGGCAAACTTTGTAGCTATTGTTTCTGCTGGAGGTGGGTCTTGAGAAAGCATTACAAATTCTTCTGCTTTTACTCCAAATCCTGAGTCTTCAAGTGGAGAGTAAAGCTCAAACAGTTCATGAATTGTTTGCTAAGGAAAGAAAATGTGATCAGTAAATAGCTGAGTGTAAAATGCTTACAGAGAAAAACTGCTTGGGGATGGAATACAAAAGTTATTTCAGGGTAATATAACCCCATCCCCCATTTTTTCATCTCCATATTCCACATACAACCATAGGCTTTAGATGACCATTACGTAAAACTGCCAATTTAGATTCAGCGACAGAAATGATATCAAAATGCAAGGTCAAAAGCACCCCAGACTCCCCGCATCAAGACTCCCTCTATCTATTTTGTTAGTGAGTCCATAAGGCAGATAGGACAATGATCAAAAGTTAAAGTGTTTGTTAACCGCCCCCGCCCCCCCCCCCCCCAAAAAGATCCTGCTACTTTAAAACATGTTATACAGCACAGTGCTTGTACTGTATAATTTGGCCCCCTGTATACCCTAAAAAACCTGGCTGAGCCTGCCAGTTTCTGCCACCACCCCTGTACACTGACCACGGTTCTTAATGGCTGCTGAGCCCTGATACCGTGGTCAGTTTACGTGCCTCCGTTATCCACAGCCCTGCTCTGTCTCCTCTGTCCTCCTCCTTCCTCCCCTTCGTGAGCTGTGTGTTCATGCCCGCCCTCTCCCCTTCTGCTGCTCAAATTAGGGTACAATTTACATTATCCTTGGTTGATGAATCGAATGTCCCCCTGTGACTGTGCTGTATAAAAAATGCAGCTATATACCTTGTTTACAGAGCACAGATCTGCGATCATGTGACCCGCTGTCTTTCTCCTCTTTCGCATGACAGCTGCAGCGGGCGGGGCCGCCTCCCCTCCTCCTGAATGAGGTCAGCGGGGGATCCTCGGCCCCGCCCGCTGCAGCTGTCATGCGAGAGAGGAGAAAGACGACGGGTTACGTGATCACAGATCTGCGCTCTGTAAACAAGGTATATAGCTGCATTTTTTATAAAGCACAGTCACAGGGGGACATTAGCTTCATCAACCAAGGATAATGTAAATTGTACCCTGTGGGTTAACAAACACTTTAAGCTGGCCATACACTGATTGAATTTTAGCCAGTTTCACTACACTGTTTGGCATCACTGGCTGTCAGAGTAGAATAGCCTCAGTGGGAGATTTTGTCCATCCGCACTGTTTATCATGAATAGATAAATCTGTTTGATTTTTTTTTTTTCAATTAGCCCACAGGCTGAATAAAATAAAAAAACATAAGTGTATAAGCCAGCTTTAGATTGTTTGCAAATCTTTGAAAACACAAAAGTTTATCATTAATAAAACTAAAGTACTGAACTTGAAGACAGAGATTTTCATGTTAACAATAAAGCCAACCCTTATCTTCTTAATCTTTCCAATTAATTAGAACACAATCTAATAGCCTAAAAGGTTGTATGTAGTGAAAGGGGTTTAAGCTCTCATGGTAACCAAACTGGTGATTTTGAAAAGTAAAGAAGGTTTGTATGGACAGTGGTACTACAGAATCAGCTGCTTCAAGTGTACTACTTCTCTCCCCAAAACAAGCAGACTAAATAGCACCTTCGTGAATAAGAATATTTTGACTATGTGTCAAGTCAAGAGCTAAACTTCATCTCCATCTCTAAACAATCCCTCTGACCACCTATTTCTACTGAACTACAAAAATCAGTGAATGTTTCTGAAAAGGCAGCGATTGACAGCCATGGTTACAGCTTTCTACGCTGTGCAAAAGGCAAAATGGTAATGCAGGAAACATATAGGTCTAAAGGAACAGGCCTTTTTTTTTTCTTTTTTTTTACTCTGCACTGGTGAGTTATGTTCTTAAGATGTTCTGTAAACATTGAAAAATAAATAATTACTTTAAGGCTCCATGTACACAGAAGCTGATAAACTGCAGTTTATTGGCGTTTTGGCGTTTTTTTAAAAAGCCCATTAACTGCACTCTATGTTAGCCTATGTGTTCATGTACACATAACGTTTTTTAGATTTAATGAGTAGTGGAGTTAATGGGCTTTTTTCTGAACGCAAGAAATTCGCGTTCAAAGTGCCATTTTTCGGCAGAAAAAAACGCAAAAAGCTGAAAAACGCTCATAAACGCTCAAAAACGCTGGGCGCGAGCGTTTTTTAGTCCATTGAAAAATTTTTTTTTTTTTTTTTTTTTAAAAAGCTACACTGAAAAACGCTAATAAAAGCTAGTAAAAAAACGCTGATAAAAGCTAGCTTTTTCTGCTGCTTTAAAAACGACCGTTTTTGAGCTTCTGTGTACATGGAGCCTAAAGCAAGTGGAAACATTTACCTTCACTTAATTTATTAATTTATTCTTTTTACTCTACTATGTTTATATTTAGTTTTATAGTTGGCTTACCTAAAACTTACCTGTGTAAGAAAAGCCATTGAAAAGTCATTCCCCTGAGCAGCAACTTCTCTAATGAGATCCTTGGTACCATTTTTAAGCAGCTTCTCTTCAACAGAGTTCCCACTCACAAGTCTATGGCGAAACATATTGATTATACTGAAGACAGTTGACTTTTGCACACAGTTTTAACAATCATGAAATACTATGTTCCTACCTATAAATATGAATATCTCTATCTCTGCTGATGCGATCACACCAGGCCTGAGCTCTAGAATCCATCACTGGGTTTAAATCACTGTCATAAAAGATTGCAATGTCAGCTTCCACAAAGGGAACGCCCAGTGTCCGGCTTTGGGTGGACATTAGGATGCAAAAAATTCGAGAGTCCTGGTTGAAGCTTCTCATCAAATCCTAAAAGCAGAGAGTGATAGTAATTTTGTTTGTAGGAGAAAACCTTTAAATAAAAGCTGGGGGGGGGGGGGGTAAAACATAAATTTTTGAACAGACTTTCAGGCATATTCTAAAAAAAATTGAAGTGTTAAAGCAGTCTTTAAAGTCTTCTAAAGTACACTGATGGCACTGCAGGCACACAGTAGGTTTACCCACTATGGATGAGAGTTACCAACCACTGTATCAGATTACCATATGCTCATCAGCAATCAAGTAATACTAAGCAAGTTTCCTTTTCTCAGAGACTTGTTTGCTAGGCTTTCTGCAAGTGCTTTCTAAATGCCATTTGCAAACTGGAGTCTCCTGGGTTGCGAGCGTTGTTTTGAATAGAGCCCCCACTTGTGCCATATCCCATTGTAACAATCCGACCAAAGATAGTAAAAGAGTAATTCTTATTTTTTTGGTAAATATTACTAGAAAGCAGTCCTGTACTGTTATGAAATATTTTAATTTTAAAGGCCTAATCTATCCACAACTGATATTTCACTTGTGATTGGACACTGGCAAGCAGAACCAAAGGGTGGCTTCTTATCACCTCAGAACGCCAATTGTGAAATGTCCCCAGTCCCCATCATAATTCCTATTTCCAACCTAATGTCATGAATACTGTAAAACCAAATAACAACACCACTTTTCCAATGAGAAATATAAGAAATTTAATATATTGGCAGGTAGATAAATCTACCAGCACCCACCCAAAGTTAAAGTATCAGCCAATGTATGTGAGGCAACCTTTGACCTTTTTATTTCCTGCTGTACATCCAAGAGTATAAGTCAATCAGTTTTGTATAACATACAATCAGTAGAAAATAATTTTGTTTACAATATGCTCCTTCCAGTGCATTAGGAAGGAAACCAGGCAAGGGAGTGCTGACGGCTCCCTGCTAAGAGATGATGCACAGTATTATTTTTCACTGACATATACATATGATCAGCCTGTAAGTTAAAGGTTATGCTGCATAAGGAGATCAGTGATAACAGGCAGGGTTAGACACGCCTAAAGAAAACTCTGCACTGACAACAAATAATAGGATTTTTATAACAGCTTACCTGTAAAATCCTTTTCTTGGAGTACACCACGGGACACAGAGCTAGTCATTACATAATGGTTAAGGGTCACCAGCGGTGATTGGACACTGGCACAACCAATGGAAGACAGTTCCCCTCCATATAACCCCTCCCATCAGGGAAGTACCTCAGTTTTGTAGCAAAGCAGTAAGGTTCCCATAAGAAGGGTGGGACCTCTGTGTCCCGTGGTGTACTCCAAGAAAAGGATTTTACAGGTAAGCTGTTATAAAAATCCTATTTTCTTTATCGTACACCACGGGACACAGAGCTAGTCATTACATAATGGGACGTCCCAGAGCAATGCTCATATGAAGGGGGGGAGACACAGATCAAAACAGGCCGCTTGCGGACCAGAAGCCCTATACTGCTGCCTGCAGCACACTTCGCCCGAAGGCGGAATCCTCATGTCCTTTCACATCTATTTGATAGAATTTGGAAAATGTATGGACTGAGGACCAAGTTGCAGCCTTACAGATCTGAGCCATCGAAGCCTGGTGGTGCACTGCCCATGAAGCACTTATCGCCCTGGTAGAGTGCGCCTTAACAGGAAAAGGAGGAGTCCTGTTCTTTAAACCATAAGCTTGAACAATTACTTGTCTAATCCACCTGGAAATGGTGGATTTTGATACCGCTTGGCCCTTCTTGGGACCATCTGGTAAAATAAACAAAACATCTGTTTTACGTATCTGAGCGGTTGCTTGCAGATACACCCTTACCGCTCTCACTAGATCTAGAGAGTGTAATAATTTTTCCCCCGCCGTCCGCGGGTTTGGAAAAAAGGAAGGCAGAACAATGTCTTGATTCAAGTGAAAAGCCGACACCACCTTAGGCAGAAAAGCCGGATGGGGTCGTAGTACGATCTTGTCCTTGTGACAAATTAGATAAGGCTCTTTACAAGAAAGAGCTGCTAGCTCTGATACTCTCCTAGCAGAAGCTATAGCAATCAGAAAGGCCAATTTCCTACTTAATATAATTAAAGGAATATGGCGAATAGGTTCAAAAGGTTGCTTTTGCAACACTGACAATACCAAATTCAAATCCCATGGACACAAGGGAGACCTGACTGGAGGATTTATCCTCAGTACCCCCTGAATGAATGTCCGAACTAGGGAGTGAGATGCCAATGGTCTCTGAAAGAAGACTGATAGAGCCGATATTTGCCCTTTGATGGTGCTAAGGGCTAATTTCATATCCACTCCTAACTGGCAAAAAGCAAGAATCCTACTTATTTCATATTTCAGAGGATTCCAACTTCTGGATTCACACCAGGAAACGTATGCTTTCCAGACTCTATGATAGATGAGTCTGGAGGCTGGCTTTCTAGCATTAATGAGCGTAGAAAGAACCAGGCCAGAGACCCCTCTCTTTTTCAAAATGTGGGTCTCAGCAGCCAGGCCGTCAAATTTAGCCTTTGTAAGGAAGGGTGGAATACTGGACCCTGTGACAACAGGTCGTGTCGAAGTGGAAGCTTCCAGGGCCTTCCTATCGCCATTTTTACGATCTCGGCATACCAAGGCCTCCTGGGCCAGTTTGGGGCCACTAGGATTACTGGTATTCCCTCCTCCTTGATCCTGCGAAGCAGTCTTTGTAGAAGAGGGATCGGAGGGAATGCATAGATCAGTGAGAACTGATTCCATGGAGTTATTAGAGCGTCTGTCCCGTAGGCTAGAGGATCTCTCGTTCTGGACACAAAGTTGTCCAATTTCTTGTTGAACCTGGAAGCTAGCAGGTCTACATCTGGGTTTCCCCATCTCAGACATATGGCCTGAAAGATCTCTGGGTGAAGAGACCACTCTCCTGGTAGCAGCTGCTGACGACTCAGGTAGTCTGCTTGCCAGTTTTCTATCCCTGGAATGAAGATTGCAGAGATGCAAGGTACATGCTCTTCTGCCCATGCCAAGATCCGGTTCACCTCTCTTTGGGCTGCCCGACTGTGGGTGCCTCCTTGGTGATTGATGTAAGCTACTGCCGTAGCATTGTCGGATTGAACCCGAACTGGGTAGCCCTGTAACCTGTATGTCCAGGTTTTGAGGGCTAGATATACCGCCCGGATCTCTAGCACATTGATGGGCAGGATCCCCTGAGTCTTGGCCCAGGTTCCCTGGGTAGAAGCCTCCTCGAATACTGCACCCCAGCCCGATAGGCTGGCATCCGTAGATACCACCTTCCAGGCCACTGGGAGGAAGGACTTTCCCTTCCGTAAATTCCTGGCTTCTAGCCACCAATTGAAGCTGTGGAGTACTTGTGAGGACAGGCGCATGGGTATATCCAGAGCTTGGCTCTTCCTGTTCCAGGAGGCTAAAATATTGCCTTGAAGTAGTCTCGAATGAAACTGGGCGTAAGGGACCGCCTCGAAGGAGGCTACCATCTTTCCCAATAGTCTCATGCAAAGGCGAATAGACGGCCTCTTGTTTGCTTTGACCTTGTGGATCAGGTCTTTCAGAGACTGTATCTTTGGCTCTGGCAGGTATACCCTGTTTTGGGCTGTATCTATGATCATGCCCAGGTACACTATCCTTCTTTGGGCCTGGAGAGAGGATTTTTGTAAGTTTATAATCCATCCTAAATGCTCCAGGTATCCTACTGTAGTGTCTACAGCGTGATCCAATCCCTCCTTTGACTGATCTATTAATAGTAGATCGTCTAGATAGGCTGTTACCGCAATGCCCCGTGTTCTTAGGTTTGCTAACAGAGGAGCTAGCACCTTTGTGAATACTCTGGGCGCGGTGGCTACACCAAATGGCAGGGCCACAAATTGAAAGTGGCGATCTTCTACCGCAAACCTTAGGAATCTTTGGTGAGCGGGGAGGATTGGTATGTGTAGATATGCGTCTTTGATATCTATGGACGCAATGAATTCTCTGCCTTTTAAAGTAGCGACCACGGATCGAATCGTTTCCATTCGAAAATGGCGAACGTTCAGAAACTGGTTTAGATTTTTTAGATCCAGGATGGGTCTGACTTCTCCGTTCGGTTTTGGAATCACAAAGAGGTTTGAGTAAAAACCTGAACCTTGCTCCTTTTGGGGTACCTCTGTAACCACACCTTGAGCTATTAAGTGATTCAAACCTTTGAAGAAGGATCCTCTTTTTTGTGGATCCTTGGAGAGTCTTGAACTTCGGAATTGAGAAGATGGGATCTCTCGAAATTCCAGTCTGTACCCTGAGGATATTGTGGATACCACCCATTTGTCCTGGGTTTCTGTCCGCCAAGTCGCTGAGAACTGACGAAGCCTTCCCCCCACTCGGCCGAGCGGGGGCACCCCTTCAATGAGAGGTTTTGGGGGCTTGCTTATTAGCTCTTGAACCCCACGGCTTCTTGTTCTTCTGAGCCTGTTCTTTGGCTTTTTTGGGCGGCTGAAAAGGCCGTCGCCACTGGCTGGAGTCAGATTTCCCGGGAGCTGGGGAGAGAGTGTGTTTAAAACAAGGTCTCTTGTTTTTCTTTCTCTCAGGTAAAAGTGTTGTTTTACCACTTGATATCTTTTGGATGTATCTTTCTAAATCTTCCCCAAAAAGGCGTTCGCCATGGAACGGGAAACTTGCCAACAACTTTTTGCATGGGGCCTCCGCTGACCAATGCTTAAGCCAAAGTACTCTGCGCATCTGTACCAGCTGGAGTGTAAGGCGTGATGCCTGTATGATAGAATCTCTCATGGCATCCACTGTGAAGCATAAGGCTTTAGGCAAATTCTCCCAATTTTTAGCCTGCTCTGAAGGCAGCTCCTTCAGCCCCTGCTTTACCTGTTGGCTGACGACCTGACACATACCGACTGCTGCTACTGCAGGTTGGATAATTGAGCCGGCCAAAAGGAAGGAGGATTTCAGTAAGGATTCCAACTTCTTCTCAGAAGGATCTTTAAACACTTGTACATTATCCACTGGACATGTCAGGTTTTTATTTACACAAGAAATAGCCGCATCTACCGTAGGCAGGCTCCATTTCTTTAAAAAAATTTCCTCCATAGGATAAAGAATGTTAAACTTTTTTGGAGGTGAAAAACGCTTATCTGGATGTTGCCAGTCTGCGTACAATAGATCCTCTAGTAACGGATGAACCGGGAAGGAGCATGCACCTTGCAGGGATCTTAATGATCCTAGGGAGGAGACAGGTGATTCTGTTACCTCCAAAGAGGGTAACCTAAATGCAGCTCGCACGGCTCCTGCATAGCATTGCACCTGAGACTTTAAAATCTGGGATACCGAAAAAGGCTCATCCGATATCCCTGATCCGTCTGACTCCTCATCCTCTGCTGATGTAGCCTCCTCCTCATCCTCCTCCTCCTCAGGTACTTCTGAAGGGAGGTCCAATACTGGAGGAGATCTGCTTCGCTTATTGTCCTTTTTAGAGGATTTAGCGATTAAAGTAGCAATTTTCTCCTCCAGATTATTTAGGGCAGCTGATAAAGTGTCCTCAGTGACATATGCAGGCCCAGGCTTCACTGGGGAAGCCGCCATACCTGACAGAGGTAATGGCTCATCCTGTACAGGTGCTTTTGGCAACACAGGAGAGGAAGGTACCGAGTCAGCACAGCTAGAGCCCCCTGTCTCAGGCGGCGGGGCTCTTTTATCTCTTTTTGTCCGCATTACTTCCCCTGGAAGGCTTACTGTTTAGACAAAATACAAGGTACCTAAATGCATATACTACCGTGTTCAGTTTAGCAAATACATTAAGTATGCAACTTTTAACACATAACTATGCATAACATGGATGTCTTCTAGGAAGTACCCAATCCAACCACATGGAGTCTTACGTCCCTGTATAGCTGCTGTGTTTCTCTGCCAGGAACAAGAGAACTAACGAGCTTGCTTGCTGCTGCAGTGCTTTTTACACTGACAGTCTTTTAAATTTGGCGCCGTTTCTGTGCCTGCGCGCGCCACGTGCCCGCGCACGCCTCGGCCCCCCCCCTCCGATAAAGCGCGCTCCCGCGCACGCGCGTGGCCTTTAGCGCTATGGTGGTGGCCATAGTGAGAGAGGACTCTCATCAGCCCCTGTCCCCACTTACCTGCATCTGCAGGTGTCTGTATCGGCCACCGGAAGGAGGAGCGGGGTGCTCAAGCAAGCTCAGCAGCGGAGGTGACGAGCAGTGTACTTCGCCGAAGCCGACACTGAACAGAGTGAGGTGAGTATATTCAGCTCTTTACTCCCCCCAGTGGTGGAAAAAAAGAAGACATCCACTTTTTGAAAAAGGTCCCAACCTAGTTATGGACCTTCTAATCTCACCTTATCCACGCCGCAGGTTTTTCTGCTGAAAGTTTTCAGACAGATACCAAACTTCACCCTTCACGGTGGGCTATGTGTGCCAACCTTCAGGGATATGGGTTCCTATTTAAAGGATACCTCTCCCCTGGGCCTTGTACAAGACTCTTACCAGGACTTTATAGCGAAATAGCGAAAGTGCTGGATCTTAGAGCCCAGTCCTCCGAAGAGAGACATTACAGGCGACGCCTCATGGATGAGGCCCGGATCCCATCCAGATTCAGCTCATTTGTAGGCGTCTTGGATGGATCCGAAAGCATAGCTCTTTTACCCCCAGAGGGTCTCTTTGGTAGAGCTTTCCTTTAGCACCTCCTAACGCGTCCAACACCTTTCGACACTGGCGAAAAAACTGAGGTACTTCCCTGATGGGAGGGGTTATATGGAGGGGAACTGTCTTCCATTGGTTGTGCCAGTGTCCAATCACCGCTGGTGACCCTTAACCATTATGTAATGACTAGCTCTGTGTCCCGTGGTGTACGATAAAGAAAATCTGATTTGAAAAATCAACTACAATTATTCTTGCCAATTTATTAAGGAGTACTTTTTGTCAACTGACATTTTATTAAAACTTTTCATACAGTAACATGCTTTATAGTGTTTTATATTCTAAATTGTCAGATTTTCAAAGGAGATTTCCCCCAGCGTAAAATGCAGACATGAGAAGCCTCACAAATCTTACAATTCAGAGCTGCATACTAGATCTGGGCTGTGATGTCACTATCAGTGAAGCTGAAAAAATTCAGCTTCCACATCTAAAACTAGCACATGCTCTGGGAATCAGAGAATGGCAGCTTCCATGTCTCGCTGAAGTATTTTGCTCATTGACAGTCTTCTTAGAGACTTAAAGCCGATCTCTGAACAAAAAAAAAAAGGTTTTCCCATGCAGCGGGGCTATGCTCACACTGCACAGGTCAGCTGCTTGCTTTTTCTAGGGGCAAGGAGAAATCTTATAATCACTCAATCCTTTGTTCTACCAGAAAACGGCGCTCCCCCACAGCCCAGTGGTGTTCTGTTTCTGGTCTATGAAGCCTGCTTTGGGCTTGATGACGTCAGGAACAGTCAACAACTCAATAAACATTGGAGCGCAGGGGTTCCAGACTGGTCTTGTGCTGGGAGGATCGGAGGACTAAGTAAGTAAATCTCCTTTCTCCTCTCCCCTAGACAAAAATGAGTAGATGACCCAGGGCCGGTGCTAGCAATAGGCGGGTCAGGAGGCTGCCTAGGGCGCCAGGGTAAGGGGGGCGGCAAAATCCAGATCTCCAGCCACTCGCTGGGGATTCGGATTATTAAAATACCTCCAGGACTTACATTTTTTAAATGCATGCTGCCTTATGGTGCCAGCCGCCAGGCTAGGGGGCAGTTGCGCCTGTGAAGACATCCCGGACCACTCTGTCCCCAGCCTGCAGTGCCGAGTGAGAAGATGAGGGGAGAGAGCCGGGACAAGGAGCAGCTGACCAGAAGTGCTGCATGATCGATGGAAACGGCTGGGGCGGATGAGATGGAAGCCCTGCATACGGGCTTGCCGCGATATCCGCTCCCCCTTCTCCTGGTCGCACAGGGATCTGTTGTGGGAGGACAGGCAAGCAGCAGCGCCGCTCTCATGGAGTAAAGCCACCACCCGCTGCTGGCGCAGGTACAGTAGGTGCCGCCGACATTGTATATTCATCGCGATCCTATCGCGGAGATTTTCGACGACAGGGGTGCCGACATCTCGGCGACAGGATGGCGACACATGTCGCGCTCGCTGCAATAGCGAGGAGACGCGGCACTTATTGAACGGGGATCCGACATGGATTCCCGCCAATACCAGGCACTGCGTTTGGTATGAATCCTGAGCGGGAACTCCACGCCAATTTTTAAAGAAAAAAACGGCGTGGGTTCCCCCCCAGGAGCATACCAGGCCCTTGGGTCTGGTCTGGATTTGAAAGGGACCCCTACGCCGAAAAAAACGGCGTGGGGGTCCCCCTCAAAATCCAAACCAGACCCTTATCCGAGCACGCAACCTGGCAGGCCGCAGGGGAAGAGGGGGGGACGAGAGAGCGCCCCCCCCTCCCTCCTGAACCGTACCAGGCCGCATGCCCTCAACATGGGGGGGTTTGGTGCTCTGGAGGGGGGGTGACCTGCGGCCCCCCCCACCCCAGAGCACCCTGCCCCCATGTTGATGAGGACAGGGCCTCTTCCCGACAACCCTGGCCGTTGGTTGTCGGGGTCTGCGGGCAGGGGGGCATATCGGAAACCGGGAGCCCCCTTTAATAAGGGGGCCCCCAGATCCCGGCCCCCCCACCCTATGTAAATGAGTATGGGGTACATCGTACCCCTACCCATTCACCTGGTGGGAAAAAAATGGCAATAAAAACACAACACAGTTTTTTAAAGTATTTTATTGCACAGCTCCGGGGGTCTCCGGTGTCGTCGCCGCACTCTCCGGTTCTTTCTTCTGCCGGCCACCGCTACCTTCTTCCAGCTCTTTTGCTAGCGGGGCCCGGTCTTCTCAGTCGCCTTCTTCTTCTTGCGCTCTCCGGTTCTTCTCCCGCTCTCCGGTTCTTTCTTCCGCCGGGCCTCCGCTATCTTCTTGCAGCTCTTTTGCTAGCGGAGAGGCCCGGTCTTCCTCGTCGTCTCGTCCGGCTCTCCGTTGTCCTTCTGCCGGCCTCTCCACTACCTTCTTGTAGCTCTTTTGCTAGTGGAGGGGCCGGTCTACCCGTTGTCGCCGTCGGCTTCTTCTTCTCTCTTCTCCTCCTCGATGTTGACTCGTCGCTTCCTCTCGCAGTAATGCTAAATCTTCGGTCCGCAGACATTTATATAGGCTTCTCATGACGTCACAGTCACATGCTCCGGGTGGCCCCGGAGCATGTGACTGTGACGTCATGGGAACATGTGACTCTGACGTCATGAGAAGCCTATATAAATGTCTGCGGACCGAAGATTTAGCATTACTGCGAGAGGAAGCGACGAGTCAACATCGAGGAGGAGAAGAGGGAAGAAGACGCCGACGGCGACGCCGAGAAGACCGGCCCCTCCACTAGCAAAAGAGCTACAAGAAGGTAGTGGAGGGGCCGGCAGAAGGACAACGGAGAGCCGGACGAGACGACGAGGAAGACCGGGCCTCTCCGCTAGCAAAAGAGCTGCAAGAAGGTAGCGGAGGCCCGGTGGAAGAAAGAACTGGAGAGCGGGAGAAGAAGAAGGCGACGGAGAAGACCGGGCCCCGCTAGCAAAAGAGCTGGAAGAAGGTAGCGGTGGCCCGGCAGAAGAAAGAACCGGAGAGCGCGGCGACGACACCGGAGACCCCCGAAGACGGAAGAGACCCCCGGAGCTGTGCAATAAAATACTTTAAAAAACTGTGTTGTGTTTTTATTGCCATTTTTTTTCCCACCAGGTGAATGGGTAGGGGTACGATGTACCCCATACTCATTCACATAGGGTGGGGGGGCCGGGATCTGGGGGCCCCCTTATTAAAGGGGGCTCCCGGATTCCGATAAGCCCCCCGCCCGCAGACCCCGACAACCAACGGCCAGGGTTGTCGGGAAGAGGCCCTGTCCTCATCAACATGGGGGCAGGGTGCTCTGGGGTGGGGGGGCCGCAGGTCGCCCCCCCGCTCCAGAGCACCAAACCCCCCATGTTGAGGGCATGCGGCCTGGTACGTTCAGGAGGGAGGGGGGGCCGCTCTCTCGTCCCCCCTTTTCCCCTGCGGCCTGCCAGGTTGCGTGCTATGATTAGGGTCTGGATTGGATTTTGAGGGGGACCGCTACGCTGTTTTTTCGGCGTAGGGTTTCCCTTCAAATCCAGACCAGACCCAAGGGATTCATACCAAACGCAGTGCCTGGTATTGGCGGGAATCCACGTCGGATCCCCGTCTATCAGCAATGCGTGTCGCTCATCGTGAAAGGAACATTTTTCCTTTCCCGATGACGAGACAGCTCGGCGCTGGCTCTCGCGACGGAGCTCATAGGGTGTCAATCTCGCCGCTAGAAGCGGCGAGATTGACACAATATCGGTGGCACCTACTGTATAGTGGAAGCATAGGCAGCACGCTGAGTGCTGCAGCCTGCAGTCACATGAAATAAAAAATTTACTCTGCTGTCAAGTTTATAGTGCATTTCACTGTGTACAGAGGGGGAACAGATATATGTGTGTGTGGGGGGGGGGGCAGACGTGCAGGGGGGTACAGAGGGGGAACAGATATAAGTGTGTGGGGGGGGAACAGACGTGCAAGGGGTACAGAGGGGGAACAGATATATGTGGGGGGGGGGAACAGACGTGCAAGAGGGTACAGAGGGGGAACAGATATATATGTGGGGGGGGGGGCAAACGTGCAGGGGGCACAGATATGTGTGTGGGAGGGGGAACAGACGTGTGGGGGGGTACAGAGGGGGAACAGATATATGTGTGGAGGGGACAGACATGCAGGGGGGTACAGAGGGGCAACAGATATATGTGTGGGGGGGGGCAGACATGCAGGGGGGTACAGAGGGGGAACAGATATATGTGTGTGTAGGAGGGACAGATGTGCAGGGGGGTACAGAGGGGGAACAGATGTGCAGGGGGGTACATAGGGGGAACAGATATGTGTGTGTGGGGAGGGGGGGGGGCAGACGTGCAGGGGGGTACAGATATATGTGTGGGGGGGGACAGACGTGCAGAGGGGTACAGACATGTGTGTGTGTAGGGGGGGCAGATGTGCAGGGGGGTACAGAGGGGGAACAGATATGCAGGGGGGTACAGAGGAGGAACAGATGTGCAGGGAGGTACAGAGGGGGAACAGATGTGCAGGGGGGTACAGAGGGGGAACAGATATGTGTGTGTGTGTGGGGAGGGGGGGACAGATGTGCAGGGGGATACAGAGGGGGAACAGATATGTGTGTTTGTGTGTGGGGAGGGGACAGATGTGCAGGGGAGTACAGAGGGGGAACAGATATGTGCGTGGGGAGGGGGGGGACAGATGTGCAGGGGGGTACAAAGGGGGAAGAGATATGTGTGTGGGGGGTTTGAGGGGAACAGAGGTGCAGAGGGGGGGTGCAGAGGGAAACAGGCATTTAGGGGGATACAGTGATGGGGTGATCTTAAGTGTGAAGGTGGAAGAATTGTGGTGATCCGAGACCTGAAAATTCAGGAATTGGAGTGATCTGAGACCTGAAAATACAGGAATTGGGGTGATCTGAGACCTGAAAATACAGGAATTGGGGTGATCTGAGGTGTGAAGGTTCAAGTCCACCTTTGTAAAAAAATAAAATAAATGCAGATCTTTTTGAAGGTACAAAAATGTGCATTTATTATTATTTTTAATAGGAGCCTGTAAAACATTGTCAGTGTATCTGTATGCTCATACGAACAGGCAGTTACACAGTTAGCCTGTCTGTATACTGCTCTAGCCTGTGGACCACGGCTGGCGTGAGGAAGCGAGCTGGTGCCATCCACTATTTGTCTTCGGGCCGGGTCCAGAGGCACAGGTGCAGGCCTGTGGACCATGGCTAAAGAAATAAGGGAAGAGGCGCCGCAAAAATCTCAGTGAGCCAATGGGGGGGGGGGGGGGGGGGTGGCAGAAAAATTAGGTTTCGCCTAGGGTGTCAAAAATCCTTGCACCAGCCCTGAGCTGACCTGTGCAATGTAGGCACGGCCCCACTGCATGGGGAAACTTTATTTTTGCCCGGAGATGGGCTTTAACCATATTCCAAATAAAACCTATAAAACAAATAAACATATTTTAACCACTTGTCCACCGCCCACTGTCAATTGACGGCGGGCGGAGGATACTCTCATTCTGGGAGGACGTCATATGACGTCCTCCCTTTAAAACGAGCTAGGAGGCGCGCGCTTGAAGCCAGCGGCGCGCGCGCGCCCGCCGCGTTCACGAGGCCCCAGTGCGCGTGCCCGGCGGCCGCGATTGCCGCCGGGCACCCGCGATTGCCCGGGAAACGAGCAGGAAAGTGGGTCTCTGTGTGTAAACACAGAGATCCACGTCCTGTGAGGGAGAGGGGACCGATGGTGTGTCCCTTGTACATAGGGACAACCATCGGTCACCTCCCCCAGTCAGTCCCCTCCCCCCACAGTAAGAACACATTGAGGGAACATATTTAACCCCTTCCCGCCCCCTAGTGGTTAACCCCTTCCCTGCCAATCACATTTATACAGTAATCAATGCATTTTTATAGCAGGGATCGCTGTATAAACGTGAATGGTCCCAAAAATGTGTCAAAAGTGTCCGATGTGTCCGCCGCAATATCGCAGTCACAATAAAAAATCGCAGATCGCCGCCATTACTAATAAAAAAATAAAAAAATTAAAATGCTATAAATCTATCCCCTATTTTGTACACGCTATAACTTTTGCGCAAACCAATCAATACGCGCTTATTGCGATTTTTTTTTTACCAAAAATATGTAGAAGAATACGTATCGGCCTAAACTGAGGAAAATTTTATTTAAAAAAAAAAAAAATGGGTATTTATTATAGCAAAAATTAAAAAATAGTGTTTTTTTTCCAAACTGGACGCTCTTCTTTTGTTTATAGCGCAAAAAATAAAAACCGCAGAGGTGATCAAATACCACCAAAAGAAAGCTCTATTTGTGGGAAAAAAAGGACGCAAATTTCGTTTGGGAGCCACGTCGTACGACCGCGCAATTGTCATTCAAAGTGTGACAGCGCTGAAAGCTGAAAAATGGCTTGGGCAGGAAGGGGGTTTTCGTGCACAGTAGGGAGGTGGTTAATGTGGAGTTCCAACCAGAAAAAAAAAATGTCACCAAAAAAACCTAAAAAAAAAAGTTTTTTTTTTTTTAATACTCACCCGAAATACCCGTTGCTATGCGGAAGTCCGTAATCTGCCTCTTCAGTAACCGCGGTCTGTTTTCTTCACCATCCTCTTCTAGTGAATGGGGCACGCTGCTTTTTGGGAACTGTGTGTAATCCCAGAGAGCAGCCGCCCATTCATAAGTCGGCGCGAGACTCGCGCATGCACAGCAGGAAACGGGCAGTGAAGCCGTAAGGCTTCACAGCCGGTTTCCCTTAGTGTGGATGGCGGCGCGGGACCTGCACCGATCGAGGGATCGGCATCGGGGGGGCCATCAGCGTGGGAGAGTAGGACAGGTAAGTGTCCTGATTAAAAGTCAGCAGCTACAGTGTTAGTAGTTGCTGACTTTAAAAAAAATAAATAATTGCGGGTGGAGCTCCGGCATAAAGAACCAGCAAAGCACAGAAAAAGTACTGTATTAGGCTTGACTACATACATGGCACTGTTCATAAGATGCACATTCATCGATCCTGATGAAGGTGAAATAGTGGAAGTCCATGAAGATCTCCAGTATGTCCAGCATGAGCAACATTTGAGAGAAAATCAGAACACGATGACCTTCAAACCTCAGTTTCCGCAAAAGTATAGAGAGAGCCTCCAGCTTCCCTAAAGGAATCAAAAATTACATTTGATGTTATTTTGCAGTAAGAATGCATATCTTTGTTAGATTATTCCACAGTTTCTACTAATATACTGTACTGGAATTGCTAGAACTAGGAAGCATGCACTGAAGTTGGTAAGTGAATGGATGGCAACACCTGTCAAAACTGACAAGACGTTAACTGCATTTCTGACTTTATAAAGACTACCATACAGCTGGGTTTCTATTCATTAAACATCTCCTAGCATAAAAAAAAACATTATTTTGTGATGACATTATGAAAAGTACAATATAATATCTCATCAGAGTGTTTTGGGAAACTTTAAACTCCTACCCGAGTCACACTGAATAAGTCGCAGGTCTGGAGATTGCATACAATGAGGAGAGGTTCTTTCCCACAAATCCTGAATATATGGTGCAGTCTGTTTCCTCAGACAGTGTCTTATGATGTTAATGCTGTGACTGTATAGAGGAGGAAGATAAGTCACCAACTCTGGAGGTGGAGCAACAGCAGCAGGGACCACACATAAGGTGCTAAAAAGATTGAATAAAAAGAAAGATATTAACATTACCTATATACAGTATATTCACCTTAGGCTGCAATGGTAATAATCAGAACAGTGATACAACAATATCTGTGCCTCTTGAAAACCAGAAAGCCATAATATTCACCTCCTTGCTGTGGGCTCCAGCATCTCTTTCTGCTGCTTAGGGGATAAAATCAGGTGTCTCAATGGATCATTAAAATCTCTGCAAGAGGAATTCAAACAGTTCACAGATCCCACCCATCCCCACTTTTTCTTATCTGTGAGAGTCTGAACATCAGAAGACCGCACAGAGCAGAGTCGCAACAGATCAGCGCCATACACTGGTGCCTGCCCACATCGACGTTCATTACAAGTGAATAGACGCTCCAGGCGCTCTCTTACTCTCTGCTTTTCTTCTACTAAATCCTGTAATAAAGACATAATATATATTTTCAATGTATAGAAAAGACTGCATAAACAGTGCATAAAACATAGATATTACACCTACAACTAAGATACTGTTAACAGGAAAATATTTGAGCTGGTAATTGTGGTTCCTAAACTAATTAGGCATCAGTGATTGAAAAACCTGCTACTACCAGCAGCTAAATATTACACACCCATTTAATAAATGGCTGAAGTACTTAAAAAGTTAAAGGATAAGTTCACCCTTAAATAAATATTTTTTTGCAGGTAGTCTGCAGAGCATTGCACCTGCGGGTGCAATCTCAGGCTCCTCAGCATAGCTGTCTGCCCGTGCCTCATACGGACAGGCAGTTACTTGAGAGCAGGAAGATCAATTAGCTAAGAGAATGCTCACCAGCGCCATCGGTGCTCATTGAGCCATCAGCTTCAATTTTAGGTATTCATTCACAGGAAGCTGTGAAAAAATGTTGCAGGAGTGTTGGCGGATCCCCACGTGGTCATGCTGTTTTCAAATTGCGACAGTGGGTGCAGCGAGGGGGAGAGGCTGCAAATGCTGAAACATGTTACATGTTAAACCCTAAAATGGGTGGAACATGTAACATGTTCCAAAGGTGAACTTGGCTTTTAAGTGTTTACACTCTATCCCAGATCTATGTTTTTCTAGTCTTACTACCATGGAGCTGTGTCCCACGTTATAATACTCAATAGGAGACTGAACTGAGGACTAAGTAGAGTATATTATATTATTTGCGCACAAAGCCTCCATAGCTAACAAAACCCAAAAAACAAGATATAAGTTACGTTCCAGGTAGTATTGTGTTCTGTCCAAATTGCATACAAATTCCCCACCCCACCATCCACATGCTGGAGTACGTTACACATATTCTGTTCCTGCCCAGTCCTATGCCCTTTTTGGAGCAATACAGGAAGCTGTCAAAACCCTCACAAATGTTGATTTGGGTAAAAAAAAAACAAAAAAAAAACAGCCCAATACTTTTCGCAGCTGCAAGACTTATCAAGGAAGTGGTATAAAAAAAGACACTCCCTTACACACCTACTCAATGCAGCTAGGGCCTGTGTGCCTGGACTGTGGAAACAGACTCAACCTCTTACCATTACCCAGTGGCTGGCTGGTGCAAGAGCTCACTCTCTCCTTGCCGAACAAAAGAGAGAAGTTCAGAACGTGGTTTATATTCAATAAGTCTGGGAAATATGAGGCTCTAATGTGGGATAACTAACGAATGATAAGAGAGTTAGGCGTTTCCTCTTTCCCACAGCTTTTCTGACCTTGGCAATCAGGTGAGGGGGCAAGGAGGGGAACTTCAGGAAGACATCGCCCCTTCCCTTCATTTTTTTTCTCCTTTTCCTGCTACTATTTTCCCCCTTTTCTTCTTCCATGCATACTTTTTTCCTTTCCATTCATATTCTTGCTTCTTATCTCAATTTTTTCCATCAATAGAGTTGGATTACAGTGCTACTTTACTGTTTATATGCCAAGGGATCATCGTTGCAGCTCAATTGTGCAGATGTGAAACATTTTATTGTTCTCTTATATGTACCTACATAACCAATATGTCTTTATACCATATGCAAGTTTTTACAAAGTTTACAAAAGTTCAGAACATACAAAAAAGCTGTAAAAAAATATATTTTTACAGCTCTGTACCCAATAACTATTTTTTGTACTTTAATGTTTTCTGAATTTTGGTGAACTTTAAAAAAAAAAAAAATGCTAAAGTGGTTGTAAGGATAAATGTTTTTTACCTTAATTTATTTTGTGCACTAAGGTAAAAAAACTTCTGCATACAGAATCCCCTCACTGATCTCAATCCAGCATTGTGCATGAGAGCAGGATCGGGAGCTGTCAATCAAAGCCAGTGACGAGGTAGCGGGGACTAGGTCGATCCGCACTCTATTTGTTATTTAAAAAAATATATTGTGATCCTTTACAATCACTTTAAGGGTTGCTATCCTGTAGATAACATTTAGAAAGGTTAATATGGCTATGACAAAATAACAAGAAATGGTAATTTTAAGGTTAAGTATGGCTGCCCTGGAAAATCTATATATTGCTTTGAATTGCCCTGAAACATAGTAGTGCACGTCCTGACATGTGACAGTGCCTAGGTACTCTAGTGTCTTCATTGTAAGATTATCTAAGCCATATCCCACCCACAACTGTCTCTAATATCTGTGATTCTACCTGAATTCTGCAGTAACAACTGGTGATGCCACTATAGTGCTACTCACTGTTCTCCTATATGGAGGCTGAACCTGAAGACTTTGCAGTGCAACCATCATCTGGCTACTACTTTATTCATTCTGTGATCTGTTCTTCCCCCACCTCTCCTGTTGCCTACTGGTCATTTCCCTCAATTGTCATCAGTTCCCCAAATCACCAGTCATCAGGGGATAGGCCTGACATGAGTAGGCAAAGCCTTGCTCCTCCATCAAGATAGCTGCTGCACGCAGAAAAACATTAAGGTAAAAAGCACAAGTTAGTCCTGAGGAAAGGATTAGCTGCAGGGAGGCTAGTGGCAACTTTGGTGACTAGTCCTTGGTGCTATGCTTGACTATTTTCTGGCCCAGCTTTCACAGTATAGGTCTTCTTTAATAAATAATAGAAGTAAGGAGCTGTACAGAGGTAGGTCTGTACAGGTATAGATCTGTATTGCAGCTAAATTGGCTATTGGGGTGTCCCAGGGAAATTGTTGTCTACCCTAATTTAACAGCTCTATTGAAGTAAGAACCTATTTTAAATTTTAGTAGCAGTTTTCTTTTTGGCTCTTCAAGATACCTTACTTTCACTCTTCCGGACGCAGAGAGTCAGAAATTTATTAATTGCCGTAATCGGCTGGAGGCACTGTACATCTACTACATTTATAACTCGGACACCACCCTTTTATTTATAATTTACCATTCACCAAAACCCTCCTTTTTCTTTCATTAAATATTCCCCATATTTATTATCATTACATTTTTATACCACACATTCACTACATGATTGATGAATAAATGTGAAGAACATGCAGCGATTACAACAGAGGGAAAATTCTCCCTTTTAAGTATGCTGGAAAACATGTAGCCTTGGCATCTATGACCTTATACTTGCAAGAATTGCTTGGATCTTACACTTAGACCTTATATGGCCATGCTAAGTCACACAAGATCCCCCAAAAAATATAACATTTGCACCTAAAGAAGAATTCACCCATGTGAATTTTTGTACAACATCCATTCTGTTTTGTTTTTTTCCTTAGGACACTATACAAGAAATACCTGTGCTGGGGTCACTGAAATCTGTGGAGCCTTCAGAGAAGATGACATATCACCACTAGTAGGGTAAGGCATTATGGTTCTCCCTTGAATTCCTGCAACATTTAAAAATAAATACTTCCATTAATCCAGTAGTTTGTTATCTTTATAAGCACAAGCAACAAATCTCTAGGGCTCACTTACACATACTGTTTAGGAGAATGAAGCAATTCTCATTACGTGCCTATTGCGTCTTTGATGCTTTTTTAAGCATTGAAAAAGCATCAAGAACACTTGTCAAACACGCAGGAAAGTGTTGTTTTTCTAGGGGTAAGTGCTTAATGGGGAAGTTATATGTAGAAGGTGATCTGTCTTGAGGTATGTTTAGGTTGTGGTGTGATAGCAGCCATTTGTGTGCAATCTCTGTAAGATGGATTTGTAAACTTTGATCTCTGACACTCGGTTCGGTCTGGCTCAAGATGTTAATGGAAAGATTGTCATGGTCACTTATTGGCACTGAAACTTGCTGGCATGATCACTTGCTGGCACCCGAGCTTTCTGGCACGGTCACTTACTGGCACCGAAACTTGCAGACAGAAAAAGCTTTGCCACTGCCAATAATGCTCAGTGCCTCTGCTCCTGCCTGGCTGGCTTGATACTTTTGCCTGCACACAGAAGTAAATGGTGTTACCACACAGCTGCTCTAGACAACCAGGAAGTGGCTGGAGCTGCCTTGTCCTAGTTCTCTTTTATTTTCCAGTGCATTTTGTGATGCAGGAACCTGCACGGTCTCTCATCCAGCACCCAGCTAATGCTTTATAAATGCCTCACTAATGCGCCATAAAGGCTTTGGCACAATTACAGCGTGCTACAATTGAAAATAATGGAGGCGGATGAAGAGCGGCAATGCCTCCTGAAAGCAATATGCTGCTTAAAGGATAATTTTACCCTTTTAAAAAATAATAATAAATGCACATCTTTTTGCAGGTAAAAAAAAATTGCATTTATTATTTGTTTCTTTGGTGCCTGTAAAGCATTGCCATGCAGGACTATTGCAGACTTCTAAGTGTACCTGTCTGCTAGTTTTCCAATTCACAAAATACTGCAAATGGATGACGTGGCTGGGTAGGCGGAGCCGTGCACAACCGCATTTTCTTTAGTGTCAGCTAGCGCGGGGGGGGGGGGGGATCCCCTGCTCACTGTCAAAACAGGGATGTGGGGGGTGGTGCAACTGCAGCATTTTGAACACTGAATATGAATTTAACATGTAACATGTTACAAAAGGTAAACTTATTCCTTAGTTTTTAACACAACAAAATACTATCGTACCTGTGTGTACTTCACTGTGTTGTGCCTATATTAATATTCATGGCAGGCATTGAAGAACAGTTAAGAGGCTTTAAAAACATTGTTTAAATGCAAATAAAGGGGGAGGCAGGTTAGTGGGACTTCAGATGAGGATAGCGAGGCCGTTCGGTCCCCTCCTCCATCCCGATTAGTACAATACAAAGGGAGGATGGAAAGGGAAAATGTATTTATACTATGTGATAGCTGGTCCTTGTATAGTGTGTTAATTAATTCTGATTTATAGCAAAAAGCATAATATTCAGAAATGTAATGATAATGTAAATACATGCGTATTTGAACCATTAAAGACTATCCTTTATTCAACTTTTTATTTTGCGCCCGTGTGCTTCATGTAAAGTCCCGCCCCATGTTCATTCCTCTCTTTGTATTGTTTAAATGCAGCTTAAAGTTGATGTAAACCCCATTCATGAAATTTGACCTGGACACATCTATCTGTAGTGTTTACCTATCTCTCTCCAAAGCCCTAAGTCCCGTGTCTTTCTGCTGCTCAGTTTTTCTGTTATCAGCCTGATAACTTCTGACAAGTTCTCAGACAACCAAGCTAAAACCAGCCTCAAATTTGTGTCGAGGATGGTGCATAGAAATAGATTAGCAGACAGCTGGTCTATTCACAGCACAGCTCTGCATATTTCTTCTTTCTTCTGTCTATGTGGAGGGGGGGGGGGTGCCATTTCTCCAATCAGCTGTCACACAGTGTATGCCAAGAATCCCCACCCAGTGGTGGAACAGGAAGAGAACATTCTAACACGTTTTCTAAATAGTCTAGAAAGTTGAAGGAAGTACACACACAAATAAAACTTATGTAGATTTGTCTCATCTCTGTGTATCATCTTAGGCTGTTCACTTCACTGGGTATATGTGAGGGTTTACATCCACTTGAAATAAAGGATATTACTGCATGTGTGAACGAGCCCAAATGGATTTAAGTGTGCTTGTTAGTATGAAACCTGCCCCCATAAACAAACTATTATTATAAATTTATAGAGAAATATAGGAAAGTTTCTGCAAATGTAAGAGAGAATAAATGTTCTTACATGCACTATAAAATGCCAAATGCAGTGCTCAATCAGTTTATAACAGGCTGAATGTTCAGTGAAAGAGGTAATTAACTATGTTCAAATTTAGAGAACTCAACTCTGTTAGGAAAAGAAAAAATAGTGAAAATCTGAACAATTACAATAGCAACAGAATAGCAAAGTGCAGCTCCAACGATAGATAGATAGATAGATAGATAGATAGATAGATAGATAGATAGATAGATAGATAGATAGACATGCAATTGGTGAAACCATTATCAACACAAGGAAATATCTCTAACTGGGTTTGTTAATTATTAGTCTACCATGACAAAAAATAAATAAAACATTCTTACCTGATTGAGAATTTACTGTAGGATTGGTTATGTTCGAGGGATGTTGATTTCCCAAAGCGTTCATTGCATTTTGAATGGAGTTCCCGTGTGCCACTGTCTGCATCACCACAGGACCGGGAGGCCGGATGTACTGCTGTCCAGGGGCAGAAACAATCTGAAGAACACTCCCTGTCAGTTAAACACCAGTTTTTTAAAGTTGTAGCAATTACAATAGCAAAACAGTAAGCTAACTGGCTACTATGATGTCATGCACAACATATCACTACCCATTTTTGCACCTTCTATTCTCTGCTGTACTGTTGTTACCTTGTAGTTGGAGAGGCTGCCCGGCTGTGAGCTGGCGCAGCTGGCTCTGGGACAGAGTGAATGTGTTTCCTTGGAACTGCAGAGTCACTGGGGTCTTGGGCTGTGCAATTTTCCCCTGTGCTGCACCAGATGCAGCAAGCTGAGCAATTTTTACCACATCCCCACCTGCAACAAGTCAAAATAAATTTCATAAAATCTTGAACTTTGCTTGTTGGCTCACATTCCCCCTTGACTCCTGTGTATCCTGGTTATTTTATTCCGCACCGATTATATAATCTTTCACTATGCTTGGACCTCCGAGAGACCCTCGACCAAAGTCCAACTTCTTAACTTGATAGACCAATGACCTGTATGCAGTAACTAGGGATCAGAGTTATGTACCTAGATATTCTGCATATACCCACCTGCCTTGTACATCCACTAGCAAATACCTAAAATCCGCTGTTACTCAACTACATCACTGTCTTTTTCCTTCTGTTTTTCCTTACTTTACTTTTCTGTATTCTGTTTACCTAATTCCCCTCAGGGCACTGTCTGGAGGCTTACCGGCCTGGCACGATAGGTACCCTCATCACTTGAATGATACAAATCAAATTTGTCTGTTAATGCATAGGGCCTTAAAGGCATTCTATGAGACACCGCGGCTATACCGCCCGCAAACCGCTGCTGCAGCAGTGCATTGCGGCCGGTTTTAACCCTTTTTAGGCCGCTAGCGGGGAGTAAAACTGCATCGCTAGCGGCCGAATACCGCCGCAATTCCGACGGTATATCGGCGCTAAAAATAGCAGCGCTATACCGCCAGCGCACCTCCCGCCCCAGTGTGAAAGGGGCCTAAGTGTTCAAGGGACAAAAAGTTGCAAGCTACCGCTTAGTTTATCCTATTAATATATGTGCTGCTTTATAAAATTTAGGTTCCTAAAAATTATTTTATGAATAAATAAAATATGAGTAAAACAAACCTCTGTGTGCAGCAGCCCCCCTAATACCTGAGCTTGATCTCGATCCAATGATGTTGCACAAGAGACTCGGCTGTCCAAGACTCTCTCTCCTGATTGGCTGAGACACACAGCGGGTGCTAATGCACCTAATGCTGTCAGAGTCAGTGAGCCAATGAAGAGCGAGAGGTGTCTTCTGAATGAACACACAGAGCAGCGGCTCGGCTCAGGTGCCCCCATAGCAAGCTGCTTGCTGTGGGGGCACTCAGCAGGAAGGAGGGACCAGGAGCGCCAGCGAGAAACTTGAGAAAAGGAGGATCGGGGCTGCTGTGTGCAAAACCACTGCACAGAGCAGGTAAGTATAACATATTTGTTATTTTTAAACAAAAAAAAAAAACAATCACTTTAAATTATACTGGGCAGTTAAACGAATCTGCAGATATAGGAACAACACTGTAAAACTGTAACACTTCATATATTAGAGTGCCTCCACTCTGGATGAAGGAGCAACAGAGACACCTTTGAACAGCAACACTGTCAGTCTAGAGGGAGGGCAGTGTTAGATGCACTAGCAGATTTAGATACACTAACAGATCAAAGCCCAACTCTAGCTCACACTTTTTAAGCAGTTACAGAAACACAGTTTTGTGACTTTTTGGATAAATTATTTTGTGAATGCTGCATGTCTGCTGACCATCTGCTCCAACAACTACCTTGATTCCCTGCATGCTTTGCAGCTTCTAAAGACTACATATCCCATGGTACCTTGCTGCCTACAAGCAGTGATTTCTGTTCTGACTCCGCATCCTGAAACTCCTCCTCTCAGTACCTCTGTAAATCAGAAGGCGGGCTCTGTGAATTCTGTGACAAGGCAGTGTCTACTTACAGGGCGTAGTGAATATGTGTCACACAATTTGAAGAATTAAGAGCGTGAGGATCTTCATAAAGTAAGTTTACAAACTTTATGATCACTCAGATTAACAGGAGTAGCTCAGAAATAATTGTGGAAATGAATTTATAATTTTACATTTTGACTATGCTTTATTGTCTCAGCAAAATGGTCACAGGTGCTGTGTTATATGCATAAACAGTGAGTCCAAGTTCTGTTCATGTAGGAGACAAACTTTGAGTCCTCTTAAGAGCCTTCTCTACCTACTCATCAATATATATCATGAATAACCAGTAACACCGCTTATCATAAATCTAAGGTGGTTGCAATTGGTGTACACACATCCCTTTAATTCACACCTCACAATGAACTGACTGACAGTGAAAGACATTACATCATTTTTTTTTTTTTATGTTTGCATTTTAATAAGATTTTTATCCTTGAAAACATATACCTTCCTTCTCTAAAAAGGCTCATGGCTATCACAGCCAATGAAGGTAAAGAACCTGTTCATGTTTTGCTCATCAATATAGATCTCAAAATATACACCAAAGTTATTACCAACGGAATTCAGTCCCATATTCCTAACCCTATTCACCCTGAAAAAGTGGGATTTGCAAATGTGTGAAGCTAGGGACAACACAATCAAATGTACTACCCACAGATTGAGGGATCACCTGCATGACCATCTTTATGATATTCACAAGAAACATTCAACCAATGTAGCTAACCACTTTAATGGTTTTCATGCAGGTGAGCCCTCAGCTGTATGTAAGCAAGGTGTAGAAAAGATCATAGTCCTCAGGAGAGGTGGGGATAATTTCAGACTTCTGTATAAAAGGGAGGTTTTTTGGATCTTCCGTTTGGGTACATGAAAACCTGTAGGGCTCAACCATGAATGGGATGTGTCACATTTTTATGAATTAATAATATAAAATACTAGTGACCCCAATAGACATTTTTTCAAATTTTTCGAATTTGTATTCAGTCTGTTCTTTATAAGATTCATATGATGTTTTATATCTGTTATACAAGTTAGAATTTCTGCATTTTGATCCCAAAACAGGGGCAGTTATCTGCCAATTATTGGCAGCTGCAAACCGATTGTTTCACACACATTGTTTCAATCACAAGTGTTGCATATCACAAGTAAGCGTTGTATATATGTATATATATCTCTGTAGTTGACATTTGTATGTGAGCTATGACTAAGCGCTAAGGAAGCGTGAAACGCTTTAGCTGGTGATGCTGTTCCCTTCTACTTGTGTCTTTGGATATGTTTTCATGGACTTGCTGAAATAAAGGTGATTTTACTGGATGTGCAGCCAACCAGAATTATTTTTGCTCATTGGAATTCGTGATGGATGGGGCCAGCACCTGGTCTGTGTGTTAGTGGAGATGGAGATGGGAGACCTAGAGTGGTGTTCACACATCTAACACAATCAAAACCGTTTTTGCATGCTGTCAGGGCCAAGAGCCCACTATGAGCCTTTTGATTGATGCCAAAAAAGCATTCAATTGAACTTGCATTTTTACATGCAACACTGCAACCAATGAAAATAGTGTACTCAATAATTATTTCCAGAGTATAGTTCAGTTAAAAAAAGTTCTTCATGCACAAATAAGTATTACCGCTCTCTATCAATAGTACAGGGAATGCTTCTAAGTGAACCATTAAACATTTAAAAACGAAAGAGTTCACAGACCTAGAGAAATAAACTACAATCTTTGTCTAAAAAAATAAAATATTTCACTCATAATTGACAAACCTAATAATCACTTTGTACATGGCTTTTGTCACTGAGGTGAGAGAGTGGTAACAGGGGCAACGGTTCTGCAGCTGGCACTAGAATCCTCCACACTGGTAGCTGACAGACTGAGGAAAAATGTGACACATGTCTGCATCACTCTG
The DNA here is from genome assembly GCA_029206835.1 of Rana muscosa. Lineage (NCBI taxonomy): Eukaryota > Metazoa > Chordata > Amphibia > Anura > Ranidae > Rana > Rana muscosa. Next base: position 917,760,400 of record CM055116.1, read on the forward strand.
TGTGGTACACACCGGAGCTCTGGTTTACCAGTGGCCAGAGCCCAAGTACCCACCTAATTGATTTTTCTTGCGCTTACCAAGGCAAGGTGTTTCAGAGACAGACCCCCTTTTTTGCCTAGTGTACGACATTAAATCTGAAGTTTAGTTTAAAAAATTTTTTTTTTTTACGGATTTTACATTGCTTACCTAGAATAAAGTATATCCTACAGCCGTGGCCAAATGTTTTGAGAAAACACAAATATTAAATTTTCACAAAGTCTGCTGCCTCAGTTTTTATGGTAGCAATTTGCATATACTCCAGAATGTTATGAAGAGTGATCTCTTTGCCATGAAAATGAACTTAATCCCCAAAAAATCATTTCCACTGCATTTTAGCCATGTTACTAAAGGACCAGCTGACATTATGTCAGTGATTCTCTCGTTAGCACAGGTGTCAACGTTGACAAGGACAAGGCTGGAAATCATTCTGTAATGCTTATTAAGTTAGAATAACAGACTGGAAGCTTTAAAAGGAGGATGGTGCTTGAAATCACTGTTCTTCCTCATGGTTACCTGCAAGGAAACACGTTCAGTCATCATTGCTTTGCACAAAAAGGGATTCACAGGCAAGGATATTGCTGCTACTAATATTGCACCTAAATCAACCATGTATTGGATCATCAAGAACTTCAAGGAGAGAGGATAAATTGTTGTGAAGAAGACTTCAGGGCTTCTAAGAAAGTCCAGCAAGCGCCAAGACCATCTCCTACAGTTGATTAAGCTGTGGGATTGGACTACCACCAGTGCAGAGCTTGCCAATAAATGGCAGCAGGCAGGTGTGGGTGCATCTGCACGCACAGTGAGGCGAAGACTTTTGGAGGATGGCCTGGTGTCAAGAAGGGCAGCAAAGAAGCAACTTCTATCCAGGAAAAACATCAGGGACAGATATCGTTTCACTGTTTTTGGATGTCAGTGCCCGTGAAGTTTTTAATAAATCTTTTAAACTGGAGTACTGCACCATGAAGCCTCTTCCTTCTATCTTGTGATATGTCCCACTGTTGGAGATTATTGGGAAATAGTTATTGCCGTATACGTGAGGAATATTACATTAATATAAGAACCCGCTGCATTGAGAGGATACCTGCATTGGAGGAGTCCCTGGGAGGAATATTCTCAAGCTTAGTGATCCCTGGATGAGCAAATTTGATCTCTATAATTTGAGATCCACCCTATCTGGTAAGCGGCGCTGTTTATTACATTATCCAAACAAAAGTATAAAGCCTTATCTGAGTGTTCAACATCACGGTTTATTCATTGGAGCACTGTGTGGACTTAATACATACACAATTACCTTATCCACAATTGTCAATAAAAGCTTTTGACACTTATGAAAATTATATTTCAGTGTACCATTGTAACATCTGACAATAAGATCTAAAAATACTGAAGCAGCAGACTTTGTGAAAAAATAGGATTTTTGTACTCACCGTAAAATCCTTTTCTCTGAGTCCATGGACCGACACAGCCTCTCTATTGACAAAGTGGGTATTATCCGGTAATTAGGAGTGACTAGGCAGAAAACTTGTAAAAAGTGTTGCATCACACCCGCTACAGTACCGCCCAGGGGGCGGACCCTCTGGGTATATCACCTCAGTCTGTATCTCGCAGATCAGTTCGTTAAAAAAGCAGTACAAACTTAAAAGGAGGGGTGGGTGCTGTGTCGGTCCATGGACTCAGAGAAAAGGATTTTACAGTGAGTACAAAAATCCTATTTACTCTTTCGTCCATGGACCGACACAGCATCTCTATTGACAAAGTGGGACGTCCCAAAGCAGTGTCAGAGAAAAAACGAGGGGTGGTAACAGCATAAAAATAAACTTCACCCCAAACACAAAACAGCACTCCTCCAACGGAGGAGTTGCAACTCTAAACAGCCGCTTGCAAAACCTTGCGGCTGAAAGAGGCATCCGAAGATGCACCTACATCAACTTTGTAGAATTTTGTGAAAGTGTGAGCGGACGACCAAGTCGCCGCTTTACATAATTGGGAAACAGACGCTTGATGTCGGAAAGCCCAAGAGGCACCTATTGCCCTGGTCGAATGCGCAGTGACCGGAAAGGGGAGCGCTTGACCCTTTAAGGCGTAAGCCTGGATTACTATCTGTCGGATCCACCTAGAGATGGTGGCCGACGAGACTGCTTGGCCCTTCTTGGGACCAGCCACCGAAACAAACAGTGAGTCTGACTTCCGGAACAGGGAAGTAGCAGACAGGTATACTCTCAAAGCTCGGACAACGTCCAAGGAATGCAACGCTGACTCCTTAGGATTCGACGGGTGAGGACACAAGGATGGAAGTACAATGTCTTTGTTGAGATGAAAAGCCGAAACAACTTCGGAAGAAAGGAAGGCTGCGGCCGCAGCACCACCTTATCCTTGTGGAAAATAAAATAGGGAGCCTTGCAGGACAAGGCTGCCAGCTCAGAGACTCGTCTAACTGACGTAACAGCCACCAGAAAGACCACTTTCTGAGAAAGTGTCAACAAGGGAATATCTCTAATATTCTCAAACGGTGCCTTCTGAAGCACCGAGAGGACCAGGTTCAAGTCCCACGGATGTAGTGGGGGACGGACCGGAGGGGCCACATGTCGAACCCCCTGCACAAATGTACTCACGAGAGAGTGAGTCGCCAGGGGTCGCTGAAAAAAGACAGCCAGGGCAGATATCTGTCCCTTAATCGTACTTAAGGCAAGCCTTTGGTCCACACCATGCTGTAAAAACAGCAGGATTCTGGAAACCAAATAAGTACGCGGATGCCATTTCATTTCCTCACACATGGAGATGTAGGCCTTCCAAGTGCAGTGATAAACCTTCCTAGAGGACGGTTTCCGAGCACTTCTCATAGTAGAGATTACTGAATCTGATAGGCCCCGGTCTCTCAGTACCTGGTTCTCAACAGCCATGCCGTTAAAGCCAGTGACTGTAAAGCAGGATGGAGTAAGGGACCTTGCGATAGCAGGTCCTTCCGTAGTGGTAGGCGCCAGGGGACGTCTGCTACCAGACGTACTAGATCGGCGTACCAAGGACGCTGAGGCCAATCTGGAGCGATTAGGATCATTGGAATTCCCTCTGCCTCCACTCTGCGGAGCAGAAGAGGAAGAAGCCTCAAGGGAGGGAAGGCATAGATTAGCCAATACTGACCCCACGATGCCACCAACGCGTCCGTTGCGTCTGCCCATGGGTCTCTTGACCGGGCCACAAACCTCAATACCTTCCGATTGAGTCGGGAAGCCAGAAGATCTACATCTGGTGTGCCCCCTCTTTGGCAGAGGAGTTGGAACACCTCCGGGCGTAAGGACCATTCTCCCTGGTCCAGCATCTGGCGGCTCAGGTAGTCCGCCTGCCAGTTTTCCACACCCGGAATGTACACGGCCGACAGTGCCGGTACACTCTTCTCTGCCCACTTCAGGATGCGAGCGACCTCCGATGCTGCAGCTGAGCTTCTTGTTCCTCCTTGATGATTGACATATGCCACTGCTGTGGCGTTGTCTGACTGGATCCTGACTGGACGCCCTTGCAGCCTCTGAGACCATTTGAAGAGGCACAGCCTGATCGCCCGGATTTCCAGGACATTGATCGGCAGGAGGGCTTCCTCTGGGGTCCAGCGACCTTGCGCCGACTGAACACCCCAGACTCCCCCCCCAACCTGTAAGGCTGGCGTCCGTCGTGATCGCTATCCAGTAAACCGGAAGAAATGACTTCCCAGCCATTAGAGCCGGTGCTGTCAGCCACCATACCAGGGATCTCCTGACTAGGTGGCTCACTCGGATTTGATAATCCAGAGATGAAGTGCATCTGTTCCATCTGGACAGAACCTCCTTTTGTAACACTCAAGTGTGGTATTGAGCAAATGGGACCACCTCGAAGGAGGCTACCATGAGGCCCAACACTCGCATGCAAAAACGGAGTGAAGACCAATTCCTGGAAGTCAGCTGCCGTACTGCAGCCCCGAAGGGTCTGCAACTTCTCCACAGGGAGGAATACCTTTGCCTCTGAGGAATCCAGAATCAACCCCAGGTACACTAGGCGTTGAGTGGGCACCATACTGACTTTTGCGTGTTTAGTATCCAACCACAGTCTCGAAGAGTCTGACAGGTAATGGACACGCTTACCTCTAATTCTGAGCTTGAAGGCGCCTTCAGTAGAAGGTCGTCCAAGTAGCCCATGATAGCGATACCCCGCTGTCTTAGAAGTGCCAGAATCGGAGCGAGCACCTTGGTGAACGTCCTGGGTGCTGAGGCAAGGCCAAACGAGAGGGCCACAAACTGGTAGTGGTTCTTCCCGACAGCAAATCACAGAGACTTCTGGTGTCTGAAGTATATGGGGACATTCAGGTATGCGTCCTTGATGTCCAAGGAGGCCAGAAAGTCCCCCAGATGGAGAGCCGTGACTACAGATCGAACCGACTCCATCCAAAATCTTTGTACCTTCACAAAGCAATTGAGGGCTCTGAGATTCAAGATTGGATGAACCCCATCCTTCTTCGGCACAATGAACAGATTTGAGTACAAACCCTGACCCCGTTCCTGTTCTGGAACTGGAATAACTACCCCGCGTTCCAGTAGACCCTGAACCGCCCCATACAGGGCCTCCCGACAGGTCGGTAGTAGCTGGAGATTGGAGGTGATGAATCTGTCAGGTGGACAAGAGAGAAATTCTATCTTGTAGCCTGAGGAGATTACTTTGCAAACCCACCTGTCGGAGACTAGAGCTGTCCGCTGAGTCGCGAATTTGCGAAGACGTCCCCCCACCCGAGAGCGGGTGGGGGCGGACCTTCATGCGGACGCAGATTAGTCCACAGGCTTGTTGGGTCTGCGGGACCAAGGACGCTTTTGTCCTTGGGCAGGCGCCTTGTTGGCCTGGGGTCTTTTCCATGTTGCCCTAGGGGGACGAAAAAAAACGCTTGCGTGTAGTAAAGGAGGGCCCTTGCCCTTGGCGTGGCCCCTACCCTTGCTAGTTTGAGGAAGCAAAGTGCTTTTACCTCCTGTGGCATCCTTGATGATGTCTTCCATAGAGGCCCCTAAAAGTCTGTCGCCCTTAAAAGGCAGATCCAACAGGGCTTTCTTGGAGGTCTGGTCCGCAGACCAGCCCTTTAGCCAGATCAGGCGGCGTATTGCTACTGCATAAACCGAAGCTTTAGACAGCAGGGGAATAGTATCCATGTCTGACTCGCAGACAAACCTAAGGCCCTGGACCAACTGGTCGGCCAATGTTATCTCATCAGGAGGAGCATCTCACTCCTTAACCCCTGGAGTAGCAATCTTGCCCATTCAGTAAGTGTTTGAGACACTAGGGCCCCTGTCAATGCCGGGCGTACTGCCGAGCCTACCACTGAGTATAGGTAGCGAGCGAGTGCTTCAGCCTTCTTATCCACAGGGTCCTTTAAAACAGGAGCCCCTTCTACTGGAATTGTGGTGGCTCTATTAAGTCTGAACACCGGAGGGTCCACTATAGGGGGAGAGGTCCATCTCTTCAGAAAACTCTCCTCAAAGGGGTACCGTACCGCAAACCTCTTTGGGGCTGTAAAGACCCTCAGTGGGTTCTCCCATTCCTTGTATAAGAGTTTATCAAAATAAGACACACAAGGGAACACCTTAGCAGTGAGGGCAGGTTTACGAAACCCAAAGGGGACTGGAGTTTCTGCTGCTTTTGCAGTATTTTCCAACTTTAGCATATCCCGCACTGCAGTAATAAAGTCAGATATCAAAGCCGTCTCGCGTACTGACCTGGACTTGGAGTCATCCTCACTGTCCGATCGGTCACGGTCTGCAGTCTCTGATGCGTCCGAATCTGGGTCATGAGCCGTAGCTGGACCTGGTTCTGCATCAGAACTATCCCCAGAAGCTTGCAGGGGACAGGGGCGTTTACTACCCCCTGTATTCCCGTGTGCTGCTTCCACCCTGGCAGCAAACGCCTCTAGGATTGCCGACCTAGCGTTCATAGACACCTCAGGGGCACCAGCTGCTAAATCTGGTGTTTCAGGGTAGAAGACATCTGGCTCAGATGCCATGCTGACCACACGCTGACACCCACAGGGCTCAAGGCAAGATATCAATAGGCCACCCTCCTGCGCTGCAGAGATGCTGGGTTACCCAGAGGACTCACCACCCTGGACCGGTACTGCTTTGCTGCCGTGTGCTGTGCCTGTGATGCTGTCCCACTGCTGCTGTGTCAGTCTACTTCTCTTATCAGCGCTTCCTGTGTGAATTTTCGCGCCAGTGTAATGCACCCTAGAGGCCGGACACTCTTGCAAAATGGCCGCCAAAAACGTCTGTATGGAAGATAATGTGGGCTCTAAGAAAATGGCCACCGAGCCGAAGATAGACGCCAAGCAGCTGTAGCCCACAAAAAGATGGCCGCCGAACGGCAATATATACATACAGGGTGGACAAACATGGCCACCGATCAGTTGATAGAGGCCAGTGGGTGTGGACTACAAGAAAATGGCGCTGAAACCACAGGAAGATGGCCGCCGGGCAGTCACTAGAGGCCGAACCCGGCATGGACCACCACAAAATGGCCGCCGACAGCATGGAGGAGGAAGCACACACAGGTAAGCAGAAATGACATTTCTTTTAAATGTTAGTTACAGCCAGCCCCGCTCCAGTGGAACCCCTTAGGTGACCCCCAGCACCCAGCAACCTTTAGCTAGAAGCCCAGGGAGGAGGGAAAAGGCAGGGAGAGAGGGAAGAAAGGGGCCACAACCACTTACTTGGTCTCTCCAGGAATGTCCAGCCAAATCACCCTGCCGAGGCAGGGGAGTTTACTTACCTATCCTGCATGTATTATGCTGGAAGACATTCCAAACAGATCATCGCCCGCGCACGAAAGGTGACTGTTGGCCAGGCATGCTGTGATTGGACCCAAAAGGGACGATCATATGTATGCCCTGGAGCGTGACGCTCACCGGCCAGGCTGCTGCGACTTGGCCGTAAGGTCAGTCGAAGCTGAGCGGTCCGATGCAGGCCCTGGAGCGTAGGCTCACCGGCCACCCGTGGAGCAACGGGCATGTCGTGGAAAACCCAGCGCGTAGCTAGGGTCGGCACACGCTCGATGGCCAAAATGGGGAGACTACAAGGATCGAGGATCCAGCCTGTCACCCAGTCGGCAGTTGATCGAAGATCGCAGGAAACAAAAAATGTAGCAAAAAAATATATCTTTTTCCCCCGGACCAATGGGCCCGAAGGGAGCCATGTCCTACTCCTTGCTAGACAGAAAAAAACGAATCTGCGAGATGCATACTGAGGTGATATACCCAGAGGGTCCGCCCCCTGGGCGGTACTGTAGAGGGTGTGATGCAACACTTTTTACAAGTTTTCTGCCTAGTTACTCCTAATTAACGGATAATACCCACTTTGTCAATAGAGAGGCTGTGTCGGTCCATGGACGAAAGAGTAATAATATTTGTGTCAATCTCAAAACTTTCGGCCAGGGCTGTGCAATCTGCAGGATGCTGAATCCCGCAGAAATCTTCACTACAGAAAAATTCTTCCACCGATTACACTGCCTGTAATAGGATCTGTTAATGGGGGAGAGAATCCTGTGACTGATCAGAGTCTCCCCCATACACAGTTTGTGTTACAGAAAGTGTAATCAGTGAAAGAATCACTGTAGTAATAATAAAAGTTAGGATGACTAGAACTATAATTTATTTGGTTTCTGTTAAATATGCAGAAATATATTGAACCAAGAACTTGATACAGAAACTATTACATTTACTGTAAAGTAGGGCTGTGGAAATTAACTATTAATTCCTCGATTAATCGATTAATTGTTTTGATCGATCAAAATTATTTTGATCTATTAAAATTCTTTTAAATCGGTACTCACCTCTCCCCCGGCTTCCGGGTCTTCAGGGAGATCCGGTGATGTCACGGACACCGGCGGGGCTTGCCGTGTCCATCTGAAGGGCTCCTTTGCTGTGCCTTCATATCTGCATGCCGGCGGGACCTTACTATCTGCCACACGCAACGGCTGTTACACTTCCCTCTATCACTTTCCTCTATCAACCTGGGATTCTACAGCCATCCACTGGGAGTTGTGATAGTTCCCTTCACGGGACATCTACATGCCGACGGACTGATGTTGGCCCCTCCTCATCTGGATTCAGCAGTGGTATCGTTGTACACATTTTTATACCAGTATCATACTTAGCTACATGTTTTTATGACTGCTTTTGCTACAGTTTGGTATTACAGTTTATGTAGCTACATCGATTATCTCCAGTGCAATATTTATTTTGTTATCTACTTGAAGACTATAAAAGTTTTAATCCTATTCCCATCGAGCGCTGCCTTTGTGTGTTTTTTGTATCCTGCTATCCATTTTTCCAGTGGTTGGTAGCTGCACTGGGAATCGGCCTGCAAGGAGATCAGCTAAACGTAGTTGGATCTATGCGCGTTATAATTAATCGAAATTAGTCGATTAATCCATTAAAAAAAAATCGATTAATCGAACACGAAAATTTTAATCAGTAACAGCCCTACTGTAAAGTAAATACCGTAACATACACTGTAAGTAACATTGCATATTTAGTATTTTGTATTTCACGCTTTACCAACAAAGTAAAGCATTAATCTAATTTTCAATTCAGTAGCTGAAGCTAAAATGTATTCTTACAAGAAGTTAATCTCCTCAGACCACCTACATCCATAGAGCTCTTTTTCAGCCTTGGACCAGGAACAGTGTGTCTACCCTCTCTCTTTAGAAAACCCATGGTGCTCCTTGAAAGTCCTTTTACACGGGTGTACCTGTTACCTTTTTGTAAAGCCAAGACTGTAAGGACTTCAAGGGACAAAAAGTTGCAAGCTACCGCTTAGTTTATCCTATTAACATATGTGCTGCTTTATAAAATTTAGGTTCCTAAAAATAATTTTATGAATAAATAAAATGTGAATAAAAAAAACCTCTGTGTGCAGCAGCCCCCCTAATACCTGAGCTTGATCTCGATCCAGCGATGTTGCACGAGAGACTCGGCTGTCCAAGACTCTCTCTCCTGATTGGCTGAGACACACAGCGGGTGCTATTGGCACCTAATGCTGTCAGAGTCAGTGAGCCAATAAAGAGCGAAAGGTGTCTTCTGAATGAACACACAGAGCAGCGGCTCGGCTCAGGTGCCCCCATAGCAAGCCGCTTGCTGTGGGGGCACTCAGCAGGAAGGAGGGGCCAGGAGCGCCAGCGAGGAACCCGAGAAAAGGAGGATCGGGGCTGCTGTGTGCAAGACCACTGCACAGAGCAGGTAAGTATAACATGTTTGTTATTTTTAAACAAAAAAAAAAACAATCACTTTAAATGATACTGGGCAGTTAAACGAATCTGCAGAGAGAAAGATGTTAAAGCAGCATTAAACCCAAAACCAAAAATGTAACACATTGCAGCTTAATAATCCTTAGATGTGGTGACCTCATTAGTTTTGTTTTTTTGTTTTGGAGTTTTTCCCTGTTTCCACCTGGTGATCTGGCCAGTAACACTTCATATATTAGAGTGCCTCCACTCTGGGTGAAGGAGCAATAAAGACACCTTTGGACAGCAACACTGTCAGTCTAGAGGGAGCGCAGTGTTAGATGCACTAGCAGATTTAGATACACTAACAGATCGAATCCCAACTCCAGCTCACACTTTTTAAGCACTTACAGAAAACTGTTTTGTGACTTTTTGGATAAAGGTTTTGCATAAATAAACAAAAGCTGATCATTGGAAGCACTCCTGTCAGTGGTAAATGGGTTGCCACAGGCTTCTAACTACTATATCTGCAGGACAGCCTTTTCTTTTGAAAAACAGACTTACTGGTTAGATCATCAGGTGAAAATAAAACAAAGAAAGCCTAAAAAAGAAAACAAATGCAGCCATCACATCTAAGAATTGGAAAACTGCAATATATATTGCTTTGGGGTTAAATACCACTTTAAAGAGAAGATTTTAACCAAACTAAAGCTGCCTATAGATCAGTCCAAAATAAAAAAGGACTGACCCCATTCCCCCATTTGAAGTGGATGAGAGGGATCCTTCCCACTGTGTCATTGTATTCTGACAGGGGGGGAGACTTCCCTGCCGTCAGAATACACTGATCAGCATTGCAGGCTATAGCTTGCAGTACTAATCGAGTGGGAAAAAACCGACAGGGCAGTTGAACAGAAGTCGATTGACTTCTGTTTAACCACAGGGGCCTTACATGGATTGAAATTCGGCAGGTCCCTGCTGAACTGGCTGAATTTCGATTCATGTTTGGCCTCCTTAAGCACCCACAGACTATGACTGGAATCTTCCATTAAAGATAAAAGCTTGAGCAGCTCCTTACCCTGATTTCCAGATGCCATGGTGACTGGTGATCGTCCTCGAGCCTGGCCTTGCTGGGTCACTGTGGTTGTAGTTGCAGTTACCAAGCGAGATGCTTGCGTATTGGAGAAAGTAACAGTTCTCCCATCTGGCTTCTGACCATAAGGGACTGGCTGAAACAACCTGTAGTATTGACCCAAGACATTTATTTTGCAGTAATTGTATACAATTTTGAACAGTTACTCAGCTAATTCATACTCTAACATCGACACATTATTGTGTTAGTTATTCACAAAAATAAGGTATATTTTTTCAATCATTCTATGGAAGTCAGGTGATGTCAAAGGATTCTGTATACTCTGATGCTCATTATTATCATACACTGTTTTTAGTATTGGTAGACTGAACCTGGTAAAGAACATAACATAAGAACATAAGTCATAAGGAAATGAATGGGCTGCCATTGCTGTCCTCATTCTGAAGATGATAATTGCCTGGATGTTTATTGCTTCAATACGTTTGCACAGACTTCGAACAAGCTTGTACTATTTCCTCCTCCCCAATCCCCTATATGACTTTACCATTAATATCAATGAAATCCTAGACTCTGACCTCTCCTTCGGGCCCCACATACCACCACTTGCTAAATCTTGCTGCCCTAACCTCCGCAAAATTCCCGGAATTTGCCCCTTCCTAAAGATACCACAAAACAATTTATTCACTCCTGGGTTATATCCCACCTATAATACTGCAACTTCATCCTTTTGGGCCTAGCTTTACACAGGCTATCCCCCCTTCAGTCTATTATGAATGCTGCTGCTAGACTTATACACCTTAATAACAGATCTGTGATTGCTGACCCTCTTTGCCAATCTCTTCACTGTATTCCACTAGCCCAACATATAAAATTCAAAATACCAACCACAACATACAAAGCCATCAACAACACTGCCCCTAACTACATCACCAATCTCATCTGCAGATATTAGCCAAATCATCCTCTCTAGTCCTCACAAGACATCTTGCCCTCTAGCTTCTTTGTTACCTCCTCCCATGCTCGCCTCCAGGACTTTTCCAGAACCTCTCCCTCCCTCTGCATCTCCCTACCCCAGTATGTCCAGTCACCTCCATCAGCTCACTCCCTACAGCTATTACCTTTTGTACTACCTCCCCCCTCCATTTAGATTGTAAACTCCTTGAGCAGGGCCTGCCTATTCCTTCTGTACTGAACTGTGTTGTAATGGTACTGTCCCCCTTTATATTAAAAAGTGCTGCACAAACTGTTTGTGCTATATAAATCCTGTATAATATTAATAATACGTTCGCACAGACTTCAAACAAGCATCCTGTAAATCCGTGCCAAAAAAATGTTGGAATCTTACGCTCTATTTTTGTTTCAAGTCAGGGACTAAGAAAGCATTGAACAGAATCCCCAAAATAACATCCAGGGAACAAACATCTGCAGAAGATGAAATCAACAATGGGAACCTACATAACTCCTCATATATAGTATGTTTTAGACTCTCTGAGGAGAATAAAAAGTGTCTGAGCCAAACTTTGTCTCAAAAGCAGTGCAGCTAATCGGCTTTTACATTTTCATTTTCTAAATTGTGTGGAAAAAATTAAAGACAGAAGATGACTGGTTGTTATGGGCAATGGTCGCCAGTTGGGAAATACCGTAAGTTGTCTCAGACACTTTTGATTAATTTACCTCTGTCTAGCTGCCCTATGCAAAACCTAGAAAAAGGAGAACTGCAGAATCAGCACCAATAAATGCTATTAGCTCAATTTCAGCATGGGACAACATGCAGAAAAACTAGACATTCACTGGCTGCTCATATGCATTGAGCCATTCTTTATGTATCACTGGGTTCTACAAACACATACCGACTTACACAATATAATGCCAATTTGTGGAGGTTCTTAATGGGCAATTAATTATAGCAAATTCCATCACATCAGTATTCCTAGTTTAAATGATGGCCTAAATTCTCCCTACTGTTAAGCCTAAAAGTTCTCTTCCTTCCGTAAAAAGTAACCAATGAGAATTCCTAATATTTTTAAATGTTAAAATTTCAGCTGACACTTCACTGTTAAAGGGTTAGTTCACCATTGGCAAAAACTATGTCTATGCAGATAAAGGGCTCCAGTAGATAAAAATAAACTGCAGCTTCCAACAAAATTGAATAATGCCCTGGCTTTATGTCTAGGTTGTTTACATACCACCCAAAGCCGGCTAAAAACACTCAGAGATGTCACAGCCCCACCCACCTCCTCCTCCCCGTTCAACTTCATGGTAGAATGTTGCTAAGATACTCCCGGACATTAATGCTCACCTCCACCATCATGGGTGCAAACTCTTTCTCTGATTCAAAACCCCTCACATAAACTCTCTCCCTTGATGCAGTAGCTCTGAGCTCAGCAATGCTGCAACAGAGCAGAGAGTGCACCACGCATGCATGGGAGTTTGAGAGCTCACTCCTGTGATGGCAATGGCCTCATGAGGTACACAGATGACCCACACCTATAGTAAGGGCATTATTCAACATTAATCAAGGTTGCACAGTTTACTTTTATCTATAGGTGCCCCTTACCTACATAGGCAGTTTTTTGGAAAAGGTGAAGAAACTCTTTAGAAATGCCTCGGTGGGCAATTTGTAAACTCTCACTGGATGATTTGGTAGTGCTTAGCAATGGAGCCAGACCCCAGTAAAAAGGAGAGGCTTTTAGTACTAGTAAAAGTAACAGAAGGCATCTCTAATCTTAAGGAAACACTTTTAGTTTAAAAGTTTACTATTGTTTTTAAATGCAATGTACCATTTAAAATGAAAAAATAGGATTTTTACTCACTGTAAAATCCTTTTCCCTGAGTCCATGGACCGACACAGCTTCTCTATTGACAAAGTGGGTATTATCCGTTAATTAGGAGTGACTAGGCAGAAAACTTGTATATCACCTCAGTCTGCATCTCGCAGATCAGCTCGTCAAAAAGCAGTACAAACTTAAAAGGAGGGGTGGGTGCTGTGTCGGTCCATGGACTCAGAGAAAAGGATTTTACGGTGAGTAAAAAATCCTATTTACTCTTTTGTCCATGGACCGACACAGCTTCTCTATTGACAATGTGGGACGTCCCAAAGCAGTGTCAGAGAAAAAACGAGGGGTGGTAACAGCATAAAAATAAACTTCACCCCAAACACAAAACAGCACTCCTGCAACTCTAAACAGCCGCTTGCAAAACCTTGCGGCCGAAAGAGGCATCCGAAGATGCACCTACATCAACTTTGTAGAATTTTGTGAAAGTGTGAGCGGACGACCAGGTTGAATGTGCCGTGACCGGAAAGGGGGGCGCTTGACCCTTTAAGGCGTAAGCCTGGATTACTATCTGTCGGATCCACCTAGAGATGGTGGCCGACGAGACTGCTTGGCCCTTCTTGGGACCAGCCACCGAAACAAACAGTGAGTCTGACTTCCGGAACAGGGAAGTAGCAGATAGGTGAACTCTCAAAGCTCGAACAACGTCCAAGGAATGCAACGCCGACTCCTTAGGATTCGACGGGTGAGGACACAAGGATGGAAGTACAATGTCTTCGTTGAGATGAAAAGCCGAAACGACCTTCGGAAGAAAGGAAGGCTGCGGCCGCAGCACCACCTTATCCTTGTGGAAAATCAAATAGGGAGCCTTGCAGGACAAGGCTGCCAGCCCAGAGACTCGTCTAACTGACGTAACAGCCACCAGAAAGACCACTTTCTGAGAAAGTGTCAACAGGGGAATATCTCTAATATTCTCAAACGGTGCCCTCTGAAGCACCGAGAGGACCAGGTTCAAGTCCCACGGAGGTAGTGGGGGACGGACCGGAGGGGCCACATGTCGAACCCCCTGCACAAATGTACTCACGAGAGAGTGAGTCGCCAGGGGTCGCTGAAAAAAGACAGCCAGGGCAGATATCTGTCCCTTAATCGTACTTAAGGCAAGCCTTTGGTCCACACTATGCTGTAAAAACAGCAGGATTCTGGAAACCAAATAAGTACGCGGATGCCATTTCATTTCCTCACACATGGAGATGTAGGCCTTCCAAGTGCGGTGATAAACCTTCCTAGAGGACGGTTTCCGAGCACTTCTCATAGTAGAGATTACTGAATTTGATAGGCCCCGGTCTCTCCGTACCTGGTTCTCAACAGCCATGCCGTTAAAGCCAGTGACTGTAAAGCAGGATGGAGTAAGGGACCTTGCGATAGCAGGTCCTTCCGTAGTGGTAGGCGCCAGGGGACGTCTGCTACCAGACGTACTAGATCGGCGTACCAAGGACGCTGAGGCCAATCTGGAGCGATTAGGATCATTGGAATTCCCTCTGCCTCCACTCTGCGGAGCAGAAGAGGAAGAAGTCTTAAGGGAGGGAAGGCATAGATTAGCCGATACTGACCCCACGATGCCACCAATGCGTCTGTTGCGTCTGCCCATGGGTCTCTTGACCGGGCCACAAACCTCAATACCTTCCGATTGAGTCGGGAAGCCAGAAGATCTACGTCTGGTGTGCCCCATCTTTGGCAGAGGAGTTCGAACACCTCCGGGTGTAAGGACCATTCTCCCTGGTCCAGCATCTGGCGGCTCAGGTAGTCTGCCTGCCAGTTTTCCACACCCGGAATGTACACGGCCGACAGTGCCGGTACGCTCCTCTCTGCCCACTTCAGGATGCGAGCGACCTCCGATGCTGCAGCTGAGCTTCTTGTTCCTCCTTGATGATTGACATATGCCACTGCTGTGGCGTTGTCTGACTGGATCCTGACTGGACGCCCTTGCAGGCTCAGACCATTTGAAGAGGCACAGCCTGATCGCCCGGATTTCCATGACATTGATCGGCAGGAGGGCTTCCTCTGGGGTCCAGCGACCTTGCGCCGACTGAACACCCCAGACTCCCCCCCCAACCTGTAAGGCTGGCGTCCGTCGTGATCACTATCCAGGAAACCGGAAGAAATTACTTCCCGGCCATTAGAGCCGGTGCTGTCAGCCACCATACCAGGGATCTCCTGACTAGGTGGCTCACTCGGATTTGATAATCCAGAGATGAAGGGCATCTGTTCCATCTGGACAGAACTTCCTTCTGTAACACTCGAGTGTGGTATTAAGCATATGGGACCACCTCGAAGGAGGCTACCATGAGGCCCAACACTCGTATGCAAAAATGGAGTGACGACCAATTCCTGGAAGTCAGCTGCCGTACTGCAGCCCGGAGGGTCTGCAACTTCTCCACAGGGAGGACAACCTTTGCCTCTGAGGAATCCAGACCCAACCCCAGGTACCCTAGGCGTTGAGTGGGCACCAATACTGACTTTTGCGTGTTTAGTATCCAGCCACAGTCTCGAAGAGTCTGACAGGTAATAGACACGCTTACCTCTAATTCTGAGCTTGAAGGGGCCTTCAGTAGAAGGTCATCCAAGTAGCCCATGATAGCGATACCCCGCTGTGTTAGAAGTGCCAGAATCTGAGCGAGCACCTTGGTGAACCTCCTGGGTGCTGAGGCAAGGCCAAACGGGAGGGCCACAAACTGGTAGTGGTTCTTCCCGATAGCAAATCGCAGAAACCTCTGGTGTCTGGAGTATATGGGGACATGCAGGTATGCGTCCTTGATGTACAAGGAGGCCAGAAAGTCCTCCGGATGGAGAGCCGTGACTACAGATCGAACCAACTCCATCCGAAATCTTTGTACTTTGACAAAGCAATTGAGGGCTCTGAGATCCAAGATTGGACGAACCCCCTCCTTCTTCGGCACAATGAACAGATTTGAGTAAAAACCCTGACCTCGTTCCTGTTCTGGAACTGGAATAACTACCCCGCGTTCCAGTAGACCCTGGACCGCCCCATACAGGGCCTCCTGACCGGTTGGTAGTAGCTGGAGATTGGAGGTGATGAACCTGTCCGGTGGACAAGAGAGAAATTCTATCTTGTAGCCTGAGGAGATTACTTCGCAAACCCACCTGTCGGAGACTAGAGCTGTCCACTGAGTCGCGTATTTGCGAAGACGTCGCCCCACCCGAGAGCTGGGTGGGGGCGGACCTTCATGCGGACGCAAATTTGTCCGCAGGCTTGTTGGGTTTGCGGGACCAAGGACGCTTTTGTCCTTGGGCAGGCGCCTTGTCGGCCTGGGGTCTTTTCCCTGTCGCCCTAGGGGGACGAAAAAACCGCCTGCGTGCAGTAAAGGAGGGCCCTTGCCCTTGGCGTGGCCCCCTACTCTTGCTAGTTTGGGGAAGCAAAGTGCTTTTACCTCCTGTGGCATCCTTGATGATGTCATCCAGAGAAGCCCCAAAAAGTCTGTTGCCCTTAAAAGGCAGATCCAACAGGGCTTTCTTGGAAGTCTGGTCCGCAGACCAGCCCTTTAGCCAGATCAGGCGGCGTATTGCTACTGCATAAACCAATGCTTTTGACAGCAGGGGAATAGTATCCATGTCTGACTCGCAGACAAACTTAAGGCCCTGGACCAACTGGTCGGCCAAAGTTATCTCATTAGGAGGAGCATCTCTCTCCTTTAACCCCTGGAGTAGCAATTTTGCCCATTCAGTAAGTGTCTGAGACACTAGGGCCCCCGCCAATGCCGGGCGTACTGCCGAGCCTACCACTGAATATAGGTAGCGAGCGAGTGCTTCAGCCTTCTTATCCACAGGGTCCTTGAAAACAGGAGCCCCTTCTACTGGAATAGTGGTGGCTCTATTAGGTCTGGACACCGGAGGGTCCACTATAGAGGGAGAGGTCCATTTCTTCAGAAAACTCTCCTCAAAGGGGTACCGTACCGCAAACCTCTTTGGGGCTGTAAAGATCCTCAGTGGGTTCTCCCATTCCTTGTATAAGAGTTTATCAAAATAAGACACACAAGGGAACACCTTAGCAGTGAGGGCAGGTTTACGAAACCCAAAGGGGACTGGAGTTTCTGCTGCTTTTGCAGTATTTTCCAACTTTAGCATATCCCGCACTGCAGTAATAAAGTCAGATATCAAAGCCGTCTCGCGTACTGACCTGGACTTGGAGTCATCCTCACTGTCCGATCGGTCACGGTCTGCAGTCTCTGATGCGTCCGAATCTGGGCCATGAGCCATAGCTGGACCTGGTTCTGCATCAGAATTATCCCCGGAAGCTTGCAGGGGACAGAGGCGTATACTACCCCCTGTATTCCCGTGTGCTGCTTCCACCCTGGCAGCAAATGCCTCTAGGATTGCCGATATAGCGTTCGAAGACACCTCAGGGGCACCAGCTGCTAAATCTGGTGCTTCAGGGGAGAAGACATCTGGCTCAGATGCCATGCTGACCACACGCTGACACCCACAGGGCTCCAGGCAAGATATCAATAGGCCACCCTCCTGCGCTGCAGAGATGCTGGGTTACCCAGAGGACTCACCACCCTGGACCGGTACTGCTATGCTGCCGTGTGCTGCGCCTGTGATGCTGTCCCACTGCTGCTGTGTCAGTCTACTTCTCTTATCAGCGCTTCCTGTGTGAATTTTCCCCGACAGTGTAATGCACCCTAGAGGCCGGAGACTCTCGCAAAATGGCCGCCAAAAACGTCTGTATGGAAGATAATATGGGCTCTAAGAAAATGGCCGCCAAGCCGAAGATAGAGGCCAAGCAGCCGTAGCCCACAAAAAGATGGCCGCCGAACGGCCACATATACATACAGGGTGGACAAACATGGCCGCTGATCAGTTGATAGAGGCCAGTGGGTGTGGACTACAAGAAAATGGCGCCGAAACCACAGGAAGATGGCCGCCGGGCAGTCACTAGAAGCCGCACCCGGCATGGACCACCACAAAATGGCCGCCGACAGCATGGAGGAGGAAGCGCACACAGGTAAGCAGAAATGACATTTCTTTTAAATGTTAGTTACAGCCAGCCCCGCTGAAGTGGAACCCCTTAGGTGACCCCCAGCAACCTTTAGCTAGAAGCCCAGGGAGGAGGGAAAAGGCAGGGAGAGAGAGAAGAAAGGGGCCACCACCACTTACTTGGTCTCTCCAGGAATGTCCAGCCAAATCACCCAGCCGAGGCAGGGGAGTTTACTTATCTATCCTGCATGTATTATGCTGGAAGACATTCCAAACAGATCATCGTCCGCGCACGGAAGGTGACTGTTGGCCAGGCATGCTGTGATTGGACCCAAAAGGGACGATCATATGTATGCCCTGGAGCGTGACGCTCACCGGACAGGCTGCTGCGACTCGGCCGTAAGGTCAGCCGAAGCTGAGCGGCCCGATGCAAGCCTTGGAGCGTAAGCTCACCGGCCAGGCTGCTGCGACTTGGCCGTAAGGTCAGCCGAAGCTGAGCGGTCCGATGCAGGCCCTGGAGCGTAGGCTCACCGGCCACCTGTGGAGCAACAGGCATGTCGTGGAAAACCCAGCGCGTAGCTAGGGTTGGCACACGCTCGATGGCTGAACTGGGGAGACTACAAGGATCGAGGATCCAGCCTGTCACCCAGTCGGCAGTTGATCGAAGACCGCAGGAAACAAAAAATGTAGCAAAAAAATATATTTTTTTCCCCCCAGACCAATGGGCCCAAAGGGAGCCATGTCCTACTCCTTGCTAGACAGAAAAAAACTGATCTGCGAGATGCAGACTGAGGTGATATACCCAGAGGGTCCGCCCCCTGGGCGGTACTGTAGAGGGTGTGATGCAACACTTTTTACAAGTTTTCTGCCTAGTCACTCCTAATTAACGGATAATACCCACTTTGTCAATAGAGAGGCTGTGTCGGTCCATGGACGAAAGAGTAAGAAAGTTTTTCTAAACCACAGTCTGTTCATGTAATCATCACAACACAAAGAAAGGAAACACTTAGGCTATATATATTTAATTCAGACCATGACTACAGCATAAAAAACAAACGTTGATCGTTTTTGTCATAGTTGTTCTTTTAAGAGTGCTTTTTTTAAAGCTGTTTTAAGGGGAAAATAAGGATATGTTGTTTTTAACTGACAGCTGTTATCAGGAGCTCTTTCATAATCTATCAAAATGCTGCAAGAGTTTAAGGAGCTGCTCAAGAGTTATTGTAGATCATTTGTCAACCCTTAATCAAAGAGGACAAAGTAGTAAGATTATAAGAAACACTTAAAGCTCTGTCCGAAAAAACAAGCCTTGGCCACCACAGGGAAAGGAGAGATTGCATCTTACAGAAGACCAAAAGCTAATGATTCATATTCATAAGCTCATTCATAAGCTCATCACTGCGCATGGAGATAGCACAAAAACATCATAAGAGTAGTTTTGTTTATTTTACAGCCGTTATTGATGATATAATGCAATTACTGCATTGGTGAGTGAGTGAGTGAATAACTTGTATAGCGCTACAAATGCGAACTAAATCGCCTCAAGGCGCTTTGCATCCAGTGACGTCCTGATCCTTCAGAAGAGGTGGGTCTTAAGTTTTTTCCTGAAGGCCCGAAGATTTTCTTCCATGCGGATATCCGTGGGTAGAGCGTTCCATATCCATGGTCCTTGGACTGCAAATCTTCGTTCTCCCTTTGTTTTGAAGCGGGACTTGGGGATGTGAAGGAGGTTTTGGTTAGTTGATCGGAGAGTGCGATTCGGGGTGTAGTGTTTTATCTTCTCGCATAGATATTGAGGAGCGTTTCCTTGTGTGCACTTGTGGGTGAGGCAGAGGGTCTTGAATGTGATCCAATCCTTTACTGTTAGCCAATGCATGGTCCTCAGTGATGGGGTGACGGATTCCCAAGGTTTTTTTCCCGTTACTAGCCTGGCAGCCGTGTTCTGGAAGACTTGTAGGCGCGAAATCTGGTATTTGGGAAGTCCGAGGTAGAGGGCGTTTGCGTAGTCGAGTCGCGAGTTGATAATTGTTCCCACTACCACTGCTTTATCTTCTTCCGGGATGAAGGGGATGAGTCTACGCAGCAGGCGGAGGAGATGGTGAGATCCCCTGACTACTGATCCTATTTGTGCATCCATCGACATCTCTGAGTCAAAGATGACTCCGAGGCTTTTCACTTTGGTGCTTGGTGTAATAGTCTGTCCAAGGATGGTGGGGAGTGTCCAAGAAGTTTTAGTTTTAGCCTTTTTGTTTGCGTGGAGGAGAAGGAGTTCTGTTTTGGATCCGTTGAGTTTGAGAGAACTCTCAGTCATCCATTCATCGATCAATGTGAGGCAATTTTCCAATCCGTGATATTGGTCTTTTTTCCCGGTGATACGAAAGTAGAGTTGGGTGTCGTCAGCGTATGAATGGAAGGACAGGTCCTGTTTGCTGATGATTTTGAGGAGTGGGCGGAGGTAGATGTTAAAGAGCACGGGTGACAGGGGTGATCCTTGAGGGACTCTGCAAGAGATTGCGCGAGTTTCAGAGGTGAAGGCTCCTAGTTTTACTGTCTGGGAACGATTATCTAGGAAGGATGCAAACCAGAATAGGTCAGGGTCTGCAACTCCTGCTACTTTTTTAAGGCGAATCAGTAGAGTTTTGTGATCTACTGTGTCGAACGCTGCACTGAGATCCAGCACCACCAGAAGGCATGATTCTCCATCATCTGCTGCTTCGAGGGCATCATCCCATATTTTAAGAAGTGCCGTTTCTGTGCCATGGCCAGGGCGGAAGCCTGATTGTAGTGGATCCAAGAGTTTGTATGTGTCCAAGTGGAGTTGTAGCTGTTGTACTACTGCTTTCTCCATAATCTTCGAGATGGTGTTGAGGCTTGTTACCGGTCTCCGGTGGTTTGGGTCTTTGGGGTCGGGGTTGGGTTTCTTTAGGAGGGGTTTGATTATGCCTTCCTTGAGAGAGCTCGGAACAATACCTTCTTTGAACGATTGGTTTATGAAGTGTGTTATGGTAGGTGCTAGAATGTCGGTACATTCTTTCAAGAGTTTTGTAGAAATTATGTCATTTGGAGAAGTGCTGTCTCTGAGCCTTCTGATTATGTTTTTGGTGGTGTCGATGGTGATTGGGACCAACGAAAATTTAGTCAATTGTATACTGTTCGTATTGATTTTCTTTATTTGCTTTGGCGGAGTCGGGTCGGTTGTTTTTTTCTGTTGAATTATTTCCCGAATGTTTTCGATTTTGTTGATAAAAAAATCCGATAGCTCATTACAGAACTCTTGTGTTTCGATTGCTGGAGGTTCTAGGCAGGCGGAGTTCATATTCTGAATGCCGCGTACACACGATCATTATTCACGGCGGTTAAAAAACCGCCGTGAATAATGACAGGAAAAACGAGGGAACCGCTTGGTTCCCTACACACGGTCGTTTTTCCCGTCATTTTTTCTCTTGACGAGAAAAACGACCGTCTGTGGGCTCCGCGGCAGTGTCTCCCTATGGGAAAACTGCAGCGGAAAAAAATGCTGGAAAAAACGATGAGAAAATTTAGAACATGTTCTAAATTTTCTCGTCGTTTTTTATGCCGTTTTTCTAGACGAGAAAAACGACATAAAGCCCACAGACGATCGTTTTTCTCGGCGAAAAAAAAAATGCTGTTTTTCTCGTCGAGAAAAGCGGCCGTGTATACGCGGCATGAGTGACTAGTTTGAAGAGTTCCTGGGGTCGGTTTAGGGCTTTTTTGATGGTGTTTGAGAAGTGTTCCTTTTTTGCTCTGAAAATTGCTTTGTGATATTTCTTAGTGAGCGCTTTGTAGTTAATGCGGTTTTCCTCAGTTTGGTTTCTTCTCCAGGCTCCTTCGGCCCTTCTCTGTTCTTGCTTCAGTAGAGTAAGAGTGTCATTAAACCAGCCCGAGTTGTTTTTGTGAATGAGTGCTCTGCGTCTCGGAGCGACTATGTCTGCTGTTTCTCGTAATGCTTTGTTTAAGGAGTTGAGTGTTTGTTCCGTTGAGTGGTTGTGATTTTGCGTTGCTATTTTTTTTGATAGTGTCGTTTTGCAGAGTTCCGAGTGTAATTTCTTCTGAGATCTTGTCCAGTATTTTGTTATTAAGCATTCCGGTTTTAGCGAGATGGTGTTGGTGGTAATTTTAAATTTGATAGCGTGGTGGTCCGTCCATGGTAACGGCATGTTCTCCATTGTGTTGATGTCCAAGTTTTGTTTGAAGATGAGGTCAAGAATGTGACCCGATCCATGCGTGGGGGCATTTATCAATTGCTGCAGACCTAGTTCTTCCAATTGGTTGATGCAGGAGATGGCGACGGGGTCTTGAGTGGAGTTAGCCCAGAGGTTGAAGTCACCTAGTAATAGGATGTTTTTGGTTTTTAAGGTATATGTCGAGATAAATTCGGTAAGGGGTGTAAGGAGGTTTGTCTTCGGTCCTGGCGGTCTGTAGCAGAGCAGCATGTGGACAGTGTCCTGGGGTGTTGTTTGGAGCTGTAGAGTGAGTGTCTCCATGAACGGCAATGAATTCTGTATAGTTGGTTTGGTGAGAGGGAGGTTCGATTTGAAGATCACTGCTAGGCCTCCTCCTCTATGTCCTATTCTGTGCTCGGTTAGGATGCAGTAGTTCTCGGGTACTAATTCTGTTAGGATGGTGTTACAGTCCGGGGTTAGCCAGCTTTCCATGATAAAGAGGCAATCTATGTCGTTTTGCGTGATGAAGTCATGAATTTCCCGTCTGTGCTTGACTGCCGATCTGGTGTTGATCAGGGCGCATGATAAATGTTGTAGTTGAAGTGGTCTTTTTGTGTTTTTGATTGTCGATTGATCCTTAGCAGTTGTTCTTTTCGTAGTATTATTTGGGTGGGGGTTGGTAATGTTGAGGCAGTATTCCTTAGCCTGTGGAGGGTGTCCGCTGAGTATTTAAAGTTGCACATGATGGGAAGAAAAAAAAGGTGAAGGGGATGGTGAATGGGGCCCAATGACCTAACCACCCCCATCGTTGGTCCAGAGGAAGGCAAAAAAAAAACAGCCGAGTCAAGGCCAATTGCTACAGCAGGGAAAAATTCCTTCCTGACCCCCTGAAAGGCGATCGGGTGAAACCCTGGATCAACTTCTACTTGTTGGAGGTGACTCGACGTACTTACCAGGTCGGGACACGCGGGCCCGCTAGAGAGAGAATCGGGGGGAGGGTAATGGGATGGTCGGAGCTAGGCCTCAGCCGCGGTCTGTCCTGCAGGTCTAGCAGTCTAGAGGTGGGCGCCCAGATGGCGGCAGGGGGCAGTCGGCGGCTGCGGACGATGTGAAGGTGAGCAATCAGTGATCAGTAGAGAAAGGGTGAGAGTAGTGTGAAAGGTAGTAGTGGTGTGGGATGGGGGGGGGTGACAATCAGTAGATTGGAGAAAGAAAAAAAGAGTTTTTTTTTTTTTTTTTATGTCAGTGTAAGGGACAAGGCTCCTGGTGACTGGTTTCTTTTAAAGAATGACATTTTTTAGTCTTGTACTTCTAGCACAATCAATCAGTGTTATCAAAAATGTCCACGTGCATTATTTAAAAACTCTTTTGTCTAAAACTATTTGTCTTTCATCTGACATGTATAATCTTCATCATTTTCGCTACATAATGTATTTTGAAAAAGTTACTAACAGGTCAAAAAGCATACACATAATTACACACATAAGTCTTGTTAGAAAATTTTTAGGAACACTCTTCACTTTAAAGCAATATTAAACCCAACAGCAAACAATTACTATAATGCAGCTTACCGATTCTTAGGCTACTTTCACACTGAGGCGCTGGATGCGCTGGCGGCGCTATTTTTAGCGCCGCTATACCGTTTTTTTTGCCGCGATTTGCGGGCACTAGCGGGGGTATTTTAACCCCCGCTAGAGGCCGAAAAAGGGTTAAAAACGCCCGCAATAACGCCTCTTTGAGGCGTTTTGCGGGCGTATTAGAGGCGCTACCCCATTGATTTCAATGGGCAGGGGCGCTACAGGAGCGCTATTTTTAGCGCTCCTATTGCGCCTCAAAGATGCGGCTTGCAGGAGTTTTTTGAGCCTCCTGCAAGCGCAACGCTCCAGTGTGAAAGCCCTCGGGCTTTCACATTGGATAGTATTGAGAGGCTTTTTTGGGGCGCATTGCAGGCGCTATTTAGAGCGCAATAGCGCCTCAGTGTGAAAGGGGCCTTAGACATGATGGCTGCATTCGTTTCACTTTTTTTAGACCAGTAAGTCTGCCATTTTTCAACGGAAAACACTTTCCTACAAATGTAGCAGTTTAGAGTGTTAAAACAACCCGTTTACCACTAAACGGGGGGCTGACAATGATCAGCTTTAATTTATGGAAAATCTTTATCCCAAAAGGAAATAAAACTGTTACTGAAACGACTTGTGTAACTGCAGTATGAGCTGGAGTTTGGCTTTCAACTTTGTTAGTACCGTATATCTAAATCTACTAGTACATCTAACACTCCCCCCCCCCCCCAGACTGACAATGCTGCTGTCTGCTGTGCTCCTTGCTCCAGACTGGGGGCACCCTAAGGGCTCTTTCACACTCGCATTAAATTTTGAAGCAGCCTAAAAGCACATTAATGCACCTATAGCGTTAATGAGCATTTAGGATGTGTTTTTTTTTCAGACAACATTTCTCAAACGCCCTGTGTGTGTTTTTTTTTACGAGGCTAAAATTAGAAATAATGACTTTTGATGTTTTGCAATTGCACTGTAATCGCCATAGGCGAGTTTACAGTGTGTTTAAGGTGTGTTGTGGTGTGTTGTGGTGTGTTTCAATAGAAGTGGATGGAGGCAATTGGATGAAGAGAAAATTCTGGACAGCCGCACTCAAAATCAATGTCTTTATTAAAAAAGAGGTAATAATCCAAAAAATACAAGCCACAGCAAACAGCGGAATACAGGAGCTAAGTGAATGGAGGCAGTTGCAAAGCATCAACACCTGCCAAACTCTGCAAGCAGCGTTATTTTTGACTTGCAACAACGCTAACGCTGCAGTGTGAATACCTCCATCCACTCTTTGTAACAATCCTGTGTGGCATAGATAGGCATTCGAAAAGCGGCCTGTCTATTTTCAACACATGTGTAAAAGAGCCCTATTATCCAGATTACAAGGTAAAAAGAAAAAGCTTAAAAAAAAATAGACAAATGCAGCCACCAAATCTAATGACTGGTAAGCTGTAATATATTACATTTTTGGTTTTGAGTTTAATACTGCTTTAACCACATCGATACCGCCCATTGTCATATGACGTCCGCAGATGGGATCTCCCATCCTGGGCGGGCGTCATATGACGTCCTCGGCTTCCCGGTGGTATAGGGGGCGCGCCCACGGCATCACCGAGAAGACGATGCGCATGCCTGGCGGCCGCGATGTCCGCCGGGCACCTGCGATCGTTAGTGACAGAGCAGGAACGTGGATCTGTGCGTGTAAACACACAGATCCACAGCCTGTCAGGGGAGAGGAGACAGATCGTGTGTTTTCAGTATATAGGAACACCGATCGGTCTCCTCCCCTAGTCAGTCCCATCCCCCACAGTTAGAATCACTCCCTAGGTAACACATTTAACCCCTTGATCGCCCCCCCCTAGTGTTAACTCCTTCCCTGCCAGTGACATTTATACAGTAATCAGTGCATATTTATAGCACTGATCGCTGTATAAATGTAAATGGTCCCAAAATAGTGTCAAAAGTGTCCGATTTTTCCGCCGCAATGTCACAGTCACGATAAAAATCGCAGATCACCGCCTTTACTAGTAAAAAAAAAAAAAAACAACAATAAAAATGCCATAAATCTATCCCCTATTTTGTAGGCGCTAAAACTTTTGCGCAAACCAATCAATATATGCTTATTGCGATTTTATTTACCAAACATATGTAGAAGGATACATATCGGCCTCAACTGAGGAAAAAATTTGTTGTTTTTTTTTTTTTTAAATTGGGATATTTATTATAGCAAAAAATAAAAAATATTGTGTTTTTTTCAAACTTGTCGCTCTTTTTTTGTTTATAGCGCAAATTTCATTTGGGTACAGTGTTGCATGACCGCGCAATTGTCATTCAAAATGTTACAGCGCTGAAAGCTGAAAATTGGTCTGGGCAGGAAGGGAGTGAAAATGCCCGGTATTGAAGTGGTTAAAGTTCAAAATGACAAAAAATAATTTTGTGAGAGCAAAATTCTAGGTAGCTAGTAGTATTCAGTCACATTCAGTTGGACTTGTTCCATAATGTTGAAGATGTTTCATAGTTTATCCAAACCACTTCTTCAGTTCCAGTGAGTTATAGAAATGTATTCCTATATAAATGTTGGGGTATCCTCTTGAACTGAACAAGTGGCTTGGATAAGCAATACAATGACCATGAAAAATGACAACCTTCAGAGACAAAAATTTTAGATGGTGTTGAAAAGTACCAACCTGCTTGGTTTAATTTTCCCTGGATTGGGGCGAGCAGTAGTGTCTGTGTTACTGTAAATCTCTTCCATTAGCCTCTGAGTCACCTTCTGGACTGGCAGTACCTGGGCTTCATACCGTGTCATTTTATTCTCCAGTCCAATCAGATTAAACAGAGACAGATCAGGACCCTGTTTAATAAAAAAGGATCAATACTCTTTTGTTCTTGAAGTTCAAACAAGTATGTAAAACAAATCTAAAGCTATGAGCTGTATTTTGTATTTCATGGAGGTAAAGCCCAAAGAGTTTTTGGAGTAACCAGCAAACCTCCTAAAATCAGTGCTATTGTATCTTTGCTCTCATGATTGCCAGTAATGTTTAATATATTATTTGTTCACTAAAAATATTACTTAAGGAGCAGGTGTTTCTTACCTTCCATGGGTCATAATCTAATGCCTGCAATACTAAAGATGCAGTTTTGTACTGCAGAGCTTCACATGCATAAGAGGAATGTCCAGGACGTGGATCCACCAGATCTGGATGGTTACATATTCTTTGCAGCTGCATCAAAACATGGAGAACACTGACAAAATGGCCACCTTTTAAGGAATCCTGGGTTCTGTTCAGGAAAGAAACCACAAAATCAATAAAAAAACTGCACTAACAGAAACAGAAATATAGTGAAATATACATCTACATATATTAGTAATACAGATAAATACAATAATATATAAAAAGGACAGTACATACTGCAGAAAGGTTGCTATGATGTCAATATTAAAAAGAACCAGTCACAAATCAGAATTTGTAAATATTCGAAATCTCTACTATTGATATGTAGGGCACCTATAGTGGCAGTCCAAACTTATTCTCAGTGCTGGTAATGGACACTTAAAAACTGTCATATTACATATGAAGCTAAATAAAGGATTTCTTCTCGTTCAATGTTTTTATTGAAATTTTCAGGAGTATGACAGTATGAATACAAACATTCAAATGGGATAAGTGTAGTGATATTACAACAATAAGTACATTATGAACATTGATAAAAGAAAGATCATGTACAATTGGTTGAACTTGAACAAAACAATCAAGGGATTTATACAGTTGGATCTCAAAAAGACTAGAACAGTGGGACTTCGATAGTCCATAAGAAAAGTCGAATATGCCTCCAGTCCACCCGACTACCCCTACTAGGAAGAAACTGTGGACAAGTTGCAATTCTGGACTAGTCCAAAAATGCAAGTGTGGCACAAGAGGCACGTGGGTCGCAAAAATCTTGGCTAACAACTTGATGTCCGAGTTTAGGAGAGAGATGGGACGATAGTTAGTCCATGAGCAGAGATCTGATTTATGTTTGGGTACCATAGAAATTATAGTGGTAAATGTTTTAGTTCTAAAAGAGTGCCCGACTAGGAGAGAATTGAAGGCTTTAGTCAACAAAGGTGTCAAAATGGGTGCAAATTTTTATAATAAGCTGCCGAAAACCCATCAGGTCCTGGTCGTTTGTTAGGTTTCAATGCCTTAATGGCTGCTGTGACCTCTAAGTCTGTAACAGAGCGCTCAATTAGATCCAGTTGTTCCTGATTAAGGGTTGGAAGGGTAATACGGGAGAAGAGAGCATCAGCATTCGCAGAGTCAAAGTCCTGTGTAGGGGAGTAAAGTCTGGCAAGGTTGGAATGGAATATCTCAAGTATTTTAGTTGGGTTGCTAGTGAAGGATTCACGAGTCATTTTTAGGCGTATAGACGTCTTGGGGTAATGAATCGCTCGCAAAGTGCATGTCATAGGAGTGTCAGGTTTGTTGGCCCTAATGTAGGATACATGTTGGCATCTGCAGATAAGCTTATCGGCAGAGTCAGTGAGAAATAGGTCAAAGTCAAGTCGGCTCTATCAAGACGTGCATTGGTGTAAGCATTGGGGGTGGACTGAAATGCTGCATGGCATGCGTTAAAGTTGGCTTCTAGTTGCTGAAATAGGACTTTGCGGTCCCACTTAAGGGAAGCTGCCTGTTGGATTAATCTGCCACGAATGACAGCTTTGTGAGCTTCCCAAAGTGTCAGAGCAGAGATATTATCCGTATTGTTAATGGATAGGTAGTCTTTAAGAGCAACTTTGATATCTAGACGGTGAGAGGGATGGGAGAGAGTAGTGTTATTGATACTCCAGGACGTGTCTTGTGTTCTGGGGATTGGGGAGGCTATGGTGGTGCATACTGCGCAGTGGTCAGTCCACAAAAAAGGGGTGATGACAGAAGAGATGATCTCCGGGATCATGCTAGTTGGAAGAAATATGTGGTCAATGCACAAGAAGGATTTGTGTGGATGAGAGTAATGCGTATAGCGCTTACTAACAGGACTACGTTCTCGCCATGTGTCAACTAGGTTGTGTGTGTATAGTGTTGGAAAATCTATTTGCTAGTGCTAGATGGTGGGGCCGGTGGTGATTTGTCAAGGAATGGAAGAATAGTCAGATTGCAATCCCTGCATAGAACTACTGTACCAAATTTGTGCTCGTCTACCACTTGAAAAAGATGTGAGTGAAAGGCTGTCGGGCGCTTATTGGGAGCAAAATACAACACAATTGTGATCGCAGTTTCTGAGATATGGCCAGTGAGTATGAGGTGCCTGCCCTCAGGATCATTAACTTGTGAAGAAAGGGTAAATGGCATGGAGCGATGGAAACCGATAAGGGTCACTCTCTGCTTGGTTGTGGCTGAAGCAGTATAGAATTGTGGATATAAGCTACTGGGGAATTTAGGGGAGGCTGTATCAAGTGAGTTTCCTGTAGGCAGATAAAATGGGCCTTAGTGGCTGCAATTTTATTATCTAGACACATTAGTCATTCTTCCCCCAGCACCTAGATTTTGAATTCTTTAGTTTCATATCCAGGTAGCCAGAACATTATCTGTAAATATTTACTTTTTCAAAATGGCGAATCAATGGATTAATTTATAATTCACCATTGAGTCCCACACCAATATATATAATAATCACTTGTCTATAAACACTTTTTCTTGCTCTTTTGACACACTGCAAATAGAGATTTCAGCATAAACAAAAATCTGTTACATATGGCTGTGAAACGTAGATAAACCTAGACACATGAACATGAAAATTAAATAAATTTGCCACCAGTGTGGCATGGATAACAGGCATACCCTGGCTGAAGAATAACATCCTCATATAAGGCTCTCTGGCGGTTGGAGAGACGGCACTTTAGGACATGCTCATATTTTTTTGGCAGCTGCTTTTCAACTTCTTTCTTTGACCTTCTTAGGACAAAATGTCGAACAGTCTAAAAAAAAGAAAAAACAATCAAGGAACCACCCTGAATCACAAAATAGTATGAAAATTATGAATACCTTGAAATCTTTCCTAAGATATGGTGCCCCTGAATATTTTTTAGCGGGCAACCATTAACGGACTGTGTATCTAGTGCAGTTGCACCAGAAAGAGTGCCAAACAAATGATTTAACAATAATTTATTGGTTTAATTAAAAAACATGATTTGCTGAGTCATCGATTCACTGATCGTATATGACTTGTCTCACAGTGAGCAATCAAACACTATGTTATCTCTGAGCCTGCAGGTCATTTCATTACACTTAAGCCCCTGCGGAAGAGGGAGCTCTATAGGCCCCCAAAACATGTTGGCTGTTTGTTGTTCTTCTATGACCATTTACTGAACCAATAAACCATTGCTAGACCCATGGATCATTTGCTTGATGCTCTTTCTGGTGCAACTGTATATAGAATATTTAGTTGGGTGTGCCTTGTTTTTAAAGGGCTCCCACTTTGTAGAGATTCATTGAACCGAAGCTAGCTATTTGTCTCCACTAAGAACATCAACTCCATTAGTAGAGGATCCGTATCCAGCACCTCACCCCCACCTCATCTTGGGTATTCAGTGCAGGCTGAGTGCAGTCAGCCTAATGAAACCTAGTCCCTGAAAAAATACTGTACGGTTGCTCTTAGGACAGTACCTCAAATAACTATTTAACAAATGCACATTTAAAATTAGTGACTGCACAGAATTCTACAAAGCACAGTTGTAAAGCATTAACTATTCCCAAAAGGAATCTGCCACTAAGCTTAAGAACCATCTCCAATACTAGTATGCAGCCAGTGAGATAAGAAAACAGTACTGTCCATCAATGTCTTATTATACAGGTCTTATGCTTAAAGTGTATTTAAATCCTGATAATAAACTTCTCCTATTTACACTCTATCATTGAAAGCATTTGTTACCTGTTGATACTGGCAAAAATAGGATTTTTGTACTCACCGTAAAATCCTTTTCTCTGACGTCCATTTACTGATACAGCTTCTAATACTGAAACACGTGGGTATATGTCCCTGCTCACAGGAGAAGATCTAGGCAGAATGTTATATGTTACAACATACATTCTAAAAAACCAGAGCTGAACAGCCCCTCCCAGGGGGCGGTTCCTCCGGACATAACCCTCCTACCTGCAGCTAGCAGCCTCAGTTCGTAACAAAGCAGTACAAACCTTAAAGAAGGGTGGGTGCTGTGTCAGTCCATGGACGTCAGAGAAAAGGATTTTACGGTGAGTACAAAAATCCTATTTTCTCTTACCGTCCATGGACTGACACAGCTTCTAATACTGAAACACGTGGGACGTCCCAAAGCAGTATCAGAAAGAGGGTGGGAGCAGTAGTAAAGGAAAAACCAAACTTCACTCCAAACAAGCACAGCTCCTCAATGGAGGAGTTGCAACTTTAAACAGCGGCCTGCAAAACCTTGCGGCCGAAGGAAGCATCCGAAGATGCAGCCACATCAACCTTATAGAACTTAGAAAAGGTATGTGCGGACGACCAGGTCGCCGCCTTGCACACTTGTGCAACTGACGCTTGATGTTGGAAAGCCCAGGAAGCACCAAATGCCCTGGTGGAATGCGCCATAACCGGAAAGGGAGGCGCCTACCCCTTAAGGGCATAGGCCTGTATGACGGTCTGCCTGATTCACCTAAAAATGGTGGTAGACGACACCGCTTGGCCTTGTTTTGGACCAGAGACAGACACAAACAGTGAGTCAGACTTCCGAATGGAAACAGTAGCAGATAGGTACACCCGTAAGGCTCGTACCCATCTAATGTGTGAAGCGCAAACTCTCAGGGATGCGATGGGTGAGGACACAAGGACGGAAGAACAATGTCCTCATTAAGGTAAAAGGCCAAGACCACCTTTTGAAAGGAAATACGGTCGTGGGTGCAACACCGGCTTATCCTTATGGAGGACCAAGTAAGGCGACTTGCAGGACAAGGCCGCCAACTCAGACACCCGTCTAACAGAAGTAATGGCCACTAAGAAAGCCACCTTCTGGGACAAGGTCAAGAGAAGAATCTCTCTGATATTTTCAAAGAGATGTTCTTGGAGAATCGAGATGCACCAAATTGAGATCCCGAGGAGGGAGAGGAGGCTTGACAGGGGGGATCGCATGGCAAACCCCCTGCACAAAGGAGCTAATCAAGGAATGGCCTGCTAGCGGTCATTGAAAAAGACAGCCCGGGCCGAAATCCGGCCCCTTGATGGTACACAAGGCCAGCTTTTGGGTCACACCACGCTGTAAGAACACATAGCGATGTAAGCCTTCCAGGTACGGTGATAGATCTTTCTGGAGGAAGATTTCCATGCCCACAACATAGATGAGATGACCGAATCTGAGAGACCTCGGTCCCTCAGCACCTGGCTTTCAACAGCCATGCCATTAAAGCCAAGGACTGTAAAGCAGGATGAAGTATGGGACCATGAGACAGAATGTCCACCCAAATAGGCAGTCGCCAAGGAACGTCTGTGACTAGCCGAACTTGATCGTCGTACCAATGTCGCCGTTCCGAAGCAATGAGGATCACTGGAATGGCCTCGGCACCTACTCTGCGAAGCAGGCGAGGCAACAACAGTAGCGGAGGGTAAGCATACATCAGGCGATACTGCCCCCACGGGCCACCAACGTCTGCCCAGGGATCCCTGGATCTGGCCACGAATCTCGCACCTTGCGAGTGAGTCGAGAGGCCAGAAGGTCCACATCCGGTGCCCCACCTCCGGTAAAGGAGGTGAAAACACCTCTGGATGTAAGGACCCTTTCCCCTGGAATGCACACGGCCGACAGGACCGTCCTGCAGCGGGATGGGTATGATAATCCCAAAGAGACCCCGGCTTATGGGGTGCCTCAATTGTTGGCCAAGAAAGGCAACCTGACAGAGCTTCCCTAGAAATTCGGTCAGTGGACCAGTAACTCAGCCTCTACAGGTGCCGCAAACCCACCCCGGGCACAGAGACCCTAGAGGCTAAAGCAGTTGCAGTGCACCTGCTGGTCGACTGATAGATGAAGCAGAGGCTTTTGCCCAGTCATTGAGCTTCAGAAATGCCAGAGACGCAGCCACTAACGAGCGTAACGCTAACCTCAGCATGGCGAACACAGTCCAAGCCAGCGCTTCCGATCACCACCGAAGGGCAGGTGGAAGGTGGTACCCCTGATACCAGGGATCGTTATGACAATGCTCCATCCAGCAGCTACTCCACTGATAAGTGCTGATTGTACAAACATATAGCTCATGCTGTGTATTGCGTCAAAACGCGCAATTAGAGCGTGGGAGGAAACCCACTCAGCCACAAAGAGCATAGTACAACCACATACGGCGTATGTAGTTTAGTATGTGAGGATAAACATATTAGATACGTTTATACTGTGCCAGCGACGAGGGCGCGCACATCATTGGGGCGTGGGCGGAAACCAGCCACGCAGACTGTGTACACAACCGTGTAAGC
Source organism: Rana muscosa (assembly GCA_029206835.1). Lineage (NCBI taxonomy): Eukaryota > Metazoa > Chordata > Amphibia > Anura > Ranidae > Rana > Rana muscosa. The sequence continues at coordinate 917,793,695 of CM055116.1, forward strand.
ATGATAGCATGCGAAAAAACGAATTGCACATGTTTATGCTGTGCATAGCGCTGAAAATGCGCACACCATTGGAGCGCGGGGGAAAAACCGGAGCACCCAGATGAAACCCACGCAGACTGCATACGCATACCGTGTAGGTACTATAGTATGTGTGATAAACATTTTGAACATGTCTATGTATGCATAGCGCCAAAGGCGCGCACACCGTTGGCGCGTGGGAGGAAACCGGAGTACCCAGAGGAACCCCACGCAGACCCAGAGAATACAATACATACATCTACTGTGAATGTATTTAGAGTTGTGTATAAACATAATGTGTATGTTTATACTGTGTATGGCACCAAAGGCGCGCATGTCATGTAGCGTTGGCGGAAACCGGAGGACCCGGAGGAAACCCACGCAGACTGCACACACATACCGTGTATATATGTTAGCATGTGAGTAATCAAATCGCACAAGTTTAGGCTGTGCATAGCGCCGAAAGCGCCCATACCATTGGAGTGTGGGAGGGAACCGGAGTACCCGGAGGAAACCCACACAGACTGCATACACATACCGCGTAGGTATTATAGTATGCATGATAAACATATGGAACATGTTTAAACTGTGCAGAGAGCCAAAGGCGCACATACCGTCAGGGTGGGATTGACAGCGGAACACCCGGAAGAAACCCACGCAGACAGTACACAGATACCGTGTAGGAATGATAGCATGTGAATAAACATATTGCACATGTTTATGCTGTGCATTACCATTGGAGCGTGGGAGGAAACCGGAAGTACCCAGAGGAAACCCACGCAGACAGCATACACATACTGTAGTTATTTATAGTATGTGCAATAAACATATTGAACATGTTTATACTGTGCAGAGAGCCGAAGCGCACATACCGTCAGAGCATGGGAGGACACCGGAGCACCCAGAGGAAACCCACGCCGACCTAGAGAGTATAATACATACATATACTGTGAATGTATTTAGAGTCGTGTATAAACATATTGTGTATGTTTATATCGTGTATGGCACTGAAGACACAGCATTGGAACGTGGGAGGAAACCCATGCAGACACAGAGACCAATAACACATACATACACTGTGAATGTATCCAATGTACAGTTATAAGATACGTTTAAATTATGACGCTGAGGCGCATAATCTTCTCTGTATCATTCCAACCTGCTTAAATGTGCTGCCGAAGCAGCATGCAGGTAAAAGGAAACCTCTGACACCTCAGACCGTGGTCCTGTCAGAGCTCAGAGCGTTCCCCAGGAAATGGCGGGAAACCACAGGTGCAGAGACCCTGTTGTTGCCTCAGAGACATCACACAGAGAGCTCACAGGGACTACAGAAATAAATTAATAAAGTCCCCCCCCCACCATGCTGCACCGACCAGGGGGGGGGGGCACTGTGTACCACTGTATCATCCAAGCTGCTCTCGATGCAGCGTGTGAAGTAACAGTGAGGAAGCTGTGTAAAAGAAAAGCTTGAAAAGAATCAAAGGAGACATCGTCCGCCTGATGTACCTCAGCCACAGCATCCAGCTTGAGAGTGTCCCTAAAAGCATCAATGAGTTCACTTACAAGCGCCCTGTCATTTACTGACTCAGAACTGGAGTCTTCCTCACAAGGAATGTCCTGTTCAAAAACATTAAAATCTTCAGAGCTAGGGTCCTGAGCAGCAGCAGCTAGGCCCATATCTGAATCAGAGCACTCCCCATGCGGAGATTGTGTGGGGAGAGGGCGCTTATAGCTCCCTTGCGCTCGCACACTGCTTCCATCCTGACAAGGAATGATTCCAGGATTGCCGACAACTGGTCCATGGGGACCGCAGGTGCAGGAGCACTGCCTGTTGCCTCTGACAAGTGTGGAGAAGCAGGTGAACCAGACTCCATACTCGCCACCCTCTGAGACCTTTTGCACAATAAAGTGAATAAAAAGTCCATCCACTGGCTGCGCTGACTGAGGAGGGGATACCCAGAGGACTCACCAACCCTTTAGAGGACCGCTCAGCTCCGCTGTCTGCACCGCACTGCCAGCGCGAGTGAAGCCTCAGGAGAGTGTGAGGAGATTCGCGCTGCAGCAGCAGCGATAGAGGCCAAAACGAAAGTGAAAGCGCACACGGCTTCAAGAAAATGGCCGCCGGCCGCCTGTAACTGCGCCATTTATCCGCGGCAAGATGGCCGCTGAGCACAGTACAGTACAGCCAGTGTGCCTAATGGTGTCCCCCAAACACAGCACGTTTCCTCAGCACCAGCAGACAGTCTTGAGCGCCCCCCCCCCCCGCCAGGCCACAGTGACCTCCAGGCACTCCCACACAGCACAGCCCCAGATTAGGATGCAGAGAGCAGCATAACAGGGGGGAGACAGGGAAAAAAAACCCATACAGAGAAACACAGCCAGCATGTACTCACCTGTATTCAGGAGAGACCCGTCCCAGAGGGACCCACTGGTGTGTTTCAGACAGACCTATCACAGAGTAGTACTGAGCAGCTGTCGGCCCGGTCCACCGCAAAAGATACAGCAGGCAATGTTCAATTTTAAAAGGACCGCGGAGCATAAAAGCCCACCGGCCACCCCTGGAGTCGTGGGGCATGTCGTGAACTGAGTCTCACGCACACAAGGCAAGGATCAGCACGCTCGATGGTCGGACAGGGAAGACTACGAGGATACCTTGTACCCAACCTGTTGCCCAGCCGACAGTTGATTGAAGATCTCAAAAATAAAATAATAAAATTCTCAAAGGAATAAAAATAAAAATCTTCCAGGAGACTGGCTCCTGAGAGAGCCACGTCTTCTCCTTCTGCTAGGCAGAAAAAAACTGAGGCTGCTAGCTGCAGGTAGGAGGGTTATGTCCGGAGGTACCACCCCCTGGGCGGGGCTGTTCAGCTCTGTTTTTTTAGAATGTATGTTGTAACATATAACATTCTGCCTAGATCTTCTCCTGCGAGCAGGGACATACAGTAGGTGCCGCCGATTTTGTGTCAATCTCGCCTCTTCTAGCGGCGAGATTGACACCCTACGAGCCCCGTTGCGAGAGCCAGCGCCGAGCTGTCTCGTCATCGGGAAAGGAAAAATTTTGTTTTTCCTTTTGCAATGAGCGACACGCATTGCTGACATTGAGGCCGGGGAACGGAGATCCAACGTGGATTCCCGCCAATACCAGGCACTGTGTTTGGTATGAATCCTGAGTGGGAACTCCACGCCAAATTTTAAATAAAAAACCGGCATGGGTTCCCCCTCCAGGAGCATACCAGGCCCTTCGGTATATAGGCCTCTCATGACGTCACAGTCCCATGCTCCCATGACCTCACAGTCACATGCTCCAGGGCCACCCAGAACATGTGACTGTGACATCATGAGAGGCCTATATAAATCGTTGCAGACCGAACACCCAGCATTACAGTGGGAGGAAGCAACGTGTCAACATCGAAGAGGAGAAGAAGATGCTGACAGAGACGGGAAGACCGGTTCCCTCCACTAGCAAAAGAGCTGGAAGAAGATAGTGGAGCAGCCCGGCAGAAGGACAACGGAGAGCAGATCGAGACGACGGGGAAGACCGGGCCTCTCCGCTAGCAAAAGAGCTGGAAGAAGTTAGCGGAAAAGGCCGGCAGAAGGAGAAAGGCACCGGAGAGCAGAAGAAGACCCCTGAAGTCGGAAGAGACCCCCGGAGTCGAAAGAAGACCCCCGGAGCTGTGTAATAAATTACTTTAAAAACCTGTGTGTGTTTTTTTATTGACATTTTTTTTTCACCAGGTGAATACGATGTACCCCATACTCATTCATATAGGGTGGGGGGCCGGGATTTGGGGGCCCCCCTCATTAAAGGGGGCTCCCGGATTCTGATAAGCCCCCACCCGCAGACCCCGACAACCAACGGCCAGGGTTGTCGGGACGAGGCCCTTGTCCCCATCAACATGGGGACAGGGTGCTTTGGGGTGGGGGGGCCGCAGGTCGCCCCCCTGCCCCAAAGCACCAAACCCCCCCATGTTGAGGGCATGTGGCCTGGTACGGTTCAGGAGGGAGGGGGGCCGCTCTCGCATCCCCCCTCCTTTCCTGCAGCCTGCCAGGTTGAGTGCTCGGATAAGGGTCTGGTTTGGATTTTGAGGGGGACCCCCACGCCGCTTTTTCGGCTTAGGGGATTCCCCTTCAAATCCATACCAGACAGAAGGGCCTGGTATGCTCCTGGAGGGGGAACTCATGCCGGTTTTTTATTTAAAATTTGGCGTGGAGTTCCCGCTCAGGATTCATACCAAACGCGATGCCTGGTATTGGCGGGAATCCACGTCGGATCCCGTTCAATACAGTGTCGCGTCTTCTCGCTATTGCAACGAGCGCGAGATGTCGGCACCCTGTCGCCGAGATGTCGGAACCCTGTCGCCGAGATGTCGGAACCCTGTCGCCGGGAATCTCTGCGATGGGATCGCGATGGATATACAATGTCAGCTGCACCTACTGTATACCCACGTGTTTCAGTATTAGAAACTGTGTCAGTACATGGGCGGTAAGAGAAATACCTGTCGATTTTGCAAAAATCTAGTAGCCTAAATAACTTTCTCTGCACGAGGAGGAATTATGGAGATGAGAGGGGGTGGGGTGTAATCCATTAGAAATGAAGCAGGCAAGGCTGACACCATGTCCCTAGGATTTCAGGGCTCAAAAACACTGTGTTGTCAGCTCAAACAGGAGAACACTATATTTCTATCACAACATCTATCAACATTTTTTTTTCTGTACTGGAAGCACATTTAAAATATGGGAAAATGTGTATGTGCTGCAGAGATGTGTTGCATATGTGCATTTCCGTTTGGCTGACATATGCTTTGAAGACATATTGCCTCTAAAGGCCATGAAATTACTACTCTCCTATCTGCAGTGTTTCTTACACCTTTCAAGTAGAAGAGCCTCAGCATTCCATACAATCAAAGCCGTGGAGAACACCCCACTATGGACATCCACTAGCAGTGAAAATGCAACACCAATATATCTAGCATGAAATAATAGCATCCCTAAAATTGATGAATACTCCATACACAGCAGTATTGTTAGATAATTAAGCTGATCTAGTTCATATGCTGCAATTAATATGGAAACCACATTGTCATAAATGACTACATAACTAGCAGCAATGACAGTGGACATTACCAACCCTGTGCAACATTATGAAAAGTTTATGGCAGTTTTCTTGGCTTTCTTCTCCATTGGTTTTCAGAGGAAAGTCCAGGTAAGGTTTTGAAATTCCTGGGATTAAAAAATGCATCATGGTCCAGTGATCTTTCCATGTGTTTTGGAGTGGAGTGTCTCTGAGAAGCAGCCGGTTCTGGCTGTAAAAAAGACGCAACAATTAAAATCCAGTAAAGGCAAATCTTATATATGTGTGTGTGTGTATTCATCGAAAATGAACTGTCAGAAGCAAAACTGTTTAATGCCCCGTACACACGATCGGTTTTCCCGTCTGAAAAAAGTTGGATGGTTTTTCCAACGAAATTCCTCTCAAGCCTGCCTTGCATACACACGGTCACAAAAAAGTTTGGTGAACTTTTGACTGCCAAGAATGCGGTGACGTAAAAGACTACGAAGAGCTGAGAAAATTAAGTTCTATGCTTCCGAGCATGCGTCGATTTGTTTCCGAGCATGCGTCTGAATTTAGCGTGTCGTGATTTATACACACGATCGGAATTTCCGATCATTTTTTTTCCTGACAGGAAAATAGAGAACCTGCTCTCTATCTTTTTCCAGCAGTTTTTCCGTTGGAAAAAGTCTGATGGAGCACACACACGGTCGGGATTCCCGACTAGAGATAAGCTCCGGCGTGTTCGCATAGAACACGTACAGAGCCCGCCAGGAAGTCGGCACCGCGCTGCGCTAATGACAGGCAGGGAGACATTTCCCGATCTCTGCAGCCGAGCATCGGGAAATGTCTCCCTGCCTGTCATTAGCGCAGCGCGGTGCCGACTTCCTGGCGGGCTCTGCATGTGTTCGATGCGAACACGCATGAGCTCATCCCTATTCCCGACCAAAAGCTCTCATCAGACTTTTTCCAACAGGAAAACTGATCGTGTGCTTAACCTGGGGCTGGCTTTAATATAAAAGTACAGCAGATCGACACCCTATTAAAGAATATGCTACAATAATGTTTTTATAATCCTGATATGTGTCCGTTTTATCATGTGCTTGTGTTAAAACGTATCCTGTTATCTTTGTTTTGCTCCCTTTGTGTGTAATACTCAGTGATTCTGCCAGGCCCCCTGACTTCCTAATTTAAATGGACCACATTAGGCAGAAAGCACATGCATCCCAGCTTCTGTTGACACACCTCCCTGTCCAACCATTACTGAGAAGATCAGTGTACTGCTCTTTCTCCACCTCCACCTTTCTATAACCCTCTTATGCACCTGAGAACAGAGATTATGTAATCACTTACTTAACCACTTCAACACCGGGCTTTTTTTACCACCTCAATACCGGGCCTATTTTGGCACTTCTTTCCTACATGTACAAATCATCATTCTTTTGCTAGAAAATTACTCAGAACCCCCAAACATTATATATGTTTTTTTAGCAGACACCCTAGGGAATAAAATGACGGTCATTGCAACTTTTTTTCTTGCACGGTATGTGCGCAATAATTTTTCAAACGCCTTTTTTTTTTTTTTAAATGGTTTCATGAATTAAAAAATAACAAAACAGTAAAGTTAGCCCAATTTTTTTGTAAAATATGAAAGATGATGTTACGCCGAGTAAATAGATACCTAACATGTCACGCTTTAAAATTGCGTACACTCATGGAATGGCGCCAAACTTCGGTACTTAAAAATCTCCATAGGCGACGCTTTGAAAATGTTTACAGGTTACCAGGTTAGAGTTACAGAGGAGGTCTAGTGCTAGAATTGTTGCACGCGCTCTAACGCACGCGGCGATACCTCACATGTGTGGTTTACATATGTGAGCGGGTCTTACATGTGCGTTCGCTTCTGATCGCGAGCTACCAAGGACAGGGGCGTTTAAATTTTTATTTTTTACTTAATTTTTTTTATTTTTACACTTTTTAAAAAAATAAAAAAATTTGATCACTTTTATTCCTATTACAAGGAATGTAAACATCCCTTGTAATAGGAATTGTTAGTGACAGGTCCTCTTTATGGAGAGATGCGGGGTCAATAAGACCCCACATCTCTCCTCCAGGCTGGAAAGCATGAGATCGTGAATTTTTTTTCACCAATCTCATGCTTACTAGCCGCAATGGCGGCTTTGTTTACTTCTGAGGACCCAGGCTTGACGTCATCACATCGCGCCCGGGCCTTAGACGGTAGACGGTAGAGATCTGGTCACCAGTCATCTCTATGGTTCACCTCCGGCGCCGGACGATTCATTCTCCGGGCCCCCAATGGCACGGGAGAGCCCGGAGATGCACCGGATGGCGGCGGGAGGGGGGGGATGTCCCCTCCCGCCGCCTATAAGAACGATCAAGCGGTGGAACCGCCGCTATGATCATTCTTATGGTGCGCAGAATCGCCGGCAGAATAGAAGGATTTCTGAATGATGTCTCTAGCTGCAGGCATCATTCAGATATCCCCCCACAAAGCCCAGGACGTCATATGACGTCCACCCAGGATGGGAGATCCCATCTGTGGACGTCATATTACTATGGGCGGGTAGGGAAGTGGTTAAAAAAAAAAAAGGTATTTATATTGTTTCTTTTAATATCTATATACAAATATTTTGCCTTCCATTCCTATTTTAAATTGAATAGGTCCAGTATGCTTTGCTAACAAAAGGACATGAAGGACCCTCTATTAAACATTTATATGTGAAATAAAAATATGTTTCACAAGTAATATAAAAAATGTTTTAAAAGATCAGCAACGGAGCTGCTTAGCAACTGCTGCCAAGTTGTTCCTCCATGAGTATAGTTCAGTACTGGTTCTAATATAGACCTGGAAAGTCACTGTTTTCATCCAAGTTTTATCCTATGTTTGATGAAGGGAAGTGGTTTTGCTGGCCGTTTTTAAATAATGGCTGTTTTTAAATAACTTTTTTACCAACAGTAAAAAATTATCTTGGATTCCTATATCCAATTTTGGTCCGGTGTCCCTGTCCGTATTTCTTTGGCTTAACCACTTGCAGAACACCCACCATGCATTTATTGCAGCAGGGTGGCAGCTCTGTGCCAGATCAAATACCTAGTACGGGATCTAACACTTCTGGGTCTGGGGGGGGGGTGCACACGCGCCGCCAGCGACCCGCTCCCGCTGTGATCACACACACGGGGGGAGCCCAGCAGTGGGTATCACGGATTCGATTTTTGCCAACACCCACCGATTACACAGGACACAGGCAGAATGACAATCTGCCTACGTAAACAAGGCAGATTGTCGTTCTGTCAAAAGGGAAGGCATTGATCCTGTATTGCTGCAAAGCAGAAAACACGGATCTTTGCCTTCCCCTAGTCAAAGCACCTACCCTACAGTGAGTAAGCACAGTCTAGGTACATTTTTAACCCTTTGATCGGTCCTGATGTTAACCCCTTCCCTGTCAGTGTCATTAGAACAGTTCATATTTTTTAGCACTGATCACTGTTTTAGTTTCACTGGTCCCCAAAAAGTGTTAAAAGTGTCAGTTAGGTGACCGATTTGTCAGCCGCAATATCGCAGTTGTGCTATACGTCTCTGATCACCGCCATTACTAGTAAAATAATAATAAAAAAAAAAAAATATCCCATAGTTTGCAGACGCTTTAACTTTTGTTCAAACCAATCAATATACGCTATTGGGATTTTTTTTTTACCAAAAATATGTAGCCAAATACACATTGGCCTAAATTGATGGAGAAATTAGATATATATTTTTTTAATTATTGGGCATGTTTTAGCAGAAAGTAAAAAAGATTTTTTTTTTTTTTCAATTTTGTCAATCTTTTTGGTTATAGCGCAAAAAATAAAAACTACAGATCAAATAGCACCAAAAGAAAGCTCTATCTGTGGGAAAAATAGGACAAAATGTTATTTGGGTGCAACGTCGCACGACCGAGCAATTGTCAGTTAAAGTAACGCAGTGCCGTATAGCAAAAAAATGGTCTGGTCATGAAAGGGGGTTAATCTTCCGGAGCTCAAGTGGTTAAATTATATTCCTACAGGTAGTACAGCTGTCTGAGATACTGTAGTTGTTTCCTTTTCAGAGGTCATTCACTGCATTTCCCGAGAATGCACACACATCTTTAATAATGAACTGATAATTAAAACATGATAAGCAATAAAGCCTTTCCTTCACATCACCTAGGCAGATTGAAGATGGCTTCCCAGTGCTTCTCGTTCATATTCCGGATCTGATGTACCTCATCCAGCACCAGGTACCTCCATCTCATCTTCATGAAAGCCTGGATCCCCTTAAACAGCTGCTTGTAAGAGGTGATGCAGACGTGAAAGCTGTTTGGCTCCCCCCACCTCTGTACCACAACAAAAATTAAATTAGGATGAAAATATAATTCAAATTATAACTGCATGCTATGCGCAGAAAAAACAAACATGAGTGTTTGTTTATTTATAAAAGAAACAGAATGCCATGGGCAAAAGGGGTGGCAAAATATGAACATGACATTGTTAGCTCAAAAAAAATTTTTTTTTTTTTTTATATAATCTTTATTTATGTAAAACAAAATAGGTCACATTAAAGCGGTGTTCTGGCCAAAAATAAATTAAAAATTAAAAGCCAGCAGCTACACATACTGCAGCTGCTGGCTTTTAATAAATGGACACTTACCTGTCCTGGAGTCCCTCGATCGCAGCTGATGTTTCCATGAGCTGTTGGGTGCTGCTGCCGCCACTGCGGGTAAGGGAACCCGGCAGTGTAGCCTTTCGGCTTCAGGCCGGGAACCCTACTGCGCATGCGCGAGGCCCCGCTCCTCTCTCCTATTGGCCCGGTGGCTGGGGGAGGAGGAGGGAGCCCCGCGGTGACGTCACGGCCCGCAGCCCAGACTCCCAGAAGTGGGAAAGGATACCTGTCAAAGACAGGTATCCTGTCCCCCCTCCCCCCGAAAGGTGACAATTGTGGCACCGGAGGGGGGGAGGGATCAGATGAGCGGAAGTTCCACTTTAGGGTGGAACTCTGCTTTTAGCATTTCTACAAGTGCAAAAATAGAAAATCTAAAGGACATGTATAATACTGTATGTGTAAGCACACAAAATATAACAAAATAATATTAAGGCTGGGTTCAAACTGCCGCACGGAGTGGCTCACAGCAGGGGTCTGGTTTGCCCCCGTTCACCGTTGTAGGTCCGATTTCAGTCTAAATTTTTGGCTGCTTTGAGACCTGAAACGGACCAGAAGACGCACAGGGCTCCATAGAGAGCTGGTCACAATCTCCTGACATGCGAATTGGATGCGGAGAAATCTGCATCCAATTTCCCCGCATCTAATTGCCAATAGTGTGAACCCAGCCTAATGCAGCCGTCAGGAGTTAGCAGAAACCTTGAGGGCATATACTCAGACCTAAAACATGAAAAAAAACAAAACTTAACAGGTAGGTTCCAGAGCCAATCCTAGACTGTCCAAGACAGTTAGAGTGCTAAGTTGACAACAATGTGGCCCGTCTGGCCCAGATGTTGAGGGAGGGGGGCCAAAGTAGCCTCCATCAGCCCCCCCCCAATAGGCCGCCACCTCAAGGGCTACACATAGGTGCTGTGAAAGAGGATTAGGATCATCATTACGAGAGGTGACCTCGCCTACAGTGGCGAAACATTAGGTCAGTATGTCAATCTAATGAACTTTAAAAACCAAACATTTAAAAGAAAGAAAAAAACATTGTGAACACCTAAATAAGAAGAAAGGGAAAAGAAAATCAAGCACGTACCTACATTTTCGCTGTTAACCTAGACGCTCACACCAATGACCGCTGATGCGCTGTAAGGATGGTAGGAAAGAGAAATAGCGGATGGCCTTCCTATGGCAAGAAGAAACTCTAGCTCACTGCTGCTGAGAGCGCATTCGCTGTCTAAGAGAGGGTTCTGCCAGTTCTAGCAGCGCCAAAACCAGACTAGAGGAAACGAACCGTGGGTCGGAAACATGATCTAGCCACACTGCCCTTATGCGTTTACCCTTGCAAGTCCTGTCAAGTCCTCCGTATCCTTGATCTCATTCGCGTTACGTATCCACTCCCCACAGCTGGGAATTTGTGTGTGCTTCCAATAAATTGTCATGAAACGCTTAGTTGCATTCAAAAGGTGAGGCAACACACTTTTTTTTTATACTGGCTGATCGGCAAAAGAAGGATTTGAAAGAGAAAGTGTACCGGAATAGGGGAATGTCTAAGCCAAGTATATCCTTTATCTGGGCTTTGATGTCTTTCCAAAAGGGTTCTATCACAGGGCATTCCCACCACAGATGCAATAGCGTGTCTCTATGGCCGCAGCCTCGCCAGCATAGGTCAGAATTAGAGGGGAATATTTGCGACAGGTCAGCGGGCACTCAGCGTGATAGAATCTTATAATTTGTCTTGCATTTTGGACTCTAGTGAACTAGAATGAGTAAGCTGGTACAGGTAGGTCAGCTGAGCCTCAGAGAACTCGAGATCTAAATCGCTTTCCCATGCTTGGATATGCACAGGCTTGGCGTTAGAAGTAGCGGAACCCAACAGTTGATATAGTTCAGAAACCATTTGGGGGAAGGGTTCTTCAGCTATAAAAAGACGTTCAAAGGGCGTGAGAGAGGATATGTCTCTAATAGAAGGGCCATGCTCCGCAAAAAAGTTATGGAGTTGTCTGTTACGCCAGAAGTTCATAGGGCCTTTAAAACCTCGAAGGCCAGCAGCTTACCGTTCTCCAAGAATTTACCATAACTGGCATTGCCATCGTCTGCCCATTGTCCAAAGAAAGCGATTTGTTCGCCAGGGGGAAACCACAAAAAAAATCCCAGCGGAGCCAACGGGGACATGGGGGGGCCAGGCCTAACAAGTGATTAATTAGATCCCAAACTCTAAGAGCATGGGCTGTCAAAGGAGACGTGCTGTCTGATAACTCCCTGTGCTCCCGGGCCAGCCATGGGGCATAAGACACGTTTCTGCCTGCCATACACTTTTCTAAGGATACCCAAAGCTTAGATCGAGTATGGAAACGCCAGTTCAGGATCCGCTGGAGAACTATGGCCCTGTAATACCTCTGAATATCTGGAATTCCCACACCACCCGTTTTCTTTGAGCGTCGCAACATTCTCAATGAGATTTGTGGTCTCCATGCATTCCACACAAACCCGGTTAACATGCTGGTAAGTTGGGAGAAGAAACCTCTGGGCAGGGGTACAGGTACCATCTGCAGGCAGAAAAGTATCCTTGGGAGGATATTCATTTTTATAATGTTCACCCGTCCCACCCAAGCGAAGGCTATCTTAGTCCAGGAGGCAAAATCCTGCCTAACAGTGGCCAACAGTGAGGGATAATTATTTATATATGAGTGGGCTCTTTACCGTCCTTGAGAACTGTAATGTGAGCCAGTAGGGTCTCAAAAGGGATCTGGCTACCACCCGCTATAGAATTGAAATAGCTAACCATTGGGCGTATCAAAAGTGTCAAAAAGGTGGTGTAGTGTATCCCTCTGGGCCAGGACTTTTCCCACCAGGCAAGGACTTTACTGTGGTTTCAATTTCAAGGGAAGTGAAAGGAGAGACTCCAGAGTGGATCACCGATCTTCAGTCAAGAGAGGGAGACCTGCTGAGGCCAAATATTTATGGACACTGGACAGCCTGGCAGCCTAGGTATCAGGGGTTAACTTTGAGCCCAGATTATAAAGTTTGGCGTAGTAATCATGGAAAACTGAGGCGATTTTGGAGGCATTAGCAACCACATCTCCAGTAGGAGAGTAAAGCTTATGGACGCATCTCTTTAGGAGAGCCCTGGCCAGCATCCGGCCGCACTTATTCATGTGCTCATAGAATTTATGACAGGTAACATTGGTGCCTACGGACTTGACGGTAAGCGCAAAAAGGGCTGCCGAAGTTCAGTACGCTTTGTTAACGCCTCATGTTCTCCATGACACCTATCTCGACGTTCGGCCTGTTGGAGAGCATAAAGGACCCTCTGAAAGTCAGCCTGGCGGGCCTTCTTGAGTTTAGTGCCCAAGGAAATCGATTCCCCCTGCACCACTGCCTTATGACTCTGCCAGACTATCCCTTCACCAAGGTCATCCGTAGCGTTATCCTTAAAATAATGGGTAAGGACTTCTGTAACACTTGAGACCACCACAGTATTATTCAGTAAATTTTCATTAAGCCACCAAGACCATGCCCTATGGGTGCCCAGTGGCAAGGTAAGGGTGACAGAGATGGGAGCATGGTCTGAGATTGTAATATTCTCAATGGACACTGACCGCAGGAGCTCAAGGGTAAGGTGGTCCACACATTGGAGGTCGATATGAGTATATACATTATGAACTTTAGAGTAGTAACTAAAGTCCCTTCCTGAGGGTATGCAGTCGCATCTAAATCAAAATATCTTTTTCTGCGCATTTTTTGCATAATGTGGTCTTTAAGGGTGTAGTTGTGCAATTTGCAAATAACATGCCTAGGGTTATCAGCATCTTGAGAAGGAGGTCTGAGTGCCCTGTGGGCCCGGTCAATTTCGTTGGGAACTGTATCGGGTAACTCCAATACTTCTCTAAATATACCAACCAGAGTAGGGATGATATCTTTGGGGGCAGTGACATTTTTGTTATATGTATTGTTGTCATTGTGGTCAGGCAACGCACTAGCACCTTTGCTTCCATGTGCTGGGTGTTTAGTGTGCTCCTGCCCCTTTAATGGAGGGTGGGCTCCCCCCAGTCACCTGCCCTATATCTATCCATCAGCATACATGTGCTTCCATTGAGGAGACCTTAAATTTTAGAGTTAGGACTGCAGCATACAGGGAGCCTTGACGCGGCCTGCAGCTTACACATGTATTTGCAAATGCGTGCAACTAAACCCCTGTTTTTAAACGCACTGTTAGACAGGTGAATTTGTTTTGTTGCTGACTGGTTGGTAAGTTGAGCTTGGATATTCTGTGTGTTTTTTATTGACATGCGTCCGCCCATCCAGTGCTCCTTGCTGTGAAGGCCAGTCATAGATGAGGGCAGTGACATTTTTGTTATATGTATTGTTGTCATTGTGGTCAGGCAACGCACTAGCACCTTTGCTTCCATGTGCTGGGTGTTTAGTGTGCTCCTGCCCCTTTAATGGAGGGTGGGCTCCCCCCAGTCACCTGCCCTATATCTATCCATCAGCATACATGTGCTTCCATTGAGGAGACCTTAAATTTTAAAGTTAGGACTGCAGCATACAGGGAGCCTTGACGCGGCCTGCAGCTTACACATGTATTTGCAAATGCGTGCAACTAAACCCCTGTTTTTAAACGCACTGTTAGACAGGTGAATTCGTTTTGTTGCTGATTGGTTGGTAAGTTGAGCTTGGATATTCTGTGTGCTTTTTATTGACATGATATCTTTGGGGCCCGTGGCTTCGGGCAGGCCATGGATATGAATATTTGCCCGCCGGCTACGATTTTCAAAATCATCTAACTGACATAGCAGGGTCTCAATTTTTTGATCCTGTGCTACACATCTGTCCTTAAGTAAAGATATATTGGGAACTGTCTCATCAAATCTCTGCTCAGGCGTCTCTAATCTTTTCCCCAGCTGCGTAGTATTGGATTTGAGCTGTGTTCTGGCGCCTCCTGCTCCAGTGCCATCTTGGAAATCCCACTCCCTGTCCGTTGGGACTTGGGGGAAGAACGATTCCAGCTTTCCCCACCGGGAGCGATCGGTTTTCGGTGGCTGGGAGGAGGTCAGGCGGCGTTGTGGCATGGCAGGAGCCCGTGGAGAGTTGAATTCCAGTAAATTTTCATTAAGCCACCAAGACCATGCACTATGGGTGCCCAGTGGCAAGGTAAGGGTGACAGAGATGGGAGCATGGTCTGAGATTGTAATATTCTCAATGGACGCTGACCGCAGGAGCTCAAGGTTAAGGTGGTCTACACATAGGAGGTCGATACAGGTATATACATTATGAACTTTAGAGTAGTAACTAAAGTTCTTTCCTGGAGGGTGAAGCACTCTCCAGCTATCTACCAAGAGATGGGTCTGAGGGCTTTCGCGGAAATGTTTAAGGAAAGCATAGGAGTGAGTCGGCCGCCGGCTAGGTGTCAAGTAGGGGCTCAGGACTAACAATAAAGTCCCCACGAGCATCAGAGAACCCTCCTAAAATAGGAAATTACCTTGAGAGCTGCCATGGCGGACTAGGAGGGTAGGCAAACCACCAAAAGCGCCAGCGGGCACGGTGTGAGCGATGGAGCAAGAGGTACGTCCTGAGAGAAATTAAACAAAAATAAAGAAAAATTGAAAAAGAAAAATAGACATGGAAATACGACATGGAAAACACAGTGGATTGGTACTAACCAATCCCACAATCGAGTCATCTGTAGGTTAGGCTCAGGGCATAACTTCACAATGGAGGAGACCCTTAGCCCGAACCTGTTATCCCTACAGGGATCTACACCTGTATAGGTTTGACCTACATGGGGAGCGTGAACCGGCATGAAAGGGACAGAGGGGCTCATCCTCCGTTTACTGCACCTGCCTGGGTGCCATTAGAGAGGTGAAGCCATTATAAGGTGCCCAAAAGTTCCAGTCCATGGCCAGGGTGACAAGTCCAAGGCTCATGCAACATGAACATAAACAGTAACTACCCAATATGAGTTCAAACTTGGACCCGGCCTGCTGAGTCTGGCCTTACATAGCAGGAGGATGGAGTTCTCGTTGGGGGTCAGTAACAACGCTGAGCAGAGAAAAGGGGGTAGCCTGCATACAAGCCATCAGTCCCGGGGCGTAGAAGGACCAGGGGAGGAACCAGAGGCAGGATGCTGGTGACCTCTTTTATGGCCCTTGTGTCTGGCAGGCAGCCAGGGTTGAGGAAGCTGAATAGTGGGGAAGTCCAACGACCCTCTCCAAACTGGGGAAATCGACTGGATCCAAGAGCGGCCAGAAAGTGCAGGAGGTCATCCTTAGTGAGCAGCGTGACTGGTCAGCCCTCCTTGGTAACCTGCAGGTTAAATGGGAAACCCCTGCAGTAGGTGAGGCCCACCTCCTGGATGGCGGCCAGTAGGGGACGAAGTGCCCTACGCTGCATGAGGGTATGCAGCCCCATCAAAATATGGTTTTCGGCGCACTTTTTGCATAAAGCAGTCTTTAAGGGTGTATTTGTGCAATTTGAAAATAACATCCCAAGGGTTGTCAGCATCTTGAGAAGGAGGTCTGAGTGCCCTGTGGGCCCGGTCAATTTAGATGGGAACTGTATCGGGTAACTCCAGTACTTCTTCAAATATACCGACCAACACTTCCGGTTTCCTGCTGACTTTGACTCTTTTGTAGCGGATACAACTCCTACTGCTTCCACATGGCCCTCTCATGAGTAGCTCCCTGTTCGTTGGGTCTTGGGGAAGAACGATTCCAGCTGTCCCTACTGGGAGCGATCGGTTTTCGGTGGCTGGGAGGAGGTCAAGTGGCGTTGTGGCATGGCAGGAACCCATGGAGAGTGGAATTTCCCCTGTATGCTTCTGAAGAAGGTGGACACTGAGCTGAGGAGACACACGTCCTCACTCCTCCATAGCTAGGACACGCCCCCCTCAAAATACTTTTTCAACAGAAACAAATGTGTATTTTCAGTCAGTATCCATTTTGAGTTCTCACTGTAAAATGTACTTACATCTGTAGCTTCCCCTTTTTGTGTCTGTCTCCTATGTATCAGTCTGATCAATATTCCTATCGCACACGTTCCTGGTAGATATGGCTCATAAAAATGGTGGGTGCTGCAGCGAATACCAGTTGGGTCCTGGAAACATCAAACAAGCGTACATATTCGCCAGCACACCATGGATCGACAAATTTCATCCAGAAAGTTTTAATGAAAAGAGATCACATCACAAAGGTGCAACGTATCGGAGCCACGCAGGACCCCTTCGTCGTCACATGCCTGACGAAGGGGTCCTGTGTGGTTCCGAAACATTGCACCTTTGTGATGTGATCTCTTTTCATTAAAACTTTCTGGACGAAATTTGTCGATCCATGGTATGCTGGCGAATATGTACACTTGTCTCCTATGTATGATAATCCTTGCTGACTAACTCCAGATATGATATTATCTTCTCTCTTGTCCATTGAGTGACACAGGAAGTCATATACTGTTGGCTTATACTGCCACCGACAGGAAGACTGGACACTGGCAGACAAAAAAATGATTACCCCTTATACTCTCAGCATGCCTCAGTTTTTTTGTGTTTTGTTTTTTTAGGTAGTGTTTTAGAAGCTCTGCTGGCATCCTTCCTGCTGCTGCTCCTGCTAACAAGAACCATGTTAAACTCCGATCCTCGGGCTATTCCTACTATCTGCCTACAGTGACTTTGTCACCTTAGCGGCCTGACTTTACACTAGGGGTGCCGAATTTAATCGCTGCATCGATTCATCGCGATTCGGGTGTCCCCGATGCTGCATCGATGCATGCGACCGTCAACATCGATGTCGGGTGTGAAGGGGTGAGTTTACCGCTCAGATGTACTTGATTGCTTTTCACTCCTTAGATGTCGGGTGTGACGTCATTCCGACTTCCCCCGCCCCTCCCGGGAGAGCGCTCAGAGTGCGGCTGTCACAATAGTTTTTTTTTATAAATGCAGTTATAATCCATTAAGTGCCCACCGCTGTATGTGCTTTTTTAAATATATGATGTTTCATACCTCATTTAGCATGTGTATACACTGTATATGCCGCTCATGTGACTGCCTGGCCCGGCCCGACTTCTCCTCACACGTCTCTCTTCTCTCCTTACATGTCTCTCCTGACGTCAGCCCCGCCTTCCTCTCTTCTGATCTGATAACTACAGTTGGTGGGCGGGGCTGAGAACTCCCACTGACGTCAGGAGAGACGTGAGAAAAGAGACGTGTGAGGAGAGAGGAGAGCCGGGCCAGGCAGTCACATGAGCGGCATATACACAGGCTAAATGAGGTATGAAACACCATATATTTTAAAAAGCACATACAGCGGTGGGCACTTAATGGATTATAACTGCATTTATTACAACAGTTATGTTAACAGCAGTAAGTAGAGTACAAATGTGTTTGTACTCTATTTACACCTCCTACATGTGCTCTGTGCTGACATTTCCCGGCTTCCTGTTTGCACATTCCGCTGTGTTAACTCCTAGTGTGCTGGAAGGTGCAAATAGGGAAGCCCAGGGGAACTGCCAGCACAGAGACAGTAGTACAGGGAACATCACAGGGCTGTTTGCTGTGAATTCTAATCCCTTCTGACCTCTTAGCAGCCATGTGCGTGAATTCCTGTACCCTGTAGTGCACCGGATTAGTGCACTCTTTAAAGCGGAGTTTCACTGTTTTTTAGTTTATTAAAAGTCATTAGCTACAAAAAGTTTAGCTGCTGACTTTTAATAAACCGACACTTACCTGCCCCACGGTCCATTGATGGAGCCCCGCTCCTCTCCCCCTCCTCTACTCGGCGCCATCAAACCTACTGTGGGCACCCGGCCGTGACAGCTTACGGCTTCACGGCCGGACGAGCACTGCGCAAGCCGCACTGCACTCTGCCATTGGCCAGCCAATCTTCTGGGACCTGCGTTGTGTCCCAGAAGATCGCTGGCAGGGAGGGGCCGCCTAGAGCGAGAGGAGGAGTCACTTAGGCGGCCGGGACAGGAAGTCCCACTAAAAAAGAGGGTACACACTCCCTCCCCCCCCCCCCCAAAATTACATGCCAAATGTAGAATGTCAGGGGGCGAGGAGTGCTTAAAGCAGAAGTTCCACTTTTGGGTGGAATTCCGCTTTAAGGGAGTGAGGTTATTTTTAATTCAAAGCAGAGTTCCAGTAAAAAAAAAAATATTAAAAGTCAGCAGCTACAAAAAAAGTGTATCTTCTGACTTTTAATAAAAAGTCACTCCCACAATCCAGCAATGTGGCCACCTGAACCCTCCATTCTCTCCCCTGCCTGTCCACGGCACTGGCAATACTACTGTGGGCTTCCGGCTGTGACAGCTTGCAGCTTCACATCCGGGTGCGCATGTCTCACTGCACTGTCCTGCATAACCGGGCAATCTTCTGGGACCTGTGATGTGTCCCAGAAGATTGCAGGGAGGAATGGCCGCCTAGGTGGCCCAAGCGGAAGTGGGAGCGCGTCAGTAATCGTGATGCATCGGGGAATCTAATCGAATCGAATCGTTGACCAGATAATCGCAATCTAATCTAATCGTTAGACCAGTGAAGATGCGCACCCCTCCTTTACACCCACTTTCAGCGCTTTGGTTCATGAGTACCTGAGGCTTTGCCCCGTACCTTGAGCTATGTGGTCTTTCCGCAGGGTGTCAGACCCACTGTAATAGGTGCCTCCAGCACACACTCCACTAGCATCACCAATGCTGCTAACTGCATGGGCATCTCCTCTGCTCTACCTAAGGATTTCACTGCAGTCCTGCAGGATTGTATTGGCAAAATAGCACAGATATTTGAAGACTCTGACCACAGAGATCACAAGCATGCTCCCATTCCTTCCCCTGCAGAGTCTCTGACTGATCTGCCCACAAATTCACTAGTCTCTGCACCATCAACTGCTGAAACTCTGTCTGATGCAGAGTCTCTCCAGTCCTTGATGGATCAATCTGCTTCTGAGGAGTCTCAGTCTTATGCTATCACTCCAAAATTATTTTAGATCTCCATCTAGGATCCTTTAGACCTCATGGGACCACCAAGTATTTCCTAATACACCCATTTAGCCTCCCTTTATGGAAACTGAAAACATCCTGACAAGATATTTGTAACTTCTAAGTGCCTATTAGTCCGTTACCAGTTTGAGGAAAACTTTGTTAAATAGTGGTCTTCCACCTCTGTAGATCTGGTAGTATCCCATGTTAACAAAGCATCTACCATCCTAGCGGAGCATGCACCTGTCTTCAAAGCACACCACCAAGGGCTAAAGGCCCTCTCAAAAGCCCTGACCTCTCTGGCACTTCTTGTATGAGCCATTTGTCTATAAACATGAGGGGGACACTTTTGGTAAAGTGTTGGTCTGCAGAGCCTGCAGCTAAAAAGGGTTTGATTTGCATAGCCCATGGTAACTCTGGAGGAGCTGCAGAGATCCACTGCTAAGGTGTGGAAATATGTCCACAGGACAACTAGTAGGCATGCCTTCACAAATCTGGCCTTTATGGAAGAGTGGCAAGAAGAAATCCATTGTTGAAAGAAAGCCATAAGAAGTCCCGTTTTCAGTTTATGAGAAGCCATGTGGGGGACACAGCAAACATGTGGAAGAAGGTGCTCTGGTCAGATGAGACCAAAATTTAACTTTTTGGCCTAAAATCAAAACGCTATGTGTGTCGGAAGACTAACACTGCACATCACCCTGAACACACCATCCCCACCGTGAAACATGGTGGTGGCAGCATTATGTTGTGGGGATGCTTTTCTTCAACAGGGAAGCTGCTCAGAGTTGATGGGAAAATGGATGGAGCCAAATACAGGGCAATCTTAGAAGAAAACCTGCTAGAGTCTGCAAAAGACTAGGCTGGAGGTTCATCCTCCAACGACCCTAAACATACAGCCAGTGCTACAAATAAATGGTTTAGATCAAAGCATATGCATGTGTTAGAATGGCCCAGTCAAAGTCCAGACCTAAATCCAATTCAGAATCTGTGGAAATACATGAAAATTGCTGTTCACAGACTCTCTCCATCCAATCTGACAGAGCATGAGCTATTTTGCAAAGAAGAATGGGCAAAAATGTCACCCTCTAGATGTGCAAAGCTGGTAGAGACATATTCAAAAAGACCTGCAGCTTTAATTGTAGCGAAAGGTGGTTCTACAAATTATTGACTTAGGGGGGCTGAATACAAATGCACGCCACACTTTTCACATATTTATTTGTAACATATTAAAAACCATTTATCATTTTCCTTCCACTTCACAATTATGTGCCACTTTGTGTTGTCTATCACATAAAATCCCAATAAAATACATTTACGTTTTTGGTTGTAACATGACAAAATGTGAAAAATGTCAAGGGGTATAAATACTTTTTCAGAGCACTGTAAGCAAAATGAATCTGTGAACAGATGCTGTACAGCACTGAAATCTAGTGAATAAAGTTAGGCATTGCAGAATATAAACAATCTACGAAAACAAATATGAACGTGTGTGTAATTGTTCCCAAAATTATAAATTCCTAAATCTTTAATTTTACAATGAACACTCCTAAGTTTTAAAATAAATACAATGTAATTATACATGAATTAATAGCTATAAGTGTCACAGGGCATGCATTACCACACAACTTTGGAAACATATTATTATTTGTTACATTACAATTAATATGGACATTCCATTACCTGTCTTTTTTTTCTTAGGTCCCTTTGCTTTCCAAAATACAAAAGCATTTTTAAACCAGGGCACCATCTTTTAAATTCCAGCTCCCATTTAAGAAGTTTACAGCTTCTCACCACAATCAGATGAGGACCCCAATTACCTGAAAAAGGTTAGAAAGAAAGATGATAAACAGAAGCGTAACATTATGACATTAAACTGAATATAAAGATACACAGTGTTCAAAAGGAATTTATTTGCATAAATTAATCTTGAACTGGGAAGCTACAATTCTGCACAAACATACAGTATAACCAGTGATAGAAAATATTTCAAATTCATACTTCAGTGCTTTAGTACGGTAGGACTTTTAGTAGCTCAACCTTGTGTCTAGAATTGCTAATGATCAAATAGCTATAGTTAGATCACTATCAAAATAGAAAAAAAATGCTACATAAGTAACAAGTAGCATCACCCATGTGAGAAAATAATCTCTACTATATTCTACTTGTGAATCCCATACCATATTGAGCCATTTGTTCCATCTGAGCAGCCATCAATCACTCACTCACTGTCACTCAGAGAAAAGCCTCTGATATAGGCCAATTGCGTTTTATGCAGTGTGGCTTGGAGGGCAGGACACAGACTAATAGATTTAACCAAAGTTAAAGCAGAATTTTTCTCAACATAGATAAAAGATGTGTTTTAACTAGGAGTGTTTAAGCTTAAAGCAGAACAAATCTCTCAAAAGACAATTTGAACTAAATAACTGTCCATTAACAAAACAGATGCCAATGGATAAGTGATCTGATGTGGAGTTGCACCAATGGATGCAGTTATGTATTTCATAAAAATGGGAATTTTGACTTACCTGTGAATTTAATATCTTGGAGTATATTAGAGGACACAAGACTTGTAGTCATAGACCATGGGTTATATGTTGCTACCTACAGATGATTGGACACTGGCAAAAGCTTTGCTGGTAATGCCCCCAGTGCCACCCCAGAACCGCACTCACTCTGTGGCACTCAAGTTTTAATACAAAAAAAGAAAAGAGACCGAGCACTGGGGGGGGGGGTAGGTAGGTCACATTTCCCCTCATTTCAATTGTACAGTACACACAAGATGTGTAGTCACAGAGAACAATGAGACATTCCCAACCAATAGACTGAGGGGAGGGTAACAACAAAGTAAACAGCAGCAAACAGGCCCACAGAAAACAATGGTTTACATATCCATAACTCTTAAGCCCTGTACACACGATCGGATATCCTATGGATTCTAATCCGATGTTTTTTTCCATCGGAAATCCGATGAAACTGTCTTCCATCAGTCTTGCCCACACACCATCATTCAAAAAACCGACCGTTTCAAATGCGGTGACGTAAAACACTTCGATGAGCCGAGAAAAATTAAGTTCAATGCTTCTGAGCATGCATCGACTTGATTCTGAGCATGCATGGGTTTTTTATCCGATGGAGTTCCCCACAGACGATAGTAATTTGCTATTGGTTTTTTAATCATCGGATAAATTTAAAACATGTTCTATTTTTAAACACCAATGGAAAAAAGACCGATGGGGCCCATACACGATCGGTTTGTCCGATGAAAACAGTCCATCGGACTGTTTTCATCTGTAAAACCTATTGTGTGTACACGGCTTTACAGTATGACATGAAGCACCTTGCAGCTAAGGCTTGCAACAGCAGATGCCTGGAGATCGACTCGGTAAAACTTTGGAAATGCCCACAGAGGACCATTGAAAGAACCTGTGAAAGAACTGCTCGATGCCGAGATGCCCAAGAAACATTAATAGATCTGGTGGAATGGGCCCTGAAAAAGAAAAGGGAGAAACCCTTTCCTTGAGGGCATCAGCTTTGGAAATGAGCTGCCTGAGCCAACTAGCAATGGTGGAAGAGGAAGTAGGATCCCAGGGAGACATGAAAGGTTGTACAAAGGTTCTAACCCGAGTTTTAAACCCTCAACCCTCCACCTGTCACCAAATAACAACATTGCAATTTACTAAAAGAAAGAAGCACACACTGGGCCCATAAACTCCTATATTATAGAGTGAGAAATGCCTGTCCACTACACAGATTGGGGTATCAATCATGTATCCTGCTCATTGAGCAATACAGGGGATATTACAGAGGTTTGTAACATGATTGCATCCCTTCTGAATCATGACAGACTTACCCACACAGATACATATCTAGGGAGGCGTGGAACAATAATTCAGAATCAAGGAAGACCGTTTTGGTTTTGATAATGATTCCTTGTTGATTTTCAAGTTAGATTATCCTTCTGTGGGGATAATCAAGGTATTATAAAACCCCAAAGGTAGATGTATTAAAAAAGATGTAACCCAGAAAAGGATGTGATTGACAGAGGAAATAGTTGCGTTGAGTATGGCCTAACTGGGTTCTGTAAATACTAAAATGTTCCGGTTCAGTCTCCCAGTTAAGCCAATCTTGGTAGTGATCTTGCTACCCTCACATAGCAAGGTCACTACCAGGATTTACTTAACTGGGAGACGGAGCCATAACTGATTCTTCGGTCAATCACATTCTTTTCTGGATTACATATTTTTTAATACATCTACCTTTGATTACCCCCACAGAAGGATAATTTAACTTGGAGATCAACAAGGAATCATTTTTAAAACCAAAGCTGTCCTCCTTGACCATGAATTATTGTTCCACGCCTCCCTAGATATGTATCTGTGTGTGTAAGTCTGTCATCATTCAGAAGGGATGCAATCATGTTACAAATCTTTGTAATATTCCCTATATTTCTCAATGAGCAGGATACATGATTGATACCACAATCTGTGTTGCGGACAGGCATTTCTCACTCTATAATAGAGGAGTTCATGGGCCCAGTGTGTTCTTCCTTTTAGTAAATAACGTTGTTTGGTGACAGATGGAGGGTTGATACTTTTTACGACGTTTTTCTAACAATGTTTTGAGTCTAATAAACTGTTTCAATTTTGATACTGCATAAACGTCTGGGGTCACTTTATACATGCTTTCTTGGGAAACTCTCCCATTAATAAAAACAGTCTCTCCTTTTTCTGGTATGTAGACCCACCTCTCCTGAATGGCGAATGCTTCAAAAGTCCCAAGTGATTCCTCTATATAAGGGTGAGTCCTTTCTTTTGCTGCCTAGCATATTGATGTATTCATTGTTCTAGTCCATTTAGCTGCGGTCTGGTATACAGAAATAGCAGCAATAGCTGGTTGCAGGGTGGGCCTGTCAAGTTAAAATGAGCTTTCAAGAGCATTTCAAAAACCTTCTGTAAGCAAAGTTTTTAAAACGTGGAACATCTTCGATACTTCAATATGTACAAGGGAATGTTAGTTTTTTTTTTTTTTTAAAGATATGTTTTATTAAATTTTTTCATAACATACAGACATAGAAAGACAATATGTGGGGGCCTAGCCAGGCCTGTCCCACACACAACATATACAACTTGCTCCTATATCAGTCTACACAGAACAAGATCTGCACATCCATTTAAGCAGCATAATATAATATAAAGACAAATTACAGCAACATAATAGACCTACTAGACAGTCATAGCTGGTAAAATTGCATAGGAGTATAGTTATGGTTCAAGGTATGCTACAACCTACCTACTCTTTCATGGCAGTATGGGGGAAAGGGTCAGGGGGCTAGCCAGCCACCTGCCCCAAATTTTATAAAATGTTTTCTTCCTTTTGCGGATCTCAAAAGTGAGTTTGTAAAGTGGAAGGGCATCATTGACCAGTTTCAACCATAGCCCCACTGTTGGGGTTGCTGCTCCCCTCCAGGTCAATAAAATAGATTTTTTAGCATAACAGTAAAGGATCCGAAGCAATCGTTTGACCTGGGAGGGAACAGTGAGGTCACCAAAGACCCCCAGGAGGCAATTCTTGGGATTTAATATGTTGGGAAGCCCCAGCGCTGAAGAGAGAAAGGAGTCTACTCTCCTCCAAAACTCCTGCACTATGGGACAACTCCAGAAGCAATGAATGAAGTCAGCTGTATATCCACATCCCCAAAAGCACTCAGCCGAGGACAAAATGCCCATTTTGTGCATCTTGGCCGGGGTGAGATGCGATTGGTGGAAGATTTTTATTTGGATGATCCTGTCCCTGGAGGATACAACAGAAGCCTTGAAAGTGTCACAGAATTCGGACCAGTCCTCCTCTGTTATGGATATATCTAGGGAGTCCCATTTACGTTGTGATGCCTTGAATCTAGAGTTGGAGCCCACCGCCAGTGCTAAATAATAAGTAGAGATAAGTTTCGTGCGGTCTGGGGATCGTAAGAGTTTTTCTAAGTCAGAAATCACAAGCGGGTTGTCTAGTGAACCAAACTGTGCTCGCACAGCGTGTCTAAGCTGATAGTAAAAAAATAAGTAGGTATGTGGTAAGTCAAAGTCAGTTCTCATCTGCGCGAAAGATTTAAATCCTTGAGGTGAGTATATGTGACATAAGTATTTTATCCCCCGAGAGGTCCACCTTTGTGGGTCAGGCAGGGAGCCAAATTCAGGTAGTGTAGGGTTAAACCAAAGTGGACTATTAGGGGAGACTGACCAGGAGCCAGGGGCGTGTTTAAGCGTCACTGTTTTAAATAGGGACAGAGATGTACGTAAAATAGTCAGTCCAGGTCCCGGGGGCGTGCATCCACGATAAACGATGTTATGCAATGTTTCGAATGATGAGACCATGGCACCTTCAGTGGTGGTACAGGCATTATTCGGGTCAGGGTGCAGCCAATCATGAATATTAACCAGTTGGGATGCTTGATAGTAAAGGTAAAAATTAGGGAAAGCTAATCCTGCCAAGTGGGACGGAAGGCGCAGAGTTTCCAGTGCCATTCTAGGGGGCCTACCATTCCAAAGGAACTCTATACAAATCGAATCAATACTCTTAAAGATTGTTTTGGGAATTTTGCAGGGGGAGTTAGCCAGGACATACAAAAGTTTAGGAAGATATATCATCTTTAGGATGTTGGCTCGCCCCATCAGATCCAGGGGTAAGTCCTTCCATTGTTTAGTTTGGGTTTGCAGTTGGAGTAGTAAAGGGCCTAAATTATTGGTAATATATAGGGATAATGGCAATTGAACTATAACACCTAGATATCTAAAGGAGGTGGCTATTTGTAGTCTAGAATCCGAGTGAACCTGTGGAGCAGGAGTCTGATCTATGGGGAAGAGGGTAGATTTCTCCCAGTTCACTCGGAATCCAGAAAAGTCTCCAAAGGTGGTCACCGTGGTCAACAGACTAGTAAGTGAGTCCTGAGAGTCTGCTAAGTAAACCAATGTATCATCCGCATAGAGCGAGATCCTTTCTTCTATCTCATTTATGGGCAATCCGTGAAGGAGTGGGGAATTACGGATCCGAATAGCAAGGGGTTCCATGGCCAGGGCAAACAGGAGGGGCGACAAAGGGCAACCCTGTCGGGTGCCTCTGGTGATCTTAAATGTGCCAGTGATCAGAGAGTTAATGCGAATGCGGGCGAGTGGCATGGTATAGAGTAGTTTGATCCAGGCTATCAGCCGTGGACCAAAGCCATACAACTGCAAGACCCCAAACAGGTATGGCCATTCCACACTGTCAAAGGCCTTGCAGGTGTCCAAGGACACCACAACTCGGGTCGCCGGACAGTCATGTGGAAACATCAAGTTGTGGAACAGTCTACGAATGTTCATCCGGGTTGATCGACCGGGTATGAAACCACCCTGATCACTCCCCACTAGTCCTGGAATCACCCTGTTCAGGCGGTTCGCCAGAGCCTTGGCTAGAATTTTGGTATCAACATTAATAAGCGATATCGGCCGATAGGAGTCACATTTTAACGGATCTTTTCGCGGTTTAAGAAGTAAAAAAATAAGTGCCTCTCTCATAGAGGGAGGAAGTACCCCCTCCTGCAATGCTGCATTGTATGTTTTAAGCAAAATAGGGCCAAGAAGGTGCTGAAATTGCTTATACCATTCCACTGGGAACCCGTCCAAACCTGGCGTCTTATGAGCCGGCATCTGTGAAATCGCCAATGAAAGTTCTTCCACAGACAGCGGCTCATCCAACTCTCCCCGGACCTGGTCTGTCAATCGGGGGAGCGACACCTGGCCTAAATAGTCATCTAGTTGTGCCTCTGAATAAGTAGCTCTGGAAGTATAGAGGTCTTGATAAAAGGAGAGAAAGGCTTCTGCTATATCCTGAGGGACAGTACTAATCGTAGTTCCTGAAACTAATATCCTGGGGATAGAAATAGGGGCATGGTCAGGTCTGGAAAAATATGCGAGTAGGCGCCCTGCTTTGAGGAAAAAATAAGATAAAAGAGGACAGCCGCACTCCAATCCAACCTGTGTTTAATGAACAGGCACTACAAAAACCAGCTAGAACAGGATAGCTTACGCGTTTCGCACAAAATCAGTGCTTACTCAGCTATGAGTAAGCACTGATTTTGTGCGAAACGCGTAAGCTATCCTGTTCTAGCTGGTTTTTGTAGTGCCTGTTCATTAAACACACGTTGGATTGGAGTGCGGCTGTCCTCTTTTATCTTATTTTTTCCTCAATTGCTACGTGCATTGCCGGCACCCAAGGTCTCCGAGAGAAGTACCTCCCTTATCCCATCTGCCTTGAGCGGCAATTTTTGTTTTTGTCTTTGGATCAGGCGCCCTGCTTTGTTACCATGCTCAAAAGTCTTTTGCGTGACATAGAGTAAACGTTTTTTAGTGAGATCTAACAAGCGAAGTTCGTATTCCCTGCGACTATGAAGCCACGGGGCTAACGTGGCCGCAGAGGGCCTTTCAGAGTACTCTGCCTCCGCCTTCACCATAGTCTGTTCTAATTCCTCAGTACGTTGTAGATTATTTTTACGCAGAATACCCGTAATTGACATAAAGGTACCTCTCAACACTGCCTTGGAAGCATCCCAGACAGTGGTGAGTCCAGTAGTACCCTGATTCAGTTGCCAGTATTCAGTCACACCTTTCTGGCACTCTGCGTGTACAATCTCATCCTCAAGCCAATGTGAGTTCAATCTCCAGACCCGGGGGCCCGATTTTGGCAGGAGGAGAAGACCAATCAGCAAAGGAGCATGGTCCGAGATCCCTCTAGGCAGGTAAGCTATGGAATGAACCAGGGGGAGTACATCCGCCGGGGCAAATGCCATATCTATGCGAGACATAGTATGGAAGGAGTCCGAATGACAGGAAAACTGTCTGTCATCCGGATGCTTCCAACGCCATAGCTCGGTAAGGGCAAATACCTGGGTCCAGTCAATAAAAGAGGGGTACGGCCTGCCCCCACCCCGCAAGCGGTCTACTGAAGGGTCGAGTACAGCATTGAAATCACCTACAAAGAGCAGGGGACCCGGGGATCGGGACAGTAACATGAGAGACAAATGGGAAAGGATTTCTGAGGAAAACGGTGGAGGAATATATATGTTCACCAATGTAAAAATTGTGGAGGCTATACGGAGGGTGATTATAATAAATCATCCCGCAGGATCCGACTTCACAAGCAAAGTCTCAGCTGGGAGGGACTTCGCCAACAAAATCGAGACCCCACGGGAGAAGTTAGAATAAGAGGCATGATAGTGGCTGGCCAGCCAGGGCCTTTTAAGGGACTTAAGCTTAGAGCCAGTAAGGTGGGTCTCTTGGAGACAAATGATATGGGGTCTGTATTTTTTTAGATAGGAAAACAGCAGGGACCGCTTGTGAGGTGAGTTCAACCCCCTAACATTCCACGAAATCAGTTTTAAAGTGTCAGCCATGAGTAAGTATAAGTAATACAGGAACAATGCAAGGATAATCATGTGATGCAGCATACCACAAACAGTTTCTATGACACTGTCTATAATAGGTGTGCAATAGTGGCAAAAAGTACATTTTCCTAGGAGCAGCTATACCAACCAAACACCAAAGAGGCCAGTCCTTCTCAATACCTAAAACTTGTGAGAGGACCGCCAAAATAAACATCCCACCCTTAACCCACCCCCCTCCCTGCTCTACCAACCCAAACACAGTGAGCCTTGAACCCCAAAACAAAAACATTCCCCCCTCAGCAACAGTCTGGGGAAGAAGCGAAAAACCCTGTGGCCTCGCCACCTACTGGTATGGGGGGAAGCAGCAGTTCCATAATGGCTCACAACTGCAGTGTAAACGTCCCTGTTGTAGAATCTGGAGGAAAAAAAAAAAAAAAGGAAGCCCTTCCAAAGGAGAGAAAAAAAAAAAAAAAAAAAAATTATATAAAACTTTTCCAATAGACATTTTTTTTTTGAGATAGAAAAATAAATCAAAAGAATCTCCCTTTCTCTTTTTTTTTTTCTTCTCCCTCCCCTTTTGAGAATTAAAGGCACAGACAGTAATAAGTGCAAGAGGCACAGTGATAGTAATCTGCAGTTCAAAGGGCAGTGATAATAGGAGCTCTTATCCGGATTATTAATAGTGCAAGAGTGACCTCCGTAGGGGAAAAAAAAAGGGGGGGGGGAAAGGCAATTAGGTCCAGCCTCTGACCAGGGGGAGAAAGTCACAGTAACAAGTTGATTCCCAGAGGACCGAGCCCCTGGGAAGCAGATAGGGGAAATGAAGGGTCATCTGGAGACTCATGTTCCTTCACTCGAGGATTCAATTGCGGCGTTGTTGTCTGGGTTGTTTCCCAAATCTTGAATCTAACCAGGACATAGCTTCTTTAGGACAAAAGCAAAAGTGGGCTTTGCCTTCATGGATGATCCGCAGCTTAGCAGGGAACAACATAGCATAGGGAAGACCTTCATTACGGAGACGATCTTTCACTGCTGCAAAGGATATTCGCTGGCGCTGTACTTCAGCAGAGAAGTCAGGATAGATGGATATGTTGTTGCTGTTGAACTTGAGGGGACCTTTTTCTCTGGCCAGGCGTAGAATAGTAACCTTGTCCCGGAAGTTAAGGAATTTTGCAATGAGAGATCTCGGGGGGGGCCCAGGTTGTGGGGCACGCGGGGGGGTGCGGTGCGCCCTCTCAATTTCAAAGGTATTGGAAAATTCTTCCACCCCGAATACATCGCGCAGCCATTTGTGCAGAAATCTTTCCGGGCGGGGACCCTCCGATCTTTCCGGGAACCAAACAAATCGGAGGTTGTTCCTTCTGGAACGATTCTCCAAATCGTCCAGCTTAGCTCTGAGGACCCCCAACTCATCCGTGGCTGTGCGTACAGTGGCAGATAATGGATGCACAGTGTCTTCCAGGGAGCTGACACGGCCCTCTACCTCCCCAGTCCTGTCCCTCAAATTCTGAACATCCTGCTTCAAAAGGGAGAAATCAATGTGGATGCTCTCTATTTGTAAAGTGAGGGAGGTTTTGACATCTTTAATGGCTACCAGGATTTCAGCCAGGCTGGGCTCAGCAATGGAGGGGCTCGGGGATGTAGATTCCTCTGAGTATGCTGGGGAGTCTAAGGGTTCAGTGTGCACAGCCTGGGTGCGAAATACAGCAGGGACAGAGCCACTCACCCCCTGATAGGAATCCTGTGCTGCAGATGTAGTTGGCTGCAGCGCGGCCTCGTGCACTGCCGGAGGATCGGCGCCATCTTGCCTTCTATACCGGGCCTGTTGTTCCCCCGCTGATTGGGGCGCGGGTGGCCCGTATTTATTCGCCATCATGCCTGTATCTGATGCCCGCCGTCCTTAGGAGCAAAACTGTGCCTTTAGGTAGCAGATTGAGGGTAGGATGCCTGCCGGATGGATATGTGGAGCCGGAGCTATGAGATTAAGCAGCCGCTCTCATGGACTCCAGGGAATGTTAGTTTAGGACAGAGATGGCAGAGTGAACTACAGGAATAGCCCACTTGTTTGTAAAACTTTTTTTCCACTGGATAGAGTTCAGCAAAAATTTGAGGGAGTAAATTCCTTTTAGGAATGACACAATTGTCATATATCACGCATTCCATCTGTTCATGAACAGAAATTATTTGTAAGTGTTTATATGTCTCTTTGTGACCAATGGGCCCCAGCGAGATGGAGGAGAGCCAATTTGTACAATGTCAAGGCTTTTGTGGACAGAGGCAATGAGCTTTTCAAGATTAGCAAGTATGTTGCTTTAAGCTCCCTCTTCAATATAGTGACAGTCTGGGGGAGAGAATTCTTCTGCAGCTTCCTCCAACACTGCTGTAACATGCTCTTCTTTCCCTTCTGATTCTGCTTCTTCTGGAACCAACATATCAGGACCTGACTCCATATGAGAAACAGGAGTAAGAAAGGAGGTGGGGCTTTTCTGAGCTCTGGATAAAGATGGCTAAATTAGGCTGTATTCTTGAGGAATTGTGACATTCAGTAGGTGCTGAAAATTCAGCATTTTTCAAGTAGGCCGCATGTTGCATGCCTGAAACAGAACTAGAATAAGATGCTGAGACCTGCTTCAGTGCAAAAGATGCATTGACAGAGCAAATGTTCACCAGTTGTTTAGAGTTGGCTACCTTTCGTGTAATCCTCACCATAGCTACAAGTGAGGGAATTCCCCTATGGGGTATTCACTGAGTAGAGCTTGAGAAACAGGGTAAGCGTATCTGGTAGGAATATGTGGTAACCAAACTGTAGAACTCCTGCCTGTGGTGAAAGGGTGGGAAGAAGCGCCTGAGTAAAGGCTCTAGGTGGAGGTATGGCATTAAAGTGTGCGACCTGTGGTGTGATGTAACACCTGGTCATCGACCTAAGACTAAGCTCCAAGTGGTTGAATTTTAGCACCAAGTTCTAAAACTGTGCACTGTGAAGTGAATACATTTAAAACACCGCCCTGTTTACATAGTAATGGTCAGAGATACAGGATGACCCTCTTACACATGTCCATGACACTGGACTGTATATAAAGTCCAGGCTTTCTTCATCACGGTGGGCATACCCCCAAATGGGTCTTCAGGGACTGGGTTTCATAGCGATGGAGCATGGCCCTGGACCTGTATAGCGCCCTCACTCAACACGCTGCACTAAGTGCCAAGGTGAGCACCCAACGCAGGATCCAGTACCCAAGGCAACATTGCAGGATGCCCCCACAGCGTGGAGTCTGGATACTGCTCCTAAGGTTTTGTCGAGGTGGCACCAATCTGGATACACTGCTTCTGTGTAGGCAATAGAAGGCAGTTAGGTTGATTAAAGGTTGGGATAAAAGAAAAAAAAAAAAACATGTCATACTTACCTGCTCTGTGCAGTGGTTTTAAACAGAGCAGCCCCAATCCTCCACTTTTTGGGTCCTCTGTCGGTGCTCCTGGGTACTCCCCCTTGACAAGTGCCCCCAATAGAAAACTGCTTGCTATGGGGGCACTGGTGCATGCTCGCTCCCGAGCCTGGCTCTATGCACCCCAGCCCCCGCTCTCTCCTCATTGGCTCACTGGCTGTGATTGACAGCAATGGGAGCCAATGGAACCCAATGAGGGAGGGAGGGGAGGGAGTCCCGGGACAGCTGAGGCTCTCATGCACTGCTGGATCGAGAGGGGGCTCAGGCGGGAATTGGGGGGGATTGGGCTGTTGGGGGAGCGGCACGCAGGTTTTTTACCTTCATGGATAGAAAATAATAAACTAGTGAAGCTGATTTCTCCAAGAAGAAGACATCAGCGTTCAATTCTGCAAGGTCGTCCAGTCAGAGTACAATCAGACAATGCCACAGCAGTTGCCTAATAAACTATCAAGGGGGCACCAAAAGTCAAGCTTCCCTAGGAGAAACAAGTCTGATACTCTCCTTGGAGAAAAGGCACATTCCAGTTAGTTCTCTCAGCCATCCACATCCCTGAAGTGGACAAATGGCAGGCGGACTTCCTAAGCTGCCAACGCCTAGACCTGGGAGAAGTGGTCTCTACGCCTTGAAATACCCTTAACAGTCCTGTGTTGCACATACTGCCATACCCTCCGGCTTCAATCCTGCATTAACTTCCTACTGTCATACCTTCTGTAAGTCATGCTCACTGTGATACCTTCCATACTCCTTTCTGCCTGCCGTCATAGCCTATGAATGTCTCTCACGCATATACCGCACCCTGTCCATACTCTCCTTTGCACACATTGCTTGCTGTCATATCCACTGCACTTCTCTTCTGCACATACTGCTTATTACCATATTCTGGAGCACTCCTTTACTGCATATGTTGCAAAGGTATTGGGTGATACTCTCCACACTCATCGTGTGCCCATATTGCCTATTGTAATACCTAGTGCACCCCTCTCCTGCACATACTTTGCTCTTGTCATACCCTCCGCACAACTCTTCTGCACATACTGCCAGCTGTCATATGCTCTGGCACTCCTCTACTGCACATACTGCACCCTTTCATAACCTCCAAACACTTTTTCTGTGCAAAATGCCTGCCGTCATACCTAGCACATTCCTCACCTGCACATACTTCCCCATGCCATACCCTTTGTACTCTTCTCCTGCACATACTGCCCCCTGTTATACCCTCAGCACTACACTCCTGCACATACTGTCCACTGTCACACCTTCTTCCCTCCTTTCCTATACATATTATTCCCACTCGAACACTTTGCTCTTCATTACTGGACATACTGACTATGCTGTCATACCCCCTGCATCCCTCTGTGCTCTTCATTATTGTTTGCATCCCAAGCTTGTCCAATCTGGAGAAGGCATAATTTTGTTAGAAATAAAGTTTCCTCACCTTCGCTGCTAGCTAGGTGTGCCATAAGAGCAATAACCTGGATATTCTTGCCGAGCCCAGACTCATCAGCCAAAATTCCATTAAGATTCTTCTTGTACTGTTTCTCCAGCCAGTCTAGCCCCACAAGCTGGTATTCCCGAAGAGTGCCATGTAGAAGAGGAGAGGGTCTGGGCTTCACCTGAGAAGCAAACAAGCACCATTCTCAGTAAAATGTTACAACTTACATTTTAGAGTTTGGATTGCTAACTGAAATACGTCAGGAATGAGCTTTCCAAATATTCTTCAAATATTAAATACTTTAGACTGATTTAGTACTGTATTTATTTTAAAAAAGTGCTAGGGAAAAATACAGCTTAGCATGAGTTTATTTGCTTGGTGCACTTGTAATAGGATAACCATACATACATTTCTTTGTCAAATGACTTGACCTCTCACCATTTACACTAAAATCACCAAGTGCAGGTGTTCCATCAATTCCCACACTGCTGTTTGTTGGACAGAGTATACAAGTATTTAAAACATTAAAGCGGAGTTCCACCCAAAATTAAAACTTCCACTTATCTGTCTCCACCCTCCTTTGGTGCCACATTTGGCACCTTTCGGGGGGAGGGGGGAGTGTGTACCTGTTTTTGACAGGTACCCTGTCCCCACTTTCTACGGACCTCACCGCGGCGAGATACGTCAGAAGCCAGGCCCCCTCCTCCTCCCCCTACTGTCGGGCCAGTAGGAGAGTGCAGCCGCACTTCACCCATTCGCAGTACGGACCGAGCTATATGGCCGGGTTCCCTTACCAGCAAGGGCGGCGGCAGCACCCGACAGCCAATGGAAACACCAGCTGCAGGGCAGACATTGCTTGACTTTAGGACAGCTAAGTGTCCTAATATTAAAAGTCAGCAGCTACAGTATTTTTTTTATTTTTTTTAGGGGGAGGCAGAACTCCGCTTTAAATGCATAAAAAAATAGTACACAAGATTTAGTTGTCGGGAAATAATCTGACCTTGAAATCCTCATATATGTGCCTGAAACATAAATAAGACATAAGCTGTGAATGCAGTTGTCCCCTGAACACACTAAAGACAATTTGAGTAAACAGGCTTAAAATTTCCCTTTTCATTTGGTGATCCATTGTGATCTACTTGGGTTACAAATATGTTATGATCATTAGTAATAATTTTATTGTAAGCATTCCAAAAGCGGAGTATTGGGTAACAAATGTATAAAGTCTTAAAGGAGTTGTAGAGGCAGAAGGTTTTTTATCTTAATGCATTCTATGCATTGAGATAAAAAAAACTTCTGTGTGTAACAGCCTCCCCAGCACCCCCCAATTACCTACCTGACCTCCTACTCACTCCAGCAATGTCCACAATCCTCTCAGCCATCCAGTACACTCCTCCTGATTGGCTGACAGAGAAGCGACGCTTTTGGCTTCCACGGCTGTCAATCAAAGTCAGTCAGCCAATCAGGGCAGAGAGGGGGCAGGACCAGGTCAGGGCTCTGTGCCTGAATGGATACACGGAGCTCTGACTCAGCTTGGGTGACAACCTGTAACAAGCTTCTGGCTGAGGGACACTCAAAGGAGGGAGGGACTAAGAGCAGCAAAGAGGGACCAGAGAAGAGGAGGATCTGGGCTGCTCTGTGCAAAACCAACTGCACAGAGGAGGTAAGTATAACATGTTTGTTATTTAAAAAAAAAAAAAAGCGAGCCTTTACAATCACTTTAAGGTAACTTTACTGTTATTACTTGTTGTTGGCTAGTCAAATACGTTTTATTTCAGGGCATAAAATGAACATATTCATAGAGCAATAGAATATCTTGAAAACCGAACTGTGCTAGATTTTCCATAAGTTTATCCCCAAAAAAATGAAATAGAGATGCATTTACAGAAAAATATTAAAGCGTCATTTTACACTAAACACCTTAACCACTTCAGCCCCGAACCATTTGGCTGCCTAAAGACCAGAGGACTTTTTACAATTTGGCACTGCGCCGTTTTAACTGGTAATTGTGCGGTCATACAATGTTGTACCCAAACAAAATTTGCGTCCGTTTTTTCCAACAAATAGAGCTTTCTTTTTATGGTATTTGATTGCCTCTGTGATTTTTATTTTTTGCGATAGAAAATTTTGAAAAAAATAATATTTTCTACTTTTTGTTAAGACAAATCCAATAAATTAAATTTTAGTCATACATTTATGCCAAAATGTATTCAGCCACATGTCTTTGGTAAAAAAAATGTCAATAAGCGTATATTTATTGGTTTGTGCAAAAGTTATAGCGTCTACATACTAGGGTACATTTTCTGGAATTTACGCAGCTTTTAGTTTATGACTGCCTAATCTAATTTCTTGAGGTGCTAAAATGGCAGGGCAGTACAAACGACAAACCGCCCACAAATGACCCCATTTTGGAAAGTAGACACCCCAAGGAAATTGCTGAGAGGCATGTTGAGCCTATTGAATATTATTATTTTTTGTCCCAAGTGACTGAAAAATTAAAAAATAAAACAAAAAGTTGTCACTAAATTATATATTGCTCACACATGCCATGGGCATATGTGAAATTACACTCCAAAATACATGGCATGTTTGAGCAATATAACATTTAGTGACAACTTTCTGTAAAAAAAAAAAAAAACTTGTGGCAAAATATAAAATATTCCATGGACTCAACATGCCTCTCAGCAAATAGCTTGAAGTGTCTTCTTTCCAAAATGGGGTCATTTGGGGGGGTTTTGTGCTATCTTGACATTTCATGGCCTCCGTAACTGTGATAGGTAGTGAGGAAGTAAAATCACCAATTTACGCCCGAGGAAAGCCTGAAGGTGGCGATTGGTTTTTGGGGTCCTGTACGCGGCTAGGCTCCTAAAAAGTCTCACACATTTGGTATCCCTGTACTATATCATTTAGTGACAACTTTGTGCAAAAAAAAAAAAGTGTCTTTTTCCCGCAACTTGTGTCAAAATATAAAATATTCCATGGACTCGACATGCCTCTCAGCAAATAGCTTGGGGTGTCTACTTTCCAAAATGGTGTAATTTGGGGGGGTTTTGAACCGTCCTGGCATTTTATGCACAACATTTAGAAGCTCATGTCACACATCACCCACTCTTCTTTTGTTTACAAACTATTTTTATTATTGTAAAAGGTCATAGTTTAGTACAAGTGAGTAACAGATGCATCCGATATATCAAGCATGTGTTGCATATGAGGTGGATGGTAAACATAAAAACAACATAGCAATGCAACATAACATTAATGATACAATCCAAGTATAAGTATTTACTGGCAGGTTATATAATTTAAAGTACTGTTTTGTTTTATAATGATATGGATTATTAGGCTATATAAGGTATTTAAGGAAGTGGTATGTCCCAAGGGGACCATTTTTTTTTTGAAAATGTGCATGGTGTCAGAAATTGTATGGTGAATACGCTCTGTGAGTTTTATCTGATCCATTCTACTCAATACCTGGGACCAAGGGACTGTGGAAGAATGCCAATTAAAAGCTATCATCCAGTGTATTGAGTTAACCACTTAAGCCCCGGACCATTTTGTAGCTAAAGGACCAGGCCTCTTTGTGATTCGGCACTGCGTCGCTTTAACTGACAATTGCGCGGTCGTGCGACGTGGCTCCCAAACAAAATTGGCTTCCTTTTTTTCCCACAAATAGTGCTTTCTTTTGGTGGTATTTAATATTCTCTGCGGTTTTTATTTTTTGCACTATAAACAAAAAATAGAGCGACAATTTTGAAAAAAATGCAATATTTTTAACTTTTTGCTATAATAAATATCCCCCAAAAATATATAAAAAACGTTTTTTTTCCATAGTTTAGGCCGATACGTATTCTTCTACATATTTTTGATTAAAAAAATTGTAATAAGCTTTTATTGATTGGTTTGCGCAAAAGTTATAGCTTCTACAAAATAGGGGACTGTTTTATGTCATTTTTATAAAAAAAAATTTTTTTACTAGTTATGGCAGCGATCAGCGATTTTTATCGGGACTGCGACATTATGGCAGACACATCGAACACTTTTGACACCATTTTGGGACCATTGTCATTTTTACAGCGATCAGTGCTATAAAAATGCACTGATTACTGTAAAAATGACACTGGCAGTAAAGGGGTTAACCACTAGGTGGCGCTGCAGGGGTTAAGTGTTTCCTAGGGAGTGATTGTTACTGTGAGGGTGCGTGGCTACACGTGACACATCACTGATGACCGTTCTCGATCACAGGGAACGGTCATCAGTGACAGTGTCACTAGGCAGAATAGCTGTTTCTCTTGCTGCAATTGAGCGAGTACATTTCAGTAGGTTTTGGATCATAGTAGACCATTCTGGTAGTGTGAAAGATTGGTCCAAGTCAATTTCCCATTGAAGCATAAGTTTTGATTTTTCTGGGAGAGAAGGTTCATTTAAACTGCAGTAAATACAAGAGATCAATTCCCTATCTCTCGGCGAGGAGATGCAGATTCGTTCAAATTAGGAATAAGGGGGTTGTAGTGTTAGAGAAAAGTATTTTTGGTAGAATTTTTCAATTTGAGTATAATGGGGTAATTGGGATATTGTATAGTTCACAGACGTCTGAAAAAGGGCGAAATTTATTATTTAGGGGTAGGGATTTCAATGTAGTGAGTTTGTGTTGTTTCTATATATAGAAAGAGCTGCTATTCCTAAAAGCTGGGGAAAAGCGGGGGTCTCCTATAAATGATGCAGGGGGGGGGGGTGGTAGAGATCAGGTCAAATGTATCTTTATAACGGTGCCACAGTTGATATGACTGGGCCACCACCATATTTAAGGGATAGATCTCTCTGGGTTGAATCGACTTGGACCCCAAAATGCCCTGAAGATGGAATGGCAAGATTGATTGTTCTTCTAAATGTAACCAAGACACTTGATCTGAAGGAGCGAACCATTGAGCTAACTGTGAAAATCTTGCAGCTAGGTAATAGCACCAAAGGTTAGGGAGGCTTAAACATACATTTGTTAATCTCTCTTTGAAGGGAGCCAACCACTTGAAGACAAAGCCCTTTCTGACACTTTTTGTTTACATGAAAAAAAAAAAATTTTTTGCAAGAAAATTACTTTGAACCCCCAAACATTATATATTTTTTAAAGCAAAGGCCCTACAGATTAAAATGGTGGGTGTTGCATATTTTTTTTTACACAGTATTTGCGCAGCGATTTTTCAAGCGCATTTTTTTTTTTTTAAAAACACACTTTTTTTTAATTTTAATGAACTAAAACACACTATATTGCCCAAATGTTTGATGAAATAAAAAAGATGCAGAACAATAGAGAGAGAATAGAGAGAGAGAGAGAACAATAAAACGACAACAATTTTTTTTTCTTTTTTTTTTTTTCTTGTTTTTGTTTTTTACATTTTTTTAATTAAAATTTTTTTTTTACACTTTTATTTGTAACTATAACTGTAACTGTAACGGTTCGGTTCCAGGTTCGGGTCTCTCAAAATGCGATGGCATCTTGGGTAACCCTGTGAAAGTGTGTCTGTGCAGTGCTGCACTCTACGCTAAAACTCTACTAGTGTATGGTAGCATTCAAAACATTCACCAATGCAAAGACCAGGATGGTCAGGACAGGAGGGACAATAATAGCTGGTGTCACGCCTATATCCGCGCTTTCTACAGACACAACATTTTCTTTGGGGGGCTCGTTGGGTAGGGGTTAAGGGAGGACATACGGAAAATGCCTCTCATGCAGCCGGCTTACTACATTTGCCATGGGAAGATTGGGTGGAGCACCGTCTGGAAACAGAAGGGCTCTGACAATCTCTTCCTGGAATTTAAGGAAGGATCCAGTCCGTCCTGAAGCTCTGTATAGCACATGAGCGTTCAGCAAAGCCAACTGAAACAAGTATACAGACACTTTTTTGTAATAGCATCTGGCCTCACGGGCAACTAGGTAAGGTGTCAACAACTGGTTATTGAGGTCCACCCCTCCCATATTTTGGTTATATTCGTGGAAACAGAGGGTTTTCTCCACAACACCAGTCGCCGTAGGAGTTTGGACCGTGGTGTCTGCGTGAAGGGAGGACAGAACGAAAACATCCTATTATCCCTCCACTTCACAGCAAGCAAATTATTACACTTGAAGCAAGCTCTCTCCCAGCTTAAGACAGGAATCTACAAGCCCCTGGGGAAAGCCCTGGCGATTAGGTCGCACGGTGCCACATGCGCCAATCTGAAGATCAAACAAGTGACTAAAAAGTGGCACTCTCGTGTAATAATTGTCCACATACAAATGGTACCCCTTTCCGAATAAGGGTGACACCAAGTCCAACACAATCTTGCCAGCGCTCCCTATGTAATCTGGGCAGTTCTCCGGCTCTACCTGACTATCTCTTCCCTTGTAAACCATAAAATTATATGTATAGCCTGTTGCCCTGTCACAGAGCTTATACATCTTGACCCCATATCTGGCACGCTTGCTGGGAAGATACTGTTTGAAAGACAAGCGGCCAGGTGGGAAATGTTTAAGCTCCACGCTCGTTCCCTGCTTTCTATGCGTATCAACAGGCTCAAACGGTCATCAACACTTATTGTCCAGCAGGCGGCAGACCACCTACAGGTGCTGGAGGAGGCGTTTCATCGAGACCCCTCTCCCAGCACGGCCAATAACCTCAGGATTCAGGCGCGACAGGTCTCCCAATTGCACATAGAGAAGGCTAAGCAACGAATCTTTTTCTGTAGACAAAGGGTGTTTGAGTACGGAGAAAGATCGGGCAAACTGCTCGCGTATCTTGCCCACTTGGATCTGCGTCCCCCTGTGGTGGTGTCCTTGACCGACCCACAGGGGAACGACATCACCGACCCACAACTGGTGGCGGAGGAATTTGGGAGATTCTACCGTACACTCTACACATCCAGAGTCACCCACACTCCCCAAGATACCAGGGACTACCTAGCGGGAGTTCAATTCCCTAGACTGACCAACGACCAGCTTGAAATCTTAGAAGCCCCTATTACCGAGGAGGACATCACCGAGGCTATCTCCTGTTTGGCCTCATCTAAGGCACCAGGATCTGATGGTCTACCTCTAGAATTCTATGCCACCTATTCCGAAATTCTAATCCCTAAACTTAAAGACCTGTACAAATCCATATTTGATTCAGGAGTTCTACCCCCCTCCATGAGAGAGGCTCAAATTGTCGTAATTCCCAAACCCAGTAAGGACCCTAAATACCCGGAGTCGTATAGGCCTATTTCCTTATTACAGGTAGACATTAAAATATTAGCAAAGATCCTAGCCTCCCGCCTTAATCAGGTTATTCTGTCATTGATCCACCCTGACCAAACAGGCTTTATGCCAGGGAAAAACACTGCCATGAACATTCGTCGCCTATTCATGAATATTCAGGGGTCCCACGATGAAATTGGTTCGAGGGTTGTGGTGGCTCTGGATGCCGCCAAGGCCTTCGACTCCGTGGAGTGGAACTACCTGTGGGAGTGCCTCTCAAGATTTGGATTTGGCCCCAGCTTCATTCGCTGGGTCCAACTCCTCTATCAATCCCCGAGGGCCAGAGTATTTGTGAACGGTTGGCTTTCCGACCAGTTCCCGCTGGAAAGAGGGACCCGACAAGGCTGCCCCCTTTCCCCCATGCTGTACGCATTGGCTGTGGAACCGTTGGCCATTATGGTCCGCGCAGATGCCTGTATCCGAGGCCTCAGGATGGGGAACCTGGAAGAAAAGATCGGGATGTATGCCGATGATACACTCCTGTATCTGGCGGACTCGGGTCCCTCTCTTGTAGCAGCCCTCCAGTCCATAGAACGTATGGGTGGACACTCAGGTCTGAGTATTAATTGGTCCAAGTCCCAGATTCTCCCGATTGACCATTTCCCCCCCTCATTCACGTCTCCTCCTCTGGCTCTTCCAAGGGTCTCCCTGATCAAATACCTTGGGGTGCAGGTCACCAGATCGCTCTCGGACTACAAACTACTGAACATTGAACCCCTGTATGCCCTGATCAAGACCAAGACACAGACCTGGGCCAGACTACCCCTGGGTGTTATGGGTCGCATTAGTCTGGTTAAGATGATACTCCTTCCAAAAATACTGTATTTGGTCTGGCATGCTCCCCTCTATATACCGCAAAAATGTTTCAAAATAATTGAATCCATTCTGAATTCATTTATATGGGGTCATGGCAGACACAAATTATCTTGGAAAATTCTGAAGAACCCCGTGACATTGGGAGGAGCTGCTCTCCCAGACTTCCAGGACTATTATCTTGCCTCCCAACTGTCCCACTTCTATTACTTTGACAAACGTGAGCTACCAAGATACCAGACACTTCTCTGTGAGCATCCCGACGACCCAGCCCATACCCCACTTCAGTCAGTCCTTAGAACCCCATCGACGAGACGCCCCTCCCAACACAAAGCTGACATGTTGGCTCACCACCGGAGGGTATGGCGGATGGCACTACAAAAAATTGGAACCCCGCAAGTACACTCTCATACCCCTCTCTGGTTCAATACATGTTTGCCAGAATTATTGTCCATCCCAGACCCCGCGGTGTGGACACGCCATGGGATCTTATATTTACACCAGATCATGACCACCACAGGCCTTAAAACATTTCAAATGCTAAAAGATGAATTTTCCCTCCCCAATTGCCGTTTCTTCAGGTATCTGCAACTCCGCCACGCTATACAGGCCCAGTTCTCTGGCTCCAACCCGTCCATGGCAGTCCCCTCTATAGTGGACACAGTCACGGGGAATGAGCCCGCCAGACTCATCTCCACTCTGTACTCCGCCATTCGTCTCCCTAGCGCCACAGCATTGGCCTACGTGGCCAAGACCAGATGGGAGGTGGATGTTGGACTAGTGGAGGATGAGGATTGGGATGAGATCTTGGAAGACGTGAAAAAAGTCTCCCCCAAGCTATCGGACCGCCTCACACAGTTGTACATTATACACAGAACGTACCTGACCCCTCAGAGAATAGCACGTTTCAAACCCACGTACAATCCAGGATGCCGCCTCTGCGACCACACCCCGGGCTCCTTTTACCACCTTATTTGGTCCTGCCCCATTATCCAGACATACTGGACACAGGTGATACGCTTCCTACACGACCAGATGGGCTCCCCTGCTACCCTTGACCCAAAGATGTGCCTACTTGGCCTGTTGCCAGAACTAGATGCTGACAAACCCCTGCGTACCTTCTTACATGAGACGCTATTCTTGGCGAGAAAAGTAGTGGCCCGAAACTGGATGCAGGCTCTGTCCCCCACAGTCCAGTGCTGGAAAAAGGCGGTTAACGATGCTCTCCCATATAAAAAACTGATTTATGTGCATAGAGGGTGTCCCCTAAAGTATGAGAGGGTATGGGATAGATGGTTGGCGGATGGGGAAACGTGTACTTGACATGTTGATTTCTCATCTTTGTTGTATGCCGGCTCCACTCTCATCGGTGTCTTCATCTTTTATGTCACACAGATGTTTCATTATGTTCATGTATGTACTATTGCTTTGGCCATACTGGATTTTACTGATGTATGTACCATGCATATACTTCTTAATAAAGTTGGTTTTTTTCAATTAAAAAAAAAAAGACAAGCGGCCAGAAAATGTAATCAGGGACTCATCAACGCAGACAACTTGATCGGGAGTAAACAAGGCTGCAAAACATTTGTTGAAGTGGTTCACGAGGGGCCGAATTTTGTAGAGCCGATCGTATCCAGGGTCTCCACGAGGACGACAGAGTTCATTGTCGTTGAAGTGCATGAACCGCAAGATCTGCTCATATTGTGCCCTGGCCATGAAGGCAGAGAACAGGGGCATATGGTAAATTGGGTCGATGGACCAATACGACTGCAACGTACTCATTTTAACTACAGTAGGTGCCGCCGATATTGTGTCAATCTCGCCGCTTCTAGCGGCGATATTGACACCCTATGAGCTCCGTCGCGAGAGCCAGCGCCGAGCTGTCTCATCATCGGGAAAGGAAAAAATGTTCCTTTCACGATGAGCGACACGCATTGCCGATAGGCGGGGATCCGACGCGGATTCCCGCCAATACCAGGCACTGCGTTTGGTATGAATCCTGAGCGGGAACTCCACGCCAATTTTTAAAGAAAAAAACCGGCGTGGGTT
The DNA here is from genome assembly GCA_029206835.1 of Rana muscosa. Classification (NCBI taxonomy): domain Eukaryota; kingdom Metazoa; phylum Chordata; class Amphibia; order Anura; family Ranidae; genus Rana; species Rana muscosa. The sequence continues at coordinate 917,837,820 of CM055116.1, forward strand.
CCCCCTCCAGGAGCATAATAGGCCCTTGGGTCTGGTCTGGATTTGAAGGGGAACCCTACGCCGAAAAAACAGCGTGGGGGTCCCCCTCAAGATCCAAACCAGACCCTTATCCGAGCACGCAACCTGGTAGGCCGCAGGGGAAGAGGGGGGGACGAGAGCGGCCCCCCCTCCCTCCTGAACCGTACCAGGCCACATGCCCTCAACATGGGGGGTTTGGTGCTCTGGGGCAGGGGGGCAACCTGCGGCCCCCCCACCCCAGAGCACCCTGCCCCCATGTTGATGAGGACAGGGCCTCTTCCCGACAACCCTGGCCGTTGGTTGTCGGGGTCTGCGGGCGGGGGGCTTATCGGAATCCGGGAGCCCCCTTTAATAAGGGGGCCCCCAGATCCCGGCCCCCCCACCCTATGTGAATGAGTATGGGGTACATCGTACCCCTACCCATTCACCTGGTGGAAAATAAATAGAAATAAAAACACAACACAGTTTTTAAAAGTATTTTATTGCACCGCTACGGAGGTCTTCTTCCGACTTCGGGGGTCTCCGGTGTCGTCGCCGCGTTCTCCGGTTCTTTCTTCTGCCGGGCCTCCGCTAACTTCTTTTTAGCTCTTTTGCTAGCGGAGGCCCAGTCTTCTCCGTCGCCTTCTTCTTCTCCCGCTCTCCGGTTCTTCTCCCGCTCTCCGGTTCCTTCTTCCGCCGGGCCTCCGCTAACTTCTTTTTAGCTCTTTTGCTAGCAGAGGCCCGGTCTTCTCCGTTGTCTCGTCCGGCTCTCCGTTGTCCTTCTGCCGGCCCCTCCACTAACTTCTTGGTAGCTCTTTTGCTAGTGGAGGAGCCGGTCTTCTCCGTCGCCGCCGTCGGCGTCTTCTTCCCTCTTCTCCTCTTCGATGTTGACTCGTCGCTTCCTCTCGCAGTAATGATAAATCTTCGGTCAGCAGAGATTAATATAGGCTTCTCATGACGTCACAGTCACATGTTCCCATGACGTCACAGTCACATGCTCCATGTGCACATGTGCCCAGGAGCATGTGACTGTGACGTCATGGGAACATGTGACTGTGACGTCATGAGAAGCCTATATTAATCTCTGCTGACCGAAGATTTATCATTACTGCGAGAGGAAGCGACGAGTCAACATCGAAGAGGAGAAGAGGGAAGAAGACGCCGACGGCGACGACGGAGAAGACCGGCTCCTCCACTAGCAAAAGAGCTACCAAGAAGTTAGTGGAGAGGCCGGGAGAAGGACAACGGAGAGCCGGACGAGACGACGGAGAAGACCGGGCCTCTGCTAGCAAAAGAGCTAAAAAGAAGTTAGCGGAGGCCCGGCGGAAGAAAGAACCGGAGAGCGGGAGAAGAACCGGAGAGCGGGAGAAGAACCGGAGAGCGGGAGAAGAAGAAGGCGACGGAGAAGACTGGGCCTCCGCTAGCAAAAGAGCTAAAAATAAGTTAGCGGAGGCCCGGCAGAAGAAAGAACCGGAGAACGCGGCGACGACACCGGAGACCCCCGAAGTCGGAAGAAGACCTCCGGAGCGGTGCAATAAAATACTTTTAAAAACTGTGTTGTGTTTTTATTTCCATTTATTTTCCACCAGGTGAATGGGTAGGGGTACGATGTACCCCATACTCATTCACATAGGGTGGGGGGGCCGGGATCTGGGGGCCCCCTTATTAAAGGGGGCTCCCGGATTCCGATAAGCCCCCCGCCCGCAGACCCCGACAACCAACGGCCAGGGTTGTCGGGAAGAGGCCCTGTCCTCATCAACATGGGGGCAGGGTGCTCTGGGGTGGGGGGGCCGCAGGTCGCCCCCCTGCCCCAGAGCACCAAACCCCCATGTTGAGGGCATGTGGCCTGGTACGGTTCAGGAGGGAGGGGGGGCCGCTCTCGTCCCCCCCTCTTCCCCTGCGGCCTACCAGGTTGCGTGCTCGGATAAGGGTCTGGTTTGGATCTTGAGGGGGACCCCCACGCCGTTTTTTCGGCGTAGGGTTCCCCTTCAAATCCAGACCAGACCCAAGGGCCTGGTATGCTCCTGGAGGGGGAACCCACGCCGTTTTTTTTCTTTAAAAATTGGCGTTGAGTTCCCGCTCAGGATTCATATCAAACGCAGTGCCTGGTATTGGCGGGAATCCGCGTCGGATCCCCGCTCAATACAGTGTCGCGTCTCCTCGCTATTGTAGCGAGCGCGACACGTGTCGCCACCCTTCTGCCGAGATCTCGGCACTCCTGTCGTCGAGAATCTCGGCGATGGGAGCGCGGTAGAAATACAATATCGGCGGCACCTACTGTATGCCCATGTCGAGGGATAGGCCCAGAAAGGTCTTAAATTCGGAAACCGTAGTTGATTTCCAATCTCTGGCAAGGGAGGATAACTGGGGATTAGCGACAATGATTTGACCAGCATACAAATTACTTTGGTCCACAATAGATCTATAGAGATCTTCCGTGATAAACAGTAAATAAAAATCAAGTGACGTAAAATCAACTGTTTCCACCTGAATTCCGGGTTGGCCAGCGAATGGGGGAAGTACGGGTGCTGCAGAAGTGGTGGGCTCCCAATTAGGATTGGCAAATTCTGCAGGAAGGACACTATGGGCACGACGGGCCTGTCTTTGTCTTCTTGGTGGCAGCGGGACACTACTTGTGCTTGCCACCTCGCCAGCTTGAACTGCACTTATGGGACTCGCCATGTCACCACGTGATACTGCAGTGCTGGATGTACGACCAGGGTGTACTAGGCCGCTGGTGCTTGCCAGTTCACCAGAAGGATGAGCGACACTAGTACTTCTCTGCTTCATACGAGAGCCCTGCGGTTCTTGCACCTCAACAACAGCAGAAGAACGGTGTCGGGTACGCCAGACCTTGGCAGGGACCACAACTCCGTTGTCAGAGCTATCTGTCATGGAGCCGCTGTCGTCTACAGGATCGTATTCTGAGCCTGAATCTGACAGATGAGTGACTTCATCTTCTCTATCTGTCATGCTCAGAAACGTGTAGGCCTCTTCACTACTGTACCTTCGATTTGACATTTTGGTCTCTAAATTTACAGGTACAGTAGTAAGATTCACAGGCCAAAAATCTCCTAGACTGTCAGCAACTGTATCAAACGCTACCAAAAAAACTGTTAGCGATCGCAGGGATCAGGCCTGACTCTGCGAATGCTGCAGTTATGTGTTTAGTGTTTTGTAAGTGACAGTGATCGGTCGATACTGCACTTGGGTGGGCTAGGGTGGGCAAAACGCAGGTGCTAGCAGGTATCTGGGCTGATTCCGCTAATACTGTGTTTTTGGGAACCCTAAACTGCTGGGGACGCTAGTATAGATCTGATCAGATCAGATATTGATCCGTTCAGACACTATACCACTAAGGGAGGTGTATGGTGCGTGTGTGGGTGTTAGCGTTACTGGCACTAGTCTGACGCTGCCTGGGGCGACGCAGACCCTAACTGGCCCTACAACCTAACTGATATCACCCGCCGGGCGATCAGGGGGTTAAACCTTTATTGGGTAATAAACGGCGGGTGCCCTGACGCTATAAAAAACAAACTAACTAACCAGCGTCACCCGTGACACTTATACGGTGATCACTGGTGACAGGGGGTTAAAGGGTTAACTAGGGGGCAATCAGGGGGCTAAAACCTTTATTAGGTAGTATATGGATATGGGGGACCCTATAAAAACCTGACGGTGAACCTAAATAACTAACAGGCTAACTAGCGTCACCCGTGACACTTATACGGCAATCAGAAAAATTATTGATTAGTGACACTGGCGACAGGGGGTGAAAGGGTTAACTGGGGGGGGCGATCAAGGGGTTAAACCTTTATTTGGGGGTTAGGGGGTACTCTAGACCTAAAGGGGCCTTACCACTAATTGCTCTAGCACTTATAACAGTCACAAAATGACACCAATGCAGTGATCAGTAAAAAAAATGAAAATTGCTATTGGTGTCACTGTGACAGGGAGTACAGGGGGAGGGTGATCGGGGGGTGATTTGTGTGCCTACATGTACTGGTGTCAGTGGTCTGTTGGTGCAACTCACCTTGTTGTCTTCTCTCCTCGGGCTCCCGAACTAAAAGGCTCCACGAGGAGAGATGACATCACTTCCTCTGCTCCTGTTTACAGTTTCAGAAGCAGAGGAAGCTTCTCATTCGTCAGAAGCGATCGTGAGGGAGAGGCCATGAATCAGTGGCCTCCCCCTCAGGACATATTGCTCCTAGATTGGTGCCGACCGCCTCGGGAACCGGGGGGGCGCCATTGCGCCCCCCGCCCGCGGGTAGGCGGTAACGTATATATACGTTACTCTGCCTGTCCGTGCAATTCTGCCGACGTATATCGTTGTGAGGCGGTCGACAAGTGGTTAATAAAAAATAATGTTCTTTAGCAAGGAACATAAATCCACATTATTAATTATGCTACCAAAATTAGTGTGTGCTGTAAATTGCCTACAGCAATGTTACTGTTTCTTCTTGCTGGAGGCTGCTATTTTTGCTGATTCCCAGAGCCCCTGAGCAGCAGTAAATCTTTAGGCTGTCACCAGATCAGCCCCTACATATTTAGCACAGTGCTGAAAGATAGAGAGCAACTGAGAATGTTCATAGAAGGGTAAGACAGTTTATTACTGGATTTTAAACAGTATAGGCACAAATTTCTACTTATTGTTTCTTACATAGTTATACCTGAAAAAGGGGCCAGCATGAAGTGATCTAGCAGGACTTACTATTCTGACTAAAGCTCCACTGTAAGAAAATTCTTAAAAGAGAAGGATAAACAGTTCTTACCGCACATGTAACACGAGAACTTCCACTGGGAAAAAGCAATTCTGCTGCTCTGGCCACATCTGCAATATCTCTGGTGTGTTTTCTAGAACTCAGAAGAGCTGGATTGGACCTGTCAACTGATCTATACTGGTCCGTACCCAGCAGAGAGTCAATAAGAACAGTTGTACAATGTTTCTGGGGCATGTCCGCTTCCCCTGGGTGTTCTCTGATATCTACAAAAAGAAACAGGAACATATTATTCCATAGACAAATGTGGTCTAAAATAAGTTCACTAAAGCCTGCCGTTTTCACAAAAACCATAGTCATGAAATGGCTGTCTCCTAGACCCCTCATGTTTGATGACTGGAGACAAGAAGTCAATATTACCCTTTTGAAAGAACAACAAATTTACCACGTAGGGGTCACCCATATAGATTCAGGTTACTGCAGTGTTAGCCCAGACTGAGATAAATACATTGTACCCAGGGATAATTTACTTTCTCACTGTAATCATCAGGGATGAGGCGAACACCCCCCTGTTCGGTTCGCACCAGAACCTGCGAACAGACAGAATGTTCGCGTGAACTTTAGAACCCTATTAAATACAATAGACTCGAACGTTCGAAATCTAAAGTGCTAATTATAAAGGCTAATATGCAATTTATTGTCCTAAAAAGTGTTTGGGGACCCGGGTCCTGCCCCAGGGGACATGTATCAATGCAAAAAAAAGTTTAAAAAATAGACGTTTTTACGGGAGCGGTGATTTTAATAATGCTTAAAATGAAAAAATAAAAGTGACATTTTCCTTTAAATTTCGTACCTGGGGGGTGTGTATGATATGCATGTAAAGTGGTGCATGTTTCCCGTGCTTAGAACTGTCCCTGCATAAAGTGTCATTTTTGAAGGAAAAAAAGTCATTTAAAACTCACTCGCGGCTATTAACGAATTGTCGGCTCCCGGCAATACATAGAAAAAGTCATTGATAAAAAAAAAAAAAAAGCGTGGGGGTTCCCCCAAATTCTATTACCAGGCCCTTCAGGTCTGGTATAGATATTAAGGGGAACCCCGCCGCAAATTTTAAAAAAAATGGCGTGCGGCAGAGGCGTTGCTAGGGGGTGCGGGGGTGCGGTCCGCCCCCGGGTGACACCCGCTAGAGGGGTGACACCCTCCCTTTTTTTTTGAATTTTTTTTTTTTTTGAATTTTTTTTTTTTTTTTTTTTTTTACAGCTGACCCATTCATTGATTAATTTCACCCCGCTGGGCTGGAAGCCTGGAACAACACCTCCAGCGCCGCGGCCGCGCCTGGTGTGTGTCCTCCGGCTCCTTATTCTTCCTATTCCTAAATTCCAATCCTCCTCCCTACCCTACAGAGCCAGCGAGCGACTCAGCCTGTCACATCATCACACTGCACTGTGATGATGTGACGACACGCACTAGCGTTGCTAGCCAGGTGCGGGGGGGGCGGGCCGCACCCGGGTGACACCCACCAGAGGGGTGACACCCGTGGGTAGCGCAGCGGCACCACACTGACATTGCCCGCTGCCCTGTGCCTTAGGCTCACGCTGCGGCTGTGTCCCTCAGCGGAGCGGAAGGAAGCCGCCGCCCCCTCTGCCTCCTCTCTGTTTACATCCACAGAGGAGGAGGAGGAGCCCGCGCTCGAGAGACACACCGCTGTGTGTATCTGCCGCTCTGTTCTGAGGTCTGTAAGGTAAGGGGGGCATCTTTACTGATGGGGGGAGGGGGTGTCTGTACTGCTGGGGTCTGCACTAGGGGGAGTTTGCACCAGGGGGGCTGTAACTGAGGGGGTGTCTGTACTGAGGGGGGTCTGGTACCAAGGGGGTGTCTGTACTGAGGGGGGTGTCTGTAACTGAGGGGGTGTCTGTACGAGGGGTGTCTGGTACTGTGGGGGGTGTCTGTAACTGAGCAGGGTGTCTGTAACTGAGGAGGTCTGCACTGAGGTGGGGGTGTCTGTACTGATGGAGCGGTCTGTACTGAGGTGGGGGTGTCTGTACTGAGGGGGGTGTCTGTAACTGAGGGGGGTGTCTGTAACTGAGGGGGGGTCTTTAACTGAGGGGGGTCTTTAACTGAGGGGGTGTCTGTAACTGAGGGGGTGTCTGTAACTGAGGGGTGGTCTGTACTGAGGGGTGGTCTGTACTGAGGGGGGTGTCTGTACGAGGGGTGTCTGTAACTGAGGGGGTGTCTGTAACTGAGGGGTGGTCTGTACGAGGGGGAGTCTGTACGAGGGGGAGTCTGTACGAGGGGGTGTCTGTACTGAGGGGGGTGTCTGTACTGAGGGGGGTGTCTGTACTGAGGGGGGTGTCTGTACTGAGGGGGGTGTCTGTACGAGGGGTGTCTGTAACTGAGGGGGGGTGTCTGTAACTGAGGGGGTCTGCACTGAGGTGGGGGTGTCTGTACTGATGGAGCGGTCTGCACTGAGGTGGGGATTCATACTGAGGGAGGCGGGTCTATATTGATGGCGGAGAGTCTGTACTTAGTGGAGCGGGTTTGTACTGAGGGAAGGGATCTATACTGTGGGAGTGGGGTCTGTAGTTAGTGGAGGGGGGTCTGTACTGAGGGGGGACTATAGTTGTTGGGGGGTGACACCATTTTTTTTCGCACCGGGTGACACCAACCCTAGTGACGCCACTGGCGTGCGGTTCCCCCTAAATATCCATACCAGGCCCTTCAGATCTGGCATGGATTTTAAGGGGAACTCCACCCCAAATTTAAAAAAAAATGGCGTGGAGTCCCCCAAAAAATCCATACCAGACCCTTATCCGAGCACGCAACCTGGCCGGCTGCAGGGGAAGAGGGGGGGACGAGAGAGCGGCCCCCCTCCCTCCTGAACCGTACCAGACCACATGCCCTCAACATGGGGAGGATGTCCCCATGTTGATGGGGACAAGGGCCTCATCCCCACAACCCTTGCCCGGTGGTTGTGGGGGTCTGCGGGCAGGGGGCTTATCGGAATCTGGAAGACCCCTTTAACAAAGGGGACCCCCAGATCCCGGCCCCCCACCCCTATGTGAATTGGTAAGGGGTACATTGTACCCCTACCATTTCACGAAGAAAGTGTAAAAAAATGTAAATAAAAACACACAAACACCTTGGAAAAGTCCTTTATTAAAAAATAAAAAATAAATAAAAAATAAAAACATTCCAGCGATGAAATACAGTGTCCCGCGGCGATCCCGATGTCCAGCGCTGGCCGTCATTGGTTGTGCCTGAGCGGACCTGATGGGGAACTTCCTCCTCAGTGTTTTAAATGTATAGACCCGCCCCTTCTAAAGTTCCCCATCAGGTCCGCTCAGCAGACCAGATGCGGAACGCGAGAAGGGGCGGGTCTATTCATGTATTACACAGTGAAGGAAGTTCCCCATCAGGTCCGCTCTACGAGGGGGCGGACCTGATGGGAACTTCCTTCACTGTGTAATACATGAATAGACCCGCCCCTTCTAAAGTTCCCCATCAGGTCCGCTAAGCGGAGGAAGTTCCCCATCAGGTCCGCTCAGGCACAACCAATGACGGACAGCGCTGGACATCGGGATCGCCGCGGGACACTGGATTTCATCGCTGGAATGTTTGTTTGTTTTTTTGTTTTTTAATAAAGGACTTTTCCAAGGTGTTTGTGTGTTTTTATTTACATTTTTTTTACACTTTCTTCGTGAAATGGTAGGGGTACAATGTACCCCTTACCAATTCACATAGGGGGGGGCCGGGATCTGGGGGTCCCCTTTGTTAAAGGGGTCTTCCAGATTCCGATAAGCCCCCTGCCCGCAGACCCCCACAACCACCGGGCAAGGGTTGTGGGGATGAGGCCCTTGTCCCCATCAACATGGGGACATCCTCCCCATGTTGCGGGCATGTGGCCTGGTACGATTCAGGAGGGAGGGGGGCCGCTCTCTCGTCCCCCCTCTTCCCCTGCGGCCGGCCAGGTTGCGTGCTCGGATAAGGGTCTGGTATGGATTTTTGGGGGGACTCCACGCCATTTTTTTTTTAATTTGGGGTGGAGTTCCCCTTAAAATCCATGCCAGATCTGAAGGGCCTGGTATGGATATTTAGGGGGAACCGCACGCCATTTTTTTTTAATTTGCGGCGGGGTTCCCCTTAATATCCATTCCAGACCTGAAGGGCCTGGTAATTGAATTTGGGGGGACCCCCACGCTTTTTTTTTTTTTTTTTATCAATGACTTTTCTATGTATTGATAAAAGCCGACAATTCATTAATAGCCGCGAGTGATTTTTAAATGACTTTTTTTCCTTCAAAAATGACACTTTGTGCAGGGACAGTTCTAAGCACGGGAAACATGCGCGACTTTACATGCATATCATACACACCCCCCAGGTACGAAATTTAAAGGAATATTTCACTTTTAAGGTTTCACTTTAAGCATTATTAAAATCACTGCTCCTAAAAAAACGCCAGTTTTTAAAACTTTTTTTTGCATTGATACATGTCCCCTGGGGCAGGACCCAGGTCCCCAAACACTTTTTAGGACAATAACTTGCATATAAGCCTTTATAATTAGCACTTTAGATTTCTCCCATAGACTTTTCGAATTTGCCGCGAACACCCCAAATTGTTCGTTGTTCGGCGAACGGGCGAACAGGCAATGTTCGAGTCGAACATGAGTTCGACTCGAACTCGAAGCTCATCCCTAGTAATCATATGTCTGCCACAGAGTGAGGATAATGCTATGTGATAATTGTCTGGTATAATAGTTACACTTATCACATGTCAATGCTGATGGGTTGTGGTTTTGTTTTGCTCCCACTTTGTTCGGGTGTTTTCTCTTTTTTATTTTCTTCTTCTTCTTGCTCTTAACTTTTGTTTTTTTGTTCTCAGTTGCCAAACTTGTGATGTCTCATGTTCTAGAGACTGGGTGAGGTCTTCCGCATTTAATATCCTGATATTATGAAGCAGTAATTTTTCTTTGTTATATTTGTTATGACGGTTGTGTAATGCATATTTGCGCAGTGTTCACATGACATACAGCTGGCGAATGCCCTCTGTGATATTCGACTGATGTTTTTTAAAAGGTGTAATACTCCTCAATAAAAAAATATTTGGAAAAAAAAAAAGCCTGCCGTTTAACTGCCCACTTTCACCCCTTCCTGCCCTGGCCAATTTTCAGCTTTCAGAACTGTTGTGCTTTGAATGACAATTGCGCGGTCATGCAACGCTGTGTCCAATTTAACTTTTTATCATTTTTTTTTTAGACAGATTTTCATTTGGTGGTATTTAATCACTACAAAAAAAGACCAAAAAAAATAAAGTTTCTCTTAGTTCCAGTTATAAAATTTTGTTAATGCCTCACCATCGGCTTTTTACAGAGATTGGGGATGCGCCATGTCCCAGGGACACAGCGCACCACCGATCGTCGCGCACAACCGTGGCGAGAGTGGGACAACATCGTATGACATTGTTTCAGAACGAGAGAGCCACCTTGCGCTTGTCAGTTTACTATATGACGGGTGGGAGCTGGTTTAAAAGATTTACAGCTGCAAAAATGCTTATGTATACTAAAAATATGTAGACATGGCCACAATGCCTTTCCCAATGTAGAATCATTGGGTTTGCAAGTTGGAACTGACAAATAAGGTCAAACAGCACTAAGTGTTCTAGGAATCACCCCTCATACAACAAAAACTGCTAGCTATACCAATAAGATTCATACTTTCTAATCAAGGCTAGAAATCTCCTTCAATAAAAGATGTGTGATTAAAGACATTTATATACATACCTTGACTAGATTTCCTCCCTTGTTCATTTTGGTTGAAAACATGGGGCCAGTGAAAATTCTCATTGTAAGCACCTTCGTATTCCTTCACTAAATCATCTAGTGGCAGATCAGCTGTAAGTATACAAAAATGAGCATCAATTAGTAATATAAACCTAGAATGGCAAAGACACCAGATGAACACAAACAGTAATAAAAGACAAAGAAAATTGAGATTTTGTTCAGGGGAGTGGCACCGTCCCCAGGCAGAAGGGTAGAGGCGGCTCTTTAACCACCCCCCCCCCCACCCGGTCACTGTACATATACGGCTGGGAGGGTGCTTCCTCCTTTTGAGTGCACGTTCAGGAATGTCCCTCAGAAGGAGGGGGATTTCACGTGCACGTGCTTGCGCAACGGCGCGATCCCGATCCGCTCGTGTCACCCGGACACGGCACTCTGTGATTGGCCCTCCTGATCACATGATGGCTGTGTTCAATCCTAAACAATCCAGACAGCTCAGTCCTCTGCCAGTGTCCCAGTGTGCCCCGCCTGTGATTGTCAGCCCCTGTCCTCCTGACTCCTCCCTCTGCCTTCCCAGGTCTCCACTGACGTGATTGGGAGGTCCCGGCTTAGTCCAGGATCGATCCTCAGCCATGGTGGGCTGGGTGCTCCACATCCTGCACTGACACTGCCTGCTGATCAGTATCTCTCTATTGCTGCTATCTCCTGCCAGGAGCTCTTCCCCCATGGGGAGTCCCGGGGGGGGGGGGACCACACAGAAGGCGTTGAGGACAGCTGGATCTAAAGGGTGGAGCACCATGTGTCCCCCCCATAGAAGCCCCCCCCAATTCTCCTACTGTACTCAGCATCACACAGGACATAAAGCAGAGCTACTCCTACTCGCACTGCACACAGCCGAGATTGGATTCATGTACAGATAAAACCTCGATCTGCACTGTGTGTAGCTAGCTGTTGCAGTTCTGACCTGTGAAATCCTAATATTGGAAAGGCAGCAGAGCTGTAACAGCCAGCTGCACATTATGCAGATTGAAATGTGTCTGTAAAAGATTCCATCCTTTTCCCTACTGACCCCTGTCCTATAACCTGCTGACCACATATGTGGCACTTAGACAAATCACTGTTCACTGTGAACGGCTGCAGCTTCCTCATCAGACCCTGAGATAAGAACGGTATGCCATGGCTGGGGTGAGACAAATTCAGATGAGGGGGGGGGGGGAACCCAATTTTAGTCTTGCCTAGGGCAGCACAAAACTAAAATACATCACTGCTCATGAGTCGTGGGTAATTTTCTACCCGGATGTAAGGTTTTCAGCCTCTTGACTGGCTGGCGGGGGATGATGTCATCCTGTGCATGTGAAAGGGAGTCAGTCATTCCGGCATAGCTGGAGTGTGCCGGGAATGAGCAGCTCAGCGTATATTCAATACAAAACTGCAAGCAGGAAAGGAAATGTGTATTACTGCAGAAAAGACATAGCATGAGAGGATAGGTCCCCAAGGGGCTGCTCTTTAGTATCTTGGCCTAGTATCCAATCCTCGAGTACGCAGCAGTATAACCCACCATTTATAAAAAATACACGCCGTGTCTCTCAGAGGACAATAAAGAACATGATTCCTTCTTTCTGGGCTGTGCCTTTTTTCTAGCATATATGGACGACCCAGTTTTGGTTTAGTGTTTGTAGGAAGAAGGTTTTACAGGCTTAAAAGAACAAAGCCTACTCTGTTAATACAGCAAAAAAAATAGGATTTTTATAACAGCTTACCTGTAAAATCCTTTTCTTGGAGTACACCACGGGACACAGAGCCAGTCATTACATAATGGGTTAAGGGTCACCAGCGGTGATTGGACACTGGCACAACCAATTGAAGACAGTTCCCCTCCATATAACCCCTCCCATCAGGGAAGTACCTCAGTTTTGTAGCAAAGCAGTAAGGTTCCCATAAGAAGGGGGGGACCTCTGTGTCCCGTGGTGTACTCCAAGAAAAGGATTTTACAGGTAAGCTGTTATAAAAATCCTATTTTCTTTATCGTACACCACGGGACACAGAGCCAGTCATTACATAATGGGACGTCCCAGAGCTCAATGAAGGGTGGGAGACACAGATTAAGCAGGCCGCTTACGGACAAGAAGCCCTATACTGCTGCCTGCAACACACTACGCCCAAAGGCGGCATCCTCATGTCCTTTCACATCTACTTGATAGAATTTGGAAAATGTATGGACTGAAAACCAAGTTGCAGCTTTACAGATCTGAGTCATCGAAGCCTGGTGATGCACTGCCCATGAAGCACTTATCGCCCTGGTAGAGTGCGCCTTAACAGAAAAAGGAGGAATCCTGTTCTTTAAACCATAAGCTTGAATAATTACTTGTCGAATCCACCTAGAAATGGTGGATCTTGATGCCGCTTGTCCTTTCTTGGGACCATCTGGCAAAATAAACAAAACATGTTTTACGTATCTGAGCGGTTGCCTGCAGATACACCTTTACTGCTCTCACTACATAAAGAGAGTGCAATAACTTTTCCCCCGCTGTCCGCGGATCAGGAAAAAAAAAAGGGAGAACAATATCTTGATTCAAATGAAACACAGACACCACCTTTGGTAAAAAGTTAGGATGGGGTCGTAGAACAATTTTGTCTTTGTGACAAATTAAATAAAGGCTCTTTACAAGAAAGAGCAACTAATTCTGATACTCTCCTAGCAGAAGAGATAGCAATCAAAAAGGCCAATTTCCTGCTCAAAAGGATCAAAGGAATGTGGCGAATAGGTTCAAAAGGTTGCTTTTGCAATACTGACAATACCAAATTCAAATCCCATGGGCACAAGGGAGACTTGACTGTCTGATTGATCCGCAGTACCCCCTGAATGAAAGCCCGAACTAGGGAATGAGATGCCAGCGGTCTTTGCAAAAAGACTGATAGAGCTGATATTTGACCCTTGATGGTACTAAGGGCTAATTTCATATCTACTCCTAACTGGCAAAAGGCGAGAATCCTACTTATGTTATACTTCTGAGGATTCCATTCTCTGGTTTCACACCAGGAAACATATGCCTTCCAGACTCTATAGTAGATAAGCCTGGATGCTGGCTTTCTAGCATTAATGAGTGTAGAAAGAACTGGACCTGAGATCCCTCGTTTCTTCAAAATGTGGGTCTCAGTAGCCAGACTGTCAAATTTAGCTTTTGTAAGGAAGGATGGAACACTGGACCCTGCGACAGCAGGTCGTGACGAAGCAGGGGGTTCCAAGGTCTTCCTGCCGCCATCTTTATGATCTCGGCGTACCAGGGCCTTCTGGGCCAATTTGGGGCCACTAGGATTACTAGAATTCCCTCCTTCTTGATCCTGCAAAGTAGCCTTTGTAAGAGAGGGATCGGAGGAAATGCATAGATCAGTGAGAACTGATTCCAGGGAATTATTAGAGCATCCGATCCGTAGGCCAGAGGATCTCTCGTCCTGGATACAAAGTTGTCCAACTTCCTGTTGAACCTGGAAGCTAGCAGGTCTACATCCGGGGTCCCCCATTTCTGACATATGGCCTGAAAGACATCGGGGAGGAGAGACCACTATCCTGGTGATAGCTGCTGGCGACTCAGATAGTCCGCTTGCCAGTTTTCTACCCCTGGAATGAAGATTGCAGAGAGACAAGGAACATGATCTTCTGCCCATGCCAAAATCCGATTCACCTCCTTCTGAGCAGCCTGACTGCGGGTGCCTCCTTGGTGATTGATGTAAGCTACTGCAGTAGCATTGTCGGATTGAATCCGAACAGGGTGGCCGTGTAACCGTCCAGGTTCTGAGGGCTAGATAAACTGCCCGAATCTCCAATATGTTAATGGGCAGGCTCCCTTCGGTCTTGGCCCAGATTCCCTGGGCTGAAGCTTCTTCTAACAATGCTCCCCAGCCCAATAGGCTGGCATCCGTAGACACCACCTTCCAGGTGACTGGGAGAAAGGATCTTCCTTTCCGCAAGTTCTTGGTTTTTAACCACCAACTGAAGCTTTTCCGCACTTGTGGAGACAGGCGCATGGGTAAATCCAGAGTTTGGATCTTCTTGTTCCAGGTGGCTAAGATACTGCCTTAAAGTCATTTTGAATTAAACTAGGCGTGAGGGACAGCCTCGAAGGAGGCCACCATCTTCCCTAATAGCCTCATGCAAAGGCGAATAGACGGCCCCTTTTTTGCCTTGACCTTGTGGATCAGGTCCTTTAGAGGCTTGATCTTTGGCTCTGGCAGGAATACCCTGCTTTGGGCTGTGTCTATGATCATGCCCAAATACTCTACCCTTCTTTGGGCTTGTAGAGAGGACTTCTGTAGGTTTACGATCCATCCTAAATGCTCCAGGTACTTTACTGTAGTGAGCACGGCGTGATCTAATCCTGCCACTGACTGATCTATCACAAGTAGTTTGTCTAGATAGGCTGTTACCACTATGCCCTGTGTCCTCAGATTTGTCAACATAGGGGCTAACACCTTTGTAAATACTCCGGGTGCGGTAGCCACACCAAAGGTCAGAGCCACAAACTGGAAGTGGCGATGTTCTACCGCGAACCTTAGGAATTTTTGATGAGTGGAATGGATAGGCACATGTAAATATGCGTCCTTGATGTCTATAGACGCCATAATTCTCCGCCTCGTAAGGTGGCGACCACGGATCGAATAGTTTCCATTCGGAAATGGCGAATGTTCAGAAACTGATTTAGAGATCTTAGATCCAGGATGGGTCTGACGTCTCCATTTGGCTTTGGAATCACAAAGAGGTTTGAATAAAAACCTGAACCTTTTAGGGGTACTTCTGTGATCACCCCTTGAGACAGCAAGTGATCCAATCCTTTGAAGAAGAATCCTCTTTTTAGTGGATCTTTGGAGAGCCTTGAACTTCGGAACTGAGAAGATGGGATCTCTCGAAATTCCAGTTTGTACCCTAGGGATACTGTGGATACTACCCACTTGTCCTGGAATTCTCTCTGCCATGCCGCTGAAAACTGACGAAGCCGTCCCCTTATGATTATGCACTGACCTTCAGTGTGAAACATGTAAGCTGTTACCCCGGCTATGCTGTGATGATTTTTGGTGTGATCTTCCATTTTTTACAATAAAGGCGACCGTCAAAGGTTTTTTGGAGTGCGGCTGTGCATATTTTTTTCTCTAGAAGCCGTCCCCCCACTCGGCCGAGAGGGGACGCTTCTTCACAAAGAGGCTTTGGGGTTTTGCTTGTTAGCTTTTGAACCCCACGGCTTCTTGTTCTTCTGAGCCTGGCCTTCTTTAGCCTTTGTGGCTGGCTGAAAATGCCGTTGCCACTGGCTGGAGGCAGATCTACCAGGACCCAGGGAGAGAGAACGTTTAAAACAAGGACGCTTGTTTTTCTTCTTCTCTGGCAACAGAATAGTTTTACCGCTTGATATCTTTTGGATATACTTCTCCAAATCATCTCCAAAGAGGCGTTCGCCATGGAATGGGAAACTGGCCAAAAGTTTTTTTCATGGAGCTTCCGCTGACCAATGCTTTAGCCAAAGAATTCTGCGCATATCCACCAGCTGGAGCGTAAAGCGGGATGCCTGTTGAATAGAATCTCTAATGGCATCCACTGTGAAACATAAGGCCCTGGGCATATTCTCCCAAAATTAATCTGCTCCGGAGGCAGATCTTTCAGCCCCTGTTTCACCTGATCCTTTAAAACCTGACACATATCAACTGCCGCCACAGCAGGTTGGGTTACTGCGCCCGCCAGGAGAAAGGAAGACCTTAGTAAAGATTCCAACTTCTTCTCAGAAGGAACTTTAAACACCGGAGCATTGTCCACCGGACAAGTTAACCTTTTATTTACACAAGAGATAGCTGCATCCACAGAAGGCAGACTCCACTTCTTGGTAAACTTCTCCTCCATAGGATAAAGAACTTCAAACTTCCTAGAGGAGAAAAACTCTTATCTGGTTGTTTCCAGTCTGTGTAAATCAGATTCTCCAATAAAGAATGAATCGGAAAGGCACAAGCAGCCTGTGGGGATTTTAATGAACCCATGGAGGAGACAGGTGATTCAGTTAACTCCGTAGAGGGTAACTTGAATGTAGAGCGTACTGCTTCAGCATAACATTGCACCTGCAATTTCAGAACCTGGGAAGCAGAAAAAGGTTCTTCCGATATCCCTGATCCCTCCGAATCCTCATCCCCTGATGGGGCTACACCATCCACATCCTCCTCATCCTCAGATTTTTCTGAAAGGAGATCTAAAACAACAGAAGGAGATCTTCTTCGCTTTTTGTCCTTTTGTTAGGACTTAGCGATTAACGCAGCGATTCTCCCTTCTAAGTTGTCCAGGGCTGTCGCCAAAGTGTCCTCAGTGACATATGCAGGCACAGGCACCACAGGAGAGGGTGGTACTCCTGATAGAGGCAATGGCTCATCCTGTATAAGTGCGTCAGCTTTTACAGGAGAGGAAGGTACCAAGCAGGCACGTCTAGAGCCTCCTGTCTCAGGCGGCGGTGCTTTCTTGTCTTTCTTAGTCCCTGAATTTCTTCTCTGGGAAGACATATTACTAAGCAAAGCCGAGGTACCAACTGTGCATATACTACTGTGCTAGTTCAGCAATTAACATAAAGTAAGCAACTAATAACACACAGTTTCATACTAGAGTAGGTGTCTATCTTGGGAGTGCTCAGCCAACCACATGGAGATCTCACGTGCCCATAGGCTCCTTTATTACTTCCTGGTTCCAGCATGCTTCTAGCATGCTTGTGGGAATAGCCGTGCACGCTCATGGGCTCGCCCCCCCTCACATAGCTGTAGGCATAAAGCGTGCCCCGTGCGCGCGCGCGACCTAGGGGCTAATGGCGGTGGTCAGCACGAGGAAGATCCCTCCAACACCTCTCTGAGAGAAGGGAATCCCCCTGACACTTGCCTGAGAGGAGGGAAGAGGAAGCTGTCCAGAGTAGAGCTTAGCAGCGGAAGGAGTGTGCTGTCTGCAGAAAACTGACACTGTTCTGGAGCTAGGTGAGTGAAACTCAGCTCTTTACTCCCTCCAGTGGTGGCCAGAGAAAAATACATCTACTCAAAATTCAGGAAAGGTCCCTAAGTTTCATACTTGGGACTCTTTTCCCGCCACAGGTTTTCAGAACCAATCTTCCCCCATCACGACGGGTTATGTGTGCCAACCTTCAGGGATATGGGTTCCTACTTAAAGCAGGCCTCTTCCCTGGGCCTTGTAAAAGTCTCTGCCAGGACTTTTAGCGTAAGAGCGAAAGTGCTGGACCCTAGAGCCCAGTCCCCCGAAGAGAGACATTACAGGCGACACCTCATCCATGAGGCCCGGATACCATCCAGTTTTGGCATAAAAAATGTAGGCGTCTTGGATGCTTCCGAAAGTGTAGCTCTCGACCACCAGAGGGTTTCTTTGGCAGAGCTTCCTTCAGCACATCCTAATCGCGTCCAACACCTTAGACACTGGTGAAAAAACTGAGGTACTTCCCTGATGGGAGGGGTTATATGGAGGGGAACTGTCTTCAATTGGTTGTGCAAGTGTCCAATCACCGCTGGTGACCCTTAACCCATTATGTAATGACTGGCTCTGTGTCTTGTGGTGTACGATAAAGAAAAGAGCCCTCTAGACTCCATCAAAAATGTCTTTCAATACTACCAAACATGTAGGTACAATGAAAATGTTCCCATTCTGAAGCCTCGTTGCAAGCCCAGAGAAATAGTGTCAATCTTCTCAGTGCCAATATCCTTGTAGATAATATACAGGTCCTTCTCAAAAAATTAGCATATTGTGATAAAGTTCATTATTTTCTGTAATGTACTGATAAACATTAGACTTTCATATATTTTAGATTCATTACACACAACTGAAGTAGTTCAAGCCTTTTCTTGTTTTAATATTGATGATTTTGGCATACAGCTCATGAAAACCCAAAAATCCTATCTCAAAAAATTAGCATATTTCATCCGACCAATAAAAGAAAAGTGTTTTTAATACAAAAAAAGTCAACCTTCAAATAATTATGTTCAGTTATGCACTCAATACTTGGTCGGGAATCCTTTTGCAGAAATGACTGCTTCAATGCGGCGTGGCATGGAGGCAACCAGCCTGTGGCACTGCTGAGGTGTTATGGAGGCCCAGGATGCTTCGATAGCGGCCTTAAGCTCATCCAGAGTGTTGGGTCTTGCGTCTCTCAACTTTCTCTTCCCAATATCCCACAGATTCTCTATGGGGTTCAGGTCAGGAGAGTTGGCAGGCCAATTGAGCACAGTAATACCATGGTCAGTAAACCATTTACCAGTGGTTTTGGCACTGTGAGCAGGTGCCAGGTCGTGCTGAAAAATGAAATCTTCATCTCCATAAAGCTTTTCAGCAGATGGAAGCATGAAGTGCTCCAAAATCTCCTGATAGCTAGCTGCATTGACCCTGCCCTTGATAAAACACAGTGGACCAACACCAGCAGCTGACATGGCACCCCAGACCATCACTGACTGTGGGTACTTGACACTGGACTTCAGGCATTTTGGCATTTCCCTCTCCCCAGTCTTCCTCCAGACTCTGGCACCTTGATTTCCGAATGTACTTTGGACCACTGAGCAACAGTCCAGTGCTGCTTCTCTGTAGCCCAGGTCAGGCGCTTCTGCCGCTGTTTCTGGTTCAAAAGTGGCTTGACCTGGGGAATGCGGCACCTGTAGCCCATTTCCTGCACACGCCTGTTCACGGTGGCTCTGGATGTTTCTACTCCAGACTCAGTCCACTGCTTCCGCAGGTCCTCCAAGGTCTGGAATCGGTCCTTCTCCACAATCTTCTTCAGGGTCCGGTCACCTCTTCTCGTTGTGCAGCGTTTTCTGCCACACTTTTTCCTTCCCACAGACTTCCCACTGAGGTGCCTTGATACAGCACTCTGGGAACAGCCTATTCGTTCAGAAATTTCTTTCTGTGTCTTACCCTCTTGCTTGAGGGTGTCAATGATGGCCTTCTGGACAGCAGTCAGTTCGGCAGTCTTACCCATGATTGCGGTTTTGAGTAATGAACCAGGCTGGGAGTTTTTAAAAGCCTCAGGAATCTTTTGCAGGTGTTTAGAGTTAATTAGTTGATTCAGATGATTAGGTTAATAGCTCGTTTAGAGAACCTTTTCATGATATGCTAATTTTTTGAGATAGGATTTTTGGGTTTTCATGAGCTGTATGCCAAAATCATCAATATTAAAACAAGAAAAGGCTTGAACTACTTCAGTTGTGTGTAATGAATCTAAAATATATGAAAGGCTAATGTTTATCAGTACATTACAGAAAATAATGAACTTTATCACAATATGCAAATTTTTTGAGAAGGACCTGTATACAGTCCTGCAGCTAAATGCCCCACCGTCCCCGTCACCCCCATGAATGCAAAACAGAGCAATAACAGTGATTAATTAGAGCTGCACGATTCTGGATAAAATGAGAATCACAATTCTTTGGGAATAAAGATCACTATTCTCTCAGGATTCTGAAGAACTTTTTTACTTGAAAGATTTACAACCCCTGAACATAAGGTTATCAAACAACATGGCAATAAAATAAGCCATAATACTCTTTGCTTCAATCAAACAAGATGGCAAAAAATAAGACATAATACTATTTGCTTCAATCAAATTAAAAGAAATGTAATGAAAATAATGTAATGTGTAAAGAAATAAAAAAAATTACCATTAAGGTATATTAGGGTATTTTTTTTAGCACTTGCGGATACCAATTACCAATACCTACCACAACTTTTTTGTTTACACTTCAGCTGTCAGCAATGGTACAAAGCATTGAAGAGTTATTTTACAAAATAAATAAATGTATTTTTTCAATTTTGTGATTTTTTTTATGTGAAACGTGTAAATATATGTTAACCACTAGCTGACCAGCTTACGCAGATATACTACGTTCTCCTGCGCAAACCGACATTCCTGTACGTCAGTCTGTGCAAGAAAAAATAGCGGACACGATGTCCACCGGCGATCCGCAATCGCAGTGAGGAGAGGCAGAACGGGGAACTGCCTATGCAAACAAGGCGAGTCCCCGTTCTGCCTAGTGACAAGACAGAGATCTACTGTTCCCAGTGATCGGGAACAGTGATCTCCTTCATGTCCCTGGCAGCCCAACCTCCTTCCAGTTATAACACACCCAGGGAACACACTTAACCCCTTGATCGCCCCCTAGTGTTAACCCCTTCCTTGCCAGTGTCATTTTTACATTGATCAGTCAAATTTTTTAGCACTATTCAATGTAAAATTGTCACTGGTCCCCAAAGTGTGTAATTTGGGGTCAGATTTGTCCGTCACAATGTAGTAGTCACGCTAAAAATTGCGGATAGCCGCCATTACCAGTAAAAACAATAAAAATAAATAAAAGTCCCTAAATCTATCCCCATAGTTTGTAGACGCAATAACTTTTGCGCAAACCAATATACGACTATTTTTTTACCAAAAAAATGTAGAAGAATATATATCGGCCTAAACTGATAAATAAATTAGGTTTTTTTTTGGATATGTATTATAGCAGAAAGTAAATTGTTGGTCTTTTTTTTGTTTATAGCTCAAAAAATAAAAACCAAAGAGGTGATCAAATACCACCAAAAATAAAGCTCTATTTGTGGGTAAAAAAGGACGTCAATTTTGTTTGGGTACAGCGTCATTAAGGGGGCAAATCCTTAAGGGGCTGAAGTGGTAAAAGGTGTAAAAATATTAATGAACAAAGCAAACATTTTTTTTTTTTATTTATTATTAATAGTTTATAAAATAGAAGTTAATAAGGCTGAATAGAGTAAATTAAGGGTTAATAAGGGGTTAAACAGAGGAACAATAAAAAAACACCCCCAAAATTTTTATTTTTTTTACTTGACAAGGTTGCTTTAAACTGACTTCATTTGCAGACCAAAGTTCATCCCTTTGATCTGTAAATGAATGAACAGAAAGATACAATGTTTCTTTTTATCTGTCTCTTTCAGCCAATGTTGTTGATAAACATTGCCAGCTGTTTTTTGTTTTTTTTACATCTGTGAGCAGGGGAACTGCTCTGTACTTTTTACATGAATCATGGAAATGTTGGATTAAGATCATGTGGAGGGTCAAATTGGGATCGCAATCTTTTAACGATTAATCGTGCATCTCTACTATTAATGTAAACAATACAGATAGCAGGATTAATAATTACTCAATGTTCTGAACTTCATGTCAGAAAGACTCAGTAAATCAGACATTTGGTATGATATATGTTGTAGAACAGGTGGACAGGAAAGCTCAGCTTTTATAACTAAATTGCAATACCTTCTCTAATTAACTCAGTCAGTTCAGCCTGGTGGTCTACACTGCCTTCTTTGGTTTCCTGTTCTGCAATGGTTTCCTCTTCATCATCACCTAAAATTAGATTATTCAGAAATCAGAGAATAAACTTTGGTGAACAAATAGTAACAATAGAAGATACAAAGCTACAGATTAACACATTTCTGGTGCATGCAGGTTGCATTTGTGAGCTTGAATGTTTATTGGATCTGTCACCATCGCGGGTGATTCTGTCCTCTTAGCTTCATCAAGCTGCTTTTGCATTGTTATTGCCTGGCAAGGGGAGAAGAGCAACTCTGACACAAACAAGAGCCTGTGCACACAGGCCTTAAGGTTACCTACAGACGACCCTAATACCATAATAATTTAAAAAGGTTAATGTGACAGATAGGGGATGATGGTCATGTAAAATGTATTTGGGAAGGAATATGCACTTCTGATTGTAGAAAATGCTTGTTATTTCAAACAGAGCTTTTTAAAAAAGAAGTATGGGGAAAAAATATTCCCATAATCATACTTACCTAGGTGAATGCAGCATCGGACCGATGCTGCATCTGTCCCCCGCCGCCTCTACACTGAGAACCGAGCCATCGAACACTGCTGATGGCTCGGTTCTCTCAGCTCCCCGAGCGGAGAGCTGCTGCCTGTCAGTCAGCAGCTCTCCTGCTCATTGGAGCGCTGAGCTGTGGAGGGGTGGGCAGCGGCAGAGGCGGAGACAGCCATCAGCTCAGGCACCTGGCGGATCCAGACTCCCAGAGTCGGGATGACGCAGTGCCTGGACTGATCTGTGTGACATCAGCAGACAGCGGACTTCAGACCGATCTCTGCTGAAAACCGGTTACAAGAGTGCAAAACTAATTGCACTCCTGTGACTCTTAGGAGAAGCCCAACCAAACAAGTTCAGGCTGGACTTCGCCTTTAAACCTGCTGCCTCTGCAATGGGCACACATTCTTCTTTTTACCAGCCCTCAAAAATTCCACTCGCCTGCTCGCATTTTGCGAGTGGATTCTGAGGGCTGGCGAGGAATGGCTGCCTGGAAGCGGGGGAGGGCTTGGGGGAGCACCGCCGACAGCTTGGGTGGAATGGGAGTCCTTCTCCCAGTGATCGCAGAGGGAAAGAGAGAGATAGAGAGAGAGAGACGCCCAGGTGATCAGAGCGCGGTGCAGGGAACACAGCGATAACAGCTTTCATTTCAAATGCTGCGATCCCCGCCGCTCGCTGTCAGATACAGCCCCGCCTCCTGGTCCTGGGACTTTGATCGACAGATCACCCATCCAATCCCGGTGACGGGTGTTCTGTCAATCTAAATTTCCCGGCCAGGGGGCAAGGCTGTATATGACGTTGAGCGGCGGGGAACGTGGCAACTGAAATGAAAGCTGTTATCGTTGTGTTCCCTGCGCTGCGCTCTGATCACCTGGGTGGCTCTCCTGTTCCTCTCCACCCCTGCACAGGTAGGCTGCATAGTGGACACAGGCTGAATTGTGGGCAAAAGGCTGCATGGTGGGCACATGGCTGCATTGGTGGGCACAAGGCTGCATTGGTGGGCACAAGGCTGCATTGGTGGGCACACGGCTGCATGGTGGGCACAAGGCTGCATTGGTGGACACTAGGCTGTATTGGTGGACACTAGGCTGTATTGGTGGACACAAGGCTGCATTGGTGGACACAAGGCTGCATTGGTGGGCACAGGCAGCCTGCATTGGTGGGCACAGATAAAGTTGTTGTTGTTAATATTTATTTTTATAACTTAATTCTGCATAAAACATTTAAGTGTAATTTCATGAGATTTATGAGGGCGTGTTTAGGGGCGGAATTAGGGGTGGGGTGGTCTGGGTGGGGCAACTGGTGGCGAGTAACCCTTCAGGCCTGGCTAGTAGCTCAGGACTTGAAATTTTGAGCCCTAATTTTACTATTATATATCAACTACTGTATGGCCACTCTAGAATGTCAGAACATATTGAGGTCAAAATGGGTAGGGTTCCCTACTAAGAATATATAAAGATAGGTTTAGATGTGCAACCAAATACTGTGCAGACAATAGTTCAAACATATGTATCTTTCAACAAGTATAGTTGGAAACAATTATTATAGAAACATAAAATCAATAGGAGGGCATAAAAGCGTCCATATGAGATGATATCCATACAGAGAACTCGTGATGTAATCAAGTCCTTCAAACAAAGGAGACAGGTGTGTTCTCTTCACCACATACTTCCACAAGTCAGGAAGGAAATAATATACAAAAGGGCCGCTTACTAGATCAGTAGGATCTCTATTACGAAGATCTTTCAGGCTCACACAGGAGGGATCCCTTAGGCAGGGGTCGTTGGTTTACACGTCCATCCAGATCCTCTCCTCCGCTAGCAGTTCAGAGACTGCAGTGATTTCCATGGGATCCTTGCAAGGTTATAATCGCTCATGGGGCGTAATATAAAGGCATGTCAAAAGAGGAAGAAAAAGCGCTTCATAGTGCAGTTGGTTTCTTGAAAAATCTCTTTATTCCATATTCTGGGCATCTGACATCTTAAAAGCATTTAGCAGAAAAAAAATTCAAACGAATCTCACAGTCGCGGCTCAAGCCAGCCAGCTGAGGTGTGGGGACGTCACGTCCTGTAGCTCCACCCGACGCTGCGTTTCTCCGTACTAGGCATCAACAGGGAAAGGAGGCCTACTGCACTATGAAGAGCTTTTTCTTCCTCTTTTGACATGCCTTTATATTACGCCCCATGAGCGATTATAGCCTTGCAAGGATCCCACGGAAATCACAGCAGTCTCTGAACTGCTAGAGGAGAAGAGGATCTGGATGAACGTGTAAACCAACGACCCCTGCCTAAGTGATCCCTCCTGTGTGAGCCTGAAAGATCTTCGTAATAGAGATCCTACTGATCTGGTAAGCGGCCCTTTTTTATATTATTTCCTGCCTGACTTGTGGAAGTATGTGGTGAGGAGAACACACCTGTCTCCTTTGTTTGAAGGACTTGATTACATCACGAGTTCTCTGTATGGATATTATCGGATATGGATGCTTTTATGCCCTCCTATTGATTTGATGTTTCTATAATAATTGTTTCCAACTATACTTGTTGGAAGATACATATGTTTGCACTATTGTCTGCACAGTATTTGGTTGCGCATCTAAACCTAACTTTATACATTTTTACAAGCCTAATATTCAGGTTTTTTCCTTAGTTGCAGCACCGTCACTTATATTTTTCATTGTTTGTATTCAATTTTTTCACTGTGCATTTGCCCATTGCTTGGGGTTGCGCGGATTGTCCGCGATACACATCCCTAAGAATGCAACAGGATACAAAAAGTTTCAGATGCTGACTCTAAAGCCTCATACACACGGTCGGACTTCAAACAAACTTTTCCGTGGATTTTTGTTTGAAGAGCGTTGGCCGTTAACTTGGTATGCATACACATGACAGGACTTTTTCAGCAAACTTTCCCAAAATCACGTGGTTTTTCTGCTCTTTTCTGCTCTTTACTGCCACCCTTTGGTCAACTTCTGCTATTGTTGGTTGATTTTAACATTGGTTCTGAGCATGCGTATTTGTACTTCAGATCCACCCTTTGGTCAACTTCTGCTATTGTTGGTTGATTTTAACATTGGTTCTGAGCATGCGTATTTGTACTTCAGATTAAAGTCCGATGGATTTCTGTACACACAGCAGGACTTTGCACTGTAGGACTTTTGTTGCCGAAAAGTTTGTCCGTTTGCAGAGCGAACTTTTGTCCGATGAAAACCGAAAAAGTTTGTCCGATGGAGCGTACACACGATCGGATTTTTTTTGAAAACCTGGAAATTTAGAAGTTTGTTGTCAAAAAGTCAGACCGTGTGTATGGGGCTTAAGAAACAGTATACAGATGTAAAACCAAGCTAGCAAAAGTACAAAAATTAACACAGAAAAACAGTGCTACATTTACTAACACATACTTGTATTATAATTTTTAGTTATGCTTATATTTTTTACATTACAATCACTTTTGTTCTTTTAGGTATTATACCAGAACTTTTTTACGGGGAAGAACATTTTTAAAACTAGCAAACCTTCGCCATCACTCCAAGAGGAACTTGCTTTTCTCTTTCTCCAACTTGGTGATGCCTGACAGGAGACAGAAACACTTAGTTATTTAATGTCATGATAAACCTGTTTGTTTATATCTAAAACAATGCTTTATTATTGCAATATATACACCTGCACCTGCTTGATGTAATGTGTGGTCTTGCTCATTACATACACCAACTCCTGCTTCCTGCTTTGCATTAGTACACAGTGTTTGTACATTACCAGCCTTTCAAAACAATGCACTCCTTATATGGCTGATATCTTATATTGTAAGAGATGTTAAGAGAGACACATTATCATTTCCTTGAGTCTATTAAAAATTCCTTAACCACATCAATACTGGGTACGTTCACCCCCTTCCTTCCCAGACCAATTTTCAGCTTTCAACTCTCTCGCACTTTCAATTTTTTTTCAGTGGTATTTATTCACGAGTCCGTTTTAAATTGTTTGCTAGATAAGTGGAAAAAAAGTGGAAATTTGGAAAAAAATATATATTTTCTTCTTTCTATTTTAAAAGAAATCCAATAAAAACAAATTTTGTCATAAATGTAAACCAAAATGTATTCTGCTACATGTCTTTGGTAAAAAAAAATCCTGTTAAATGTATAATAATTGGTTTATGTGATCACGGACAGATGTACGCAGATAATCATGTACAGATGTGCGCAGGTGATCACGGACATATGTGTGCAGATGATCATTGGGACATGTTATTTTACTGTTACATATGTGGGGGACAGGTGTTTTTACTGTGTGGGGACGTGTGTGGGGACAGTGTTTTGGGGACACTATTTTGGGGACATTGTGTGGGGTCATGTGTGGGGACACTAGGCTGGTGATCAGTGTGTAAAAAGCTGTAAAAAACAGTTCATACTCACTGAGCACCAGCCGGCTGCAGAGATCCGCTCTCCTCTCCTCACTGACTACTTCCGTGTGAGGAGAGGAGAGCCGATCGCCTAGCTCTCTATTTACATCACATGACTGCTGTGATTGGCCACAGCCATCATGTGATCAGGAGGGCCAATCACAGAGCCCTCCTGCCGATCGGAGATGCGCCGTGTCCGGGTGACACGAGCGCATCGGGATCACGCCGTGGCGTGGCCATCCGCGCGCCATCCCCCTGCTTCTAAGGGACGTTCCTGAACGTCCACTTAGAAGGAGGAAGCGCCCACCCGGCTGTATATATGCAGTGGCCGGGTGGGATGTGGTTAAAGTGGATGTAAACCTGATTCATGAAATTTGAGCTGAGCACATGTATCTGCAGTGTTTTGTTATCTCTCTTCAAAGCCCTGAGTCCTGTGGCTTTCTTCTGCCCTGTTCTTCTGTTATCAGCCTGAGAACTCCTGACAAGCTCTCCGAGACAGAAGCCTAAAGTTTGTGTTGGGGAAGGAGCTATAAATAGATTAGCACACAGTTGGACTAGTCAGAGGCAAGCTCTGCATGTGTGGGGAGGGGATGTGTGCCTTTCCTCCAATCAGCTGTCTCACAGTGTATATGGTAAGTTTCCTAGCTGTGTTGGGAACCCAGCCTGCTCCCCCCCCCCCCTGCACAGCCTTTCACTGGAAGATCAGTGTACTGTTGCTTCTCCTTCCCCCAGATCTTATGCAAAACAGAGGGAATGCAATCACTTATAAAGAGGAGAAAAAAGGTATTCATAATGTTTTTGTGTTTTGTTTTTATATCTATACACAAGTGTTTTGTCTTTCATTTCTATTTTAAACAGAATAGGTTGTTTTACAAGGTGATCATTTACAACCACTAAATAAAGTATACAGAGCTGCATTCATTTGTTTATTTTATATATGCCTAGAGTTTAGCTTTAAGTGGCTACTCTACAGATCTCCATATTGAAAACAATACAAGTTTAACCAGTTGTCTACCGCCCACCGTCAAATGACGGTGGGCGGAAGACTCTCTTGTTCTGACCGGACGTCATATGACGTTACGGTTTTAAAAGCAGCTAGAGGGCTCGCACGCACGCCTGCCACGTCGCTGGGGACCCAATGCGCATGCCCCGGCGGCCGCGATGGCCGCCAGGCACCTGCGATTGCCCAGTAACCGAGCAGGACCGTGGATCTGTGTGTGTAAACACACAGATCCACATCCTGTCAGGGAGAGGAGACCGATGGTGTGTCCCTTGTACATAGGGACAACCATCAGTCACCTCCCCCAGTCAGTCCCCTCCCCCCACAGTTAGAACACATCTAGGAAACACATTTAACCCCTTCCTCGCCCCCTAGTGTTAACCTCTTCCCTGCCAGTCACATTTATACAGTAATCAATGCATTTTTAAAACAGGGATCGCTGTATAAATGTGAATGGTCCCAAAAATGTGTCAAAAGTGTCCGATGTGTCCGCCGCAATATCGCAGTCATGATAAAAATCGCAGATCGTCGCCATTACTAGTAAAAAGAAAAAAAAATGCTATAAATCTATCCCTTATTTTGTATCTGCCATAACTTTTGCGCAAACCAATCAATATACGCTTATTGGGGTTTTTTTTTGCCAAAAATATGTAGAAGAATACGTATTGGCCTAAACTGAGGAAAATTTAAAAAACAAATTAAAAAAATGGATATTTATTATAGCAAAAAGTAAAAAATAGTGTTTTTTTTTCAAACTTGATGCTCTTCTTTTGTTTATAGCGCAAAAAATAAAAACCGTAGAGGTGATCAAATACCACCAAAAGAAAGCTCTATTTGTGGGGAAAAAGGACGCAAATTTCGTTTGGGAGCCATGTCGCACGACCGCGCAATTGTCATTCAAATTGTGACAGCGCTGAAAGCTGAAAAATGGCTTGGGCAGGAAGGGGGTTTTCGTGCCCGGTAGGCAGGTGGTTAAAGTAGAAATTGCAATAATATATCCACAAAATATGCGTTCACTGAAAATAAACCATACTATACATATTTTTTATTTTTTTTGCCTTTTAAGATGTTAACATGGTTGCTAACAGTGTTCCAAGTTATCCACAGTATACAGCTAAATTTCATCTTTTAACTGCTACTGCAGGTTGTTTCTAAGGGATATAGCACACATAGGTACATAACTAAAGATAAAGACAGCATGTTTTACATACTTACTTTAATATCTCCATGCTTATGCTTCACACATGCCTCCTCAATTGCCTTAAGTGGGCCTGCAAATTGACATTTTTGAACATATTATACACGCGCTAAATATGTAATGGTTGTAATACATTTTATTGAGATTTAGATTAAACCAAAGAAAGTTTGTTTTGAATGCACAGAACTTTAGCTATTACCTCCTACAGGATGGTCCATTAGAGAGATAGATCTGCACCTATATGAAACACAAGATTAGACAGTTTAAAGGCTCCCATGAGCCATTACCTTCAGCAATTGGCAATATGAGTGACAAACCTAAATATCATAAGCAGGAACAAAAGGAAGGGAGCTCACCATCCTGGGGGATTCATGGAAAAGGAGTTTTCAAGCAATAACTCAAGTTTTCCTACATCATCCTCCAGGATGGTTCAGTAGAGAGATGCTGCTTAGGGTAGGACCACAGCTTCAAACACCTTCCTCCTGATCAATGCTTTGGATGCCTTTCTTTCTCTCTTAGGTCCGTGAAAGAGATTTGTTATGCAGTAGTGTCTGAAGTTCCCAATGAGGTAACATATGCCCTTTAGGAGGTCCAAGTCTGAGAAAAGAATTGGTTTATTAGAAAATCATTGGTTAGATCTTGTCCAGGGATACTAAGAGTGCTGCTATGTGTACCTTGAGAATACTGGAAGTGAGACCCTTGTCCACCCATCCTTACAGAAAATAAAGTACTGTACCAACTTCTCTGTGGTTCGAGGTGTTACTGTTGGCCCAAGACCCTTATTTCTTCCAGATCCTGTAGTATGTGGCCCTAGTAACTAGCTTCCTGCTTTGGAACAAAGTAATAATGATTTTTTATAGATAGAACTTCCTTTTTAGGAATCCCCAATTCAGGCTGCTTGTTGCAACTCCTGCAGATGTGTGTGCAGGAGATGGTGTTGTGACAAAAAAAAAAAATCCTGTTCAGTAGGGGTATCAGTATACCTCCCAACTTTTTGAGATGGAAATGCAGGACACCTGTTAGCAAAAGTATGTCGGCATAGGACATGCCACACCCCTTAAAGAAGAATTAAACAACAACAAAAAAAAAAAGTTAAACCCACAAGTACTTTTTCACCACTACTATGCCTTTATACTGGCTGTAGAAATTCACAAATGCAACCATGTAGAAATTGGATGAAAGGTATAGCGGTGAGAAAAACACTTTTCTTTTTCGTACATCACGGGACACAGAGCGACTTAGTCATTACTAATGGGTTATATAGTTTACCTTCAGGTGCTGGCACTGGCAACTTCAAAACCGGAAGTACCCTCCCCTATATAAGCCCCTCCCATCCGGGAGCACCTCAGTTTTTTGCCAGTGTCTTATGCCCCGTACACACGATCGTTTTTAATGTCATTTTTTAAACCAACGTTTTTCTCCTCGTTTTTTTTCATCTTTCCTCTCAAGCCTGCCTTGCGTACACACCATCATTAAAAAAAACGATCAAGCAAAGCGCAGTGACGTTCAACACGTACGACAGCACTATAAAGGGGAAGTTCCGCTCGAATGGCGCCACCCTTCATGTTAGTAAAGTTTGTTGAGCGACGATTCGCTCTTTTCAGTCTCGTGCTTTTCAGTCCGTGACTGCGTGACGAATGTGCTATCTCCATTACGAACGCTAGTTTTACCAGAACGAGCGCTCCTGTCTCATACTTGATTCTGAGCATGCGCGGTTTTTTTCACGTCGTTAAAGCATACACACTATCGTTTTTCACGTCGTTAAAAAAAACGACATGAAAAACGACGTGAAAAAAGAGAGCATGTTCGAAATTTTTAATGGCCGTTTTTCACGTCGTTAAAAATGCTCTGGAGCCTACACACTATCATTTTTAATGGCCATTTTTTAAAATGGCATTTTTAACGGCATGAAAAACGATCGTGTGTACGGGGCATAAGGTGTTGGCCAAAGAGTAACATGTGTTTTCCTGGGCTTGCGTACAGGTTCTTTTACGGGCCTTAGTAAGCTGTTCCGGATCCCACCAAAAAAGCTTTATAGCTAAACGGTCGGTACCCGGGCCTTGCAACAGAAGAGCAAGGTTTTGCCTGTAATGCCTCTCTTAGGAGGGCTGGACCTTGGGATCCAGAGCTCTGGTCATACCCACGACCAAGATGTTTTCTTTGCAGGGTGCTATACAGGTCCAGGGGAGTGGAATCCTTGGGAACCCGGTCCCTGAAGGTTTAATTACAATGCCTGCCGTGATAGGTGAAGTTTGGGCTTCTGTGGACCAAACAGAGTCCTGCGGCGGGGAACAGGTAAGTGGGGGCCCCCAGGAACTTGGTTCTATTGGGGGACCCCCAAGCCTAATTTGTCTTTCTGTCTGTTACCTAACGGTATTCCCGCTAATATCTGTGTATGCCTGTAACTACTGAAAAATGTAAAATTTTAATAGTAGTCAAGAAAAAAAAAAAAAAAAAAGAGGACCGCGGTACCTGTGTTAAACCACTAGAGGCCGCTGTGGTCCATTTTTTCTTGTCATGTGGATCTTTGGTTTTCTCAAGTCAAAAGATCCAGGCAGTTGGTAAGTTCTCTGTGGGAATCCACTTCCTCTGCCCTGTTGCTGCACTCATCCACCGCACAGGCCCTCCGGCAAAAAGGGCCCTGGCTCCTAGTCCCTGCTTGGTTTCGAAAAGGGCGCCAATGGCGCACGGGCGCGCGCGCGGGCGCGTGCACGCGCCTCCTATGAAAAAAAAGGGGCGGGGCGGGTGGATGACGCTCGATGCGCGCCGCGGCGCTTCTGCGCATGTGCAGGCGTCCCAGCATGTGTAAAAGACACAGTACAAGTGTCAGCTGGATGCAAGCAGAGCTAGCAACAAAACGGTGGCACACAGAGGCGGTTGATGCAGGCATCCCCATAGAAAGACACTTTAGTGGACACCAGCTGCTATATAGCAGCAACTGTGTTAGACTATTACCAGCAAAATTGGTGTATGACGACGGGAATACCTCAGCTTTGTGCTTATAGGATATGTCGTCCAGACGCTCTGGAAATAAATCTTCCAAGAAGCGAAAGGGGTCTCCGTCGGGCTCTGAGGATTTTGGGCATGCTGTACTGCGCCAATCTCCCCTGAAATTTCAGAGGTCAGTAGCCGTAGGAACCCCGCAGGAGTACCTGGTACTGCGGCTGTCCCCAGTCCACCTGCTCCTGTATATATAACAGAGGAGGTTTTATCCTCAACTCTGGGAGGATTGGAAGAGAGATTAACAGCATTGATCGCTGCTTCCCTGTCACAGGAAAAGCGCGTCCGATCTCCGTCTCCTCCTGCAGAGTGCCTGTTAGTGGAGGAACAGTCCCAGAGATCGACCTACCTGAAGGGGATCAGGTGAGGTTGATAAAGTTATAGAGGAATCAACAGTGGAAGAACCTTTCTCAGCATCTCAGGCTGAAAGATTATGGGTTCAGTCTCTGACTAACATGGTCCGAGCAGCATTTTAAATGCCTCTGGCGGAACCATCAACCACTACTGTCTCCTCGCTGGGGTCGCTGAAAGCTCCCCAGACTGTCTGTTCCTTCCCAATCCACCCTTGATTGGAAGGGCTTATTTACCAGGATTGGGAGCATCCTGTAAAATATTTACTCCCCCCAAGAGATTTCCAGTGATCTATCCCATGGAGGATAAGTTCATAAAAAAAAAAAAAAATGGAGGGTCCCTACAGTGGACACAGCCATCTCTTGTGTAAATAAATCACTGACATGTCCAGTAGATAATGTTCCAATGTTCAAAGACCCAATAGATAAAAAATTGGAGTCTTTACTAAAATCTGCTTTCTCTACAGCAAGCATGGTGACACAACCTGCAGTAGCAGCGATTAGAGTCTGCCAAGCAATGAAAGATCAGTTGAAACAAGTCTTAAGGGACTTACCAGATCAGCAGGCTCTTGCCCTAGCTGACCTACCTAGAGCCTTGTGTTGCGGTGGACGCCATAAAGGATACAATCCAACAGGCATCCCGCTTTACGCTGTCTGTAGACATATGCGTAGGCTTCTATGGCTCAAAAACTGGTCTGCTGAAGCTCCCTGTAAGAAATTGCTGATTAGCTTCCCATTTCATGGAGAACGCTTATCTGGAGATGATCTGGACAAATATATCCAGAAAACTTCTGCCGGTAAAAGTACACTCTTGCCGGTTAAGAACAAGGGTAGAAGTCCTTCTTTTAAGAGGCCTACTTCTCCAGTCCCTGGCACATCGGCTGTGAAACAGTTCCGACGGCCTCCGCGGTCAAATCCAGGGGGCAGAAATCAGGGACAATCACAGGGTAACAAGAAACCCTGGGTCAAGAGAGGTACAAAACCTCCCCCCAAGTCATGAAGGGTTGCCCCCACTCAATCGGGTGAGGGGAAGACTTCAGTTGTTCACAGAGACCTGGCGGGACACCATCAGAGACAGATGGGTGATCTCCGCAGTAAGTCTGGGATACAGGCTGGAGTTAAAAGACATTCCTCCTGCCCATTTTATAAGGTCAAACGTGCTAAGCGATCCCCAGAAGAGTGGATCCCTCCTTCTGGCACTAGAGCAACTATTGCTCCAAGGGTAATCATGAAGGTTCCCTTGGAAGAAAGCGGGTTCGGGTTTTACTCGAACCTTGTCACAGTCCCCAAACCAAATGGGGACATGAGGCCCATATTAAATATAAAAGGGCTAAACAAGTTCCTACATATCAGGACTTTTTCGGATGGAGTCGATCCGATCGGTGGCCACCGCCCTACAAGGGCAGGAATGGTTAGCCTCGATCGACATAAGGGATGCTTATTTGCATATTCCCATCTGTCCGGCCCACCAGAAATTTCTACGCTTTGCAGTAGAAGGGCGCCATTTTCAGTTCAGAGCCTTACCTTTCGGTCTGGCCACAGCACCACGAGTGTTCACAAAAATTCTGGCCCTACGATTGGCCAGACTAGGAACACAAGGTGTAACGATAATGGCATATCTAGACGACTTGTTGCTGATAGACCACTCAGTGAAAAAAACTAGAAGTGGTCGTTCACAAGATAATCAAGTATCTGGAATCTCACGGTTGCATTATCAACCGAGACAAGTCAGCCCTAAAACCAGTCAAAAGTCTGGAATACTTGGGGGCTAAGACTGGATTCAAATCAGAGAAAGATTTTCTTACCTCCAGAGAAGGTGTTGTCTTTGAAAGATTTGACCCACTTAGTGGGTACAAAAAAGAAAACCATCCATACGCCTGTGTATAAGGCTGCTGGGAAAAATGGTGGCTTCATTCGAAGCAGTACCCTACGGTCAATTCCATTCAGGGAACTTGCAGAGGGCCATACTGTCAGCCTGGAACAAAAAAGTTCAGGCTTTAGACTTACCAATGTCCCTGTCCCCTTCCGTTCGCAAGAGCCTCCATTGGTGGTTGGTGCCCCAGAATCTGGAAAAAGGGAAACCCTTCAGTCCGGTTTCTTGGAAGGTGGTCACTACAGATGCCAGCCTCATAGGCAGGGGGGCAGTACTGGAGCAATGGTCTCTCCAGGGCAAGTGGTCAGAAGCAGAGAAGGCCCTGCCCACCAATCTCTTAGAGATACGAGCAGCCCGGTATGCCCTAGTAGCATGGACATCCAAACTCCAAGGGTCACCTGTCAGAATTCAATCAGACAATGCCACAGCAGTGGCATATATCAATCACCAGGGTGGCACCAGGAGTCGTGCAGCCCAGAGGGAAGCGAATTGCATCCTGGAATGGGCAGAAAGGTATGTCACAGCCATATCCGCGGTTTTCATCCCAGGAGTGGAAAATTGGAGAGCGGACTTTTTAAGTCGCCAGCAATTATGCCCGGGGGAATGGTCTCTTCACCCCGAGGTTTTCCAGGCAATATGCCAGCGGTGGGGAACACCGGATGTAGATCTGCTAGCATCCAGATTCAACGCAAAGGTGGACAGATTTGTGTCTCGCACAAAGGATCCCCTAGCTTGCGGTTCGGATGCCCTAGTGTTCCCTTGGGATCAGTTCAAGCTGATATATGCATTCCCACCGCGATTAATCCGCAGAATCAGGGTAGAAAAGAAACCAGTGATTCTGGTGGCTCCAGCGTGGCCCCGAAGGGCATGGTACGCGGAGATTGTAAAAATGTCAGTGGGAAGTCCTTGGACCCTCCCACATCGTCCGGACCTGCTTTCGCAAGGACCGATATACTACCCTTCCTTACCAGCCCTAGGTTTGACGGCCTGGCTATTGAAGCCCACATTCTAAAAAAGAGAGGGCTCTCTAATCCTGTGGTATCTACCATGATCAATGCCAGGAAGCCGGTATCCAGGCAGATCTATTATAGGATCTAGAAGGCGTACATCACGTGGTGTGAGGCCAGGAAATGGCATCCACGTAAGTACGTAATAGGTAGGATTCTGGACTTCCTACAGTGGGCTGTACATAGGAAGCTTGCCTTGAGTACTATCAAGGGGCAGACGGCCTTGTCAATATTTTTTCAAAGGCCCTTGGCTTTGCATTCATTAGTCAAAGCTTTCATACAAGGAGTGATGCGTATTAGCCCTCCGGTTAGTATTCCCATCTGTCCATGGGACTTAAACCTGGTTCTGTTGGTTCTACAGAAACAACCATTTGAACCATTTCGGCACATTTCCTTGGTTCTTTTCACCAGGAAATTGATTTTCTTAGTAGCCATTTGTTCGGCCAAAAGAGTATCGGAATTAGCCGCCTTGTCCTGTAAGGAGCCATATCTGGTCGTCCATAAGGACAGAGTAGTATTACGTCCTCATCCAGCCTTTCTTCCTAAGGTGGTATTGAGGTTCCATTTGAACCAAGATGTGGTTCTTCCTTCCTTTTTCCCCAAACCTAGTTCGGTAGAGGAAAAGTTATTGCATTCTTTGGATGTAGTAAGAGCAGTTAAAGCTTATCTTAAAGCCACTGCTCAGATTCGCAGAACGGATTCTTTATTTGTTCTGCCGGAAGGCCCCAGAAAGGGTCAGGCAGCATCAAAATCTACTTTAGCCAAGTGGATTCGACAGGTCATAATACAAGCCTATGGCTTGAAAAGGAGACCGCCTCCGTTCAAAGTTAGGGCGCACTCCACAAGAGCAGTTGGAACTTCATGGGCAGTGCATCACCAAGCCTCCCTGGCTCAAGTCTGTAAGGCCACAACATGGTCCTTAGTACACACGTTTACTAGATTCTACCAGGTAGACGTCAGAAGTCAGGAGGATGTCGCCTTTGGGCGCAGTGTGTTGCAGGCCGCAAAAGAGCCTCATGCCTGATGGCGCCCAGCTTATGTATAGTGTATCCCTCCCCTCATTGGGCATTGCTTTGGGACGTCCCATTAGTAATGACTAAGTCGCTCTGTGTCCCGTGATGTACGAAAAAGAAAAAGGGATTTTTATAACAGCTTACCTGTAAAATCCTTTTCTTGGAGTACATCACGGGACACAGAGCTCCCACCCCTCCTTTTTGGGACACTTATTGCTTTGCTACAAAACTGAGGTGCTCCCGGATGGGAGGGGCTTATATAGGGGAGGGTACTTCCGGTTTGGAAGTTGCCAGTGCCAGCACCTGAAGGTAAACTATATAACCCATTAGTAATGACTAAGTCGCTCTGTGTCCCGTGATGTACTCCAAGAAAAGGATTTTACAGGTAAGCTGTTATAAAAATCCCTTTTTTGAAAGATAAATAATGCATTTTATACACAACTATATGGACTAAAATGAGGGACAAATGAGGAGGAAAGAGGGACAGAAGGACTTTATTCCAAATCAGGGACAGTCCCTCAAAATCAAGACCAGTTGAGAGCTATGTATCAGATGTTCAGCTGCCATTTTCTACAAGATTAAAAACCAAGCCCACCTCGGCCACAGTGAAGTGATTCTGCTGAGGCATCTGCCATAAGTGCTACTGCTTTGGAGATTAGCAGGAAAGACTACATCACATCTTCTCTTGCTAGTTTGATAAAATGTGAGTTTGTAACTGTTCAATCCAGAAATCAAGGTTTCTAGCTAAGCAGGGATTAGCCACGAGTGACTTGAATGTTGAAGAGGACTCTTCCCATTCTTTTTTTCAACTAATGAGCCATCCTCCTGTCCAATGGATGGGTTTTCAGTTGCCCCTAAAGGGAGAGGTCACTTTTTTTTTTTTTTTTACACCTTAGCAAGAGAGATGACCAGTTTAGGAAAATTGGCCTGGAATCCTCCCAAGAGCTCTGGAAAGACTAATCTATTCTTCAGTTCTCTTTTTTCTCTTTGGATATTGTACTTCACAAAATGGTGAACAGGGAAAGAGCAATATCTGGCTTCCTTTAAACCCATGCACAGATATTCTTCCACAACTTTGGTCTTAGACTTTTGGATATGTTCTGTGGAATAAATCACAGTAATTCTTCCGTTTCCTCAACCAGAAACACATATTTGGAAGTACAGCTTTTTCATTTTGCTTCCGTTTTTCTGTCATCCGATACTAACAATTCAGATGGAAGTTCTTCCCCATCTTCCAGACCTAACAGATAGATTGTCTGAGTCCACCTCAATCTTTGCTTTGCTTGGAGATTTTTGTGGTGGAGACTTGGTTGATGCTTGTACCAATGTGATCAGCTGTGGAACCTGAAGAGGTGGTTTAAAGTAATCTAAAACTGAGCAGAAGATCCTGAATGTAGAGATTTCATGAATTAAGGTGCCCATTTAATCTTTAAACAATGGGGAAGTCTCTTCCACCACAATTTTTTTCAGACAGGGTTGACACAGATCTTCATATTTTGGTCTCCCCTGACATCTTTCTACCCTGAGATCTGGCATGCAAGACAGTAAGGTAAAACAGCCAATAACACTCTATACCCCACCCCAGAGGACAAAGAAAAAACAGGATGGTGGGGGAGCTATTGCTGCAAACGTGCTACCTATCCCATACCACAAATACCCTTTAGCCAGAGAGTACCTGCCAAACAGTGGTACTATTCCCACCAAATGGACCCTTCATCAAAGCCTAGCCTGTACAATATAGAAAGCAGAGAGACACTGGACAGTCTAGAAGGTTCAGAAGGCCCAACATGATCACACACAGTAAAGGTAGGATCGCTGGTAGGGCAGGCATCTGAGCCTGCAAAAAAGGGTTATAAAGGAAAGAAGGGTGTAGCAGAAGACCCGTACCAAAGACCTTTTCTTATGCCCCTTTGCTCAGGGCTTGCTAGCTCCCAGTGACCAAGAATCTTGGCATTCTGCTCACGA
Organism: Rana muscosa; assembly: GCA_029206835.1. Taxonomy (NCBI): domain Eukaryota; kingdom Metazoa; phylum Chordata; class Amphibia; order Anura; family Ranidae; genus Rana; species Rana muscosa. Next base: position 917,875,939 of record CM055116.1, read on the forward strand.
TACGGGGGCCTCTGCCCTCTCCAGATTATCCAACGGGAAAAACAGAAAACAAAATAAGAGCCTTTTGAACTCTCTGATCTTGTGTTTCCTGCAGGGGGCAGAGCCATTCTCTAGTTGTTGAAACTTGTTAAGGGTAACTTCTACTTATGCCTGGGTGTATAGCTAAAGGGGTAGCTAGAATTAAACGGATGACAGACACAAGAGGGTCGGTAATAAGCCATATGGGAAAATGCTAATTTTACTGTGTCCTTGTCAAATAGTGGCTGCAAATGGAAGCTTGCGGGCCACGAGAAGTAGGCTAAGACATAATTACATCACATGATGACAGTGCGCCTCTTCTTACGAAGCACAGATGGCTTTGTGGTTGGAAGCAATTATACTGAATCGATTAACCAAACCATAAAAATCTCCTAGTCATCTTTGTGTCTGAACTCAAGACTGTCCAGGTATGGTGTATAAATAAACCTGCAGATTTGTAGGTCTGGCTTTGTTTGGGTGATGTACAGTTTCACCAGTTTTGGGAAAACCTTTTAATGTTGGTAATTTTAGTTAAGAAAAAAAAATTGGATCGTCCTTTTTGTCTTCCAAAAATGGCACACCTTTTAATTTAAAGAAACTTTGTCATGCAAGGCATATGTATGATGACTGCAATTTCAAATTTCCTTTAGTAAATGCTAGCTACCTGGCTGTAAATTAGATCATATGGCATCAATGCTTTCTGTATCAATGATCCAGAACAGGCTTGCACACTATAAGTTCTGATTTCACTTGTTGCATCCTTGTTTCAGGGCAGTAACTTATAATGTACAAAAGGCAGAAACAGGAAAGCAACAAACATGTTACTAGATAGAGGGTAGGCTATTGCTCTTAAAACTCAAAATGAATGTGGAGCAATATGAGACAGTTCATTACTCCTTAGGTTGCCGTTCTGCAGCAAACATTTGCAGCACTTTTGGAAATTCAGCAACTACACAAAGCAAAGCATATTTCTATTTTATCAGTAAAGTACTACAACAGCCAGATTTGTGTTTATGATGAATCTGAAGAAAGATTGTTTTATAACTGGTGCATAAATATGCATGCTGGTACCCTGTTTCCAGCTTCCACTCAGGGTAAGAAAAAAACTATCATCAGAAAAAATTCAACCTGGTCAATCAATTCCATACACGGGCAATAACAACTATATGTACATTTCTACTTTAATATCAATGCAGACCATAGTATAACAGCTAACAAACCAGAAACCTCAAGTTTGTTATCTGCGTGCATTCCATGGACCGGGTATTGAAAGACAATTTTCTTGGGAGTTATGTTTGCACCAACATTAGCTGACAACTGTCAAACAAAATCCAGTGTAAACATCCAGCTCACCTTTCATTGAGTCCATATTTAAGTTATGCGCTTTTCTTCTTTTTTCCCGAAACTCCATTTGTAACTTAATTTCTACAACCTGTAATAAACAATGCAACAGTCATTTCCACTGTGAACTGTAAAGCCCTGTACACACGATCGAATTTCCGATGGAATAAAATCCAATGGATTTTTCAATTGGATTTCCGAAGAAGCTGACTTCCATCAGTCTTGCCTACACACCATCAGTCTTGCCTACACACCATCAGTCCAAAACCAGACCGTCCCAAACGCGGTGACGTAAAACACTCAGACGAGCCGAGAAAAATTAAGTTCAATGCTTCTGAGCATGCGTCGACTTGATTCTGAGCATGCGTGGGTTTTTTCTCCGATAGAGTTTCACACAGACGATCGGAATTTGCGATAGTTTTTTTTTCCATCGGATAAATTTAAAACATGTTCTATTTTTAATCACTGATGGAAAAAAGACCGATGGGGCCCATACACGATCGGTTTATCCAATGAAAAAAGTCCATCGGACTGTTTTCATCGGTAAAATCGATCGTGTGTACACGGCATGACAGTTGTTTCTATTCAGTTGTATTACGTTACAAGATGTTTTACTTCTGCAATGTATGAAAACTTTACTGTAAGCTATCATTTACATGAATATATATATAATGGTTAACTGCTTACTTGTTCAATATTAGACCAGAAATACTCAATTTCCCTGGCAATTGAGGCAGCAATTCGTTTCAGCTTGTTCTCTTCTTCTGTTTTGGCTCTCTCAATATTCATTATTTTCTCTTCATGATAGCGAGCAGCAGTTCTGACCAGCTACAGATGAGCAAAGTATAAATCTTAAAGTGTTTGTTAAGGTAAAAGAATGTTTTCTATAGTTGCCCCTGTTCTTTAACAGTAAGCTCTGCAGTGCATGTCATTTCTAAAAAATATGATGTATAATAGTTTAGTTCAGAGCGCTATTTGGCGCTCAGCTGACTGACCGCTAGTCTCCTGTCCTAATGTAATAGCTGCAGGGGGAGGTGCTGGGAAACCCCCGCTGACTTCAGCCGAGGAGAGGAGAGGAGGGGAGGAGACCGGCAGGCCGTCACATGAGCGCCGAACAGCGCTCAGAAGTAAGCTATTATACCGCATATTTTTAGAAATGACATGCACTGGGGAGCTTACTATTCTATATCAGAGAGAACTATAGAAAATAAAAACAGTTTTTTTTAGAGCAGGAGTTTAGGATCGGGGAGCTAAAACACAGAGAGGGGAGGGGGGAGCACACAGGAGACACAGAGCAGGCTGTGGATGACGAAGATACGTATGCTGACTCCAGCCCTGATAGATCGGAGTCAGCGCAGAGAGGGGAGGGTAGAAACTGGCAGGATCAGCCAGGTATTTCAGGTGATACAGGGGGCCAAATGACACAGCACAAGCACTGTGCTGTATAACATGCGTTAAAGGAACACACACTTTAATACCCTGAAAAGTAGTAATATCTGCAGCACAAAATAAAGACGGACAGATAAAAGATTGTGGCATTTGCCTTTACCTTCTTTGCACAAGCCATTTTCCACCTTCTCTCTTGAGCATAGTCAGCAGCCATCCATTGCATCTCTTCTAGTAGGTAATCCCAATGAGACTTTGGCCTTGATGGCTCCTGCAGTTTAGGAAGCCTCCGTAATGACCATAAACCTTCTTTGCGAAGTTCTGCAACGCGCTGATGAACAAGGTTTTCCTATAAAGTTTAGATTACATACTATAAAAAAAACTTTTTTAGGAATAAACTTTTCTTTGCAAAAGTTCTACAATGCACTGATGAAAATATTAGGAGCCACATTAACAATATTGAAAGTTGCTGACAGGTATGAAGTGCAGGTACACAAAGGTGCTTCGGGCAAATGCATATTAATCAGGCAAAGCTCTGACACTTCTGTGAAATGTTGAAGCTTGCTGTAAGTTCCACGCGTATACATTCCTATTGGCCTGTCACTATAATGGGCTGTCTCACTGGCCAATATGAAAGTGTGACAAGAGTGAGGGGGCGTGGCAAACTTCAGTTAAGAACTGAAGCTTTTCCAAATTAGAATTTTACATCCTCTGGAAGGCCAAACTTCCAACCTTTCAGAAACTTTCTGTATTCTTAAAGAGGATATTCACCCCAGAAATAAAAACATTAAGAGTCAGCAGCTACAAATACTGTAGCTGCTGGCTTTTAATAAAAGGACACTTACCTGTCCACGAATCCAGGGCTGTCCTCCAGGGCCACCATTAAGAATTTTGGGGCCCCTTACACAGCTTCAGGCATGGGCCCCCTGGAGCAGAGGAGAACCAGGGGGGGTGCTATCGGCGGAAATTGAGAAGCGGGGGACTGCCGTGAATTGAGAAGCGGGGGGGTGCTGCCGCCGCAAATGGTTGAGGTCGGGGGGGCTTTGGGTGCTGGCGAACCAAAAAAAGGGGGGGTTGCCATCCGAGGCCCTGGGGACCTCTGGTGTCAAGGAAGTTAGCAGACCAGACTGTGTGGACTGCACAGAGGAAGCCAAAAACGCATGTGAGTGAAAATATAATAATAATTTATTTAAGTAAGTAAATATGAATACAACCACCTCAAATAAACACAGTGCAATAACCAACCCTAAAACCAAGACCCACAGATAACAATAGACATATATGTACAATGATGGGAGATACCGTAATTATAAACAAGCCAGGCTGAGGTCATACACAAGGAGATCAGAAGATAGGCAAGGACGGAAGATCAACAGGAACAGGGAGAGGACGGATGGGCAGGGATCCAAATTAATCAGGTAACAGGGGGACAGGTATCCAAGGTAATTGGGAAGCAGGAGGGACAGAAGCAGGATGGGCTCGGGATAGGGCTCGGGATAGGGATCAGATCGGGTCAGATACAGGCTCAGACGTCAGGATCGCAGGGTCAAGGTCAGGGAGAGAGAAACCAAGGCAAACATGTGAGGGCTTGCCGGGTATTTAAGTATCTGCCAGTGATTAGGCTAGGTGACACCTGTCCGCAGGAAGAGCAGTCCACTCCACACTGCCAGGATCCATCCGCTGGTGGAGACCAGTACTGCATTCCAAAGATGATATAACACCAGCAGGGAGAAGTTCTCCTGACAGTTCCAAACTACCAGGAGACACCTGCTGGTGGACCACAATACTGAAAGCCAAATAATAAATATTACCAGCGGATGGAACCTTTCCTGACAGTACCCCCCCTCGAAGGAGCGGCCTCCAGACGCTCCAACTAACTGGGGAAAGTCCATGGCGACAAGCTGGGCAACAGGCAAAGTCACATCAGGTTGGGCATGAGGAAAGTCCATGGCTTTAAACCGAACAAAATGCAGCTTGAGCTGAGCAGCGGGTAGACACATCTGGGCAGGCAGCGGGCACATCCGAGCAGACAGCGGGCACATCCGACTGGAAAGCGGGCACATCCGGGCAGACAGCGGGCACATCCGGGCAGACAGCGGGCACATCAGACTGGAAAGCAAACACATCAGACTGGAAAGCGGGCACATCAGGCTGGAAAGCGGGCACATCAGGCTGGAAAGAGAGCACATCAGACTGGAAAGAGAGCACATCAGACTGGAAAGCGGGCACATCAGACTGGAAAGCGGGCACATCAGACTGGAAAGCGGGCACATCAGACTGGAAAGCGGGCACATTAGGCTGGAAAGCGAGCACATCAGGCTGGAAAGCGGGCACATCGGACTGGAAGGCAGGCACATCGGACTGGAAGGCAGGCACATCAGACTGGAAGGCAGGCACATTGGACTGAAAGGCAGGCACCGGGACACCAGGCTAGAAAGCGGGCAAACAAGGCTGGAAAGCGGGCACATCAGGCTGGAAAGCGGGCACGTCAGACTGGAAGGCAGGCACGTCAGACTGGAAGGCAGGCACATAAGACTGGAAGGCAGGCACATCAGACTGGAAGGCAGGCACATTGGACTGAAAGGCAGGCACCGGGACACCAGGCTAGAAAGCGGGCAAACAAGGCTGGAAAGCGGGCACATCAGGCTGGAAAGCGGGCACGTCAGACTGGAAGGCAGGCACGTCAGACTGGAAGGCAGGCACATCAGACTGGAAGGCAGGCACATCAGACTGGAAGGCAGGCACATCAGACTGGAAGGCAGGCACATTGGACTGAAAGGCAGGCACCGGGACACCAGGCTAGAAAGCGGGCAAACAAGGCTGGAAAGCGGGCACATCAGGCTGGAAAGCGGGCACATCGGACTGGAAGGCAGGCACATCGGACTGGAAGGCAGGCACATCAGACTGGAAGGCAGGCACATTGGACTGAAAGGCAGGCACCGGGACACCAGGCTAGAAAGCGGGCAAACAAGGCTGGAAAGCGGGCACATCAGGCTGGAAAGCGGGCACGTCAGACTGGAAGGCAGGCACGTCAGACTGGAAGGCAGGCACATCGGACTGGAAGGCAGGCACATCAGACTGGAAGGCAGGCACATCAGACTGGAAGGCAGACACATCAGACTGGAAGGCAGGCACCGGAACACCAGGCTGGAAAGCGGGCAAACCAGGCTGGAAAGCGGGCACCGAGACATCAGGCCGGAAGGCAGGCACCAGGACATCAGACTGGAAGGCAGGCACCAGGACATCAGACTGGAAGGCAGGCACCAGGACACCAGACTGGAAGGCAGGCACATCGGACTGGAAGGCAGGCACCAGAACACCAGACTGGAAGGCAGGTACCAGGATACCAGACTGGAAGGTAGGCACCAGGACACCAGACTGAAAGGCCGGCACCAGGACACCAGACTGGACGGCAGGCACATCAGACTGGAAGGCAGACACTGGGACATCAAGCTGGGTAGCAGGTATGGACACATCAAGCTGGGCAGCAGACAGGAACACATCAGGCTGGGCAGCAGACAGTGGCTCATCAGGCTGGGCAGCAGACAGTGGCTCATCAGGCTGGGCAGCAGACAGTGGCTCATCAGGCTGGGCAGCAGACAGTGGCTCATCAGGCTGGGCAGCAGACAGTGGCTCATCAGGCTGGGCAGCAGACAGTGGCTCATCTGGCTGGGCAGCAGACAGAGGCTCATCAGGCCGGGAAACGGGCACCACAACCTCAGGCCGGGAAACGGGCACCACAACCTCAGGCCGGGAAACGGGCACCACAACCTCAGGCCTGGAATCGGCTACCACAACCTCAGGCCGGGAAACGGCTACCACAACCTCAGGCCGGGAAACGGTTACCACAACCTCAGGCCGGGAAACGGGCACCACAACCTCAGGCCGGGAAACGGGCACCACAACCTCAGGCCGAAAAACGGGCACCACAACCTCAGGCCGGGAAACGGGCACCACAACCTCAGGCCGGGAAACGGGCACCACAACCTCAGGCCGGAACGCTGGCTCTAGCTCTTCAGGCTGGAGTGCTGATACTGGTACCCCAGGCTGGAACGCTGGCACCTCGGGCTGGAACACTGGCACTCCAAACCGGGCAGCAGGTACTGGAGTTTCAGACTGGGTAGCTGGCACTGGGACATCAGGCTGGGTAACAGGCACTGGGACATCAGGCTGGGTAACAGGCACTGGGACGTCAGGCTGGGTAACAGGCACTGGGACGTCAGGCTGGGTAACAGGCACTGGGACGTCAGGCTGGGTAACAGGCACTGGGACGTCAGGCTGGGTAACAGGCACTGGGACGTCAGGCTGGGTAACAGGTAATGAGTTGGTAGATTTAGGTGGGTCATCAGGTTCAACTGGCGTGAACGCAGGCTGGAGCAGGTTGGTCAGTGTGGAGGCAGGTTGGGTTACTGGCAGGATTGTGGGGGTCGGAAAGAACTTTCGTCTCTTTTTTGGCCTAGCCGCTGCAGATTTGTAAGTAAATGGAGAAATGTACGAAAAGGATGTAATTGGGCAAAAGGAAGGGCTGGAATGCGGTGGAGACACGGGGACAGTGGCTGGAGGAGATTTTTGTGGAATAGTTACAGGTGGAAGGGAAGAGGCAGGTGGATTGAAGGCAGGATAAGTGCACCAAGTAGAGACTGGGTAATAGTACTTGGTGAGAAACTGAGTATACTGGGCTGTAGCTGAGGTTGCCATAGATTCTTGGGAAGGCAGGTGACTAATGGCAGGGCTGGGTTGTTGTGGCTTGGCTAAATACAGGAGATCTGACCATGCCTGTAAGCTGGTTCACGCACACCCTGTCTAATCAGAGATTGTACTGAACAAATGCAATCAGATAGCACCTGCTGGGAACAGGAGGAATAATGTTCATCAAAAAAGGCCAGATCGTCCTCCAACAACCATACCAGGGATTCAACTTGGTCACGACTGAAAAGAGGAGAGAAATCATCACTTCCTTCGGGAACACATGACAGGGCTGGCTTTACACATAACTGGATTAGAGGCTGAACATCCTCAAATAACATATGACCCCGATCCACTAGGGAATAAGCTGATCGGATGGCTTCAGCCGGTCACTAGTCCACCCTTTTAAAATCTGGCGACAATATTCACCATTCTCTGCTGCCAGCAGAGAAAAGTAAACGATTGCGTCGAAATCCAACAGCAAAAACTCACTACACCAGGATGGTTCCTCTATGCAGCCACGTCTGATCAGAGATGGCCTTGGTATACTGTCAAGGAAGTTAGCAGACTAGACTGTGTGGAGTGCACAGAGGAAACCAAAAACGCATGCGAGTGAAAATATAATAATAATTTATTTAAGTAAGTAAATATGAATACAACCACCTCAAATAAACACAGTGCAATAACCAACCCTAAAACCAAGACCCACAGATAACAATAGACATATATGTACAATGATGGGAGATACCGTAATTGTAAACAAGCCAGGCAGCGGTCATACACAAGGAGATCAGAAGATAGGTAAGGACGGGAGATCAACAGGAACAGGGAGAGGACGGATGGATAGGCTGCAGAGCAGGGATCCAAAGTAATCAGGTAACAGGGGGACAGGTATCCAAGGTAATGGGGAAGCAGGAGGGACAGAACCAGGATGGGCTCAGGATAGGGATCAGATCGGGTCAGATACAGGCTCAGAAGTCAGAATCGCAGGGTCAAGTTCAGGGAGAGAGATACCAAGGCAAACATGTGAGAGCTTGCCGGGTATTTAAGTATCTGCCAGTGATTAGGCTAGGTGACATTTGTCCGCAGGAAGAGCAGTCCGCTCCACACTGCCAGGATCCATCCGCTGGTGGAGACCAGTACTGCCTCCCAAAGATGATATAACACCAGCAGGGAGAAGTTCTCCTGACAGTTCCAAACTGCCAGGAGACACCTGCTGGTGGACCACAGTACTGCAAGCCAAATAATAAATATTACCAGCGGATGGAACCTTTCCTGACATCTGGGCCCCTTACAAAAAAATTAAAAAATAATTAATTAATTAAAAAAAATTAAAATAAATAAATAATTTATAAAAAAAAAAAAAAAAAGGAGGGTTGCAATTCCGGGGCCCTCCGGGCCCCTACAAAAAAAAAAGGGGGGTTTCCATCCGGGCCCCTGGGGACCTCCGGGCCCCTTACACGTGTACTGCCTGTACCCCCCTGATGGCGGCCCTGCTATCCTCACCCGGGCTGGTTATTGGGTCCCCAGCATCGGCATGTTTACTTTGGGAAGCTGGCTGTGACTCGTTGTGACTTCACATCCGGTTTCCACTGTGTATGCGCAAGCAGCGCTGTGCTTTGTGAATGGTCCTAGCTAACTTTTCACTAATATGAAAAGTCATAGCTTTGGGATATCACTTGATAAAGCATCCTCTTCTAAGATTTATGAAGTGCAGAAATATATCTCAGTCAATCATAATTATTAGTTACTTGATATTACTTAAAGGCATAGTTCAAAACTCTCTATGCAGGTAAGGGGCATCTGTAGATCAAAACAAACTGTGCAGCTTTGATGAAAGTTAAATAATGCCCTTGCTATAGGTGTAGGCCATTTACATACTTCCTGAAGCCTGACTAAAAAACTCAACTTTCATCAAAGCTGCACAGCTTGTTTTTAGCTAGAGATGCCCTTTACCTACATAGAGAGTTTTGAACTATGCCTTTAACCACTTAACGACCGCTCACTGTATATATACGTCGGCAGAATGGCACCGACAGGCACAATCACGTAGAGTGTACGTGATTGCCTTTGTATAGTTGGGGGGTCCAATCGGACCCCCCTCCTATACAGTGAGCGGTGGCTAAGTGTCCGGGAGCGTTCCGGGATGAGGGGGCAGCCATTCGTTTCCGGCCACCCCCTCGCGATCGCTCCCGGCGAATGGAAATGCCCCCTCTGTCTGTGTCAGACAGAGGGAGCAGGAGGAAGTGATGTCATCTCTGGTGCGGCGCTCACATATACCGAGCGCCGTACAAGAGAAGACATCAGGTCAGTGCACACAACACTACACTGACACCAGGACACATAGGGACATAAATCGCCCCCCCAGGCCTCCCCAGACACCCCAGATCACCCCCCCAGCCCCCAGTCACAGTGTCACTGATTGCAGTGACCATTTATTTAGTGATCACTGCAATCAGTGACATTTGTGACTGTAAAAGTGTCACCAAAGTTTAGTCTTAGGTCCAGTGTAGCCCCCTAACCCCCCCTAATAAAGGTTTAACCCCCTGAACACCCCCCAGATAAGCCTTTCACCCCCTATCACCACTGTCGCTAAGCGATCATTTTTCTGATCGCTGTCTTAGCGTCAGTGATGCCGATCGGCAGCCAGTAATTTTTTTTAGGTTCGCCGCATGTTTTTATAGCGTCAGGTACCCCAATATATTATCTAATAAAGGTTTAACCCCCTTGATCGCCCCCCAGGTAACCCTTTCACCCCCTATCACCACTGTCACTAAACGATCGTTTTTCTAAACGCTGTCTTAGTGTCTGTGATGCAGATCGGTAGCCGGTAATTTTTTTTTAGGTTCGCCGCAGGTTTTTATAGCGTCAGGTACCCCAATATATTATCTAATAAAGGTTTAACCCCCTTGATCGCCCCCCAGGTAACCCTTTCACCCCCTATCACCACTGTCGCTAAGCAATTGTTTTTCTAAACGCTGTCTTAGTGTCGGTGATGCAGATCGGTAGCCAGTAATTTTTTTTAGGTTCGCCGCATGTTTTTATAGCGTCAGGTACCCCAATATATTATCTAATAAAGGTTTAACCCCCTTGATCGCCCCCCAGGTAACCCTTTCACCCCAATCACCACTGTCGCTAAGCGATCGTTTTTCTAAACGCTGTCTTAGTGTCGGTGATGCAGATCGGTAGCTGGTAATTTTTTTTAGGTTCGCCGCAGGTTTTTATAGCGTCAGGTACCCCAATATATTATCTAATAAAGGTTTAACCCCCTTGATCGCCCCCCAGGTAACCCTTTCACCCTCTATCACCACTGTCGCTAAGCGATCGTTTTTCTAAACGCTGTCTTAGTGTCGGTGATGCAGATCGGTAGCCAGTAATTTTTTTAGGTTCGCCGCAGGTTTTTATAGCGTCAGGTACCCCAATATATTATCTAATAAAGGTTTAACCCCCTTGATCGCCCGCCAGGTAACCCTTTCACCCCCATCACCACTGTCGCTAAGCGATCGTTTTTCTAAACGCTGTCTTAGTGTCGGTGATGCAGATCGGTAGCTGGTAATTTTTTTTAGGTTCGCCGCAGGTTTTTATAGCGTCAGGTACCCCAATATATTATCTAATAAAGGTTTAACCCCCTTGATCGCCCCCCAGGTAACCCTTTCACCCCCTATCACCACTGTCGCTAAGCAATTGTTTTTCTAAACGCTGTCTTAGTGTCGGTGATGCAGATCGGTGGCCAGTAATTTTTTTTAGGTTCGCCGCATGTTTTTATAGCGTCAGGTACCCCAATATATTATCTAATAAAGGTTTAACCCCCTTGATCGCCCCCCAGGTAACCCTTTCACCCCCATCACCACTGTCGCTAAGCAATCGTTTTTCTAAACGCTGTCTTAGTGTCGGTGATGCAGATCGGTAGCTGGTAATTTTTTTTAGGTTCGCCGCAGGTTTTTATAGCGTCAGGTACCCCAATATATTATCTAATAAAGGTTTAACCCCCTTGATCGCCCCCCAGGTAACCCTTTCACCCTCTATCACCACTGTCGCTAAGCGATCGTTTTTCTAAACGCTGTCTTAGTGTCGGTGATGCAGATCGGTAGCCAGTAATTTTTTTAGGTTCGCCGCAGGTTTTTATAGCGTCAGGTACCCCAATATATTATCTAATAAAGGTTTAACCCCCTTGATCGCCCGCCAGGTAACCCTTTCACCCCCATCACCACTGTCGCTAAGCGATCGTTTTTCTAAACGCTGTCTTAGTGTCGGTGATGCAGATCGGTAGCTGGTAATTTTTTTTAGGTTCGCCGCAGGTTTTTATAGCGTCAGGTACCCCCATATATTATCTAATAAAGGTTTTAACCCCCTGATTGCCCCTAGTTAACCCTTTCACCAGTGATCACCATATAAGTGTTACGGGTGACGCTGGATAGTTAGTTTGCTTTTTATAGTGTCAGGGCACCCGCCGTATATAACCCAATAAAGGTTTAACCCCCTGATCGCCCGGCGGGTGATATCAATTAGGTTTTAGCGTCAGAGAGGGTCTGCGTCACACCCCAGGCAGCGTCAGGTTAGTGCCAGTAACGCTAACACCCACGCGTGAAGCATACACCTCCCTTAGTGGTATAGTATCTGAACAGATCAATATCTGATCTGATCAGATCTATACTAGCGTCCCCAGCAGTTTAGGGTTCCCAAAAACGCAGTGTTAGCGGGATCAGCCCAGATACCTGCTGGCACCTGCGTTTTGCCCCTCCGTCCAGCCCAGGCCACCCAAGTGCAGTATCGATCGATCACTGTCACTTACAAAACAAAAACACACATAACTGCAGCGTTCGCAGAGACAGGCCTGATCCCTGCGACTCCAGTGCTGTAGGAGGTGATTACACCACCACAGTTAAAAAAAAAAAAGCAAATATGCCGAAGCATTGGGGCAGCAGGGGCGGAGGAGCAATTTTGCTCCTAATGCCGCGTACATACGGTCGAAATTCCGACGGAGGCTTGCCCGTGGAAAAGTCCGACCATGTGTGTGCGGCATAACTTTTTTGCGGGAGGATGCCCCCATGCTTCGGCATATATAAATGGTGCGTGTATGCCCATCATTGGAAGTGGGTGGATGAAGGGCGGTATTCTAATGGTGGGCATACCCACCGATCAATCTCTTTTTTCGTTCAGCCAACTGGCTGCATGAAAAAAAAAAAGATTACAATACATGTCCAACAAGGACCAGCAACGTACTGGTATGTTGCTGGACTTTGAATGTTTATACCAGAATGATGCCTGCGGGTTTAGGTATCATCTTGGTATCATTCTTTTCAGCCTGCGGCCGGCTTTCATGTAAAAGCAATCCTAGCGGCTAATTAGCCTCTGGACTGCTTTTACAAGCAGTGGGAGGGAATGCCCCCCCCCCCGGATATAAAAAGCGCCATTGGGAAATTGGGAAAGCATTTTATCACACCGATCTTGGTGTGGTCAGATGCTTTGAGGGCAGAGGAAAAATCTAGGGTCTAGAAGACCCCAGTTTTTTCAAAAAAAGAGTACCTGTCACTACCTATTGCTATCATAGGGGATATTTACATTCCCTGAGATAACAATAAAAATGATAAAAAAAAAAAATACTTGGAAGGAACAATTTAAAAATAAAATAAAAAAGCAAAATTAATAAGAAAAAAAAAAAGCAAAAAAAAAAAAGCACCCCTGTCCTGCCCTGCTCTTGCACAATGGCGAACGCAAGCGTCGGTCTGGCGTCATATGTAAACAGCAATTGCACCATGCATGTGAGGTATCACCGCGAAGGTCAGATCGAGGGCAGTCATTTTAGCAGTAGACCTCCTCTGTAAATCTACTGGGGTAACCTGTAAAGGCTTTTAAAGGCTTTTAAAAATGTATGTAGTTTTCGCCAATGTGCGTTTGTGCGAAATTTTAAAGCATGTCGTGTTTGGTATCTATGTACTCGGCCTAAGATCATCTTTTTTATTTCATCAAACATTTGGGCAATATAGTGTGTTTTAGTGCATTAAAATTAAAAAAAGTGTATTTTTTAACCCAAAAAATGCGTTTGAAAAATCGCTGCGCAAATACTGTGTAGAAAAAAAAATGCAACACCCACCATTTTAATCTGTAGGGCCTTTGCTTTAAAAATATATATAATGTTTGGGGGTTCAACATAATTTTCTTGCAAAAAAAAAATGTTTTCATGTAAACAAAAAGTGTCAAAAAGGGCTTTGTCTTCAAGTGGTTAGAAGAGTGGATGTAAGCTTCCTAATGTTGTGTATAAAATGCCAGAACAGTTCAAAACCCCCCCAAATGACCCCATTTTGGAAAGTAGACGCCCCAAGCTATATACTGAGAGGCATGTCGAGTCCATGGAATATTTTATATGTTGACACAAGTTGCGGAAAAACGACAATTTTTTTTTTTTTTTTTTTGCACAAAGTTGTCACTAAATGATATATTGCTCAAACATGCCATGGGCATATGTGGAATTACACGCCAAAATACATTCTGTTGCTTCTCCTGAGTACGGGGATACCACATGTGTGAGACTTTTTGGGAGCCTAGCCACGTACGGGACCCCAAAAACCAAGCACCGCCTTCAGGCTTTCTAAGGGTGTAAATTTTTGATTTCACTTCTCACTGCCTATCACAGTTTCGGAGGCCATGGAATGCCCAGATAGCACAAAACCCCCCCAAATGACCCCATTTTGGAAAGTAGACACCCCAAGCTATTTGCTGAGAGGTATTGTGAGTATTTTGCAGATCTCGCTTTTTGTCACAAAGTTTTGAAAATTGAAAAAAAAAATATATATATATATATATATATATTTTCTTTCTTCATTTTCAAAAACAAATGAGAGCTGTAAAATACTCGCCATTCCTCTCAGCAAATAGCTTGGGGTGTCTATATTCCAAAATGGGGTCATTTGGGGGGGTTTTGTGTGATTTTGGCATTTTATGGCCTTCGAAACTGTGATAGGTAGTGAGGAGTGAAATCAAAAATTTGTGCCTAAATTTGTGCTTGGTTTTCGGGGTCCCGTACGCGGCTAGGCTCCTAAAAAGTCCCACACATGTGGTATCCCCGTACTCAGGAGAAGCAGAAAAATGTATTTTGGGGTGTAATTCCACATATAACCATGGCATGTGTGAGCAATATATCATTTAGTGACAACTTTTTGTAATTTTTTTTTTTTGTCATTATTCAATCACTTGGGACAAAAAAAAAATATATTCAATGGGCTCAACAGGCCTCTCAGCACTTTCCTTGGGGTGTCTACTTTCTAAAATGGGGTCATTTGGGGGGGTTTTGTGCTATTTTGGCATTTTATGGCCTTCGAAACTGTGATAGGTAGTGAGAAGTGAAATCAAAAATTTGCGCCCTTAGAAATCCTGAAGGCGGTGCTTGGTTTCCGGGGTCCCGTACACGGCTAGGCTCCCAAAAAGTCCCACACATGAGGTATCCCCGTACTCAGGAGAAGCAGCAAAATGTATTTTGGGGTGAAATTCCACATATAACCATGGCATGTGTGAGCAATATATCATTTAGTGACAACTTTTTGTAATTTTTTTTTTCTTTTTTTGTCATTATTCAATCACTTGGGACAAAAAAAAAAAAATTCAATGGGCTCAACATGCCTCTCAGCAATTTCCTTGGGGTGTCTACTTTCCAAAATGGGGTCATTTGGGGGGGTTTTGTACTGCCCTGTCATTTTAGCACCTCAAGAAATGAGATAGGCAGTCATAAATTTAAAGCTGTGTAAATTTCAGAAAATGTACCCTAGTTTGTAAACTCTATAACTTTTGCGCAAACCAATAAATATACGCTTATTGACATTTTTTTTACTAAAAACATGTGGCTGAATACATTTTGGCCTAAATGTATGACTACAATTGAGTTTATTCGAGTTTTCTTATAACAAAAAGTAGAAAATATCATTTTTTTTCAAAATTTTCGGTCTTTTTCCGTTTATATCGCAAAAAATAAAAATCGCAGAGGCAATCAAATACCATTAAAAGAAAGCTCTATTTGTGGGAAGAAAAGGACGCAAATTTCGTTTGGGTACAACATTGCATGTCCGCACAATTTACAGTTAAAGCAGCGCAGTGCAAAATTCTGAATTCACCTCTGGTCCTTTAGCTACCAAATGGTCCGGGGCTTAAGTGGTTAAGTAATATCAAGTAACTAATAATTCTGACTGACATATATTTCTGCACTCTGCATAAATCCTAGAAGAAGATGCTTTATCAAGTGATATCCCAAACTATGACTTTTCATATTAGTGAATTTTTCTTAACCACTTAAATACAGGGAACTTTCACCCCCTTCCTGTCCAGGCCAATTTTTAGCTTTCAGTGTTGTCACACTTTTAATGACAAATGCGCAGTCATGCAACGCTGTACCCAAACAAAAGTTTTATTTTTGAGACAGATAGAGCTTTCTTTTGGTGGTATTTAATCAACACAGTTTTTTTTTTTTTTTTATAAATAAACAAACAAACAAAATTCTTAGTTTCTGTAAGGCAGCACTGATTGGCATCACTGGTGGGCACTGGCAGGCATCACTGATGGGGCTGCACTGATAGTCATTGCATTGATTATCTATGTGCATGTCCCCACTGAGGAAAGCCGCTTTTCGGCTCTCCTCTCCTCGCGCTGAGGAATGCCGACAACCGACATTTCCTATTAACTCCGATCAGCTGTGATTGGACATAGCTGATCACATAGTAAAGAACCTACGTCATAGTCTCTTTACCATGATCGATGATGTGGTGTGTCCAAGGGACACACCACACCACCCCAGGGGCACGCATGAGTGCCCCGTTCTGAAGAACGTCATATGATGTTCAGTCAGAACGAGAAAGTCACCGTGGGGGATGTGGTTAACCTTATTAAACCAATTAAAAACGCACAAATCACATAAATCGTCAAAATAGTGCAACTTTCACTTCAGGCTTCAAGGACAATATTTTATAGTCCAGATATATCAATTGTACCTGTTCCACTGACTTGTCTTGAATTTCTGGAGATACTCCAGTAATGCTCTGCGATGAGGTTTGTACTTTGACAGTTGCTGCTAAGGCAGATCCTGAGGCTTTGGGAGATGTGGAGGATACAGCTTTGTTCGCAGTTTGATTAGTTCTGTTTGTTGGCAGAGAGAAAGATGCAACTGGACTACTAGTAGAGATGGCTGCTGGGGCCACAAAAGATGAAGGCTGAGAGCTGCTGGTAAGTTTTTGCTGTTGAGATTCTGTGGTTGGCCTCATCAGGGTGACAGTCTAGTAAAGAATGAAAATGTTCACTAATGAATTACAAATAACTTCACAAACAATGTCAATGAATAAGAATAGAAATGTCTGTAGGCAGATTTACACGGTCTCTAAGGCTACTTTCACTAGGGTGACCACATTTCCAAACTACCATTCAGGGACACCCTCCCTTCCCAAAAATCAGTTTGTGCTGTAACGAATCACAGCACAGTGATTGAACACAAGAGGCGGGATTTATGATTTCTCCAATCACAAGCAGGGACCGGGGATTGTGCTCCTCCAGGCATTCCTGGCCAGGACAAGTACTGTCAGTGAGTAAAGCGGTGATGTGGTGGTCTTTTTTGGGGGCCTCAGATTGGCCCGGGGGGGTGGCTGTGTCAGTTTCATTCCGGGACACTGTATTGTCCTGGAATGAATGTGCCCGGGACCGACCTGCAAAATGCGGAACTGTCCCGGGCAATCCGGGACATGTGGTCACCCTAACTTTCACACTCTGCATTGTCAGGAACCCGCACAAAAATCACATGCTTTCCTGACATGCTCAGAAACATGTTGCCCTTTAACACAGGGGCAGTGATGGCACCCCCACACATCTGCTAACACGTGCAGTTAACTTAAATAGAACTGTTGGCAAAGTACAAAACGTAATATGTTATAAGGGTCAAATAAAAAAAAAACATTACCCAGTCTATTAGTCCTTCTGCACCTAAAAAAAAGATACCTGGTGATCCTGTTAGCAGAACTGTTCCTAATGCATTTCTTTAAAAGGATGAAAACACTCAGCCTGTGATATGCAAAGCACTGCAGCGTTGTCATCCTTACACTATGTGGCAGCTAGAAATACAGTAAGACGTGATGACAACAGATGGGGTGGCTAAGCATGCTTTCACTGCTGACTGACCAGTCTCTGGCTTGTCATTCAGTGCCTAGCAATGTTTAGTCCTATCCACTGTTCATGGGTAACATAGTTCCAGGCAGGGACTTGATTGTCCTACGAAAATAATGTGCAAGCCCTGTTGCAACCCATCCACTTTCTCTTTCAGCACCTAACAGCTGCTACACATGAGACAGTTTTCCAGCTGCTGTTTACATGTAATATCAAGGGAATGCTTAAAAAGCTATATTACAAACAGAACTGTCAGAGCATAGGGTGAAAATAGGAGGCAAAAATTTGCGTTTTGATCTATTTTCAGAGATACTGCAATATGCTGAAGAAATGGATAACTATGTATCATACATAAACAAATATATGTCAGAATGATTGGAAGATAAAACAACAAACTGACCAAACAACATCTAAGCAAGCTTGACCACCTTTAAGGCAAGGTTTACATTTGTGCATTGCAGGAAAGCATGCAAAAATGTGCACCCCAATATACTGCAGCCACAATCCTGGTATAATTTTTTACAACTTGCGATAAGCTTTCATGTAAAAGTTATCCAGGCAGCTTTACAGCTGCTTGTTCACTTTTACAGCATTGTGGGTCTTCGGCTCCCTATTGAAAGTAAAATGAATGGGCTGCCCCAAAAGAGATGCGCAAAAATATGTAAAAACACACATGCACTGACGCACCTGCAAAGACGAAAAATTGAGCCACAAGCTTTGTATGGATTAGGGAAAGTTTAAAACCTCAGGTCAGGTTTCTACTGCTGTCAGTGTCCCTGTTGTGGAAATTTACACTCTCATCCTTTACTAGTTCTTAACATAACTCTGTCTCCTACTTGACTGTCCTAGCTTCTTCCTAATTTCCGCTTCCACTGGACTACTACTTATTAGGCACTAAATTCAACTCGACCATTGACAACATTTTTGAGGCTAACTTCCTTACACTATTGCAGGCCATCAAAAAAAAACTCTACAATGGCAAAAAATATGTATACTTGACTAGGGAAAAATGCCAATTAATGTCATGCCCAGGGTTGCTATATCTTTTCCAAACTCTACCAATCCTGATACTAACGCCCTACCTAAAAGCAATACATAGGGAATTGCAATTTATTTCAAACCCATCCAAGAATTTACTACAACTCCCAAACTATAAGGAGGAATGACCTTACCAGATCCTTTGAGGTACTATCAGGCTACACAAGTGGCCAGGGAGATGGTTTGGTGTGGAGATTTTGATCATAAGCAATGGATCACTTTTGGAACAACTCATCTCCACTATACCCCTTCATGATCTCCCTTGGGTAAAGATGATAGACACTAAAACCTTAGGAACCATGCAACAATAGGCCAAACCCTTAAAGTGGTTCTAAAGGCTGAAAGATTTTTACCTTCATGCAATCTATGCAAGAAAGTAAAAAACCTTAGTGCGCAGCTCCCCCCTCAGCCCCCCCCCCCCAATACTTACCTGAGTCTGATCTAAATCCAGCGCAAAAGAAGCAGCTCTCCCATGTCTATCCCTTGTCACTGGATGACACACAGCAGCGGGAGCCATGGACTCACAGCCAGTGAGTAGGGTGCAGGGCTGGGACACACTCTGTGTGTCTTATGGACACACAGAGGCGTCCTGGTAGCGAGCACGCACGAGTGCCCCCAGAGCAAGCCTCTTTTTGAAGTTGAGCCCATACTGTTTAAGAGGCTCACTAACTTCCTATACAGTGCCTTGACAAAATATTCATACCCCTTGGAACATTCCACATTTTGTCATGTTACAACCAAAACGTAATTGTATTTTTTGGGGCTTTTATGTGATAGAACACCACAAAGTGGCACATCGTTGTGAAGTTTAAGGAAAATTATGGTTTTCATTTTTTTTTTTTTACAAATAAATATGTGAAAAGAGTAGCGTGCATTTGTATTCAGTCCCCTTTACTCTGATACCTATAACTAAATTCTAGCTAAACCAATCAGAAGTCACCTAATTGTGTGTAATTTAATCTCAGTTTAAGTACAGCTGTTCTGTGAAGCCGTTAGAGAACCTTAGTTAACAAACAGCATCATGAAGGCCAAGGAATACCCCAGACAGGTCAGGGATAACGATGTAGAGAAGTTTAAAGGAGGGTTAGGTTATAAAAAAAAAGCCTTAAAAATCTCACGGAGCACTGTTCAATCCATCACCCGAAAATGGAAAGAGTATGGCACAACTGCAAACCTACCAAGACTTGGCCATCCACCCAAACTGACAGGCCAGGCAAGGAGCGCATTAATCAGGGAAGCAGCCAAGAAGCCCATGGTAACTCTGGAGGAGCAGTAGAGATCCACAGCTCAGGTGGGAGAATCTGTCCACAGAACAACTATTAGTCGTGCACACCACAAAAACATGGTGGTGGCAGCATCATGTTGTGGGGATGCTTTTCTTCAGCAGGGAAGCTGGTCAGAGTTGCTGAGAAAATGGATGGAGCCAAATACAGGGCAATCCTAGAAGAAAACCCATTAGAGTCTGCAAAAGACTTAAGACTGGGGCAGACGTTCACCTTCCAACAGGACAATGACCCTAAACATAAAGCCAGAGCTACAATGGAATGGTTTGGATCAAAGCATATTCATGTGTTAGAATGGCCCAATCAAAGTCCAGACCTAAATCCAACTGAGAATCTGTGGCAAGACTTGAAAATTGCTGTTCACAGGCGCTCTCCATCCAAACTGACGGAGCTTGAGCTTTTTTTGAAACGAAGAATGGGCAAAAATGTCACTCTCTAGATGTGCAAAGCTGGTAAAGACATCCCCAAAAAGACTTGCAGCTGCAATTGCAGCGAAAGGTGGTTCTACAAAGTATTGACTCAGGGGGGCTGAATATAAAACGCATGCCACACTTTTCATATATTTATTTGTAAACCATTTTGAAAAATAATTATCATTTACCGGTACCTTCCACTTCACAATTATGTGCCACTTTGTCTTGGTCTATCACAGAATCCCAATAAATCATATTTACGTTTTTTTGTTGTAACATGACAAAATGTGGAAAATCTCAATGCTATGGATACTTTTTCAAGGCACTGTACAACCATCTGACTCCTGAACTACTCCTTTTTTTTTGCCTAAATGGGGAAAAAAGCCTCTTTCTCTCGGACACAGAGAGCTGACATATTCTTTTTTTCTAATTGTTCCTCTACAACTAGTCAGTACCAAGAATCTGGCTGTACGATTTTGACCAGGTGGCTCAAAGTGCCTTGCAGAAAATATTTCCTCAGACCTCTTGTATATATTGGCAATGCAGATGTGCAGAAGGTACACTCTTTCACATTTTCTGATCATGAAGCAAAATCAGAAGCTTCTGGACAAAGGCAATAGAAATTATTACACAATTGACTGGCCTAACCTAGGGGACAATCTAACAGCTTACCTACTTCACCAGGTACAGTATTGTCTTTTACACCCTCCTGTTGTATATAAAATAATATTTAATGTAACTGGAACTGGACTGTGGTCCTTCTTTCCTGCCATTTGGATGTTCTGGCTACAAGTATGTTACAATAGTTGTTTAAGATGAGTTTGTTTTGTCTATTGACGTCTGTAATATATGCCTTATGTTAGAGATGTTGTGACCACACCTATGTCCTTGTGTAAAAAAAAATTAAATATAGAATTAAAACAAAAAAGTGAGAAGTGACAAATTAACATGAACACAAGCAGCAATACAACCCTGCATGAAATTCTATCCTTTCCCCAAATTACTTACAAGAAGTGGTTTAAGTACCATGTTAGAAGGACTCCGCTCACTGTTCCTCTCTGTTCTGGTGAACACATACAATCTGAATAGCCCAAAAAATATGACCGAGATTCTAGCCCTTCACCACTCTTTTCAAAACTAGTCAAAAAAGTTTTGGTTGGAGTTACTTTCGGGGCAAGCAAAATTTAAAGCCACAGCAGATTTTTCTGTACCTGTTGTTGAGCTGTGCCTTGTGGTTGAGTTGTAGCCATGATGGGCATCTGTGCAAGAAATGTTGTCTGGAGAGTCTGTGAGATCTGGGCTGGAAGTTGATTCTGTGGCGATGACTGAATAGGGACACCTGCTGCTTGCGCTTTGACTTGCACTTGGATCTGTGGCTGAATTTGACCTTCTGTGAGTTGCTGCTGTTGCTGTGCCAAATGCAGGGCAGTGGGTAGAGAAGAAATGGGAATATTGGAGGCCTGCACTCTGCCAGGCAACTGGGGAGGGGGAGTATGAAGGCTGGCAGCATTTTGCACTGGGGGTCCCTTGGAGGGATCATATTGCTGTTGGCTTTGCTTCTGTCCTGTCAGTTGTACAGTCTGAGGAGTAGGAGGCATTCCCCCTGAAAAATAACAGACATAAAAGTTTTCAGGTATCGCAACAACATATTTAATTCATCAGTATGAGTTCCCACTGCTGCATGTGTACCTGAACATCACGGCTCAATGCAAACCTAATTAAGTTATATAATGCTCTTTACCTGTATACTTATTCAAAAGCTAGTGACAATACCTTGTGCAGTGGGCATAAGTTGTTGTAGAGGTACCCCAGATGCCACCCCTGTATGCTGGAAAACCATACCATGTCGTGGCATATCAAGGCGTGGTCTCTTGCTTGGGTCTGTTGAAATTAAAAAAACTTCTCTTAAAATAAGCAGAAATTGTTTCATATTGTCAGTTTACATGGAAAGTCAGAACTTTGTCTATGAGTTTCAAGGATGCCTTTTCTTTGTTAGCTTCACCACTATATTTATGTAATTATGAGCTACTTAGAGATTAGAATTGTTTGACAGGTGTAAAAAATACTTGCATTATCTTGGGCAGATTAAGAGTAAAGTGGAAACTACAGAAAACAGACAGTGATATCAAAAAGTTTTCTGCATAGAGCTCCCTCTCTTTAACCACTTAACGACCGCCCACCGCCGATTTACGTCGGCAGAATGGCACGGACAGGCAGAATCACGTAGATCTACGTGATCGCCTTTGTGCAGTTGGGGGGTCCATCCGGACCCCCCTTCACTGCAGTGAGCGGCCGTTAAGTGTTCGGGAGCGATCAGGCATGAGGGGGCGGCCGCTCGATTCCGCCCCCCCCTCGCGATCGCTCCCGGCCAATGAAAATGCTTCCTCCGCCATGTGATGTAAACAAGGCTGGAGGAAGTGATGTCATCTCCCTCGCTGCGGTCTTTTCGTTCCCGGCGCCGAGCAGAGAAGAAGCAGGTTAGTGCACCAACAGTCCACTGACACATAGGTACACATAGGCACACAAATCACCCCCCAGTCACCCCCAGATCACCCCCCAGGTCACCCCAAAGCCCACAATCACAGTGTCACTGATTGCAGTGATCATTTATTTTACTGATCACTGCATTTAGTGTCATCTGTGATTGTAAAAAGTTGCAGGGCAGTTAGGATTAGGCCCCTTTAGGTCCAGGGTAGCCCCCTAACCCCCCCTAATAAAGGTTTAACCCCTTGATCACCCCCCAGGTAACCCTTTCACCCCCTAACTTCAGCGTCACTAAGCGATTGTTTTTCCGATCGCTGTATTTGTGTCGCTGGTGTTTTAGATTATTAGTTATTTTTTTTTAGGTTCGCCGCAGGTTTTTATTAGTGTCAGGTACCCCCATATATTATTTTAACCCCCTGATTGCCCCTAGAGTTAACCCTTTCACCAATGATCGCCGTATAAGCGTCACTGGTGTCACTGGTTAGCCAGTAAGTTATTTAGTTATTTAGGTAACCCGTCAGGTTTTTATATAGTGTCAGGTACCCCCATATTTAACCTAATAAAGGTTTTAACCCCCTGATTGCCCCTAGTTAACCCTTTCACCAGTGATCACCATATAAAGGTTACGGGTGACGCTGGTTGATTAGTTTGCTTTTTATAGCATCAGGGCACCCGCCGTATATAACCCAATAAAGGTTTAACCCCCCTGATCGCCCGGCGGGTGAGATCAATTAGGTTTTAGCGCCAGAGAGGGTCTGCGTCGCCCCAGGCAGTGTTAGGTTAGTGCCAGTAACGCTAACACCCACGCGCAAAGCATACACCCCCCTTAGTGGTATAGTATCTGATCAGATCTATACTAGCATCCCCAGCGGTTTAGGGTTCCCAAAAACGCAGTGTTAGCGGGATCAGCCCAGATACCTGCTAGCGCCTGCGTTTAGCCCCTCCGCCCAGCCCAGCCCAGCCCACCCAAGTGCAGTATCGATCGATCACTGTCACTTACCAAACACAACACACATAACTGCAGCGTTCGCAGAGACAGGCCTGATCCATATCAACCAGTCCATAGCAAACGTCCATAGCAACCAGTCCATAGCAACCGTCCATAGCAACCATCCATAGCAACCAGTCTATAGCAACTGTCCATAGCAACCATCCATTGCAACCAGTCCATAGCAACCGTCCATAGCAACTGTCCATAGCAACCATCCATAGCAACTATCCATAGCATCCAGTCCATAGCAACTGTCCATGGCAAGCAATCCATAGCAACCGTCCATAACAACCAATCCGTAGCAACCGTCCATAGCAACTGTCCATAGCAACCGTCCATAGCAACCGTCCATAGCAACCAGTCCATAGCAACCATCAATATCAACCAGTCCAAGGTGAATGTTTTGAACGCTACCACTCAAAAGTGAAGTTTTAGCGTAGGGTACAGCATTTCACAGACAAGGACACACTTACACAGGGTCTCCCAAGATGCCATTACATTTTGAGAGACCCGAACCATTACAGTTGTAAAGTTACAAAAAAAGTGTAAAAAAGAAAAAAAAAAACGTAAAAAACAAAACACAAAAAAATATAAAATAAAAAAACCAAAAATAGTTGTCGTTTTATTGTTCTCTCTCTCTCTATTTTCTCTCTATTGTTCTGCTGTTTTTTACTGTATTCTATTCTGCAATGTTTTATCATGCTTGCTTTTCAGGTATGTAATTTTTTGTTTTCAGGTGCGCCATTCAACTGCAGCGCGGAATTATTTATCTTGACAGCAACAGCGTTTGCTCCCACGATACATAAAGCCGTGACACCACAGTTAAAAAAAAGAGCATATATGCCGAAGCATGGGGGCAGCAGGGGCGGAGGAGCGATTTTGCTCCTAATGCCGCGTACATACGGTCGAAATTCCGACGGAGGCCTGCCCGTGGAAAATTCCGACCGTGTGTACGCGGCATAACTTTTTTGCGGGAGGATGCCCCCATGCTTCGGCATATATATATTTTAGGCACAGGTTGCGTTAAAACATTTTTTTATTTTTTACTAGGTTTTGTTTTGGTATTTGCTTTGCAGGTATGGCATGGTAAGGTCTTACTGTTGTACTGTAATGTTACTTTGTTTTAATGTTAACCACCATTTGCTTAGCAGGTACGCCATTCAGTTGCAGCGCGGATCTATTTATCTTGACAGCCGTGACTCCAACGCTGTAGGAGGTGATTTCACCACCACAGTTAAAAAAAAGAGCATATATGCCGAAGCATGGGGGCAGCAGGGGCGGAGGAGCGATTTTGCTCCTAATGCCGCGTATATACGGTCGAAATTCCAACGGAGGCTTGCCCGTGGAAAAGTCCGACCGTGTGTACGCGGCATAACCTTTTATGCCGCGTACATACGGTCGAAATTCCGACGAAGGCTTGACCGTGTGTACGCGGCATAACTTTTTTGCGGGAGGATGCCCCCATGCTTCGGCATATATGCCCATCATTAGAAGTGGGTGGATGAAGGGAGGTATTCTAATGGTGGGCATACCCACCAATCAATCTCTTTTTTTCATTCAGCCAATAGGCTGTATGAAAAAAAAGATTACAATACATGTCCAACAAGGACCAGCAACGTACTGGTATGTTGCTGGACTTTGAATGTTTATACCAGAATGATGCCTGCGGGTTTAGGTATCATCTTGGTATCATTCTTTTCAGCCAGCAGCCGGCTTTCATGTAAAAGCAATTCTAGCAGATAATTAGCCTCTAGACTGCTTTTACAAGCAGTGGGAGGGAATGTCCCCCCCCCCCCCGGATATAAAAAGCGCCATTGGGAAATTGGGAAAGCATTTTATCACACCGATCTTGGTGTGGTCAGATGCTTTGAGGGCAGAGGAAAGATCTAGGGTCTAACCCCCCAATTTTTTTCAAAAAAAGAGTACCTGTCACTACTTATTGCTATCATAGGGGATATTTACATTCCCTGAGATAACGATAAAAATGGTAAAAAAATAAAATATGGAAGGCACAGTTTAAAAATAAAATAAAAAAGCCAAATAAATAATAAAAAAAAAAAAAAAAAAAGCACCGCTGTCCCCCCCTGCTCTTGCGCAAAGGCGAACGCAAGCGTCGGTCTAGCGTCATATGTAAACAGCAATTGCATCATGCATGTGAGGTATCACCGCGAAGGTCAGATCGAGGGCAGTCATTTTAGCAGTAGACCTCCTCTGTAAATCTAACGTGGTAACCTGTAAAGGCTTTTAAATGCTTTTAAAAATGAATGTAGTTTGTCGCCGCTGCGCGTTTGTGCGCAATTTTAAAGCATGTCGTGTTTGGTATCCATGTACTCGGCCTATGATTATCTTTTTTATTTCATCAAACATTTGGGCAATATAGTGTTTTTTAGTGCATTAAAAATAAAAAAAGTGTGTTTTTCCCCCAAAAAATGTGTTTGAAAAATCGCTGCGCAAATACTGTGTGGAAAAGAAAAATGCAACACCCACTATTTTAATCTGTAGGGCCTTTGCTTTAAAAAAATATATAATGTTTGGGGGTTCAACATAATTTTCTTGCAAAAAAATTTTTTTTTTCATTTAAACAAAAAGTGTCAGAAAGGGCTTTGTCTTCAAGTGGTTAGAAGAGTGGATGATGTGTGACATAAGCTTCCTAATGTTGTGCATAAAATGCCAGGACAGTTCAAACCCCCCCCCCAAATGACCCCATTTTGTAAAGTAGACACCTCAAGCTATTTGCTGAGAGGCATGTTGAGCCCATTGAATATTTTTTTTTTGTCCCAAGTGATTGAATAATGACCAAAAAAAATAAAAAAATGTACAAAAAGTTGTCACTAAATTATATATTGCTCAAACATGCCATGGGCATATGTGGAATTACACCCCAAAATACATTCTGTTGCTTCTCCTGAGTATGGGGATACCACATGTGTGGGACTTTTTGGGAGCCTAGTCGCGTACGGGACCCCAAAAACCAAGCACCGCCTTCAGGATTTCTATGGGTGTAAATTTTTGATTTCACTCCTCACTGCCTATCACAGTTTCGGAGGCCATGGAATGCCCAGATGGCACAAAACCCCCCCAAATGACCCCATTTTGGAAAGTAGACACCCCAAGCTATTTGCTGAGAGGTATGTTGAGTATTTTGCAGATCTCGCTTTTTGTCACAAAGTTTTGAAAATGTAAAAAAAGAAAAAAAAAAAGAAAAAAAATGTCTTTCTTAATTTTCAAAAACAAATGAGAGCTGTAAAATACTCACCATGCCTCTCAGCAAATAGCTTGGGGTGTCTACTTTCCAAAATGGGGTCATTTGTGGGGGTTTTGGGCTATTTTGACATTTTATGGCCTTCAAAACTGTGATAGGTAGTGAGGAGTGAAATCAAAAATGTATGCCCTTAGAAACCTTGAAGGCGGTGCTTGGTTTTTGGGGTCCCGTACGCGGCTAGGCTCCCAAAAAGTCCCACACATGTGGTATCCCCGTACTCAGGAGAAGCAGCAGAATGTATTTTGGGGTGTAATTTCACATATAACCATGGCATGTGTGAGCAATATATCATTTAGTGACAACTTTTTGTACATTTTTTTTTTTTCTTTTTGTCATTATTCAATCATTTGGGACCAAAAAAAAAATATTCAATGGGCTCAACATGCCTCTCAGCAAATAGCTTGGGGTGTCTACTTTCCAAAATGGGGTCATTTGGGGGGGTTTTGTGCCATCTTGGCATTTTATGGCCTTCAAAACTGTGATAGGTAGTGAGGAGCGAAATCAAAAATTTATGCCCTTAGAAACCTTGAAGGCGGTGCTTGGTTTTTGGGGTCCCGTACGCGGCTAGGCTCCCAAAAAGTCCCACACATGTGGTATCCCCGTACTCAGGAGAAGCAGCAGAATGTATTTTGGGGTGTAATTTCACATATGCCCATGGCATGTGTGAGCAATATATCATTTAGTGACAACTTTGTGCAAAAAAAAAAAAGTTTGTCATTTTCCCGCAACCTGTGGCAAAATATAAAATATTCCATGGACTCAACATGCCTCTCAGCAAATAGCTTGGGGTGTCTACTTTCCAAAATGGGGTCATTTGGGGGGGTTTTGTGCTATTTTGGCATTTTATGGCCTTCGAAACTGTGATAGGTAGTGAGGAGTGAAATCAAAAATTTGCGCCCTTAGAAATCCTGAAGGCGGTGCTTGGTTTCCGGGGTCCCGTACGTGGCTAGGCTCCTAAAAAGTCCCACACATGTGGTATCCCCGTACTCAGGAGAAGCAGCAGAATGTATTTTGGGGTGCAATTCCACATATAACCATGGCATGTGTGAGCAATATATCATTTAGTGACAACTTTTTGTAATTTTTTTTTTTTTTGTCATTATTCAATCACTTGGGACAAAAAAAAAAAAATATTCAATGGGCTCAACATGCCTCTCAGCAATTTCCTTCGGGTGTCTACTTTCCAAAATGGGGTCATTTGGGGGGGTTTTGTACTGCCCTGCCATTTTAGCACCTCAAGAAATGAGATAGGCAGTCATAAATTTAAAGCTGTGTAAATTTCAGAAAATGTACCCTAGTTTGTAAACGCTATAACTTTTGCGCAAACCAATAAATATACGCTTATTGACATTTTTTTTACTAAAGACATGTGGCTGAATACATTTTGGCCTAAATGTATGACTAAAATTGAGTTTATTCGATTTTTCTTATAACAAAAAGTAGAAAATATCATTTTTTTTCAAAATTTTCGGTCTTTTTCTGTTTATATCGCAAAAAATAAAAATCGCAGAGGCAATCAAATACCATTAAAAGAAAGCTCTATTTGTGGGAAGAAAAGGACGCAAATTTCATTTGGGTACAACATTGCATGTCCGCACAATTTACAGTTAAAGCAGCGCAGTGCCGAATCCCAAAAACAGGCTTGGTCCTAATGGCCCGAAATGGTCCGGGGCTTAAGTGGTTAAAGTGCACCTGTGCGTAGACTATGGACAATAAATTACTTATATAAAAAGTAGTAGAAGATCTTTAAAACAATCCATCACTGACCTCTGTGGCTACAGGCACTGTGCAGATATTAATTTCCCCATGGCGTTTTAAAAACCAACAAAAAACACCCCTGTATGCATTAGGTATGCAGAGTTCATGGGCATTATTGGGGGGAGGCCCAGTTAAACTCCCTCACAAACAACTGTTATTGCTCTTCGGAAAAGGATAATCTAAGGCAGGGTTTCTCTAGAGGTTGCTAGGGGTTCCTTGAGCAATAAGCAGTCTCTGCCTCTGAGATGAGTAACTACTGACACCAATGACCTTTTTAGCTTTCTGTAGGGGGAGAATCTTCCCAATGATCACAAGTGTAAGGAGCATTCTTCCCACTGACCATCACACTAATGTACTGTGAGGTGTAAATATAATAATTTTTGGCAGGGGTTCCCTGAAGCCAAAAAGTTATTTCTAGGGTTCCTCAATGCTAAAGTGGAAGTAAACTTCCATATGTTTGCTTTTACCTATAGGTAAACCTATAATAAGGCTTACCTATAGGTAGTGCAAATATCTTCTAAATGTGCACTGTTTAGGAGATTTTTACTGTACATGCAGCCAGTGACATCGCTGGTGCATGTGTTCTGAAGAAGCGGCCATCCGTGCCGTTTCTTCAGAGCCCTGCGCTGTAAACGGGAACTCCCGCGTGCATGCGTGGGAGTGACGTCATTGCGAACCCGGAAGCAAGACTAGTGAAGATGACAGCGCCTGCAGCACTGACACGGCGCTGGAAGAGCTTTGTTTTAAGGTAAGTTTAACATAATGTGCTAGTATGCGATGCATTCTAGTACATTATGGCATTACCTTGCATGTACAAAAAAAAAAATGTCCAGCGGTTCTCATCAATACTTTTTCTTTCCCACTTCATGTTTTCTAGCAGTGTTAAATACAGCCTTCCCTTTCCCATTGCACTCTTGCTAGGAGTGCCAAGCATTCCATCTTCTTTCTACTTTATTTTGCAATGCAAAGTGTCTGTCCCTTCACATCTCAGACTGTCCACCTCTGCTTGTGAAGAGCAGTGCACAGCTCAGTCTGCCTGCTCATTAGTATAGCACACCTATCAAACTAATGGGGTGTGTCTGCGTGGCAAAGACTAGGTATGTAGAGACTATGGAATAAACAAAAAATATTTTTTGAAAAAGAGGCTTGGACTTTATAGGCACCACTCGATGAATGATAAATGTAAAAAAGGTTTATTCAATCACACACAACAAACAACGTTAAAAATATCCAAATGAAAGGGCAGTAAAAACACTGTTACAAAGTTATTACTGTACAAAGCCACTGGAAACCGGTGCAAGGATTTTGGAGATGAATATCAATCATTCCATAGTACTGATCGAGTCCAGATCTGAGGCTGTGTAACAGTTGTAGATGATATGATGTTCAGAGCTCTACATTTTCCATGGCGCATTCCTTACACCCCTACACCCCCCCCCCCCCCGTGTTTTTCAAACCATTATACAAATAAACCTTGACAGGCGGATATATGTTTGTACTATATTTTACTTATATATATATATTTTTTTCCCCCCCTGTCTATTTTTTCTTTTTCCTTCTTTTTTCCGCCTTTTTAACTTTTAAGCCGCCATCATCATAAATATTATATTATGCACGCCCCCATAGGTTCCTGAAACTAGGAGGCACCCACCCTCTTGTTATTGTCACCGGCACCTGCTCATAGCTGCTCTGGCTACTCCATGAGGCCTACTATCACAGACTGAATAATATGTTTTTTAGATAGTTATATAGTTGCTATATTAATTTTATTATCTACTTATCCATTTAGTTTGTGTTTTTTGCTCCTGAAGAAGCACAAGGCGTGTAAAATGTAGAGCTCTGGACATCATATCATCTACAACTGTTACACAGCCTCAGATCTGGACTCGATCAGTACTATGGAATGATTGATATTCATCTCCAAAATCCTTGCACCTGTTTCCAGTGGCTTTGTACAGTAATAACTTTGTAACAGTGTTTTTACTGCTCTTTCATATGGATATTTTTAACGTTGTTTGTTGTATGTGATTGAATAAACCTTTTTTACATTTATCATTCATCGAGTGGTGCCTATAAAGTCCAAGCCTCTTTTGCAAAAAATATTTTTTGTTTATTCCATATTAATAGGACGCGGCACTTATTACTTTAGAGGTATCCACAGTACCACTCTGTGGCTATACAATCATTTTTGCTCATATGTAGAGACTATATCCACCCACTCAAGGCATTACTGATGTAATTACAGCAGTGCTGCCCTTCCAGGACTGCAAGTGGGTGGTAACAAGACCAGTCGCCCTTAGGACTGAAAGGAAACAGAGGTGCACTGGGCTTTATTACTGGAAATGAACTCATAAATGCACTGAAATTTACAATTTTCTATCTGAATTGATGGACACTGCTACTATGAAGGGACAAAACAAGTCTGAATTCAAGTAAGATTGTATACTGTATATATATCCTATATTATTATGGCTGGAGTTCAGCTTTATAAATATAAATACATTAACCCGACCCTGTTGCTACACTAACAACTCACATTCAAGGCATACCAGCAAAGACTTATCTTTCCTGCTGCCCATGTTCTAACCCCCCCCCCCCCCAAATCTGCTGAGAAACCAACACGTCAACACTTTTGGTATTGTAGATCTTCTGGATTCCCCTCTGCTCTAAGACCCCTTTCACACTGGGGTGGTGCCAGCGTTAGCGGTAAAGCGCCGCAGTTTTTGATGGCGATTTACCGCTGTTATAGCAGCGCTTTTAGGCCACTAGCGGGCGTGTTTAACCCTCGCTATCAGCCAAGGAAAGGGTTAATAGCACCTGTGTTGCGGCGTTTCAGCAGCACTGCCCATTCATTTTAATGGGCAGGGGCAGTGGAAGAGGGGTGTATATACCGCTCCTGCGCCGCCCCAAAGATGCTGCTTGCAGGACTTTTTTTCCTGTCCTGCAAGGGGCTTTCACACTGGGGTGGCTTGGGAGATGCTTTTCAGGTGCTATTTTTAGAGCTAAAATGCCTGAAAAGTGCCCCAATATGAAAGGGGTCTTACTGGTGCCTTATGATGACCTCCTCATCAAAGAATGCAGTGATGATGTCGACAGGTCGACAGGAGAAACAGCAAATACTGTGTGGGATCCAGAAGATCAACACTCCCAAAAGTGTTGACTTCCCTACGGACTTCGGATGGCAAGGGCAATGGGAGAGGAAAGTATTTACAGTGTTCTACAGGTATGTCTTGATTGTGAATGTTTAGAATAGCAGCAGGGTCACTTTTAATGTCCATAGTCTGGACAAAAGTGCACTGAAAAGTATCTTCAAAGAAAATCACTGCCAGTTCACCTAACCTTCTATCTAATATTTTAGACTATTCACACCTACAAGAAGGATGCACTAATACAATAAAAAATGCATGAACATGTGTGGTGGCCACTCTTCCCTGTCCACTTCAAAGAGTATTTTCAGTTTGATAGAAAGAATTGCCAGCTGTTTCATACCCCTACATTATATATTAATAGAGATGGTTTCTACCTCCACAAATCACCCTTACAAGAAACAGGAGATCCTCTCGCCTGTCCACTAAAATATAACAATTCCCAAATAGCATATATTTTAGGCTATGGCAGATTTACCAAAAGATACAAGTGAAATCTACAAATGGAACCAGTCGTTTTTATTTACAAGATAGCCCAGTCAGGATCTTATTAGATCTGCTAAGGCATTAGTCCAATTACAATACAACATAGATTACCTTATAATATGAGTGACTTTGGTAAAGGTGATCTACAAAAGTTTTGTGGACAGGATACATCAGTGCATAAAAAACATTGAAAACATCCTACATGACTACCAGTTTTTGATGGTTTATACATTAGGTCAACGAGTTATAATAATTTGAATTATCAAAAGTTTTTCAGTTGTTTAAATAGAATTATTGTCATGTAAACTCTCTGCAGTTTGCATTAGACATACCTGCTTGTGTGAGGGCTTGTTGTCTTTTAAAAGCTTCAATGTCGATTGCATTTGCTGCTCCTACAGCTCCACTCCCTGTTAGAGATTGCTATTTGCAATAAAACAAAAAACAGAAAATAAATTAAAATAGCATACTAGCTGTAGAAATACACAATTCAAAATAAAAAATGTCAAGAGTCCAAAGTCTGTTAATGTGCTCTCTATGAGACATTAATCACTGCGTGAACAATACAGGCCTGTGCAGTTACAGTAGGTGCCACCGACATTGTATATTCATCGCGATCCTATCGCGGAGATTCTCGGCGACAGGGGTGCCGACATCTCGGCGACAGGGTGGCGACGCATGTCGCGCTCGCTGCAATAGCGAGGAGACGCGGCACTGTATTGAGCGGGGATCTGACGTGGATTCCCGCCAATACCAGGCACTGCGTTTGGTATGAATCCTGAGCAGGAACTCCACGCCAATTTTTAAAGAAAAAACCGGCGTGGGTTCCCCCTCCAGGGGCATACCAGGCCCTTGGGTCTGGTCTGGATTTGAAGGGGAACCCTACGCCGAAAAAACGGCGTGGGGGTCCCCCTCAAAATCCAAACCAGACCCTTATCCGAGCACGCAACCTGGCAGGCCGCAGGGGAAGAGGGTGGAAAAAAATGGCAATAAAAACACAACACAGTTTTTTAAAGTATTTTATTGCACAGCTCCGGGGGTCTCTTCCGTCTTCGGGGGTCTCCGGTGTCGTCGCCGCGCTCTCCGGTTCTTTCTTCCGCCGGGCCTCCGCTATCTTCTTGCAGCTCTTTTGCTAGCGGAGGCCCGGTCTTCCAGCTAGAAGCGGCGAGATTGACACAATATCGGCGTCACCTACTGTACACACGTCACACCAGCCTTCGTTTAATACACGATAATGCATCTGCACGTCAGATGCGTATTTAGATGCATTTTAGATGTGCTTGGAAGGTCACCACAGTACTGACCTGAATGGGAAAAGTCCACTCAAAATAACAAACATAACTAATTTTGTATTCATCAAATAAGCCAGTTAAATGGAGCCATAGACTTGTGTATACAGAGCAGAAGAAAAAAAAACCCCAGCCAATCATAATTTTGGAGAGTCCCTATAAGAAGCTCCACCTCGCAGTATAATGATGTGATATTATAGAGACATTAAAAAAACAAAAGGAATGTGTTTACTGGCTTTCAGGAATGAGGAGATATTGGAATTTCCAGGCTTCAAATTGACTCTATTTCTTCATCCTATTGAGACTTTCTATATCCTACTTAAACTTAAAATACTAAACCCAGTAGTAAAACTCCTTTGAATAAAGCAAACGGATTCTTGAGGGCTGTTACTGACCAAATTACAAGTGAACTGCCCGACCATAGCACAAAATAAATTATGAAATATAGCCATTTCTTTCATGGAGTTCCACCCATTTTGTACATATCCAATCAATGTCATGCCCATCCTAAAGGCTTTTACAAATAGCATTTTTTTTTCTAATTTTTGCCTTTATTTTGTGCAGCAGTTCTGGCTTCGGCCGCCTAGGCGAATACGTCGCTAGGCAATTCGCATTGACTCCTGGGATATCAGCGTCATCTATTCCAGGAGTCCATGTGAATCGCCTAGTGATGAAATCTTGCGTTATTTCCTGCTTTCCCTGACTTCCATTACATTCTGGCCTGTCCTATGATTGACAGGTTACTATAGCAACAGGGCGGGAACTTCCACCGACACCGCGATTGCTATGGCAACCTGTCAGGAAGAGAAAGCACCATGCAGTGGCATTACTGTGCAGACGTGACATCGGGAGGTGCATGCTGGGTATCCAGCTTCACTGAATCCCCGAAATAAGAAGAAGAGGGCTTCAGATGCCCACAGTAGAGAAGGAACCAGCCTGCTGCTGAGATCTGGTTCGTTTTCCACTATTTAAACATAAAATTAAAGAAACAAATGACATTATGTAAATGTTGCATTATAAGTGTACGCAAGTGTTTAAAAAAAAAAAAAGATTTGGGGGACTGGAACACCGCTTTAATAAGGCAAGTAGGCTTACAGAGTAACCAAATGTATAGTCTTAACAGTTCCATTATTAATGTATCTTACAATAAACTTTAGTTCTCTATATAAAGAATACAACCGCAATTCCAAAAAAGTTGGGACGCTGTGTAAAATTATACAAAAAAACTGGATGCAAGGGAGGGGACAGGACCGTGGGAAAGGCAGCTGAGCTATCATACAGGGGACGAACGTATGATCCCAGCCATTACCCGGTGTTTTTAGGCAGTATACAGAGTTGTGCACTTAGCGCACCTAACCCATGTGAGTACCCAGCATTGGGGTTTTATTTGTCTTCACAATAAACAGTTTTAAACGATATTATGCCATGGAGTTTCTTTTTACCATTTTCCATGTGAGGAGACAGCACCAGTAAGCAGCTTTGAAACAGACAGCCTGCCTAGAATCCTTAAAATGATTCATAAGCGTGTTTGACCAAACTTAGCTGTGAGGTCCCACGCTTAGATGTGAGCAGCCATTACCTGCGGGTGGGGAGCACCTGAGTGTCAACACTGTAGCAAGCTGTTTGTCACATTTTTTTTAAGTCACTAAATATATATCAAAATAACTTTATATCAACTGCATTGGATGGATTCTCCATCTTAAATTAGAATACCACTGTTTTATGCACTACAGCACTTTATGATTCATGTTTGTGGCACTATAATTTTATGAATTATCTCTTTATTATATCCTACTGTGTGGCACTATATTTATATATTTGATTTATTTGCATGTTTTTATATAGTATAATAATTTATATTAATATATATTTACAGCTGTGTGTGACATATATAACAGTATAATTTATAGATAAAATATATTTCATTCATTTTAATTTGGGAAGATTTGGGGTGAGATAGCCCAGCACATACATTTAAGTGGCTTCACATGGTATATGAGATGTGATTAGTGCTAGCAGCTGTCACTTTTACTTTTATTTGTTGATCATCTATTTTATTTAATTTTTTTATTTTTATTTTTGCACTAGGTAGCTCGCAAGATTCTTACAATCCAAAAACTGGATGCAATAATTTGGAAATCTCATAAACCCATATTTTATGCACAATAGAAAACATATCAAATGTTTAACTGAGAAGATGTACCATTTTAGGGGAAAAAAACAGGATAATTTTGAAATTGATGGCAGCAACACAACTCAAAAAAGTTGGGGCAGGGCAACAAAAAGCTGGCAACGTACGTGGTACTAACAAGGAAGAGCATTCAACAACTAATAAGGTTAATTGGCAACAGGTCAGTAACATGACTGGGTATAAAAAGGAATCTTAGAGAGTTAAAGTGTCTCAGAAGTAAAGATGGGCAGAGGTTTTCCAATCTGTGAAAAGCTGTGTCTAAAAACTGTCATACAATTTCAAAATAATGTTCATCGACATAAAAAAGAAAAGCCTTTAAATATATTATCATCTACAATACATAATGTCATCAAAAGAATTCGAAAATCTGGAGAAATCTCTGTCAAAAGCTGAAAAGCAATATTGGATGCCTCAGATCTTTGGGCCATCAGACAACTCAGACGACATCAGATGACTCTGCATTAAAAACAGGCATGATTCTGAGATGGACATCACTGCATGGGCTCAGGAATATTTCCAATATTCACTGTCTGAACACAGTTCACCATGCCATCCAAAAGTGCAAGTTAATGCTCCATCATGCAAAGAAGAATCCATATCTGAACACGATTCACAAATGCCACTATCTTCTCTGGGCCAAAGCTCATTTACAATGGTCTGTGGAAAATTGTTCGGTGGTCAGATGAATCCAAATTTGACATTCTTTTTTGGCAACCATGGATGCTGTTTCCTCCAGACTAAAATGGAGAGTGAGTTTCCAGTTTATCATCAGTGCTCCATTCAAAAGCCTGCATCTCCGATGGTATGGTAGTGTATTAGTATTGTAGTAGTGTGGTACCCCACCAGTGTATGAATACAGGATTCTCAACCAGGCAGGTTGAGGGGCTCCAGGGTATTTGCTTGTTTGGGAGGAAACTGGCTTTTCAGTTTCCTCATGATTTACTAAAGTCCACTTTGGGACCCGGAGCTTGGGGATTTCTTAGAGATCCGGGTGGGATGAAATCCCCAGTCCTGGATCCGGGTTTTGAGACTCAACTGCACACTGATTGTTCAGGTGTGTGTGGGCCTGATAGTAGAGTCAGGACCAGCATTCTGGGCTCCACCTTCCCGACGAGTGCAGGTGTGCACTGGAGAAGCCACAGAGTGCAAGTGTGCACTGGAGAAGCCAGAGAGTGGTTGTCTGCACACTGGAAGCCAGAGACCCAGGTCTGAGGGTCAGAGCAGTGGACCCAAGTCTGAGGATCAGAGCAGTGAGGGGCTGCTATCTAAATGGATGGTGTTGCCAAGGGAAAAGTCTGTAGGAGACAGATGAAAGCCTGAAGTGGAAGGCCTGAGCAGCACTGCTGTATGTATAAGCCAGGAGGCTAAATGACATTTTGTTGATGAATAGGAGTGCTGAAACCCCTGCGAGGGAAACCTATAATTTTGTTTTGAACTTCTTTTAATAAAAATGGGCAAACAAAGCCCTTAAAAGAAGAACCAGCGAGTGGCGGTGTCCTTAAAGTTCTACATTTGATGCTAGTCCTTTACACGTGGTGGAGAATTTTGGCACAATCTGAGATCCCTACTATCAAGTAAGTTCATCTGTTATATGAACTGTGTTTTCTATTGCCAGAAACTGCATAATCTGTGTGTGTGCAGGTGAGGAGAACCTGCAAGAGAAAGGTAACTAGCCTTAAAGAGACAGTGCTCCAATTTGTTACAGGTGGTGTACCTGTGAACAAAAAGTCAATTGTGTGTGGCAGCCAAGCAAACTGCATTGCGCAGAAGTTTATTTGATGGACTGTTGCATGCAGGTTGTGTACCTGTGAAAGGAGAAACAAACAGATTATTTTTTTTTTTTTTCCTTTTCTCCGCCAAGAACTGTTACAAGTTGCTGTGTGCAAGACCGCAAGGATGGGGCGATCAAAACGCCTAAAAGAAGCAAGGATGGCTGAGATGATAGATAGAGCTCTGTGGCTGGAGGGGTTGTTACCGCCTGATCGAACCCCATACATGCCTAAACAGAGTTTTCCAAGGGAAAATAGGGCTGCTTTTGTCCCTAGCAACCCTGGTGCAATGAATGCACAGATGACGGCTAGTGTGGAGAGTCCACCAGCGTTTGAATCTGCAGTGGATTGGTGCAAGCGACACCTGGCAGGATTGGACCAAGCTAAAGTGGAAGGCAAGCCAACCTTCCATACAAAAAGAGAGCTGCCGGATGTCCATGCCTGGGAGAGGGGTGCTGTTGCCCCTGGCAACGCTGCTGCAGTTAAACCAGCAGCTGTTGCGAAAAGTGTGAAAGTGACACAGCTTGAGACAGGGTCCAGCAGATGCAGGGTGGGAAACCCTGACAAGACATGGAACCAAGTGCGCTGTTTGTGGTGCAGTGAGTGGGGGCATGCAGTCTCCAAGTGCCTTTTGTCCCTGGCTCCAGTGCAAAGCTACCTAGCAAAACAAAGGTCTGAGAAGCCTGTGTTATATGCCAGAAGAGAGGCTGATCAAAGGCCAGGACAGAGACTGGTTGCCCATAGCAACACAGAGGAGGCCAGTCGGGCTGTCTGTGGACCATGGGGTGTGCCTCCCATGGGTCGTGACAAGTGGCTTCCGGAGGAGCCAATACAGCATGTTGGAGAGAGCCGTCCAAGCTCTGCTGGGAGACTGCGATCTCCCATGGCAACGAGAGTGGAAGTTGTGCCTGGAGGGAATCATCAGGAGAGAAATGCACTGGGGAAAAGTCATCCAGTACCATGCCTGGAATGTGGCCAGCTGGGGCACGAAATATTGTCTTGCCCTATATTCTGGGGTGCACCTAGAGGTAATGTTGCTAAACAGAACTCTTTACCTGTGGGCCAAGATCCCTTTACAAATATGTTTGCAGTCACCCCTGGCAACAAGGAGGAGTTTTCTGTGGTGTCTGCAGGGGGTGCTAAACAGTGGGAGATGCCTGCTGTAATTTCATCCCATGGCCACCAGGGGGAGTTGGCCAGTAAATGTGTGGCTGAGGACTGGTTCTTAAGACAACGTACTCAAATGAAGATGGTGACCCCAACTACTGTGGTGGGTAAGAATATCTTTAATGAAATAATGCCTGGAACTGCTGATTTCAGGTATAAAAGAACTGGCTGCGAGACTGTCCATGATGATGTGAGAGTGACCCCAGTTAGTGGGGCCACAGAATGTGCGCTTGAGAATGACTTTTTCATACCCAGTGGGAATGCAGGGGTTAAAGTCCAAACAGAACCTGTGTTGATGACTAAAAGTGTTGTGTCTAATGTCTGCCAGCCTCAAGTTGGCAGTGGGCTAGGACAGCCTGCAAAAACTAAAAATGCTATAAGTGTTACTGTTAATGAAAAGTTTGCTGCTGTTGGGAAAACCCCAGGTTCTTCCAGAGCAAAAGCTGTTGTCACAAATGGGTCGTTGCCTGTAGCAATTGGTGGTAAGACAGCGCAGTTGTCCCCAGAAATCTCCAGGGAACTTCATGTATTGGAGTCGGGGGTTGCCATGGACAACTGCGATGTCAATCTGGTGGGACAGAGTGGAACGGTACCGTGTAATGGTAATGTGTTAGTGCAAGCTGCTAGTACTAAAAATGTGCTGATAAATGGTGGGTTAACACAACCTGTGAAAAATGCAAAGGTGTGTGAGACTTATGAAGCGCCGCCCGAGCAAGGTGGTGGTTGTGTTGTATTGCAACCTGTGGTGCTAAAACATGTGTTACTGAAGTCTGCCATGATTAGTAATTTGGGTTATGAATCTGCAACTAAACCTGTCTGTTCTAATGTGTCTCCTTGGGCGGATGGATCAGGGCTGAGGAGCGCCTGTGAATGGAGCCCAGCTACAACAGATTGGGATAGTTGGGGTAAAAATCTAATGTCCCTGATAGATGAGGCTTTCATGCACAAAAATAAGGTGGACAAAGTTTCTGCTGTGCCAGCAGGAGGGACGGCAGAACAGCTTATACCTGCCGGCGTGGTGGCTGCTGCAGGGGTTAACCCTCGTGAGAAATATGGACCATATAAGGGCGAGCACACAGCAGACACTTTGTCCGTAACCTACAAAAATGATGCTGACATGGCGTGTCAAAGTGACGTTGTCACTGGTAATGTGAAGCAGTTCATTGGTGCTGAACCTGAGAAGTTGGGTATGAGTCAAGCACCTGGCAGCACTCTGGTAGAGCACCAGGCTGTGGTTGTCTCCAGCTGGGAGAAAGTTCCATTAAACCTTGCAACCTCTCACGTCTCAGCAGGTGAATCTGTCTGCATCCCCAGTGTCAGGAAAGTCCCCAGGAAGGACTTGGGTCTGGAGCCAAGGGTATGGTTTCTAACAAAAGTATTCAAGGAGATGCTTAAACTTTGGGATGTACAGCCAGTCTATACTGGGGTGTCTCCACCACAGTTAGATAGTCTGGTACTGCGGAGTACCATTAGGTGGACCCCTGAGTGGCAGGTGGTACAGCACAAAGGAAGACCAGACAGAAATGGTTTATTTATGACTGTATTACTAGTGTTAAAAATCGCCTCTAGGTATGCTGATGGGTTACTTCCTGTACAAGAGGTATATGGGAGAGGCTTTGGCGAAAACAAAGTGTCTGAGGTTTCACCACCTAACAGCCAGGTAGAAGGCATTTCTGCTGCTATGGTCCAAGGTAGTACTGGTCAGTTGTCGGTGAAGGGCGTGTGTGCTGTACCAGTGGAAGAATCGCATGAGATGGAAGGGCCAAGTGTGGACCAGAAAGCAGCAGAAATCCTGACCGGGGCTCAACCAAAGGTGGTTAAAAAGACTGGGGTCCTCAGTCCAAGGTTTGGTTTAGGTGACAAACCTAATAAGGTCCCCGAGACAGGGAAACTAATAAAAAATGCGGTAAAAATTGTATGTGGATCAGACAAGAGCTTGTCTGTGCAGGTGGATAAAAATACAGATGGCATCAGAACAGGTCAAGTGGTAGGACAGCTGCCTGCAGAGTGGGTGAACCCCAGGGAGGTGATGTCTTGTGAGGTTCCTGTGGGTGATGGCAGCCCTCCAGTATGTGTGCCCTCTGCAGACTCTGCCCTAGCAAATTAAAAAAAAAAAAGGCATTGGTGATCTGTGCAACGTAGAGAGGTGTAATGTTGGTTTGAATATGTCTGTCAATGATGAACCAAATAATTTGTTAAAGGTACATGACAGTGTGGTGTCCAAAGGTATTGGAAAGACCAGGGGTGCCCTGTTAAAATTTCAGGAGAGGCAGTGCTTATGGAACCCCAAAAGAAGAGGGAGAAGGTTGAGTATAGGGAAATATAGGACCTTGTTAAGATCCAGGGTTGGACGTACCTGGAAGCGCACCCGGAAAAAAGGTTGGGCCTACGTGGCTGACAGCCAGCACAGAGGTGTCCCAACCATAATGATGGTTGCTGGTGTTCCTCCCTCCGGATCAAAACAAAGGGGGAGGGTATGTGGTAGTGTGGTACCCCACCAGTGTATGGATGCAGGATTCTCAACCAGGCAGGTTGAGGGGCTCCAGGGTATTTGCTTGTTTGGGAGGAAACTGGCTTTTCAGTTTCCTCATGATTTACTAAAGTCCACTTTGGGACCCGGAGCTTGGGGATTTCTTAGAGATCCGGGTGGGATGAAATCCCCAGTCCTGGATCCGGGTTTTGAGACTCAACTGCACACTGATTGTTCAGGTGTGTGTGGGCCTGATAGTAGAATCAGGACCAGCATTCTGGGCTCCACCCTCCCGACGAGTGCAGGTGTGCACTGGAGAAGCCACTAGGGCTGGGAAAAAAATCGATTTTAATCTTGAATCGAGTTTTGAGCTCAAATCGATTCAGTTTTGAAGAAAATCGATTTTTTTAGATTTTTTTTTTTTTCCTTCCCTTCAAAGTTTCCGTAGCAGGACTGCAGGGGGCGTATCCGGAATGGCACTGGGCAGCGTTACCCCAATTACATCTACTCGCTGCAGCCGCCGTCTGCCTACCTGATCAGCGTGTCATGCAGACAGACGGCGGCCATTGCAGTGTTCAAAAGCCGCGCCTCCCGAGACCTCGTCGTCTGTGATAGGCGGAACACTCAATTTCACAGCAGGCAGTATTCAGCCTATCACGGACATCCTCTCATCCTCGTCTGTGTTATGAGGATGACCATGATAGGCGGAACACTGAATGCTGGGAAATTGAGTGTTCCGCCTATCACAGACGAGAAGGAGGCGCGGCTTTTGAATACTGGAATGGCCACCGGTGTAGCAGTAAAATCCGTATACCATGAAAATCTGCATCAGGTACGGGCACAGTGATTGAAGCATGGGCACAGTGAGACACGGGCACAGTGAGACACGGGCACAGTGAGGCATGGACACAGTTCAATTCAACTAAGAGTAACCTCAGTATTTTTTGTTGTTTTATTAGCTAAATCCAAATACAGTATTAATAATTTGGATGTTTAACAATCTTTGTTGCACACTGCATAAAACAACAAAAAGGTCACAAGCGCTAAATTGGTGGATAAAGAAAAAAATATAATGGATGATAATAATAATAAGAAAAAAATCCCAAATATTTTGGGAAGTACAAAGTATCCAAAAGGGGGAAAAAACAGGATCCAGCGCAGCAAGAAAAAATCCGTACCCAGAAGTACAAAATACACAACATGCACACAATATAATCCAGCGCTCATGGAACATACATTATTAACTATTGAAAACTCTTGAAGAATTGATAAAAAAGCTTAGTCTATTTATCACAATAAAGAGAGGGATCCAATCCCAAATGTGCAGAGGGCAAATGAATCTTAACTCTCCAGTTGCCAGTGGTGACAAACTTGTTAAACTTGCAGTGACATCCGTGGAGCAAGGAGGGGTTAAAAAAGTCAAAACAAAGCCTGTGGCATGATCTCCCTGTGAGCACAGTACCTTGAATGATGGACAACAGGCAGACCAGCGTGTGGAGGGCCCTCCAACCCAAAAGGATGCAGAGCCAGGATCGCAGCAAGGCTGGGACAGAAGGAATCACACACACAGTTTCAAGAGTGTTCAATAGTTAATAATGTATGTTCCATGAGCGCTGGAATATATTGTGTGTTTGTTGCACACTGACTTTGCAGTTAGAGAAAGGGTTTGCCTTTGCAATTTTGTTTGTTGATGCACTTTAATTAATATAATAAAAAAAAAAAATCGAATCGAATCGTAAATCGAGTTTTTTATAAAAAAATCGCAGATTTTTTTTGGGGGGAAAATCGCCCAGCCCTAGAAGCCACAGAGTGCAAGTGTGCACTGGAGAAGCCAGAGAGTGCTTGTCTGCACACTGGAAGCCAGAGACCCAAGTCTGAGGGTCAGAGCAGTGGACCCAAGTCTGAGGATCAGAGCAGTGAGGGGCTGCTATCTAAATGGATGGTGTTGCCAAGGGAAAAGTCTGTAGGAGACAGATGAAAGCCTGAAGTGGAAGGCCTGAGCAGCACTGCTGCTAAATGACATTTTGTTGATGAATAGGAGTGCTGAAACCCCTGCGAGGGAAACCTATAATTTTGTTTTGAACTTCTTTTAATAAAAATGGGCAAACAAAGCCCTTAAAAGAAGAACCAGCGAGTGGCGGTGTCCTTAAAGTTCTACATTTGATGCTAGTCCTTTACAGTATGTATGGAATGGACAGCTTGCACATCTGGAATGGCACCATCAGAGCTGAAAGATATATCTAGATTTTACAGCTGCATATGGGACAGACACATTTCTATGCAAGTGTACTATATTCTTGTTTATTATTAATAGGGAGGATTTTACACTATATGGTGCCTTCTGTTCCTAGTTTATGGTCTTGGGCAAGGAGAGA
This sequence comes from Rana muscosa, assembly GCA_029206835.1. Lineage (NCBI taxonomy): Eukaryota > Metazoa > Chordata > Amphibia > Anura > Ranidae > Rana > Rana muscosa. The sequence goes on from CM055116.1 coordinate 917,919,623, forward strand.
AGACTGTATAAGATATACCCCATACTAGCTAGAAAGATTGTGTACGGTTAACTCTGTATTGACTGGAAAGGATTTGGATTGTTTTAATGAGAATAAAGCCCTGCAAACTGTAAATCTGGTGAGTAGGGTAAAAGGTGACGGACACTGGGTGTGGAGGAGGAGTTATGAAGACAATATTTCTTAAACGTACTATTGCACTTTTAATGTATGCTAGACGCTAGATGTACTGCACAATTTTTGCATGGAACACTTTCTAGATTTATGTCATGAACTTGGACACCGTTGGATGATTGCACATAATGGATTTAATTGCAAAGGACCCTTTTTACCGTATGTTTTTCAATTTTGAAACATTGTGCTTTTTTACATATTAAATGTATTATTTCCATTTGTTCTGTTTTTCACATTATTATGAATTGACTAAGGGCTCTTTCACACGGACGGTCCGTTCAGGTCCGCCTGTCAGTTTTTTAGGCGGACCTGAACGGATGCTCCATGTACCCCTATGGAGCAAAGGATGTCAGCGGTGACATGTCTGCTGACATCCGACCCGCTCCGATCCGCCAAAGTGTGATGGAGGAAAACCCTATTTTTCCATCCATCTGCGGATCGGATGACAACGGACTCTACAGTCCGTCGTCATCCGATTCCCCATAGGGGAAAGCGGCGCTCTGACAGGGCGGTCCCTGCACAGTGTGCGGGGACCGCCCAGTCATCCGCCGGCTCAGCGGGGATCAACGGAGCGATCCCCGCTGAGCAAGCGGAGCTTCACGGGGCGGATCATTACTGATCTGTCCCGTGTGAAAGGGGCCTAAGTGTATATTTATTGCCATAGCGCAGTCACAATTTTAGTATGTATTTTGAGTTCAGTTCAAACACATGCATCTCTGATGGTATGGGGTGCATTAGGGCACATGGAATGGGCAACTTGCACATCTTAAAAAGGCACTATCAATGTTGAAAGATACAGTTAGGTCCATATATAGTTGGACACGGGCACAATTTCCATACTTTTGGCTCTGTATGCCTCCAGAAAAAAATTAAAACGAAACAATCCAAATGAATATCAAGTACACATTTTAGGAACTGCAACCATTTTATACACAGCCCCCCCCCCCCCCCATTTTTAGGGGCTCAAATGTAATTGGACAAATTAATATAATCATAAATAAAATGTTAAATTTTTATATTTTGTGGAGAATCTTTTACTGGCAATGACTGTCTGAAGTCTGGAACCCATGGACATTACCAAAGACTGGGTTTCCTCCTTTCTGATGCTTTGCCAGGCTCTAACTGCAGCTGTCTTCAGTTGTTCTTTGTTTGTGGGTCTTTCTGGCTTTAGTTTTGCCTTCAGCAAGTGAAATGCATGCTCAATTTTGTTGGGATCAGGTGATTAACTCTCCATTGCAGAATATTCCACTTCTTTTCCTTCAAAAGCCACTGGGTTGCTTTTGCAGTGTGTTTTGGATCGTTGTCCATGTGTACTGTGAAGTGCCGTCCAATCAACTTTGCTGCATTTGGCAGAATCTGGGTTGACAGTATCTCTAAACACTGCAGAATTCATCCAGCTGCTTCTGTCTTCTGTCACATCATCAATAAACACCAATGACCCAGTGCCACTGGAAGCCATGCATTTCCATGCCATCACACTGCCTCCACCATATTTTACAGATGACGTTGTGTGCTTTGGATCATGAGGTGTTCCAAGCCTCCTCCGCATTTTTTTCTTCCCATCAGTCTGGTACAGATTAATCTTAGTTTCATCCCTCCAAAGAATGCTTTTCCAGAACTGGTCTGTTTTTTTTTAGATGTTTTTTGGCAAAGTCATAAATAGGCTTATGAATGGTTTGCACCTTGTGGTGTACCCTCTGTATTTGCTCTCGTGAAGTCTTCTCTTGATGGTAGACTTTGAAAATGATACGCCCACCTACTGGAGAGTGTCCTTCACTTGTCAGGATGTTGTGAATGGGTTTTTCTTTACCATAGAGAGAATCCTGCGATCATCCATCACTGTTGTCTTCCATGGATGTCCAGGCCTTTTTATGTTGCTGAGCTCACCTGTGTGTTCTTCTTTCCTCAGAACGTACCAAACAGTTGATTTAACCACTCCTAATGTTGCTGCTATCTCTCTGATGGATTTGTTTCATTTTGAAGCCTTACATTGGCCTGTTTCACTTGCATGGACAGCTCCTTTGAACGTGTGATGTAGGTTCACAGCAATAGATTCCAAATGCAAATACTATACCACACTTAGAATCAACTCCAGACCCTTTACCTGCCTAACTGATGAAGAAATAACAAAGTAGTAGCCCACACCTGGCCATGAAACAGCTTTTGATTAAATTGTCATTACTTTTGGTCCTTTGAAAAAAGGGGGGATAGCTATTCTTAAGAGCTGTAATTCTTAAACCCTTCCTCCGATTTGGATGTACATACCCTCAAATTTAATCTGAGAGTGTGAACTTTCAGCCCATATAGAACTATAGCTTGAATATGTTTTGACAAATACTTGAAAAAAAATAAAATTATGCCCGTGTGCAAATATATATATTGACCTAACTGTATATCCAGGTTTTAGAGCAGCATATGCTCCCATTTAGACGACTTCTTTTTCAGGGAAGGCCTTGCATATCTCAGAAAGACCATGCTAAACCGCATACTGCATCAATGACAAAAGCATGGCTTTGTAGTAGAAGAGTCCAGATGCTTAACTGGCCTGTATGCAGTCCAGACCTTTCACCAACTGGAAATATTCATCACATCTTGAAATTTAAAATATGACAAGAGGACCCAGGATTCTTAAGCAGTTAAAATTCTATTAGGCAAGAATTAGACAACATCCCTCTCCCAAAATTCCAGCAACAAGCCTCCTCAGTTCCCAGACATTTACAGAATGTTTGTTAAAAGAAGAGGGGATGCTACACCTTGGTAAACATGTCCATGTCCTAACTTTTTTTAAATTTGTTGCTGCCATCAATTTCAAATGACCTTATTTTTTTTCTTAAATTGGTCCATTTTCTCAGTTTAAACATTTGATATAGGTTTTCTATTTTCTACTGTGAATAAAATATGGGTATACTTAAAGTGTTTTGTTTTCTTCTCTTTCTTTTGTTCATGATAATGAATCAGGGCTATTGAGCTCTATGTTATGCACATGCATTTCTTCTTGTACTGTAAAAATCTCAATAAAAAAAAAAATATATATATATATATATATATTGTGACAGCAGGAAGGTAAAGTCACCTGGTTGCATCCAGGGGGGTAGATATATTTCGCCCAGATTCAGGCTTTACGCCGACTTATACAACTAGGTGGAGAGTTGTATAAGCCCAGCTGAGGATAGTGGGCTCATGGATGACTCATACCTCTAGGGAGAGTGTGGGGCGTCGTGCAGACAGGGAGTTGATGAGACCAGCTGAAGCTTGTCAGCTCATTTAGGCCTCTATAAGAACTCCCAGATTCATTAGGTGTTAGCTCATGCCTGGAACCAGACCTGTGTGGACTTCCTGGAGAGAGTAAACCCTTGTGCGGTGAGACAAAGCCTGTGTGGCTATTTGCTTGGACATTTAAAACCAGGGACTTAGGGACTAGGACAGCACTAGGCTGATCCCAGTTGTTAGTTAGGAAACCTGTATGTTTAGTCAGAGGTCAAGTTGACCAGGATTTATTTTGTTTATGTTTCTTTTGGCTTTGCTGTGTTTTGTCATTGTAAATAGAAAATAAACCGCACCTTTTTTTGATTTTGAAAACCACAACCTCCGTTTGCTGGGCCTGTTTTTGTGTGGGGAGCCCATCCCGGGGGTCACACACACCCGCTGCCGAGCTAACCCCCTCACAGTTGGTGGAGAATGCGGGCAGTTTTTTTTAAGCCAGCATGGAGGAGATACTGAAGCAGCTGGCTCTAGCAAATGCCAATCAACAGCAGACAAATGCAGGTTTGCAAAAGAGCCTTGCAGCTCATCAACAGAGCCTTGCAGCTCAACAACAGAACTTCGCAGCCCAGCAGCAAGCTCATCAACAGAGCCTTGCAGCCCAGCAGCAAGCTCACCAACAGAGTCTGGAAGCTCAGCAACAAGCCCAGCAGCAATCTGAGGCCCGCTTCATAGACCTGTTACAGAAGCAAGAGCAGAGACTACAACAAATGGAAGCAGTAATGCAGCAACGTCCGCAGACCAGTGAGGAAAGCCGTCCCACTAATACCGCGTCCTTTGGGGTGAGTCGTTTATTGACAAAAATGACTGGAGAGGATGATCCAGAGGTATTTTTGACCACATTTGAAAGGACTGCTGAAAGAGAAAAGTGGCCTGAGGAGCAGTGGGCTGGACTGGTGGCTCCTCTGTTAACTGGTGAATCGCAGAAGGCTTACTATGACCTAGAGCCTGACCAAGCAAAAGACTATGTGATGCTAAAAGCTGAGATATTGGCAAGGCTGGGTGTCACCCAGGCTGTCCGGGCTCAGCGTGTGCATAACTGGACTTTCCAGCTTGGAAAACCCCCCAGGTCTCAAATGTATGATCTCATTCACCTGAGCAGAAAGTGGCTACAGCCAGAGACTTTGTCCGCACCAAAGATTGTGGAACGTGTTGTAATGGATCGGTTTTTGAGAGCTCTTCCTACTGCCATCCAAAAGTGGGTAAGCCATGGAGACCCAGAGACGGCCGATGGTCTTGTGGATCGTGTGGAGAAATACTTGGCTACAGAGAACCTGACGGCCTCTTCCAGAGACACTCGGACTTTCCACCCTAAGACCAGACCATCCCCAGGGGCGGATAAGAGGATTCCAAGGGGTGAGGGTGGAGAGAGTGAGAGGGTGGGAGCTCTACCCCAAGTTTGGCGAGAACAGCCTGGGAAATCAGCGGCTCAAGAGGCGGCAAGAAGGATCGTTTGCTACCGCTGCCGGCAAGCGGGACATATTGCAGCCAATTGCCCGGTTGTGGAGGAACCCATGCAGTGTGACTTTCTGACGGGCAGACGTCAGTCGCTGTGTGCGACAGTCGCATGCACTGCCATTCGAGGAACTGAGAAACATTTATGCAAAATGTGTGTTAATGGTAGAAATGTTGTGGTATTGCTGGATTCAGGTAGCCTTGTGACCCTGATAAAGGCTGAGTTAGTTAAAACAGAGGTCTCTGGGAATAGCAAGGTAGCTGTTATTTGTGTGCATGGGGACACCCGAGAGTATCCAGTGACTACAGTGTGTTTCGAGACCCCCAAAGGTACCCTCTCTCATCCAGTGGGCTTAGTATCTCAGTTACCGTATGACGCCATTGTGGGAAGGGATTTTCCGAAGTTCTGGGAACTGTGGGATGATCCTGAGCCCCCCACTGGTGCCCCTATGTACCAGGAATGTGATAGCCAGAACTCCCCTGAGAGTGGTGAGGACTCTCCGGAATTTCCCTTATCAGTATTGGCAGGGGAGACTCAAGAAACTGGAGAGGAGCCCACCTCCTCAGACGAAAACCTACCGTCTGTGGAGTTTTCTGATCTTGAGGTTCACAGGGAAAACTTTGCCACAGAACAGTTGAAAGACCCCGCCCTAATAAAGGCACGGGAAAACGTAGTGAAAATAGATGGCGAGTTAGTGAACCCAGATAATACCTGCACTTACCCATACTTCAGCGTAGAGAAGGACCTACTGTATCGGGTGGCAAAAAGGGCAGAAGAAACCGTTGAGCAGCTTGTGGTGCCCAAACCTTACAGGAAGTTGGTGTTGGAGTTGGCCCATGGGCACATTCTTGGAGGTCATCTGGGGACAGAGAAAACCCGAGAGAGGGTATTACAGAGATTCTATTGGCCGGGGGTGATGAAGGACATAGAAAATTATTGTTCCTCCTGCCCTGTGTGTCAGAGGTCGGCCCCGATGCCACATTTCCGTAGCCCGCTGGTCCCTCTACCCATCATTGAGGTCCCGTTTGAGAGGATCGCCATGGATTTGGTAGGTCCTATAATCAAGTCCGCTAGGGGGCACCAGTACATATTGGTTATAATGGACTATGCCACCCGTTATCCAGAAGCGATCCCTCTCCGAAATACCTCGGCCAAAACCATAGCCAAAGAGCTATCTCTTGTGTTTAGCCGGGTGGGTATTTGTAAAGAACTGCTTACGGACCAAGGTACACCCTTTATGTCCCGGGTTATGAAGGAGCTGTGTAAATTGTTCAAAGTGACGCAATTACGTACATCTGTGTATCACCCCCAAACCGATGGGCTGGTTGAAAGATTCAACAAAACCCTAAAACAAATGTTGAAGAAAGTGGTGGATAGAGATGGAAAGGATTGGGACTGTCTACTTCCTTATCTGATGTTTGCTATTAGGGAGGTGCCCCAATCCTCTACGGGATTCTCCCCCTTTGAGTTACTGTATGGGAGACACCCAAGAGGGCTGTTGGATATTGCCAAGGAAACTTGGGAAAGTGAGAGTTCTCACCACAGGAGTGTGATTGAGCATGTCGCCCTGATGCAAGACCGAATTGCACAGGTAATGCCCATCGTGAAGGAACATTTGGCCCAAGCGCAGTTAGCACAGCAGAGAGTGTACAACCGTGGAGCCAAGACCCGTACCTTTTCCCCGGGGGATAGGATACTGGTACTTGTCCCTACGGTTGAAAGTAAATTCCTTGCCAAATGGCAAGGCCCCTACGAGATAATGGAAAAAGTGAGCGAAGTGAATTACAAGGTCAGACAACCAGGAAGGCGAAAGCCCGAACAGATCTATCACGTTAATCTGTTGAAAGCCTGGAGGGATAGAGAGTCCCTAGTCGCAGACACTTGGTCACCAGCTCAAACTGGTTGCGTGATTCCTGAGGTTGGAATAGCAGCCACCTTGTCACAACCCCAACAACAGGAGGTTAAGGAGTTTGTGCTTCGCAACAAGGAGGTATTCTCTGAGCTGCCGGGACAAACATCTGGGGTAGAGCATGACATCATTACCCCGCCCGGTGAAAGGGTGAAGTTAAAACCCTATCGGATCCCAGAGGCCCGACGGGAGGCAATACGGGAGGAAGTACAGAAAATGCTGAACTTAGGGGTGATAGAGGAGTCCCAAAGTGATTGGTCTAGTCCCATTGTGTTGGTGCCTAAACCGGATGGGAGCTGGCGATTTTGTAACGATTTTCGTCAGTTGAACAAAGTTACAAAATTTGACACCTACCCCATGCCACGTATAGATGAGTTGATCGACCGGCTGGGAACAGCCCGATACATGACGACTCTTGACCTCACAAAAGGGTATTGGCAAATCCCCCTGGCCAAATTGGCCAAAGAGAAAACCGCATTTGTAACCCCAGACGGGGCGTTCCAATATAAAAGAATGCCATTCGGGTTACAGAATGCGCCGGCCACATTCCAGCGGAAAATGGACCAGATGCTGAGGCCCCATCGGAAGTATGCTGCGGCTTACCTGGATGACGTAATTGTCCATAGCACAGATTGGGCCTCACATCTGCCAAAAGTGCAAGCAGTCCTGGACTCTGTTCGGGAAGCGGGGTTTACGGCTAACCCCAAGAAGTGTACCATTGGGCAGGAGGAGGCCAAATATCTTGGGTACACCATTGGGAGGGGAGTAATAAAACCCCAACTCAACAAAGTCGAGGCCATCCAGAGTTGGCCACGTCCCAACAGCAAGAAGCAGGTACGAGCCTTTCTGGGAATCGCTGGGTATTATCGGCGATTCATTCCCCACTTTGCTTCTAAGGCTGTGCCCCTAACCAACCTAACGAAGGGGAAAGGGTCGGTCATGATTAAATGGACCCCCGAGGCTGAGGCAGCATTCCAATTCTTGAAACAAGCCTTATGTAGCCAGCCAGTGTTGTACTCACCCGACTTCTCTAAAGACTTTGTCGTACAAAGTGATGCGTCAGATGTGGGGTTAGGAGCAGTATTGTCCCAGGTCTGGAACGGGGAAGAGCACCCAGTCATTTACCTCAGCAGGAAGTTGAAGTCCCATGAGGTAAATTACGCCACCGTTGAAAAGGAGTGTTTAGCGGTGAAGTGGGCTCTAGATTCCCTTCGGTACTACCTGCTAGGTAGGCACTTTGACATGGTTACGGATCACGCTCCGTTAAAGTGGATGGCTCAAAACAAGGAAACAAATAGAAGAGTGAATAGGTGGTTCCTGGCCCTCCAGGAATTCAACTTCACAGTAAAGCATCGCCCTGGCGTTCAAATGGGGAATGTGGATGCTTTGTCTCGAGTACATGAATGCCTGATTGCTGGTGTTCCAACCCCGAGGTTAAAACAAGAGGGGGGGGTATGTGACAGCAGGAAGGTAAAGTCACCTGGTTGCATCCAGGGGGGTAGATATATTTCGCCCAGATTCAGGCTTTACGCCGACTTATACAACTAGGTGGAGAGTTGTATAAGCCCAGCTGAGGATAGTGGGCTCATGGATGACTCATACCTCTAGGGAGAGTGTGGGGCGTCGTGCAGACAGGGAGTTGATGAGACCAGCTGAAGCTTGTCAGCTCATTTAGGCCTCTATAAGAACTCCCAGATTCATTAGGTGTTAGCTCATGCCTGGAACCAGACCTGTGTGGACTTCCTGGAGAGAGTGAACCCTTGTGCGGTGAGACAAAGCCTGTGTGGCTATTTGCTTGGACATTTAAAACCAGGGACTTAGGGACTAGGACAGCACTAGGCTGATCCCAGTTGTTAGTTAGGAAACCTGTATGTTTAGTCAGAGGTCAAGTTGACCAGGATTTATTTTGTTTATGTTTCTTTTGGCTTTGCTGTGTTTTGTCACTGTAAATAGAAAATAAACCGCACCTTTTTTTGATTTTGAAAACCACAACCTCCGTTTGCTGGGCCTGTTTTTGTGTGGGGAGCCCATCCCGGGGGTCACACACACCCGCTGCCGAGCTAACCCCCTCACAATATATATATATATATATATATATATATACACACACACACCGGTATATGGGTTTATGAGATTTGCAAATCATTGCATTCTGTTTATTTTGATTTTACACTTGTCCCTACTTTTTTGGAATTGGGGTTGTGCATGAATTGTCATTTTTGCAAAAAGTTAGGAATGAAGACTACATGTCCGGTAAACAAATAAAATTACTCCAAATGCAGACCCCCACCCATTCAATAATTTCCTAGTTATCTAAGGTATACTATTGTACACCTCTAACCCAATCCAAACTGTTCATCTAGGTTAAAGATTATTTTCAAAATAGTTCTTAGGGTCCTTTCACATTATGCCGCTCCACTATGTTCAGCAGGGAATTGGTAAGCAGATCTTCTTCTGAATTGTAGCTGAACAGTATGGTGTCAGTTTTGTGACATGTGTGCCATTCAGTTGAGTTCACATTTTGATAGAAGACCATGGCAGACCTCTGTTGATTCTATGGGCTGCTGGATGTAAACAGACTTGTGCTTGTTTATATCAGGCTACCCCTGATCCATCAAGTTTAGGTCTGGAAAAACTGAAAAGGACTCAGTCCTTTCAGATCTTTTTAGGGCTCATGCACACTGTAGTTAAAAAAGCTTTTATTTCTCTGCCTAAAAGCTTGAAGAAGCTTGTGCTTTTTTGGGCTCTTTTATTGAGCTGTTTTGCGCATAAGCATTTTTGTTCACGAACCTTTCCTTGAGCTCTTTTTTTTAAGCTTTTTTGCACTTTTTCGTGTGTTTGGGCACTAAAGTAGTCTTTTCTGCTCGAACGCTCCTCTCAAAAACACGAGTTTGGTGGAGTTTTTTTTCTGCCTGTAAGAGCATATGCCTGTAAACTCCTGAAAAAGCCAGACTGTGCATGGACATATTGGCTAACGTGGAGGGAAGTTTCCAGGCAGAAAAAAATTGGAGCTCAAAAAAGCTCAAAAGGCCATAGGAGAAGCTTCTTTGAGCCCTCAGGTCCGCCTAAAAAAAAAAAAAAAAAAAAAAAAAAAACTGTCTGGCAGACCTGATCAGAAAGCCCATGTGTACATTCCATCCAACAAATTCACTAGATGTGGAGAGGTGGGAGGGGGGTTATTGTTTAGAGTGGAGAAGTGGGGGGGTTATTGTTTAGGGTGGAGGAGTGGGGAGGGGGGTTATTGTTTAGGGAGAAGGGGTATTGTTTAGGGTGGAGAGGGGGTTATTGTTTAGGGTGGAGAGGTAGGGAGAAGGGGTATTGTTTAGGGTGGAGAGGGGGTTATTGTTTAGGGTGGAGAGGCAGGGAGGGGGTTATTGTTTAGGATGGAGAGGGGGTTATTTTTTAGGATGGAGAGGTGGGAAGGGGGTTATTGCTTATAGTGGAGAGGTGGGGAGGGGGTTATTGTTTAGGGTGGAAAGGTGGGGAGGGGGTTATTGTTTAGGGTGGAAAGGTGGGGAGGGGGTTATTGCTTATAGTGGAGAGGTGGGGAGGGGGTTATTGTTTAGGGTGGAAAGGTGGGGAGGGGGTTATTGTTTAGGGTGGAAAGGTGGGGAGGGGGTTATTGTTTAGGGTGGCGGAGTGGGGAGGGGGTTATTGTTTAGGGTGGCGGAGTGGGGAGGGGGTTATTGTTTAGGGTGGAGGAGTGGGAAGGGAGTTATTGTTTAGGGTGGAAAGGTGGGGAGGGGGTTGTTTAGGGTGGAGGAGTGGGGAGGGGGATATTGTTTAGGGTGGAGAGGTGGGGACTAGGGTTATTGTTTAGTGTGGGGAGGGGGTTATTGTTTAGGGTGGAGAGGTGGGGAGGGGGTTATTGTTTAGAGTGGAGGAGTGGGGAGGGAGTTATTGTTTAGGGTGGAGGAGTGGGGAGGGAGTTATTGTTTAGGGTGGAGGAGTGGGGAGGGGGTTATTGTTTAGGGTGGAGGAGTGGGGAGGGGGTTATTGTTTAGGGTGGAGTGGGGAGGGGGCTATTGTTTAGGGTGGAGAGGTGGGGACTAGGGTTATTGTTTAGTGTGGAGAGGTGGCAGGAGGTTATTGTTTAGGGTGGAGAAGTGGGGAGAAGGGATATTGTTTAGGGTGAAGAGGGGGTTATTGTTTAGGGTGGAGAGGCAGGGAGGGAGTTATAGTTTAGGATGGAGAGGGGGTTATTGTTTAGGGTGGAGAGGCGGGAAAGGGGTTATTGCTTATGGTGGAGAGGTGGGGAGGGGGTTATTGTTTAGGATGGGAAGGGGGTTATTATTTAGGGTGGAGAGGCAGGGAGGGGGTTATTGTTTAGGGTGGAGAGGTGGGGAGGGGGTTATTGTTTAGGTTGGAGATGCAGGGAGGGGGGTTATTGTTTAGGGTGGAGAGGGGGTTATTGTTTGTATATATAGGATGGGGAGGGGAAATGCAGTAATAGAGGGGGAAGCAGAAGGGGGGTATTTGGGAACCCCACAGCTGCCAATCACTGCCCTGTAATACAACACCCAGCTAACCTGCCCTCCCTCCAAGAAGTTCTGCAGCAAAGCCTGGCTCAGTGCAGGACACACTACTCACCAGGCAGATCAGTCACCTGGCAGCCACCTGCATAGGAGCCAGAGGAGAAGCACATCGCCTGGAGGACACAGCGGGGGAGGGGCATGCACGGAAGGGGGGGGTGCGGCGCAGGAGGGGGCAGGTCCACTGCGGGGAAGGGAAATCCCACTGACAGCTGAAACGTCATCGGTTGTTAAGGACGCTGTGGCCACGCTCCTTAACCACTTCAGCCCGAGCCTCTATTTGAGACTTGCTGTTTACAAGTGAAAATCAGCCTTTTTTTGCTAGAAAATTATTTAGAACCCCCAAACATTATATATATTTTTTCCAGACACAATACTTTATGTCACACCGTATTTGCACAGCGGTCTTTCAAAATTGCGCCCGCTCGTAGAATGGCGACAAACTTTGGCACTTAATAATCTCCATTGGCGACGTTTAAAGAATTCTACAGGTTACCAGTTTTGAGTTACAGAAGAGGTCTAGTGCTAACGATCGCGGCGATACCTCACGTGTGGTTTAAACATAATTTTCATATGCAGGCGCGACTTACGTAGCTGCTGCCATAACAACGGTATTTAGCCTCAAAGTACCGACGTACAGTTTCGGCGATTTGCGTGAGGTGGTTAACAACCGATAATTGCCTGCTTTCTTTTGTATATATTTCATCTATTAGCGGGGGGAATCTCACTGACAGATGAAAGAACTGAACCTGAAGGTATCGGTTTCAGGTATCGGTACAACCCTAATACCTACAAATATCCATGTGCATGAACCCATAGGCCCCTTTCACACGGAAGGTCCGTTCAGGTCCGCCTGTCAGTTTTTTAGGCGGACATGGACGGACGCTCCATGTAGCCCTATGGAGCCACGGATGTCAGCAGGGACATGTCCGCTGACATCCGCTCCGCCAAAGTGTGACGGAGGAAAACCCTATTTCTTTTTAGCATTGACTTTCACTTTAATGAGGAGGTAAAGACTCGGCTCCTTGCACAGACAGAAAGGACTGCAAGGGCTGGGACAGTGACAATAATGCCTTGTACACACGAGCGTAATTTCGCTCAAGCTGTCTTGCATATACACGGTCACACTAAAATCCGACTGTCAAGAACGTGGTGACGTAAAACACTACGACGAGCCGAGAAAATTAAGGTCTATGCTTCCGAGCATGCGTCAAATGGTTTCCGAGCATGCGTGGTTTTTAATCTGTTGGAATTGCATCCAGACAAATGGAAATTCCGATAGAAATTTTTTTCATCGGAAAAAAAAGAGAACATGTTCTCTATCTAATTCCGTCGGAATTTCCCACGGAAAAAGTCAGATGGGGCATACACACGGTCGGAATATCCAATGAAAAAAAGCCGTCGGACTTTTTCCATCAGAAATTCCGAGCGTGTGTACATAGCATTAGTGTGGATTTTAACTACCCGGAAATTGACTGGAGTAATGGCACTGCAGGAAAAGTTAAAAGGCAAAAATGTATAAACATACCACAAGACAATTTTATGGTACAGCTCAATGGTGCCCCTACTAGGAATGATGCTCTGCTGGACCTGGTAATCTCAAACCATGCAGAGCTTATTGCTAATGTTTATATAAAAGAACATCTGGGTAGCAGTGTCCATAACATGATTTTATTTAATGAAGAGATGGCAAATTTATCAAATACCTTCTTCAGATCAGTGTATACAAAGGAGCATGTCCATAATGGGGAGGATATTGACACAACCCCAAATGAACCACAATGAACCTTGACCAGATAGGATACACCCACGGATTCCAAAATAATTGAGCTCTGTAATTTCAAAGGCAATGTTTCTAATTTTTAAGGACTCTTTAATGACTGGCATAGTACCACTAGCAGTGGCGGTGCGTCCATAGAGGGCGCCGGAGCGCCGCCCCCTCTCGCTCCCGCACCGCCACTGAAAGACAATACACAGATTCATGCATTGCATGAATCTGTGTATTGTCACTGTAATGGGAAGGCCCGGGGGACTCAGAATCGCTTAGGAAGTATGAAATACCCTTGCGTCAGCTTCCCCAATGGCTCTTATGTGTCAATCACCCTGTGTCTCTATTAGGGGCACAGGGTGAATGAAAACCCCAATATGGTCTATGATAGCCATATTCAAGGCTGTATATACATTGTATATAGATTGGATGTATACTGTATGTGGGGGTTAAGTATCATTGCTGTGAGGAATTAAGTTGTTTTGCATTTCTATTGTTCAGTATGACTTGGGAAGGTCTGGTGTGAATAGAAGTAATTAACCCTATACTTGTGTGTATTGTAAAGGCAGACTGGGATTTTTCAATACAAAGGGATTTAAGATGTAAAGGGTTTAGAACCTGTTGTCGCCAGACAGACTGGCTGCCAACCCTTTGTGGGAAGATGTGTATTGGAGATCGTATATTCTATTGTGTTGGGATCTTTTGAAGCCTAGCAGACGTCAGGATGAGGTGTTGAGTTTTGGGATGTGTGGGTGGAGCTGGGCCCTTGTTCATGTTAAATCATGTGCCCTGAATTGTGTATAAAGTTACAATGTTTGGCATTAATAAATTGATTCCTACTACAGAAGAGACAGAGTGCGTCTCGTCTTCTTCCAGAGGGGTCGGCTCCTATAGGAAAGGGTCGTTTAGCTGTGGATATCGGTAGCGAGTGGATGTGTGTCTAGGAGAGGGAACATCGTAAACGGCGTTAATACCCCTTGAGATTGGGGTGCCGTTACATTGGTTGGCAGCAGCGGGATTTTCCCTCCAGTTCCTGGGACACTCCAAACCACCACAGTGAATGACCAGCTATGCAGCCGAAGGAGGGTGATGCAGGACCCTGGTCAGTTGAAGATTTGTTTCAGCAACGAGTGCGACAGCGGTTGGCATTGTATGGTGCTAACCCATCAGAGACCGCCATACGGGAAGCCATTAGAGACATCGAGCGGCAGGATGAGTGGCAACATGAGCAGAGAATGGCGCAAATACGGCAATCAGAGACAACACCTAAAAAAGCAGCACCAACTGAAAGGAGAGGAGAGATACAGATACCAGCCGACATGGAAAAGGAATTCAGAAGGAGGTTGCGAGAGATGCAGATACAGCATAGAGGACCAGTATCAGAGGAGGTCCTGCTGGGATGGTCAGATTCGATCCGCTGCGAACTCTGGAAGAAAGTGCTAGCCCTCGAGCAGCAACACCAGGGAAAAGTTCTCCCCTCCATCCATGTAAGGTACTGGTCGCAGTATGAAGTACGAATGCTGTTATTGGGGGAACAACCGAAGCAGGAGTGGACAGCTGAGTTAAGCAGGCTGATCCGGGCAGAGATGCGTTTGGACGAGAGCTACAGAGCCCTCCGGTGGTATGTAGCCCAAGAGTGCCCATGGTCAGCGGATGACAGCCCCACGGAAGGCTTTGACTATAATGGCCTGGGATTGTTGTATTGGAGGCTGTCCGAGGACCCTGACTTTGGGAGTGATCAGGAGTGGCGTTTGGAGGAAATAATGGAGCACAGAGAACAAAGACTGAATGTCTCGGAAGGGCACTGGGCACAGGAAGATTTGGAGTTTCTGGCCGTTCAGGAATGGGAGCTGGAGATTGCCTACAAACAGCTGCTAGACTCTGCTCAGCAGCAGGGTGGGGCTCCCTTTGCCTGGGACTATCAGGAATTACCAGTTGACAACTATGAAATCCTGGCTGAAGAATCAGCAGTGGAAAATCTGAAGATTGCCACCCTTAAAGCCGAAGTGGATGATATGGAGTTCCAGGGAGCTAGGGCAGTTGGCTTATCACCCCAACCACAGATTACAGAAGGTATGGACTTAATGGACTGTGCAGAGGATGTTATGAATTATGCATCGCCCGCTCAAGTACTGGCAGCAGGACAAAGTACTGCAGACCCCTGCTCTACACCCGTGGCAGTGTTGGAGGCCCGAGTTGAGAAGGTGATGGTTCCTCTTTCTGAGTGGATTTCAGAGATGCAGGGAGGAGAAGCAGCCATTTTCCCTTCCTAACAGGTAGCCAGAGCAGATGGTGTGGAGTCCCCAGCAGGAGTACTGGCAACCGGGCAGAGTGATAGCAACCTGTGCTGCCCAGCACCGGAAACAACTGTGGAGTTTCAGGGAGCCGGGGCAGTTGGCCCCTCTCTCCAGCAACAAGCTGGGGTGGTAAAGCTTTTACCCCCAGCTGAATCACTGGCAGCAGGGCAGAATGCTACTGGCCGCTGCACACAACTGCCACTTGAGCGGATATCGGTGGATGGGACTGCGGTCTCCACTCACAGCAACCCAGCAGAAGAGCTGGCAACAGAGCCGATTGCCACGGGCCTCGGCTCCCAACTAACAGAAGAGGGAGTTCCTGTGGTATTGGATGGGTCTTCAGTCCTCACTGACACAACCCCAGAAAATGGTGTGACACTGAGACAGGAGGATGTCAGCCTTGCTTTGCAAGCACTGGGAGATTTTCACCTACCACAAGTGGATGGGACTTCAGTCTCCACTTGTATACCACAGGGATGCCGGGCAGTCGACCCAGATCCCCAACAGCATGACGGACTGAGCCCAGTCACCCTGTCTTCTCTCCAGCGGCAGAAAGGACTCCAGGGAGAAGGGCCAGTCCAGGCCTCTCCCCAGCTGCGGGTGTGTTCTCTGAGAGAGGCAGAGGTTGGCTGGGTAAGCGATTCTCTGTTTGGAGAAATTTATTTGGGGTACTGTGTGGATACCGGCATTAGAAGAAGGGACCTATGGACTAACTTCGGAGTCAACCCGTCTGGGGTTCCCCCCTCTGTTAGTCTCCTGCCGAAAGGGGAGAGATGTAACGGGAAGGCCCGGGGGACTCAGAATCGCTTAGGAAGTATGAAATACCCTTGCGCCAGCTTCCCCAATGGCTCTTATGTGTCAATCACCCTGTGTCTCTATTAGGGGCACAGGGTGAATGAAAACCCCAATATGGTCTATGATAGCCATATTCAAGGCTGTATATACATTGTATATAGATTGGATGTATACTGTATGTGGGGGTTAAGTATCATTGCTGTGAGGAATTAAGTTGTTTTGCATTTCTATTGTTCAGTATGACTTGGGAAGGTCTGGTGTGAATAGAAGTAATTAACCCTATACTTGTGTGTATTGTAAAGGCAGACTGGGATTTACAATACAAAGGGATTTAAGATGTAAAGGGTTTAGAACCTGTTGTCGCCAGACAGACTGGCTGCCAACCCTTTGTGGGAAGATGTGTATTGGAGATCGTATATTCTATTGTGTTGGGATCTTTTGAAGCCTAGCAGACGTCAGGATGAGGTGTTGAGTTTTGGGATGTGTGGGTGGAGCTGGGCCCTTGTTCATGTTAAATCATGTGCCCTGAATTGTGTATAAAGTTACAATGTTTGGCATTAATAAATTGATTCCTACTACAGAAGAGACAGAGTGCGTCTCGTCTTCTTCCAGAGGGGTCGGCTCCTATAGGAAAGGGTCGTTTAGCTGTGGATATCGGTAGCGAGTGGATGTGTGTCTAGGAGAGGGAACATCGTAAACGGTGTTAATACCCCTTGAGATTGGGGTGCCGTTACAGTCACCGCTGCCGCGCTGCCCACTATTCATATGGCCGGCCTCCTGGTGAGCGCTGGCCATATGAATTAGAGCGGTGGCCGGCGGTGGGTGTGTTCTGGAAGTGTCTATCAGAGCCAACGGCTCTGATAGGCTTTCCGAATACAGCTCTCAGGCTGTAATCGGCTTCCAAAAACTCCTCCCAGGTACGCACGGGGGTGCGTTCCTTGGAGAAGACTGTGGAGGTTTCAGCCAATCAGGTTCACCGGATCTGGTTACCGGTAACCTGATTGGCTGAAGCGACATCGAGGGCGGGAGAACACATCGAGGACGGCGCGGACCGAGGAAGGTAAGTGCAGGGCTGGGGGGGGGGGGGACAGGCTGCATTTGGGGGGAACTGGCTGTATATGGGGGACAAACTGGCTGCATTTGGGGGGAACTGGCTGTATATGGGGGACAAACTGGCTGCATTTGGGGGGAAATGGCTGTATATGGGGGACAAACTGGCTGCATTTGGGGGGAACTGGCTGTATATGGGGGACAAACTGGCTGCATTTGGGGGGAACTGGCTGTATATGGGGGACAAACTGGTTGCATTTGGGGAGAACTGGCTGAATATGGGGGACGAACTGGCTGAATATGGGGGACAAACTGGCTGAATATGGGGGACAAACTGGCTGAATATGGGGGACAAACTGGCTGAATATGGGGGGCACACTGGCTATATATATGGGGACAAACTGGCTATATATATGGGGACAAACTGGCTGTATATGAGGGCACACTGGCTATATATATATGGGGACAAACTGGCTGTATATGGGGGCACACTGGCTATATATATGGGGACAAACTGGCTGTATATGGGGGCACACTGGCTATATATATATGGCGACAAACTGGCTATATATATGGGGGCACACTGGCTGTATATGGGGGCACACTGGCTGTATATGGGGGGCACACTGGCTGTATATGGGGGGCACACTGGCTGTATATATATGGGGGCACACTGGCTGTATATATATGGGGGCACACTGGCTGTATATGGGGACAAACTGGCTGTATATGGAAACAAACTGGCTGTATTTGAGGGGGCAAACTGGTGGCGTTTGGGCACAGTGGCTGCGTTTAATGGGCACAGTGGCGGCAATTGATTTATTTATTTTTTCAGTTTGTTTGCGCCCCCCCAAAAAATTTTGAGCACCAGCCGCCACTGACCACTAGACTGGCATAAGGCCAATGTGGTGCCTATATTAAAAAAGGGATCAAAGTCTTTACCAAGTAACTATAGACCTGTTAGTTTAACGTCTATATTTGGGAAGATACTGGAGAGTTTAATTAAAAAAACACATAGATGAGTTCTTACTGGAAAAATATATTTTTTAGCAACAGACAGCATGGATTCATGAAAGTCAGAAGCTGTCAAACAAATCTGATTTATTTTTATGAGGAGGTAACCTTTGACAAAGGAGTGACTGTGGACATGGAATACTTGGATTTTGCAAAAGCGTTTGACACAGTTTCCCACACATGGCTAATGTAAAGGGAAAGTCTACAGGATTGGAAAAATCAGTTTGTAAATGGATAGAAAATTGTCTAAAAGACAGAATTGCACCCCAAGGTTCAATGTTTGGACCCCAAGGCTTCATGTATACGGGACGTTTTTACAACCTCTCCTGAACGATTTAACTTGACAGATAGTAACGTTTTGCCCCGTTTACATGCCGCATTAGCGTTTAGAGCCGTTTAAAAAATAAATAATTATATAGCCAAAAATTAAAAATACCTGTACACGAAACGCGGCTAAACGCAAGTTACCACGTTAAGAAGCGTTTGGCACTTGAAATGCTTGTAAACTCAGCTTCTGAACCCATTTTTTTGCGTTCCAAAAAATGCCTCTAATCGCAACTGCCTAGAAAGGACTGTAAACAACCCTGTGTACATGGACAGATAAGATAACATGGAGCAGAGTTCAGGGGCAGTTGAAAAAAAAACGTCCGTTTACCAGCAGCAGTGTACATGAGGCCTTATGTTTTAATATAATTATAAATGATATTGGGTCTTGGATTAAAAGTACCATTTCAGTCTTTGTGGATGATACCAAGCTATGCAGTGGAATAACGTCTCTACAGGATGTCTCCAACTTACAAGCTGACCTCAATGCACTCTTTAATTGGGCAACTATGTGGCAGATGAGGTTTCATGTGGATACATGTAAAGTTATGCACTTGGGGGCTAAGAATATACATGCATCTTACATACAAAGAGGAGTACAACTGGGGGAATCAATGGTGGAGAAGGATCTGGGTGTTCTGGTAGATCATAAGCTTAAAGGGGTTATAAACCCCATTCATGAAGTTTGAGCAAAGCACATATCTGTAATGTTTACTTATCTCTCTCCAAAGCTCTAAGAGTCATTTCTCTCTGGTGCTTCGTTCCTCTGTCATCAGCATGGGTCACCTCTAAGAAGTTTTCTGACACAAATGTATCTATTTATCTCATGTGTGAAGGGGGGGGGGGGGCTTAACACACAGCTTTTCTATTCAGAGCGCAGTTCCGCTTTGTGTGGAGGGGGGTGTGTGCCTTTCCACCAATTAGCTCTTACACATTGTTAATGCAGTCTCTCCACTCACTTCTCTATGCTGCTGACAGATGAAGAAAGATTTTTCAACACAATATGCCTTTTTGAAGTGGTGTAGGCAAGGGAAGACTGCGGATATACAAGTAAAACTTAAGTTGGAGGATTTGTTTCATCTCTATGTATCATCTGAGGCTGTTCATTTCACTGGGTATATGTGAGGGTTTACAACCACTTTATAATGGCATGCATAGCCAAGCTGCGGTTTTCAAAGCGAACAAATTCCTTTATTGTATTAGGCGAGGTATAGACTCCAGAGAGAAAGATATCATTTTCCCCCTGTACAAATCATTAGTAAGACCTCATCTGGTATATGCAGTTCAATTTTGGGCACCAGTTCACAAAAAGGATATGGGGGAACTGGAGAAAGTGCAGAGAAGAGCAACCAAATTGATAAGAGGCAAGGAGGAGCTCAGCTATGAGGAAAGATTGGAGGAACTGAATTTATTCTCCCTTATGAAGAGGAGATTAACCACTTAAGGACCGCCGCACGACGATGTAGGTCGACAGAATGGCACAGACAGGCACAAGGGCGTACAGGTACGTCCCCTTTACAGGTACGTCCACCGGTACTTACTGTCAATCATATTTAGTAGCTCTTTTCCTGTCAGTAGCAGGCTAACTCAGCCTGCAGCTGGAAGAATGGAGCTTTGATTGGCAGCTAAGGTTGCCATTTACATGGGGACCCTGCCGCTGGGCTGTGGCTGACACTTATGAAGCCAGTGTGCAGGCAAGATCAGCAAGCTTGCACATAGGCAGGATCCATTGTTTATAACTGTGCCAACCTGCAATGTTGCCAAAGCTGGGATCAGTTGAGGCTTTTAAATACTGGAGCCCCACACTCAGTGGGCTACATACAGGAGCTTGGCAGGCCACCTGTTGGTATCTGGGGTTTAAGCCCTGTCCTCTCCTGGGGCTAAGCCTAATGACCTATAATTAAACAAAATCAAATGTCACAGCTTCATAATGCCGTACAATAAACCCCATCAGATTTTCAACCATATACATCTTCCCCTAATACAGCTGACCTTCTTCCATTCAGATGCAAACAATTTCAATCAGCCTTGTGTTCCACCGGTCCAAAATCCTTTTGTCCTATAACAAGACTTGAGTTATGCATTTATTACTTCAACCACCTGCTCACTTTCCTTTTATTGTGCATGACACATGCTTTTTGTAGGGAACAACAATCTTGAAGGTCCTTCCCTTCAACTTACAGCCTAGTTCTCTAAATCATTTCATCACCAGAGGTCAATAGTGCCTAGATGTCCAGGCCAGATTTCACAGGGTCAGCATGTATTGATTAACTTAACAAAAAATACTTTTCAGAAACGCCTGCTGTTTTTTTTATTGTAGACTGCAAAATGTACAAAAATGTGGAAAAAATTTATTCTATTTTGTAATTCATGTTATAATAATTTTTTTTAAATACTGGAAATTAAAATAAAAAATAAAACTGATGGAACTGCCAATGCTACTGCAGCATAAAAATGTGAGTAATCACTATTTCCTGGCTCACCTCATGTTGGCAACAGTGGGTCAACTCCGCCCCCTTGACCCCCGAGGACCACCTTAGACCTCAGAATAAAAGACAGAGACCCCTAATCTCAGGTGTTTTTTTCTGGTCCTGCTCCAAGACACCTGTCTCTTACCTCAGATGAATTACAGAATGGATAGTCTTCGATTTTCTCCCTACCAAGATTCCCGTCAGGATTCAGACTCTCCCTGGCTTGGAAGTTCTGGATGTTAGCTGTAAATCTTCTTGATTCCAGAAGCCCTTCCAGGGCATGGGCGAAACGGCTTAAAGAGTCAGTGCAGTGTTTGTTCCCTTTCTCCCTCCTCAGCATGCTTTCCTGGTGCCTCCATGGCAGCATACACATGGTTGTTTGCTCTGCCCCCAACAAAACCCACAGGACCACTTTAACTCTATAAAAGAAAGAAATGGCCCCCACTACATCTTTCTTTTTTCTGTCCTCAAGCCTGCAGGATCACCTGGATCAGCCCTTACCACACCTCTGTGTTGGTGCAACCAATACAGGTTCATGCTCCCCTGTAGTATGGAGTCCCAGCACTTCGGCTGCTAAATGCGCCAAAAAAGTATGGGATCCCGTTTTTTTGTGGATCTTTTTGGGGGCCTTTAGGGATCTTGAGGCCCTAATTTGTTATTCCCCTTATCCAGGGCCGGTGCTACCACTAGGCAAACTAGGCAGTCGCCTAGGGCGCCCTGCTGCCTAGGGCGCCTGGCCCCTGGTGTTCCTACTCTCTTCTCTCTGCAGCAAGCAACTAAGTCTCAGCATCAGCAGGCAGCGGACGCTCCATTCATACATAGTGTCAGAGGCGCAGCGGCGGCGGAGGACTGTGTCTGTGTCCCGACTCCCGAATGAATGGAAGCAAGCAAACATTAATTGATGAGCACTGGTAGGCTGTATTTGATGGGCGCTGGTGAGGCTGCATTTGATGGGCGCTGGTGAGGCTGCATTTGATGGGCGCTGGTGAGGCTGCATTTGATGGGCACTGGTGAGGCTGCATTTGATGGGCACTGGTGAGGCTGCATTTGATGGGCGCTTCATTAAAAAGGTGGGGTCTACATGGGCAGGCAAAATTGAAATTGGGTGGAGTTAGGGGTGGAGCCAGGGGGCGGCAAAATGAGGTTTCGCCTAGGGTGTCAAAAATCCTTGCACCAGCTCTGGCGCTAGTTCACAGAAGGAAGCATAGGCCTGCAGAAGGCCGCAAAGCCGCAGGCTCAATTACCGGCCGGCGCGGCCCGACGCGATCCCGCGGCGCGGAGGGGGGTGCACGGAGACACAGGATACCCCAGCTGTGCTGCCCCAGGCGCCAGGTCACTAATTCTAGTCGCAATGGCGACCTGGCGCCCGGGGTTTGTCGAGCCCTGCAGTAAAAAATGTTAAATCGTCGCCTATGGGGATTTTTAGGTACCGAAGTTTGGCGCGATTCCACAAGCGTGTGCAATTTTTTGAAGCATGAAATGTTAGGTATCTATTTACTCGGCATAACTTCATCTTTCACATTATGCGAAAAAATTGGGCTAACTTTACTGTTTTTTTTTAAAGTGTCTTCAGGAGATTATTACTTATGTGCGATATATCATTAATGTGTTTTTTTATTTTTCACACCTAATAGCTTGTTGTTTCAAATCTGTTAAAATTTCATGGGAGTCTATTCCTGATGAAGCCTAACAGGCGAAACTGTAGAAACTCTATGGATGCTTCATTTCAACTGTATATATCTGTGTGACCATCTAGACATTGGTATTAGGTGTATACCTGTGATGGCCACAGGCATGTATATGTATCAGTTTTTTATGTATATTGTAATAAACATTTTTTCTATTTTTATAAAGTTTTTTTGTCTTGCAACTTACTTTCCTTTTGTTATAAGCACCTTTAAAGTCCCACATTCGACCTCTTTGTTACATATTAATACAGGGATGGTGGTGCCTTTAGATTTATATTTTTTTCTGCTGACATCTGCTCATTTTTCACTGAGTGTTTGAGTAGTTTGTGGATCGTTAGTACCTGTGTATTGTGTATACTTGTGTATTGTGTGTACCTGGGAAGTATGGAGTCCCAGCACTTCGGCTGCTAAATGCGCCAAAAAAGTATGGGATCCCGTTTTTTTTTGTGGATCTTTTTGGGGGCCTTTAGGGATCTTGAGGCCCTAATTTGTTATTCCCCTTATCCAGGGCCGGTGCTACCACTAGGCAAACTAGGCAGTCGCCTAGGGCGCCCTGCTGCCTAGGGCGCCTGGCCCCTGGTGTTCCTACTCTCTTCTCTCTGCAGCAAGCAACTAAGTCTCAGCATCAGCAGGCAGCGGACGCTCCATTCATACATAGTGTCAGAGGCGCAGCGGCGGCGGAGGACTGTGTCTGTGTCCCGACTCCCGAATGAATGGAAGCAAGCAAACATTAATTGATGAGCACTGGTAGGCTGCATTTGATGGGCGCTGGTGAGGCTGCATTTGATGGGCGCTGGTGAGGCTGCATTTGATGGGCGCTGGTGAGGCTGCATTTCATGGGCGCTGGTGAGGCTGCATTTGATGGGCGCTGGTGAGGCTGCATTTGATGGGCGCTGGTGAGGCTGCATTTGATGGGCACTGGTGAGGCTGCATTTGATGGGCGCTTCATTAAAAAGGTGGGGTCTACATGGGCAGGCAAAATTGAAATTGGGTGGAGTTAGGCAGGGCCGTTTGAAGGAATTTGGGGGCCCCAAGCAAAATGGACTTGGAGGCCCCCCCCCCCGCAAAGCCTACAGGAACCACAGCATAGCGATACAGTTTATCCTGGCAGGAGAGGACACACAAACACATCCTAGCAGGGCAGGGAGGGTTCATGCTGGGACTGGAAATCATGTGACCCCCCCCCCCAAAAGTGAGGAACTACAGGTCCCAGCATGAACCCCTCAGAGCTGACTACTGCTCCAGTCCTGCCCAGTGCCCACATAAGGGTGGTCACTGGGCAGGACTGGAGCAGGAGTCAGCTCTGAGGGGTTCATGCTGGGACCTGTAGTTCTTCATTTTTGGGGGGGTCACATGATTTTAAGTCCCAGCATGAACCCTCCCTGCTCTGCTAGGATGTGTTTGTGTGTCCTGAGGCGTTCAGCTGGGACCTGTAGTTCTTCACTTTTGGGGGGGGGGGGGGTCACATGATTTCAAGTCCTACAATGAACCCTCCCTGCCCTGCTAGGATGTGTTTGTGTGTCCTATCCTGGCAGGGCAGGGAGGGTTCATGCTGGGACTGGAAATCATGTGACCCCCCCAAAAGTGAAGAACTACAGGTCCCAGCATGAACCCCTCAGAGCTGACTACTGCTCCAGTCCTGCCCAGTGCAGTGCCCACCCCTTATGATGTGTTGGTCAGTGCTGTGCTGACAATGGTGAGTGAGCAATGCTTACTTGCCTGCTTTCTACAGCTGGCTGAAATCTGTCTCACTCTGTCACGTCTTTCTGTGTTCTTCAGACTTCAGCACAGCAGCATGCCGCTGCCTGAGTGGCTGGACAGTGTGCTTCGAGGACAGAGCGGGAGGAGAAGGAGGAGGAGGAGAGTGGACACGGAGGCGGAGCTAGCTAGAAGATCTTTCCTCCGCTGCCTGTGATAGGCACAACTCTGCCTCTCTCCTGCTCTGCTAGTGACGTCACTGGTTGCTACAAGCCAAGCGGGCTTCACGTAGCAACCAGCAGAGACAGTGCCAGCTAGCTAGGCTAGGGGGGTCCACAGCCACTGTCAGATCGATCGTGCATTTGATTTAGATCGACCCAGGGCGGCATTGGAAATCCAGGACAGTGACAGGCAGCAGGCAGGCATCCTAGGCTGGGGCCTCAGGCCAGCTGGGGCCCCAGGCAATTGCTTGTTTTGCCTGTCCTGTTCCGATGGCCCTGGAGTTAGGGGTGGAGCCAGGGGGGGTGGCAAAATGAGGTTTCGCCTAGGGTGTCAAAAATCCTTGCACCAGCTCTGCCCTTATCTCACTATCTCCTCTCCTTGTGGCTTGGAGCTGGCTTTATCATAATTTTTTCTTTCTTTTTTATTTACCTTAAGCCAGAACTGCATTCCCCTCCTCCTGTGGGCCTGTCAGCTACAGCATGGTGGCTTTCTCCCTGGCCGTGCAGTGCCAGTTCTGGACCGCCCACCCACCCGGGGCCTCGCATCCAACAGTGGCCAGCGTTCCGCCTGGCGGCCTCTTCTTGGCTGTCCACGTGGGGAAAAAAAAAACTGTACTCTGCCCCCTCTCCATTCCTCACCCCTCCATCTGAGCAGCAGCGCTACGCATGCGCCTCCTGGGGCCAGCTTTGCTGATTTTGGCGGCAGAGCGGAGTGACCTCATCGGCGCATGCGCGGTAGCCGAGTGAAGCGGCTGGTGCCGATCTTGGTACACCAAATTGGCTCCTGGATATATACAGATCCCTGGGCTCAGTATAGAGGCAGCTTTCAATGGGGAAACATCTCCCAGAAGGTCCTGAAGAGTTCACTCATTTAAAGGGATACCCCCCCTATGGTGTCATGGCATCCGCCCAAGGTAAAGGGGGCTGCCAGACTTGCTGGTTGGAAGCTAAACAGTGGGAACCTTGAGTGGAGAGTGTGAACAAGTTTTGCTTTTGACTGCTGGTGATTGCTGTGTTGCATTTTTCGATTTTTTTTTGGGGGGGGGGGTTTCCTTGCAGCTTTTTTAACACCCTCTCTGACGCTTTTTAACCACTTGGCGCCCAGGGTATGTCATGTGACGTCCTGGGCTTTGTGGGGGTAATCTGAATGATGCCAGCTACAGGCATCATTCAGATATTGCCGGTTTCAGCCGGCGATTCCCTACACCATAAGAACGATCATAGCGGCAGTTCCGCCACTTGATAGTTTTTACGGACAGCGGAAGGGGACATCCCCACCCCCTCCCGCCGCCCTCCGGTGCTTCTCCTGACTCACCTGTGCGATCGGTGAGTCAGTGACAGGATCTGCCGGCCCCGGATGTTGATCACAGAGATTTCCGGTGGACCAGATGGTCGCCGGAGTCTCTATGATTGTCGGAGGCCGGGCGCGATGTTATGACATCACGCCCGGCCTCTGCATTCAAGAAAACTGCGCAGCTTGGACTGTGAATCAGTGATTTTTTTTTTTTTAGGCTTCCCAGCCTAGTGGTGAGATGTGGGGTCTTATTGACCCCATATCTCACTATAAAGTGGTCCTGTCATGTCATATTCCTATTACAAGGGATGGTTACATTCCTTGTAATAGGAATAAGTGATCAATTTTTATTTATTTTTTTAAAGTGTCAAAATAAAAGAAAATAAGCAAAATTAACAATACATTTTTTTTATTTTTTTTTAAAGTGCCCCTGCCCCCGTGTGCTCGCACGCAGAAGCGAATGCATATGTAAGTCCCGCCCACATATGAAAACAGTGTTCAAACCCCACATGTGAGGTGTCGCCGTGAACGTTAGAGCGAGAGCAATAATTCTAGCCCTAGACCTCCTCTGTAACTCAAAAAATGTAACCAGTAAAACAGGGCTTGACAAATTTGCTTGGAATCTAGGAGCCAGCTAAAAAAGTTAGGAGCCAGGAACGCACCCTGTCCCGCCGAGCTCACGCGCAGAAGCGAACGCATACGTGAGTAGCGCCCGCATATGAAAGCGGTGTTCAAACCACACGTGAGGTATCGCCGCGATCGGTAGAGCGAGAGCAATAATTCTAGCCCTAGACCTCCTCTGTAACTCAAAACATGCAACCTGTAGAATTTTTTAAACGTCGCCTATGGAGATTTTAAAGGGTAAAAGTTAGTCGCCATTCCATGAGCGGACGCAATTTTGAAGCGTGACATGTTGGGTATCAATTTACTCGGCGTAACATTATCTTTCACAATATAAAAAAAAATTGGGCTAACTTTACTGTTGTCTTATTTTTTTATTAAAAAAAATGTGTATTTTTTCCCAAAAAAGTGCGCTTGTAAGACCGCTGCGCAAATACGGTGTGACAGAAAGTATTGCAACGACCGCCATTTTATTCTCTAGGGTGTTAGAATAAAAAATATATATAATGTTTGGGGGTTCTAATTAGAGGGAAGGAGATGGCAGGGAAAACAGACAGGGAAACTCCATTCGCATTGCTGGTTGTCATACCAACTGCCACCACAAGATGTCGCTAGTTCACAGAAGGAAGCATAGGCCTGCAGAAGGCCGCAAAGCCGCGGGCTCAATTACCGGCCGGCGCGGCCCGACGTGATCCCGCGGCGCGGAGGGGGGGGCACGGAGACACAGGATACCCCAGCTGTGCTGCCCCAGGCGCCAGGTCGCTAATTCTAGTCGCAATGGCGACCTGGCGCCCGGGGTTTGTCGAGCCCTGCAGTAAAAAAATTTAAATCGTCGCCTATGGGGATTTTTAGGTACCGAAGTTTGGTGCCATTCCACGAGCGTGTGCAATTTTGAAGCATGAAATGTTAGGTATCTATTTACTCGGCATAACTTCATCTTTCACATTATGCGAAAAAATTGGGCTAACTTTACTGTTTTTTTTTTGTTTTTTTAACCACTTAAGCCCCGGACCATTTCGGGCCATTAGGACCAGGCCTGTTTTTGGGATTCGGCACTGCGCTGCTTTAACTGTAAATTGTGCGGACATGCAATGTTGTACCCAAATGAAATTTGCGTCCTTTTCTTCCCACAAATAGAGCTTTCTTTTAATGGTATTTGATTGCCTCTGCGATTTTTATTTTTTGCGATATAAACGGAAAAAGACCGAAAATTTTGAAAAAAAATGATATTTTCTACTTTTTGTTATAAGAAAAATCGAATAAACTCAATTTTAGTCAGACATTTAGGCCAAAATGTATTCAGCCACATGTCTTTAGTAAAAAAAATGTCAATAAACGTATATTTATTGGTTTGCGCAAAAGTTATAGCGTTTACAAACTAGGGTACATTTTCTGAAATTTACACAGCTTTAAATTTATGACTGCCTATCTCATTTCTTGAGGTGCTAAAATGGCAGGGCAGTACAAAACCCCCCCAAATGACCCCATTTTGGAAAGTAGACACCCCAAGGAAATTGCTGAGAGGCATGTTGAGCCCATTGAATATTTTTTTTTTTTGTCCCAAGTGATTGAATAATGACAAAAAAAAAAAAAAAAATTACAAAAAGTTGTCACTAAATGATATATTGCTCACACATGCCATGGTTATATGTGGAATTGCACCCCAAAATACATTTTGCTGCTTCTCCTGAGTACGGGGATACCACATGTGTGGGACTTTTTAGGAGCCTGGCCACGTACGGGACCCCGGAAACCAAGCAC
The DNA here is from genome assembly GCA_029206835.1 of Rana muscosa. Lineage (NCBI taxonomy): Eukaryota > Metazoa > Chordata > Amphibia > Anura > Ranidae > Rana > Rana muscosa. The sequence goes on from CM055116.1 coordinate 917,947,954, forward strand.
CGCCTTCAGGATTTCTAAGGGCGCAAATTTTTGATTTCATTCCTCACTACCTATCACAGTTTCGAAGGCCATAAAATGCCAAAATAGCACAAAACCCCCCCAAATGACCCCATTTTAGAAAGTAGACACCCCAAGGAAATTGCTGAGAGGCCTGTTGAGCCCGTTGAATATTTTTTTTTTTTTTGTCCCAAGTGATTGAATAATGACAAAAAATAAAAATAAAAAATAAATTACAAAAAGTTGTCACTAAATGATATATTGCTCACACATGCCATGGTTATATGTGGAATTGCACCCCAAAATACATTTTGCTGCTTCTCCTGAGTACAGGGATACCACATGTGTGGGACTTTTTAGGAGCCTAGCCGCGTACGGGACCCCGAAAACCAAGCACCGCCTTCAGGATTTCTAGGCACAAATTTTTGATTTCACTCCTCACTACCTATCACAGTTTCTAAGGCCATAAAATGCCAAAATAGCACAAAACCCCCCCAAATTACCCCATTTTGGAAAGTAGACACCCCAAGCTATTTGCTGAGGAGGCATGGTGAGTATTTTACAGCTCTCATTTGTTTTTGAAAATGAAGAAAGAAAATTTTTTTTTTTTTTTTTTTTTTTTTCAATTTTCAAAACTTTGTGACAAAAAGCGAGATCTGCAAAATACTCACAATACCTCTCAGAAAATAGCTTGGGGTGTCTACTTTCCAAAATGGGGTCATTTGGGGGGGTTTTGTGCCATCTGGGCATTCCATGGCCTCCGAAACTGTGATAGGCAGTGAGAAGTAAAATCAAAAATTTACACCCTTAGAAAGCCTGAAGGCGGTGCTTTGTTTTTGGGGTCCCGTACGCGGCTAGGCTCCCAAAAAGTCTCACACATGTGGTATCCCTGTACTCAGGAGAAGCAACAGAATTTATTTTGGGGTGTAATTCCACATATGCCCATGGCATGTTTGAGCAATATATCATTTAGTGACAACTTTGTGCAAAAAAAAAATTAAAAAAAAAAAATTGTCTTTTTTCCGCAACTTGTGTCAACATATAAAATATTCCATGGACTCGACATGCCTCTCAGTATATAGCTTGGGGTGTCTACTTTCCAAAATGGGGTCATTTGGGGGGGTTTTGAACTGTTCTGGCATTTTATACACAACATTAGGAAGCTTACATCCACTCTTCTAACCACTTGCAGACAAAGCCCTTTTTGACACTTTTTGTTTACATGAAAACATATTTTTTTTTTGCAAGAAAATTATGTTGAACCCCCAAACATTATATATATTTTTAAAGCAAAGGCCCTACAGATTAAAATGGTGGGTGTTGCATTTTTTTTTTCTACACAGTATTTGCGCAGCGATTTTTCAAACGCATTTTTTGGGGAAAAAATACACTTTTTTTAATTTTAATGCACTAAAACACACTATATTGCCCAAATGTTTGATGAAATAATAAAGATGATCTTAGGCCGAGTACATAGATACCAAACACGACATGCTTTAAAATTTCGCACAAACGCGCATTGGCGACAAACTACATACATTTTTAAAAGCCTTTAAAAGCCTTTACAGATTACCCCGTTAGATTTACAGAGGAGGTCTACTGCTAAAATGACTGCCCTCGATCTGACCTTCGCGGTGATACCTCACATGCATGGTGCAATTGCTGTTTACATATGACGCCAGACCGACGCTTGCGTTCGCCATTGGGCAAGAGCAGGGCAGGACAGGGGTGCTTTTTTTTTTTTTTTTTTTTTTTTTATTATTAATTTTGCTTTTTTATTTTATTTTTAAATTGTTCCTTACATATATTTTTTTTTTTATAATTTTTATTGTTATCTCAGGGAATGTAAATATCCCCTATGATAGCAATAGGTAGTGACAGGTACTCTTTTTTTGAAAAAACTGGGGTCTTCTAGACCCTAGATCTTTCCTCTGCCCTCAAAGCATCTGACCACACCAAGATCGGTGTGATAAAATGCTTTCCCAATTTCCCAATGGCGCTTTTTATATCCGGGGGGGGGACATTCCCTCCCACTGCTTGTAAAAGCAGTCCAGAGGCTAATTAGCCGCTGTGATTGCTTTTACATGAAAGCCGGCCGCTGGCTGAAAAGAATGATACCAAGATGATGCCTAAACCCGCAGGCATCAATCTGGTATAACCATTCAAAGTCCAGCAACATACCAGTACGTTGCTGGTCCTTGTTGGACATGTATTGTAATCTTTTTTTTTCATGCAGCCTGTTGGCTGAACGAAAAAAGAGATTGATTGGTGGGTATGCCCACCATTAGAATACCGCCCTTCATCCACCCACTTCTAATGATGGGCATACATGCACCATTTATATATGCCGAAGCATGGGGGCATCCTCCCGCAAAAAAGTTATGCCGCACACACATGGTCAAACGTTTCCACGGGCAAGCCTCCGTCGGAATTTCGACCGTATGTATGCGGCATTAGGAGCAAAATTGCTCCTCCGCCCTGCTGCCCCTGCTGCCCCCATGCTTCGGCATATATGCTTTTTTTTTTTTAACTGTGGTGGTGAAATCACCTCCTACAGCACTGGAGTCGCAGGGATCAGGCCTGTCTCTGCGAACGCTGCAGTTATGTGTGTTGTGTTTTGTAAGTGACAGTGATCGATCGATACTGCACTTGGGTGGCCTGGGCTGGACGGAGGGGCAAAACGCAGGTGCTAGCAGGTATCTGGGCTGATCCCGCTAACACTGCGTTTTTGGGAACCCTAAACCGCTGGTATAGATCTGATCAGATCAGATATTGATCTGTTCAGATACTATACCACTAAGGGGGGTGTATGCTTTACGCGTGGGTGTTAGCGTTACTGGCACTAACCTGACGCTGCCTGGGGTGTGACGCAGACCCTCTCTGACGCTAAAACCTAATTGATATCACCCACCGGGCGATCAGGGGGTTAAACCTTTATTGGGTTATATACGGCGGGTGCCCTGACACTATAAAAAGCAAACTAACTAACCAGCGTCACCCGTAACACTTATATGGTGATCACTGGTGAAAGGGTTAACTAGGGGCAATTAGGGGGTTAAAACCTTTATTAGATCATATTTGGGGGTACCTGACGCTATAAAAACCTGCGGCGAACCTAAAAAAAATGACTGGCTACCGATTGGCATCACCGACACGAAGACAGCGATCAGAAAAACGATCGCTTAGTGACAGTGGTGACAGGGGGTGAAAGGGTTACCTGGGGGGCGATCAAGGGGGTTAAACCTTTATTAGATAATATATTGGGGTACCCGACGCTATAAAAACCTGCGGCGAACCTAAAAAAAATTACTGGCTACCGATCGCCATCACTGATGCTAAGACAGCCATCAGAAAAATGATCGCATAGCGACAGCGGTGATAGGGGGTGAAAGGGTTACCTGGGGGGCGATCAAGGGGGTTTAACCTTTATTAGATAATATATTGGGGTACCTGACGCTATAAAAACCTGCGGCGAACCTAAAAAAAATTACTGGCTACCGATCGCCATCACTGATGCTAAGACAGCATCAGAAAAACGATCGATTAGCGACAGCGGTGATAGGGGGTGAAAGGGTTACCTGGGGGGCGATCAAGGGGGTTAAACCTTTATTAGATAATATATTGGGGTACCCGACGCTATAAAAACCTGCGGCGAACCTAAAAAAAATTACTGGCTACCGATCGCCATCACTGATGCTAAGACAGCCATCAGAAAAATGATCGCATAGCGACAGCGGTGATAGGGGGTGAAAGGGTTACCTGGGGGGCGATCAAGGGGGTTTAACCTTTATTAGATAATATATTGGGGTACCTGACGCTATAAAAACCTGCGGCGAACCTAAAAAAAATTACTGGCTACCGATCGCCATCACTGATGCTAAGACAGCATCAGAAAAACGATCGATTAGCGACAGCGGTGATAGGGGGTGAAAGGGTTACCTGGGGGGCGATCAAGGGGGTTGAACCTTTATTAGATAATATATTGGGGTACCCGACGCTATAAAAACCTGCGGCGAACCTAAAAAAAATTACTGGCTACCGATCGCCATCACTGATGCTAAGACAGCCATCAGAAAAATGATCGCATAGCGACAGCGGTGATAGGGGGTGAAAGGGTTATCTGGGGGGTGATCAGGGGGTTAAACCTTTATTAGGGGGGGTTAGGGGGCTACACTGGACCTAAAACTAAACTTTAGTGACACTTTCACAGTCACAAATGTCACTGATTGCAGTGATCACTAAATAAATGGTCACTGCAATCAGTGACACTGTGACTGGGGGCTGGGGGGTGATCTGGGGGGTGATCTGGGGGGGTCTGGGGGTCCTGGGGGGGGCGATTAGTGTTCCTATGTGTCCTGGTGTCAGTGTAGTGTTGTGCTCACTGACCTGATGTCTTCTCTTGTACGGCGCTCGGTATATGTGAGCGCCGCACAGGAGATGACATCACTTCCTCCTGCTCCCTCTGTCTGAAACAGACAGAGGAGGCATTTCCATTCGCCGGGAGCGATCGCGAGGGGGGGGCCGGAATCGAAAGGCCGCCCCCTCATCTGGGATCGCTCCCGGTGAAGTAACGACCGCTCACGGCACAGAAGGGGGGTCCGGATGGACCCCCCAACTGTACAAAGGCAGTCACGTAGATCTACGTGATTCTGCCTGTCCGTGCCATTCTGCCGACGTAAATCGGCGGTGGGCGGTCGTTAAGTGGTTAAAGTGTCTTCAGGAGATTATTACTTATGTGCGATATATCATTAATGTGTTTTTTTATTTTTCACACCTAATAGCTTGTTGTTTCAAATCTGTTAAAATTTCATGGGCGTCTATTCCTGATGAAGCCTAACAGGCGAAACTGTAGAAACTCTATGGATGCTTCATTTCAACTGTATATATCTGTGTGACCATCTAGACATTGGTATTAGGTGTATACCTGTGATGGCCACAGGCATGTATATGTATCAGTTTTTTATGTATATTGTAATAAACATTTTTTCTATTTTTATAAAGTTTTTTTGTCTTGCAACTTACTTTCCTTTTGTTATAAGCACCTTTAAAGTCCCACATTCTACCTCTTTGTTACATATTAATACAGGGATGGTGGTGCCTTTAGATTTATATTTTTTCTGCTGACATCTGCTCATTTTTCACTGAGTGTTTGAGTAGTTTGTGGATCGTTAGTACCTGTGTATTGTGTATACTTGTGTATGGTGTGTACCTGGGTACGTGGTCTGCGAGTGCACGTAGGCTGCGAGTACATGTGTTCTGCGACTCGGTGTACATCTTGCGGCATGTATGCATTCCTTGATCATCTGATCGAGGGCGAATATTGCTGTGCAAAATGTAAGCACATTGTTTCCCTGGAAGCCAAGGTCCTGAATCTAGGGAAGCAACTGTCAGCACTGAGAAGACCCTCCATACTAAAGGAGAGCAGGGGATGTACCCAGCAGGGGCCAGCACAGAGGCGGGTGGAGACAAAGAGGTGCAGGCACTAGTAGCCTACGTCCAGAACCAAGGGGTATGCACAGCAGATCTCTGTCGAGCGAGGTAGCCTCGATTTTAGGGTTGGCCGAGAATAATATCGCCAATCTCAGAGCATCCAATAATCCCTCTCAGGAGAATTCACCAACAACAACGAATGGTCTCTGGACCTAGGCGTCTTCCGTTGGATTTGTCACCAATGGGGCAGTCCTCAACTAGATTTTTTTCTGTCCCCACTAAACGCCAAAACACCTAGATTCTTCATAAAATATCCTGCCCAGGAATCAGTGGGAGTAGATGCCTTAATCCAGCCTTGGACCTTTCAGATAGCATATGCATTCCATCCGGTCCCTCTGATGCCGAAGTGACCATCCTGGCAGTGATTCCTTACACTCTTGACCAAGCTATCCCATGGAAAACCCTTACTCCTTCCGAACACACACAACCTTCTGTCTCAAGGGAACTTCATCCATCCACATCCAGAGATCCTGGATCCAAGGGCTTGGAAATTGAGGGAAAAAGGCTGGGGGGATTTAGTATGCTCCCACAAAGTAATCCAGACACTACTTCAAGCCAGAAAGTCATCCATCAATAACACCTACTACAAAATATGGAGGAAGTTTTCAGAGCTTGCGGAAGCCAATCAATTCAACCCACTAAACCCAGGTGTTTATAATGTTCTCCTTTTGTTTAGAAAGTGGTTTAGATCTGGGATTGGGGCTGAATACCCTAAAAGTACAAGTATCAGCCCTATTCGCCCTAACAGACACAAGATGGGCCTTGAACCCCCTGATAGAACATTTTCTGAGGGCAATCCTAATTGGCCCGTACACACGAGCGGTTTTCCCGTCGGAAAAAAAAACAATGGTTTTCCCGACAGAATTCCTCTCAAGCCTGCCTTGCATACACACGGTCACACAAAAGTCCGGTGAACTTTTGACTGCCAAGAACGCGGTGACGTAAAACACTACGACGAGCCGACAAAATTAAGTTCTATGCTTCCGAGCATGCGTTGAATTGTTTCCGAGCATGAGTGTTTTTTTCCCGTCGGAAAAGCATACAGACGAACGGTTTTCCCGCTAGGATTTTTTCCTGATGAGAAAAAAGAGATCCTGCTCTCTTTTTTTTCTGGCAGTTTTCCTGTGGGAAAAAGTCCAGACGAAAAGCTCTCATCGCAGTTTCTCAGACGGGAAAACCGGACGTGTGTACGGGGCATAAGATTAAGACCACTTAGGAAGACTCTATATCCAAAAGTGGGATTTGCCCTTGGTTCTCTATGGCCTTAGTTTCTCCTATTGCACCCACTGAAGAGGGTGCTCTGGAAGACATTACTCTTAAAGCTGCCTTTCTAATTGCCATCACCTCAGGTCAGAGAGTGTCGGAAATCCAAGCTTGGGGAAGTAAGAACCATACATTACGTTCTTCCCAGACAGAGTCGTCCTACAACCTATTCACCAGTTAGTCCCAAAAGTACCATCTGTCTATCACCTTATTTAGGAGTGGGTCCTCCCAGCTTTCGAGTAAGATCCAGCCACCTTGAATCTGCATGAACTGGACATAGCAAGAACTCTACAACAGTACATTGAGCTGACACAACATTTTCAACGCCTGTTTGTTATCCCTAATGCCGCGTACACACGGCTGTTTTTCTCGTCGAGAAAAACTGCATTTTTTTCCTTTCGACGAGAAAAACGATCGTCTGTGGGCTTTATGTCGTTTTTCTCGACGAGAAAAACGGCATTAAAAACGACGAGAAAAATTAGAACATGTTCTAATTTTTCTCGTCGTTTTTGTCCGACATTTTTTCCGCTGCAGTTTTCCCATAGGGAAACACTGCCGCGGAGCCCACAGACGGTCGTTTTTCTCGACAAGAGAAAAAACGACGTGAAAAAAGACCGTGTGTGGGAAACAAGCCGTTCCCTCGTTTTTAATGACATTATTCACGGCGGTTTTTTAACCGCCGTGAATAATGATCGTGTGTACGCGGCATAATAGCGTTAGAAGAGGGATGGCAGCATTCAAAAGAACCTTAACAAACTGTATTGTTTGGCTGACATAGAAGGCCAGTGGTCTTTCACTGCCAAAGGCAATTAATTCTCACTCGACTCGGGGGATGTCCTCTTTTCGAGGGGCTTTAACATGGGTCTCTCCAGAAACTATTTGTCGTGGGGCGAGTTGGTCTTCCTTTAACACCTTCATGGCTCAATATAGCCTGGATCCAGCCGTTCTTACTCCCCGTGATTTTGGATATTGGTTCTGTAAACCAAATTAAAATTATATTTTTTGCAGCAACCCTCCCTGTGAGCGAGTTATTTACCATGGGTCTGCTGCCATAAAGGCACCAGGAGAAAGGAAAATTGAATACTTACCTTTCTGTAATTTTCCTGGTGCCTATCCATGGCAGCATACGCCCTCCCTTTGATAATCCTCAATTTTGAAGACTAGTTACAAGAATGACATGGGGGGGGGGGCCCCATCTCTTTCTTCTATAGCGTTAAAGTGGTCCTGTGGGTTGGATGGTTGGGGGCGGAGCAAGCAACCATGTGTATGCTGCCATGGATAGGCACCAGGAAAGGAAAATTATGGAAAGGTAAGTATTACATTTTCTGTTTTCTCTCTCTCTCCAGAGGCTCCATTAAGGGGATGGGCCGCACTGTTCTTCCTCACTTGTCTTGGAAGGGGAGGGCAGGGGGCATGGTAACACAGACCATGCAGCCAGCAGAGGCTGTTTACTCTCTCCTCTGGCTCTGTATGTCAGTGGCGTAGGTTACTGCTATCTTGCTCCTGTGTCAGCCCTGCACCCCTCTGGTAAGGTCTATTCTCCTGTACTTTGACTCTGGATAAAGTTGTTTAGGTCTCTGTCCTCATTTTAGGTAGTATGAGCTCAGCACGGCATGTTTAGGAGACACTGAAGTCTGCAGAAAGGTAGAGGAGGCAACATAGGATCAGTTTTTAAAAGAGTGCTACTTTCTCTCACTGCTCTAATATTGTGGTATTGCTCGTTTCAGGAATTCTAGTCCCAAACACAAGCATGCAAAGAAATCAAAGTCCTGCCAACATTCCTATTTTGGGATTCCAGAAGAAACCACTCTTCTAGTTCCCATTCTCGCCATGAGGCAAGCCGATCCTCAGTTACTTAGTGCAGCCCATTATATGTCAAGCCGCTTTCTCCAGCTCCAGGTCCAAGTGGGATGGATCGTCCAGCTCAGGGTCTTTGTTGGGCATGCTTAGCAGCAGCCTTACCTGGAAAATTATTCTATGCTGGATGCTTGAAGGAGATTTCAACACATAGAGAGGCTGATGCAGAGAGAGGTAAATCCTATATCCAACAGGCTGTTACAGAATCTATGCAGCAATTTTCTTTTTCCCCTTCAGAAAAATCTGCTACACATCTGAAAGGTCCCTCTTTAGATGTGGTTACGGATCGCTCTTCAGGAGACAAGGATGATCTTCCACTTTCCTTTGATTTCAGCTTGGTAAATCCGTTTAAAGGAGCCATGAAGGATACAACTGAATGGAAAGCGGAGTCTGTGCCCCCCCAGAAGGTGCAAAGATATTTTCAAAGTCTTAAAAAGGAAGGCCCATAGGCGTGCGCACAGGCTGTGCCAGGTGTGCCTGGGCACACCCTAATCCCCCCGAGCATCGCTAATTCCATCTACTGCCCTGGCTCCCCTCTGCAACACTTCCGGCTTCCTTCCTCTTCTCTCCCACTGGCTGCTGTGGTGGGCACGCACAGGGGGATGTTTTTAGAATGAGTGGGGGAAGGGGCCTGTAAATATGTAATTTAAGGGCCCCTTCACTTTCTGAATGAACACAGTGAGTGATCAGTACAATGTGTTTGAGCTGGAGTGCACACCCTAATGCAATAGGCTGCGCACACCTATGGGAAGGCCCCACCTTCCCTTTGATGGCAGAAATGAAGGAGTTCATCGAAGAAGAGTGGGATAAGCTGGACAAAAGGGCCAACCTACAGAACAAGTTCACAAAATTTTACCCGTTCAGCTCATCAGATCTGTCAGTGCAGGTCACTCCTCCGGTAATAGATGCAGCCCTTCAGCGTTTAGCACGCCACGTCTCTCTCTGTCATTGGAAAGCTTTGTGACGTTTAAGGATCCCATGGATTGCAGGGAGGATTTCGGTCTGAAAAAAATCTGGCTGTAGGGTTTGCCTGTTGTCCAGCATTAGCCCTGACCTCAGTCTCTAAAGCCCTAAAAGCATGGGTATCAAACGTGGAGACAGTCTTAACCCCAGACAGCCTTCTGGGGATAGATTCCAAGAGAATTATAATTTCCCTGGAAGAGCTGCATCTAGCCTCAGACTTCATTGCTGAGGCCTCAGTGGATTTAGTGAGAAGTTCAGCCAGACTAATGGCTTATTCTGTAACAGCAAAGCGAGCCTTGCGGCTGTGGTGGAGGGGGTGTCTTCTTCCTCCGGTTCTTCTCCCTCCGCTGCTGATGTCTTCTTCCTCCGGTTTGTCTCCCTCCACTGGTATATGAATAAGAGAAGAAATGGCTGCACATCGATAAAAATCTAAATGCCGTAAACTGATCACCAAGATGACATCAAAAGACACCAGCACACAGGTCTTGTAGCCGCGTTTCACACAGAACAATTGTGTATAATCATTAATCACTTATGATTAAGCACAATTGTACTGTGTGAAACGCGTCTACAAGACCTGTGTGTTGTTGTCTTTTGATGTCATCTTGGTGATCAATAAACGGCATTTGGATTTCTATCGATGTACAGCCATTTGTTCTCTTATTAATCTACCCACGGAGATGGGCCGGGCCTAGCACTTGACTGGAATTCATCAGGCACAAATCAATTCACCTTAATTTTTATCTTCTCCCTCCGCTGCTGATGTCTTCTTCCTCCGATTCTTCTCCCTCCGCTGCTGATGTCTTCTTCCTCCACTGCTGATGTCTTCTCCCTCCAGGTTCTTCTCCATCTGCTGCTCTTCTTTTTCTGGTTCTTCTCCCTCCACTGTTGATGTATTCTTCCTCTGGTTCTCCTCCCTCCGCTGCTCTTCTTCCTTCGGTTCTTCTCCCTCTGCTGCTGAGGTGTTCTTCCTCTGGTTCTTCTCCCTCCCCTGCTGAGGTCTTCTTCCTCCAGCTCTTTTCACGCGCTGCTCATGTCTTCTTCCTCTGTTTCGTCTCCCTCCCCTGCTGAAGACATCAGCAGCGGAGGGAGAAGAACCAAGGGAAGAAGACATCAGCAGCGGAGGGAGAAGAACCAGAGGAAGAAGACATCAGCAGCGGTTTTAATTATTTTCACACTGAGGCGCTTTTCAGGCGCTTTCACCCTAAAAAAAGCGCCTGAAAACTTATTTCCATTAAAATCAATGGATGCTTTCACACTGAGGCAGTGCACTGAAAAAACGCCCCTCTCCATTGAAATGAATTGAAAGCGCTTCAAAAGCGCCTGAAAAGCGCTTCAAAAGCGCTCAGTGTTTTACTGGCAGTTTTTTAAGCGCCTCAGTGTGAAAGTGGCCTAAAGGATGTTGTCAAAAACCTGTGTACTGTTTTTCTTTATTTTTGACACAGTTTTGGGTGAATGAGTAGGATTACAATGTAAAAAAGCATCCACCTGGTATGGTTTGGGGGGGCGCTCGCTCACCCACCCCCCTTTTCATTTTGGTTTAGTGGTTCTACTTAAAATCCATACCAGATCCGAATAGTCTTGGGGGGGGGGGGGGCCCAAGCCATTTTTTTTTTTTTTGGCATGGCGTTCCCCTTCAAGTTCCTCAGAGCACAAGTCGATGCCACAAGTCGGGTCAGGTAAGATGATGATCCAATTGGATGCGACTTACATTCAAATCCATGGGCTGAAATCGTGCTCAAGTCGAACCAAAGTAGTGCAGGAACCTTTTTCAAAGTTGGGATGACACAAGTTGGACCAGTTAGTATGGCTCTCATAGGGAAACATTGATTTATACACGTTATGCAACCTGTGCTCCCAAAGTTGGAGCGCATGTCGCAACAGTGTGAACCGGGCCTAATGGGGGAATTTCCCACACTTTGGGAGATTCTCTCTAACTTGTTAGTTGCATCTCTGGGATAGGAAGTGAAGAGAAATGTCCCACATGGTACACAGCCAGCAAAAAATAAACCCGACAGGATTTGAACCCTTTCCTACTCAATCCAAAACTAAAAAAGAACAAAAGAATATAGACCTGCTAAGGTGGGTCGGAACTCACACATTCCCAGGTGGACAGAAGCAGAGCTTAGCAGAAAGATTTTACCATTGGAGTATACAAGACATAAATCAGTAGCTGATTCGACTGCACTCCTCCTACAACCAAATTATCATTTTTGAATGGAGCTCCAATTCATTTTCTTAATAGCTTTATTTCAATATAACAGTAGCCTATGGTCATATTTTAGCGTGACAAGAAACCTAAGCAATGTAACCTGTCAATTTGTGGCACAAGAACATACAGATCAGGATTTGCATTAACGGCAAAAGGGATTGGGTGACTTTTATTTCAGTCTTCAATTTATCTCTATTTAAAAAGTAAACAAGAGATGCAAGCTCTAAATGGTCCCATCCTTTGTCTATGGCCACTTCAGACAATAATACAAGAGGGCTGTGGAATTGTTATTACATGGTTTGTTTCTACTATATATATTTTTTTAAATCTGTATTTAATTTAAAAATAAGTATTTAACCCTATGTGGCATGCATTACTACAAATAAAATATTGTATAAAGCTAAACAGGCTTGATAAATTCAGTACATTAATATGTCTAAAAGTTAGAAGTTAGAAAAGCTAGGGAAAGCAGAGAGACAGTGCTAGATAGTTCAAGGGGAAAAAGCCAACAAAGACAGTTGATGTGACAAAGCCAAAGCATAACATAAGCCAATGAAACCTGCTCTGAATTAAAGCATGTTAGCTAGTAGGCTTTTCAATGAGCAATGGTGCACAACAAAACACATATTTTATGATACACTATGATTAAAGGGATAATAAAACAAAATGCAATATTTTCGTTTTGAGTAGATGATGTTGCATTGAATGGTCAAAATGTGTCTTGGTGATTCTTGTGGCAAGATTACTGGACTTAAAGCAGGGGTGCCCAACCAGTGGCCCGCGGAGCACTCTGACGTGGCCTGCGACCTCCTGCTCTGGGATGGAATAGAATAGAATAGAAGACCGTTATTAAAGGTAAGTTTCTTACTAAAATCACAGTGTATATATGGGCATATCTGTTCTGCAGTGGTTACTGGGCTGCTTTCAAACTGATCTGCAGGTGCAGAACAGTGCACATGCGGGTTACCTGCACTGAGCCATACACTCCTATAACCTGCGAGTTTGGCATGCTTTCTGAAAGTACACCACACCTACAGGATATAATAGAAGTCTATGGCAAAGTGCAGCTAACCTGCAGGAAAACCACAGGTAAACAACAATGCATCAGTGTGAAAGGAGCCTTAGGCTCCTTTCACAAGATCAGTCCGACCCAATCGGACCCTTTATTCACCTCTAAGGAGTGGCAGATGTAAATGGACTTGTGTTTGTTTACAAACGCCTACCTCCAATCCGATCCGCAAAAAAAAAAAAAAAAGAAGAAGAGTAGAGTGGGCTCTATAGAGTAGAGTGAGAAAAGAAAAAAGGGGTTCCCCTGGGTGGACTTTTAAGGCACTAGTAGTATTAATTCCATATATACAGGATATTGAAGTAAAAAATAGTTTTTGTTCACAATTATACATATTTATCAAAAAATTAAATATTAAATTAAAATATACAGTTCCAAAGATTGTCACCATATAGGTAAATACATGAAAACCTTCTTTACACCCGACGCATTTCGGGGTAACCTTCTTCAGGGTTGTGTAGAGAAGGACAATTAGTTCATGTATTATAAATGTAGTAGAAGAATGATGAATATTTCATTGGATGCGATTTTTTAAAAGTATTGAAAATATAAACAGCACGCTGGGTTCTGTCAATGGGGTTGCCAGTCAAGCAAGAAGTGGGTATCAGAATATACAATTAATGCAGGTTTGAGAAGGACATTTATAAGGAACAGGTGTTCATCCCGTTAGGGAGAAATTATTCCAAAGATCGAGAAGCCGGTGGATCAACCAGAAGAGATATACTGGAACTGGGATAGAGGTCCCTGAGTATATGAGATCCGTAAAAGACCTAATAATGTCCGCTGTCAAACAGTACACTGTATTATTGACAGAGTCAACCTCACACCATGACAGTCCAGCAAAGAGCACTCTTTGCTGGACTGTCAAAAAAAATCGCATCTAATTAAATATTCATCATTCTTCTACTATATTTATAATACATGAACTAATTGTCCTTCTCTACACACCCCTGAAGAAGGTTACCCTGAAACGCGTTGGTGTAAAGAAGGTTTTCATGTATTTACCTATATGGTGACAATCTTTGAAACTGTATATTTTAAGTTAATATTTCATTTTTTGATAAATATGTATAATTGTGAATAAAACTATTTTTTACTTCAATATCCTGTATATTTGGAATTAATACTACTAGCGCCTTAAAAGTCCACCCAGGGGAACCCCTTTTTTCTTTTCTCATATATACTGGATGTGGCACAAGCATATATTTGCAATCCATCCCCCCCTTTTCTATAGAGTAGAGTGGGCTGCCATCCACCTGCTCCGCTGATTGTGGCCCGCGACCGGTTACCAAGTTGATTAAGTGGCCCCGCTCTTCAAAAGGTTGGGCACTCCTGACTTAAAGTCTCAACTCTGCTCGTCTCTTACATTAGAAATCACTTGTTTACAGTCAGTTCCAAAAGTTCATATGTCTATAGGCCTTCCCTGGTGAGAACACACATCCCCTGTCCAAGCCTTCTTGGGAGGAAAGTTAATTGACTAGGATAGATTTTTCTTAGCTGATTGTTTTCTCCTGCAACAAGCTAATGCCAGGAGTTTCACTGAGTCTAGGGTCCCCCCTCCCTCTAAAGCCAACAAACGTGCTTGTTGGATCTATTATCAAAAAAAGATTGTTTAGTGGCTGGATTGTGTATGCATGGCCAGTCACCACTGAATGTCTGTGGGGATTATTAATCAGAGGTATAGCATGAATGTCCCAGGCATGAGGTACAAAATGAGCTATCCTTCAGCCAACATGGCCACCATACATTGAAGAACTCCCTGTTTCTTACACATTAACGAGAATCCTTTAACAAATATTGCAACAAAAAAAAAAAAACCCCACCTCGCCCAACTGAAGTGGATGGACCTCCTCTAAAGACAACCAACTTCAGTTCAGAAAAAAAAAAATATAGCATAATGCCTAAACACACATCAGTGACACTTGTGTGCAGCATCACCCAATGCTGTATATTTGCAGTAAGGTAAAAAAAAACATTAAGCCCTGGTTCACACTGGTGTGTTTTGACATAAAATCAGCGGCATTTGACGGGAATAGTACCGTCCTATTCGGTGTGACGCTGCATCTGCGGCGCTGCACTGATTTCAAAAAGTAGTTTCTGTACTACTTTTTGCGATTTCGGGATTACATTGACATCTGTGCAGAAACCTGCACAGATGTCTCTGAAATCGCGGCCGAAATCGGGACTGATGGGCGGGAGTGAAATTGTGCGAGTTCAGCTGAACTCGCACGGCTTCATTACCACAGCTCAGTGTGAACCTGGGCTTATATCTATGTTTGGTAAGGGGGAGGGAGTGGAACATCTGTGAGGTCCACTTATCAGTGAAGTCTCAGAGATAAAGTTTTTTTTAAAACAGATGACCAAAAGCGGTTTGCAGCTACTGCAAGTTGAAATTACAATTTTGAATTTATGGATGCTGGTAAAAGTCATACCTCATAAAATACCCCTAAGGAACCAGTGCACATGCACTTTCACTAACAAGAGAAAGAGCACAATACACTTTAGGCACATCAGTTACCTGGCAAGTGCAGGATTTTCGAAGGAGGCTTTATTGTTGTGAATTCATTATGTACAATACTGTACAGTACAATACTGCCATGCAGGGCTACACACCAGTTATGATACAATTACAAAATTGCAGAAGCGTAATCTGCAATTAAAATGCTATTCTTCAAATGTTGATCCTAGAACCTGTAGAGCGAAATTAAACTGCATAATCCTTCCCATGATGTGTGAAGTGGCTGTGCAGCTGTTTGCACAAACAAAAACACTCCAATAACAGGAGAGCAGGAATAAGCATGCATGTAGCATCATAAAATTCATGAAACATTGGGTGATGTTTCATATGTGCTCCTGTAGTGAAAGTATCTGTGACAGGGTGTAAATAAAATGTAACTGCACTTTTACTTCACTTACACTTATTACGTAATACTCCTCTAGCCCCTAACACCCCCTGCCAGTCCTTTACTCACCTATCCACAATTCCGCAAGATCTCCGCAGTAAGGCCTTCTTGGTACCGCAGAGCAGACTGTCAAGGCTCGCACATGTGCACCACAATCTCCATATATTCAATCTTATGAAGAGTTTCTTCTCTGGGTTATGCTACAGACATGAGACGTGAGTCCACCGAAACTTGATGTTTTACCTTCTGAGAGATGCTAATCGTTTAACATCTAAAAGTTGCTTATATCTTTGGGGCATTCAGAGTGTAAATTTCTGTGCTTGAGTTCTCAGGGTTGGATTTTTTATTTTGTTTTTGGAATGCAACAGAACTTAGAAACACTCAATGATGAGTGGGCACAAAAGAAACTCCAAGGTGGGCAGGAACATAACAAGAATTACAGCAGAAGACCTGCCAATTGAAATATGCATGAGATATTAGAAGCTAGCGTACCTCGGCCCAAGAGATTTTTGGTTAGAATTAAGTATCATGTAAAAACCCAGGATGATTAAATAAAAACTTACCAAAATCTGCCCATTATACTATAGTAAATTTGTATAGGATCTCTAATATTTTTTATTTACAATTCTCCTCCGAACACACAATATCTAAAATATATAATAGTCTAGTAACCAAAATTCTTAAATTCCTCAAAATGTACCTGAACTGTTTGGTTTTCCCTTCTATTTGTGCATATCTTTGGTACAGGCAACACACATTAATGTCCCTCCCACCTGTGAGCTCAGCATATTAGCATAACCACCCCATTTCTAATGAACACTCTCCAGATGTTTATAGTGGAGGGAACAGATGGCCTGCAAAGCTTTACACCACAGTATTATTTCCCCACAGACATAAAATGATTATCACCCAATTCAGCCATGTTCAGCCAGATTAGACAACATTCTTTTATTTGTGGAAGCAGCAAATACTCACTGGCTAATCACTTTTAGGGGGTAAGTATGACTGGACAGGTTTGAAAACTTTTTATGATCACTATAAAAAAAAAATCTAGTACCTGAAGGGGTCTACCTGTGTTCCACCTATCTCAATTCACATTAAGCGTATGTGGACATGGTCATTCAAGAGGCAACCCAAAACCCCATCTCCATTAGCCTAAGGCCCCTTTCACACTGAGGCGTATTTCAGGCGTTTTAGCGCTAAAAATAGAGCATAAATAACGCCTGAAATAATCCTGCCCCAGCATTCTCAATGTGAAAGCCCGAGAGCTTTCACACTGAGGCGATGCGCTGGCGGGAGGAAAAAAAATCTCCTGCAAGCCGCATCTTTTGAGCGGTGAAGGAGCGGTGTGTATACCGCTCCTTTACTGCTCCTGCCCATTGAAAGCAATGGGAAACCGCGGTAATACCGCCCGCAATGCGCCTCTTCAGAGGCGCATTGCGGGCAATATTAACCCTTTTTTGGCCGCTAGTGGGGGTTAAAACCTCACAGGATGAATATTGCGGCAATAACGACGGTATAGCGGCGCTAAAAATACCTCCCCGCCCCAGTGTGAAAGGGGCCTAACTCTTAGCTAGAAGGACTGCAATCGCTTGGCTGTTATGCTAAGCAGAGCAAAAACAATTCAAAAGGAACTTGCCCTGCTAAGATGCTTCTTGCCACACTCAGAGTGTAACTAATGCCCCCTCCCCATTTCTAGCCCTTCCCCTTGAGTATCCCCCCCTTTAATTTTGTGAATAATGATATACATACCTTTTTCCATGAGTCTTTGGTCTGATTTTACGACATATTCTTCCTCCTCATCTTCCTCCAGCGGTGGGGGCATCTTGCAGAGATGTGACCTCATTTCACTGTCTTCAGTATTCTCCAGTGAACCCAGGCCAGCACAAACACTCAGCTCCTGGGGGCTGGTTCATAATAGCCTGGATTCACTGGAAGCATGGTTGAAAGACACTGGCCATCATTTAACCTGGAAGACCGGTGGATCCTGAAGTGAAGTAGTATCTCAAGGGACAGCTCAAGGTGGAAGAAAGGTTTAACCCGTAAAAACTTGTCCGGAAAAATTTAATGATGTTAAAAAATAAAAAAATATCAAAAGACAGTACTCACCTTTGTTGTTCCTTTCTTCCCAAATCTTGTTGTGTCTAAATGATCTTTTTTATAGCATGTGCTACTGTGCAATAAAAGAAACTCGTCATGAGAGAAACACAGAGGGTGCCATTACTGATCTTGCTCTCTTTAAAAATACTGGTTTGTCAATACTTGTAACAGACCAGAACCATATACAGTATGCCAATGAGGCCTTCTATCTTTACTCTGACTTGCTTGATCTGAGTATTTTTTTCTTTGCTCAATAACTTAGAATCTAGCCAAGAAATTCTTATTTCCTGGTCAATAACTCTGTATTATAGCCAAGCAAGTAATAACTTTTAAAAGGTAGTTGGGAACGGCAGCCCCATATTTCTCTTGTTGCAAAAATATCTTAATACGGTATTATTTTTGTCTGGCCTGTGTCCCATTCTTTTCCAAAAACATATTTCAACCACTTTGAAGACCTACAACCTTAACCATATTGTATTAAACATGGTCCCACGATACTGATAAAGATGAGGACAGCAACACTACCTGGTTTGAACCAATATTCTTTTACATCGTTTTCCACCAATTTATTTGCAAATGCTCCTGACATGGACCTACTATAATAAATACAGACCATAATGCTTCCCAATAGCATCACTCTTTCCTGTTGAATACTTAGGCTGTATCCTTATATTTAACCAACCACCAAACCAAGGCAACAGATATTAATGTTACTGCCTTAAGACGAAATAGAAGCACATCTAAGTACCAAATTATTTTACCTGCTGAAATCTCCATAATTTTTTGCAATGGGTAAAAATAAAAAGGATATTTCACAATAAAAATGGATAATTAAAACTTAAAAAACATCACACAAGCTTTTTACGTGTGAAATCACAAAAAAATGTGGCTCATGCACTTGAATGATCTGAAGACTTTTACTTGGTCCCTTTCACCCCTGAGTTTGGTAGCAGCAGTGAGAGACAGGTTTTCAACTTTTAGCAGATCATTAACCCTTTTAAAACAGATCTGCTAAGTATCAGCACACTGTAGCCCCACTTTGCTGGTCAGAGGCTAAACTCCAAAACTGATGTTTCTCTCGGGGTGAAGGAGTTTTATGAGATTAGGATGGCCTTTCAAATATGGAAATACAGATAAAAAAAAATCTGTTTAGAAAAATAAAATTGGAATGGATGGGAAAAAAAAGTAAATCTGAGATGAGGCCACACTGTAGAACCATCAAAAAGGTACCTGAAATGGCTGCTGCTGTGATGAAAAAGCAGCAGAAACATTAGGAGGAAGCTGGGTTGCTATAGCAACAGGAGTACCAGTCTGCCCATCTTTTCCTGTCACAATCTTTACCTGAGAGGAAATATGTCAAGAACAGGGAAAATCATTTGTGTTTGGAATTTTTTTTTTTTTTTACCCATATTTATATGGATTCAGATATGTAAGCATACAATATTGCGTTTTGTTGCAATGTGCAAAGTCAATTTTTGTTTTTAAGACTGAATGAATTTTGAAGGTCGGGAAGAATTGTAATACGGTAAAATTTGATACCAAGGTGGTTTGCCTTAAGTTGTACACAGAGCAATAATTGATACCAGGTTGTCTGTTCCCATTTAAGCTGGAATCAAGAGTTCCTGGTTAGTCATTGCTCCATCTCTAAAAGAAGGCAAAGTGGCATGACAGACAGGTGTCACTGAAGAGAGCCCAAACACTGAGGAAGCAATGAAAGCTGGAGCATATAGTTGGTTACACAACCCTTGGAGAAAGGGTGGACTTCTGGAGATGGTTGAGAAGCACTGCAATAGCAAGAAGTGGGTAAACAAAAAAAAAAAAAGAAAGAACAAAAAGGAAGACAACAGAAATAAAGCAGAAAAATATAGGTTTATTCTGTTTAAACTGTGACTGCACTGCACTAATCTATAAGTAATCATTAGGTGATATATATGCATAAATATAAATATAGTTCTTAATAAGTATTACTGCACTTTTATTCTTGTATGAATTGTCAGTTAAAAATGTTTTGGTGCCCATAGCACGAGAACGTGACAGGGAAGTAACACTGTTTAAGTGGATAGGAATGAGGGTATCCTGAAAAATAAATCCGTTCTTGCTAATCGTTAGGCGACAGCAACTCCATTTAGGTTCATCACTCAAAACTGAGAAGACGATTTGCTTGCTTAAACCATGACATTACATAAAAACAATCAATTTAACAACATATGCAAGAGAACATACTATTTATCCAAACTCTTATACAAATAAGGATTTTTTCAGGAGGAGGAAAAGTCCCTAAAGTAAAACACCAAACAAAACATTTAATATTTTCATCCTGGGTAGAATAAAGAAAGGATAGAATCTTTATGGGAGATGTAGGCCCCTTTCACGCAGGCAATACGATCAGGTCTGCTACCAGTCTCTTCTATGGAGCGGCAGACACATTTCCGCTGACACCGGCTCCCATCCGATCCTGTCCGCCAAAAACAGACGGATGGTGGCCCTATTCCCCATCCATCTGGCAGATGCATAGCGGAGCTCGGCGGGGATCAGCGGAGCGATCTCCACTGAGCATGCGGATTCTGCTTCACGGAGGCGGCCGTGTGAAAGGGGCCCTACTAAAACTGGTGCACACAGAATCTGGTGAAGCTGTGCATAATAACCAATCAGCCTCTAACTTCAGCTTGTTCATATAGGCTTTGACAATAAGCCCCCAATCACATTGGGGTGATTTGACATGCGATTTGACATGTCGAATCACATGCCAAATTGCAGCCTATTGCCGGCAACGGCACTGTCCCAATTAGTGCAACGTTGACTTTGCGGCTCCTCACCGATTTCCAAAAAGAGTTCCTGCACCACTTTTGGTGACTTCAGGGGCGATTTCAATAGACATCTGTGCATGATGTCTTTCAAATCGCCCCCGAACTCGCACTGAAATGCGGGTTTGAAATCGTGCGAGTTCAGCTGAACTCGCACAATTTCAAACCTGCGTTCAGTGTGAACAAGGGCTAAAACCTAGAAGGTGATAGGTTACTATGTACAGCTTTACCAGATTCTGTGTGCTCCAGTTTTAGTAAATCTCCCCCTTTGTCAAGTTTTTATTCCTGTCTATAGCCTTGTGGGGAGAATTCTCTCACTTCCTGTGTGATCAGCAGAACTGATGTGAGGGCACATCTAGCCAAAGGGAACACAGACAGCAATACCCTAACAAAGGTTCTTACTATTCCCAGCTTTACAAAAAAGCTGCATCATTGCCTTCTGTATTGCCACTAGAGAACTTTTATTCACTTCTCTTTCAGATGAACACACAGGAAGTGAAGAGAAATTTCCCCACTTAGGGCACAGGCAGCAATAAAAAAAACTGACTTCTGAGTTCTAACCCTTCCTTACTCTATGCAAATAGTACATATATTCTGATATACTGAACATACGAATTATCAAAACGTGCAGTAACCCTTAGCAACCAAGTCTCAGTTTTATTGTTCTGACTTCAGAAAGATGATTGGTTGGTACTGGTTACCATATATTACCAATTGGTTGGTACTGGTTACCATACTGCTCATTGCATGTTATTAACGAAAAGCCTTACAAAGCAGAGTTTACACATCATGTAACTATACTGTTTAACAGCACCCATTTTAAAAAAAAGTAACCAAGAAACACATTGGCTGCAGTTGTTGACCTCTCCTAAAATTGCAAAATTCCTGGTTATCATGCTGATCCAATGACTAACATAGTTACACAGTACATCAATAAACAGTAACACATTAAATTGGGAGTTGTAACTTGCTCCATGCTTCTCAAAGTATTGAAGCCACAAACAGCCAAATAGGAATAGCAGCCTGTGCCCTGTAATGGCAGATAATTGGCTATACTGGAAATATATTTTCATGTGCAATGTGGAGCTTCCTATACTACATGTATGTCTTGGCAGGAAGTAACCACGCCATTGCCATCAAAAGTTCAACAGGGGCTTAACACATATAGCTGCTATTGCGTATTGCTGTTTATAAAGGTATCAGTAGTCATGCAACTCATTTTCTCTATAAAAACATTTAACCAAACAGTATTCACCACCTATCTTGCATATTTGTCCATTGTGTTAAAGTGATCATTGTGTTCAAGTGAGAATGTTTATTAGCTGTTATTTATGCTAAATTGTGGACTACTATAGATAGATCTGAGCTCTAAAATAAAATAAAAAACTGTTTCCAATAGATACAGTGGATAGCATGCAAAGCAAGGAACAAGATAGATAATGCTTGCCATTTACAAAGATTATTATTACCCCGCTTCATATGAGTAAGCAATCTGTCAATCTAAAATGATGTAAAGTGATCTAAAATCATCTGTACCTTTTACTTTTATAAAATTGTTTTGTGGATGGGGTACAGACTTCATTAGAGAAGACATTAAATTAAAAGGGAATTTAATAAGCAATGTTTAACAAATGGAAGAAGAACCAATCTTACCTCATCATTTATAACCTCAGACTGCTCCTCTTCTTCTTCCTCTTCTAGATCCAAGTCATTTTGCCTGAGGTAACCCTGAAGACCCAATGAGGGTTTCTTTTTAAATGCCAAGAAATCCATCATGTTTCCTTGAAAATGTTGCAGGAAGAAGAGCTCAATCAGATAATCCTTGAAATGTTCCTTCAGGCTTTTCATATACTTATTGTGATGCTCCAAGCACTGCTTTCTCATCTGTGCATCTTCAGCAGTTGCAGGAGGTATTTCCTCAAGCTTCTTACTTTGCTTCTTGACCGTACTTACTGTTGGGGTTAAAGAAAGACTACAAAGTGCCTGGGAACCTGTTACTCGTGATGGACTTGTCGGGGTTGGAGATGACGTTATACCAAAAGATGACGCTGCAGCTACTCCAGCTATCATTCCCCCAGAAGTCCTATCAAAGCTGATGGTCCTGCCCAACTGCTGCCCATGAAGAACTTGTTGTTGCTGAATAAGCTGACCTTGTATAATACTGCTGATTTGTGGGGGGAGGTTGGTGGTTGTTATGTGGCTTGGTGTGGTCAAGGTCTGCAGGTTTGCCCCACTTGCCACAGGACTTTGAGGTCCAAGGTGATGAATAGTGCCTCCGGTCTGAGAATGAGGCTGTGAAAGCCTGCGCTCTCTTATTGTGGCTTGTGCAGCCCCAGATGGAAGCTGTACCTGTGCTGTTGCTCCCTGTGCAATTTGTGCAAGTCCAGACCCTTCTTGAAAGACAAAATGTCCACCATTTGAAGGACTTAAGCTTATCTGTCTCACCAGGACACTGGCATCCACAAAACCACGTGTTGGACTCTGGTTACACATTCCCAAGCTAGCTCCAGCCGTAGCAGCTCTAACACCTTGTAATGCTTGGATTGGCACAGCGCTGGGCTGTGTAGGGCTTTGTGTTTGGACTTGCTGAGACATTGGGGAAGTGACCTGAATATAGGAAGGAGATCCATGTTCAAACCTCCTTGCCTGGGAACTGAACTGGAATCCAGGAGAGGCTGGATTAGGGATAGGCAGTGGGGTCAGTGTTATCTGTTGATTTCCTGCAACCACTTGTCCTACATTTTGAAGTGTAATATTCACATTCTGACCAGCAACTGGATTACGGCTCATTATCAGTTGTTGTATCTGGTAACTGGGCGACTGGGGTCCAGGTGAACTGACCGCTGGTGCAAATGATGGAGCAGGTGCAGGAGACTGTGGCAAATTTGTCTGTATGGATGTTTCCTCTGCCTCATTGCCAGTGAATGATCTGGACCTTTGAAGCTGACGTGGAGTATTTGAGGGACCATTGCCATGATGCATTGTTGTCCTTTGCTTTTACTTTAAATGGAATCAACCTGTTTAAATTAAAAATAAAAACAAAAACTTATACACAACAGTCACATTATATTGGCCTTTTTTGTCTAAGGATAAAATCTGTCATAAGAAGAAAGAATCTGCCATTAATACTTCAGTTTGATATGTTAAAGTTATACTTGCTTGAATGAATTGTGCAAAACCATATGTAGTGTTTTATTCTATATAATTCCACATTAGGGAATATGTCAGATGGAAATATGAAAGCTGCCACTGCAGACTTCTTTTTAAAGATTCTAGCTCTGTGGGAGACATCATTATCCTTGTTACAATTGTCTGATTTACTGATCTGAAAAAGCATGACACTGAATTGTCTGAATACCTGATGCACATACGTTATATATTTAGTCAGGTTGAAAAAAGTCCATCTAGTTTAATCATTAGGCCCTTTTCAGGTGGGTGGACCGATTAGGTCCGCCTGTCAGTTTTTTAGGCGGACCCAATCGGACCCTCCGGTCTCCTCTATGAAGCCAGCAAGTTCAAGACAGTAGCGTTTTGCTGCAAAATAAAAACACCTGACACGCCTAAATGCGTCTAAACCCACTTAAGCGCTGGGTGCATTTAACAATTGAGCATTCATTCATTCCAATGGTCAGAAAAAATATATATTTTAGCCAATGGAATAGAGATTTTAATTATCAAAAATCCCAAAATACTGTATTTTTATCATCTTCCCAAAGTCCATAAATATTTACATAATCCATTTGGACAACCCATTATTTCTGGTAATTATTCTTTTACATCCAACCTTTTGTTTTACATTGATTATCATTTACATTGATTTGTAAAACATCTCCTATCATATCTCAAGTACACTTCAGACCTACTTAACAACTTGAAAACTGTACATTGGTCCACCGATTACCATTGGTTAAAGTGATACTAAACACACAAACTTGTCTCCTCTATTTTTGTATATGGATGGATGATAGGCACAGTAAGTATTTAAGAAACAAAAAAACGAAAAACACATCTAAGTCCCTTTTTCTAACTGAAATACAGGTGTCACATGACCCAGCTCTTTCCCAGCCTGTCTGCAGGGAAACATAAGCAGGAGGAGCTTCTAGTCCTCTGCTGCTGCTGGTCACACGTTAAAAAGAAAAAGAAAAAAAAAAACAGCCTTTGGAATACAGAGTAAAAATATATAATTAATATCAATAAAGTTTTAAATTGTCATACAAATATATATTTGAAATCAAATCTTTATTTTTTGGGGGGAGAACATGGCATTGGTAATTTTCTGCCAGTCACAGGCTCTGCCATGCCCCTCCAGCCAGTGTCTTAGAATAAGAGGGAGTTGAAGCCTCCATCAATCTACATGTAATATCCCGTCCCCGTTGTGTTTAGCTGGTTAGTGGGCATGGAGGAAGAGGGAGGAAGGGAGTGGACAGTAATTTGCCACTGTGTATACACTCACATGTGTGACTCTAAAGTCACATGGGCTGCTCAGATGTAATAGGGAGGAAATGCTGAGCATAGAAACTCACTGAAAACCGAACATGTACAGAGCTGCCAATACTGTTATTCACTTTACGGTCAACACAAAAGACACTCTTTACGTCTAGAGGAAAAGAGATTTCATCTCCAAATACAGAAAGGTTTCTTCACAGTAAGACCACTTTCACACTGAGGCGCTTTCACGCTAAGAAAAGTGCTTGAAAAGCTTACGAAAACGTATTTCCATTAAAATCAATGAATACTTTCACACTGGGGCAGTGCGCTGAAAAAACGCCCCTCTCCGTTGAAATGAATTGAAAGCGCTTCAAAAGCGCCTGAAAAGCGCTCAGTGTTTTACTGGCAGTTTTTCAAGCGCCTCAGTGTGAAAGTGGCCTTAGAGTTGTGAAAATGTGGAATAGACTCCCTGCAGAGGTGGTTCTGGCCAGCTCAGTAGATTGCTTTAAGAAAGGCCTGGATTCTTTCCTAAATGTGTTAAATGAATAGGAACCAGCGCCAATGTGTAATAAATGTAAATAGGTAACAAGTGCAGCTCCAAAATAAGTGGTACTAATACAAAATGGATGGAAGTGAAAGGGCGCAACAAGTTAAAAGAAGTTACATAAGTGTCAAAAAATGATATATATTCAAAAGTCCATAATGGTTGCAGATTAATAAACAGTCTGTATTAAGATGTAATAAAGTGAAAAACAGTGCTTGATTCGAGGCTTCTAACATCCAACACGGTGCTTCCTTCAAAGTGCAGCATGCATATTCAAAAGTGCTTCACCTGAAGTGCCAAAGAAATGTGCTCACCAGATTTCCAAGGCCATAAATGACCACCAGGCATGTAGGAGAAACTTAGCTCTGGATCTTTTCCTCTCGCAAGCCTTTCACAGGCTATGATCAATCCTTGACCGAAGTTTAAGGCTCCAGCATATTGAGCCACAAGGAAGCAGAGATTGTGTAATACCGTCTTATTTATTGTAAAATTCCTGATGACGCGCGCACGAGCGTGAAATGCATAGAGAGGCTGGTGCGCAGCACGCTTGATTCGGAGCTTTCTGTCCCCGTGAACCCGCCGAGACACATGATGTTAGCCTTGTATCACTTGCTAGTGACAGGAGCGGCCCCTGCCTTCCCTCAAGCTGCACCTTCACCCTGCTGTACCTGGCACATGATTTTAACCCTGTAAGTGATTTTACAATAAATAAGACGGTATTACACTATCTCTGCTTCCTTGTGGCTCAATATGCTGGAGCCTTAAACTTTGCAGATTGCAGCAACACTAAAGGGGCTTTAGACGGTTTGCATCCAAGCTTTTGAAGAGCAGTATTTCAGATTTTTTTGGGATTGATGTGGTTTTCGGTCAAGGATTGATCATAGCCTGTGAAAGGCTTGCGAGAGGAAAAGATCCAGAGCTAAGTTTCTCCTACATGCCTGGTGGTCATTTATGGCCTTGGAAATCTGGTGAGCACATTTATTTGGCACTTTGGGTGAAGCACTTTTGAATATGCATGCTGCACTTTGTAGGAAGCACGGTGTTGGATGTTAGAAGACCTGAATCAAGCACTGTTTTTCACTTTAGTACATCTTAATACAGACTGTGTTTATTAATCTGCAACCATTATGAACTTTTGAATATATATAATTTTTTGACACTTATGTAATTTCTTTTAACTTGTTGCACCATCTCACTTCCATCTCTTTCCTAAATGTACATAATAAAGGGATTTTTATAACAGCTTACCTGTAAAATCCTTTTCTTGGAGTACATCACGGGACACAGAGCGACATAGTCATTACTATGTGGGTTATATAGATTACCTTCAGGTGCTGGCACTGGCAACTTCCAAGACCGGAAGTACCCTCCCCTATATAAGCCCCTCCCATCCGGGAGTACCTCAGTTTTGTAGCAAAGCAATACGTGTCCCCAAAAAGAGGGGTGGGAGCTCTGTGTCCCGTGATGTACTCCAAGAAAAGGATTTTACAGGTAAGCTGTTATAAAAATCCCTTTTTCTTTTTCGTACATCACGGGACACAGAGCGACATAGTCATTACTATGTGGGACGTCCCAAAGCAATGCCAAATGAGGGGGGGATACACCATACATAAGCTGGGCGCCATCAGACATAAGGATCTTTTGCGGCCTGCAACACACTGCGCCCAAAGGCGATATCCTCCTGACTTCTAACGTCCACCTGGTAGAACCTAGTAAACGTGTGTACTGAAGACCATGTTGCAGCCTTACAGATTTGAGCCAGGGAGGCCTGGTGATGCACTGCCCATGAAGTTCCAACTGCTCTCGTGGAGTGCGCCCTAACTTTGAACGGAGGCGGTCTACTTCTCAAGCCATAGGCTTGTATTATGACCTGTCGAATCCACTTGGCTAAAGTAGATTTTGATGCTGCCTGACCCTTTCTGGGGCCTTCCGGCAGAACAAACAAAGAATCCGTTCTACGAATCTGAGCAGTGGCCTTTAGATAAGCTTTAACTGCTCTTACTACATTCAAAGAATGCAATAACTTTTCCTCTACCGAGCTCGGTTTGGGGAAAAAGAAGGAAGAACCACATCCTGGTTCAAGTGAAACCTCGATACCAGTTTAGGAAGAAAGGCTGGATGAGGACGTAACACTACTCTGTCCTTATAAATGACTAGATATGGCTCTTTACAGGACATGGCGGCTAATTCCGACACTCTTCTAGCCGAACATATGGCTACTAAAAAAATCAATTTCCTGGTGAGTAGAACCAAGGAAATGTGCCGCAAAGGTTCAAATGGCTGCCTTTGCAGAACCGATAGAACCAAATTTAGATCCCATGGGCATATGGGAGCTTTAACCGGTGGAATAATACGAGTCACCCCTTGTACAAAGGATTTGACAAGTGGATGCATAGCCAGGGGCCTTTGAAATAGTATTGACAAGGCCAAAACCTGACCCTTGATAGTACTTAAGGCAAACTTCCTGTCTACAGCCCACTGCAGGAAGTCCAGAATTCTGCCTATAACGTACTTACGTGGATGCCATTTTCTGGCCTCACACCAAGTGATGTACGCCTTCCAAACTCTATAGTAGATCTGCCTGGATACAGGCTTCCTGGCATTGATTATAGTCGATACCACAGAGTTAGAGAGACCTCTCTTTTTTAGGATGTGGGATTCAATAGCCAGGCCGTTAAACCTAGAGTTAGTAAGGAAGGGTAGTATATCGGTCCTTGCGAAAGCAGGTCCGAATGACGTGGAAGGGTCCAAGGACTCCCCACAGACATTTTTACAATCTCCGCGTACCAGGCCCTTCGGGGCCACGCTGGAGCCACCAGGATCACCGGCTTCTTTTCCAACCTGACTCTGCGAAGGAGTCGAGGCAACAATTGTAGCGGAGGGAAAGCATATATCAGTTTGAACTGATCCCAAGGGAACACCAGAGCATCCGAGCCGCAAGCGAGGGGATCCCTTGTCCGGGAGACAAATCTGTCCACCTTTGCGTTGAATCTGGATGCTAGCAGATCTAGATCCGGTGTTCCCCACCGCTGACATATTGCTCGGAAGACCTCGGGATGAAGGGACCATTCCCCTGGGCATAACTGTTGGCGACTCAGAAAGTCCGCCTTCCAATTCTCCACCCCTGGAATGAAGACAGCTGATATGCATGGGACATGCTTTTCTGCCCATTCCAGGATGTGACTTACTTCCCTCTGGGCTGCACGACTCCTGGTGCCCCCTTGATGATTGATATATGCCACTGCCGTGGCATTGTCTGATTGAATTCTGACAGGGGACCCTAGGAGTTTGGATGTCCATGCTACTAGGGCATACCGGGCTGCTCGTATCTCTAAGAGATTGATGGGCAGGGTCTTTTCTGTATCTGACCATCTGCCCTGGAGGGACCATTGCTCCAGTACTGCCCCCCAGCCTATAAGGCTGGCATCTGTAGTGACCACCTTCCAGGAAATCGGACTGAAGGATTTTCCCTTCTGGAGATTCTGGGGGACCAACCACCAGCAAAGACTCTTCCGAACGGAAGGGGATAAGGACATCGGGAAGTCTAGAGCCTGAACCTTTCTGTTCCAGGCTGACAGTATGGCCCTCTGCAAATTCCTTGAGTGGAATTGGGCGTATGGCACAGCTTCGAATGATGCTACCATCTTTCCCAGCAGCCTCATGCACAGGCGTATGGACGGCTGTCTTTTTGCACAAAGTAGGCGGACCAAGTCCCTCAAAGAGGATACTTTGTCTTGAGGTAGGAAAATCTTCCTCTGGTCTGAATCCAGCCGTAGCCCTAAGTACACCAGACTTGACTGGCTGTAGGGCTGACTTGTCCAGGTTGATGATCCAACCGTGAGATTCTAGATACCTGATCGTATCGAGAATTACCACCTCTAGTTTGGCAACTGAGTGGTCCATCAACAACAGGTCGTCTAGGTATGCCATTATCGTTACACCTCGTGTTCTTAGATCGGCCAACAGTGGGGCCAGAATTTTTGTGAACACCCGTGGTGCTGTGGCCAGACCGAAGGGTAAGGCTCTGAACTGAAAATGGCGCCCTTCTACCGCAAAGCGTAGAAATCTTTGATGACCTGGAAAGATGGGAACATGCAAGTAAGCATCTTTGATGTCGATCGAGGCTAACCATTCCTCCCCTTGTAGGGCAGCGGCTACCGACCGGATCGACTCCATCCGAAAGGATCGGATGTTCAGGAATTTGTTTAGACCCTTTAGATCCAATATGGGTCTTATGTCCCCGTTTGGTTTCGGGACTGTGAAAAGGTTTGAGTAGAAACCCAACCCCCACTCTTCCATAGGAACCTCCATAATTACTCCTTGGAGCAATAGTTGTTCTAACGCCAACAGGAGAGACCTTCTTTTTAGAGGGTCTTTTGGCATGCCTGACCACATAAAATGGGAAGGAGGAGACTCTCTTAACTCCAATTTGTATCCCAGAGTTACAGCGGAGAGCACCCATCTGTCTCTGATCGTCTCCCGCCAGGTCTCTGCGAACAACCAAAGTCTTCCCCCCACCCGTTTGAGTGGGGGTAGCCCTTCATAGGCTTGACTTGGAGGCTGGTTTAGTACCTCTTCGGATCCAGGGTTTTTTGTTACCCTGTGATTGTCCCTGATTTTTACCTACGGAGTTTGACCGAGGAGGCCGTCGGAACTGCTTAGCAGCAGATGTCCCAGGGATTGGAGAGGTAGGCCTCTTAAAAGATGGACCTGTAGACCTCCTTTTAAGAGAGTACTTTTACCACTGGAAATCTTCTGGATATACTTATCCAGGTCTTCGCCAAATAGGCGTTCACCATGAAATGGGAAGCTAACTAGGAGCTTCTTACAGGGAGCTTCAGCAGACCAGTTCTTAAGCCACAGAAGTCTACGCATATGTACCAAAGACAGCGTAAGGCGGGAGGCCTGATGGATGGAATCCTTAAGGGCGTCAACCGCAAAGCATAATGCTTTAGGCAGATCAGCTAGAGCCTGGGCTTGCTGGTCTGGCAAATCCCTTAAGATCAGTTTCATCTGATCCTTCAAAGCTTGGCAAACCCCAATGGCTGCCACTGCTGGCTGTGTAACCGCCCCTGCTGTGGAAAAAGCAGATTTTAACAAGGACTCCAATTTTTTATCTACTGGATCCTTGAACATTTGAACATTATCTACTGGACATGTCAGTGATTTGTTCACAGAAGAGATGGCTGCGTCCACCGTAGGAACACTCCATCTTTGGGTGAACTTATCCTCCATGGGATAGATCACCTGAAATCTCTTAGGTGGAACAAATAGTTTATCAGGATGTTCCCAGTCCTGGTATACAAGTCCTTCCAGTAACGGATGAATTGGAAAGGAACAATTAGTCTGGGGAGCTTTTAGCGACCCCAATGAGGAGACAGAAGTAGTTGATGATTCAACAAGAGGCATTTTAAATGCTGATCGAACCATGTCAGTTAGGGTCTGAACCCATAATCTTTCAGCTTGTGATGCTGAGAATGGTTCTTCTACTGTCGATTCCTCAAAGACAGAGTCAACCTCATCCTGATCCCCTTCAGGTAGGTCAATCCCTTCTTGGGACTGTTGCTCTGCCAACAGGTACTCTGAAGGAGGTGACGGAGATCTGGCGCGCTTTCTTTCCCGTAGGGAAGAAGCGATCAATGCTGCCAATCTTTCCTCCAATCCTCCCAGAGTTGAGGCAAAAACCTCCTCTGTTATATACACAGGAGCAGGTGGACTGAGGACAGACGCAGTACCTGGCACTCCTGGGGGTTCTCTATGGGTACTAACCTCTGATTTCTCAGGGGAGGTAGGTGCAGATGCCTGCTCCAGATCCTCAGAGCCCGATGGAGACCCCTTACACTTCCTGAGAGGTAAGTCCCGGAGCTTTTTAGGCGGCATATTCCTTAGTCCAAAGCTGAGGTATTCCAGCCGCAGTACACCCTTTACTGAAATAGTCTAGTGCAATTTGCTGCTATGTGTATCAGTGGGTGTCTACCAATGCGCCTTTCTAGGGGGATGCCTGTATCAACCGCCTGCTGTAAACCTGCAATGACATGTTACCAGCCCCCTCTTTTGCTCTGTTCTCCACAGCTAGTGCATCGGACTGAGTCCTTTTACCTTGCTGGGACGCTCGCACATGCGCAGAAGCGCCCGGCGCACAGAGCGCGTCATCCGCCCGGCTCCGCCCCTTTTTGCGGCCTGTCTTTATAAAAAGAAAGCGTGTGCGCGCGCGCGTGTGCGTTATCAGCGCTATCCAGGGAGAGGAGCCAGGGTCCCTGTTTCCACCAGGACCCGGGGATGGAAGAGACTTTCTAGGCAACATGACAGAAGGATGCAGCTTCCCTTACAGAGAGCTTACCATCTGCCTGGACTTTTACCATGGAAGGAAATAGTCCCAGAAAAAAAGACGTTCCACAGCGGCCTCTAGTGGACAAACACAGGTACCACACCTTGTCCTTTTTTTTTTTTTTTTCCAAACTTCCCCTATGAAAAACATTTCTAGGATTTAGCAGTTTTTTAGGCATATACAGCTATTAGCGGGAATACCGTTAGGTAACAGGCAGAAAGACATATCAGGATTGAGGGCCCCTCAATAGAACCAAGTTCCTGAGGGGCCCCCACTTACCTTTTCCCCGCCGCAGGACTCTGTTTGGTCCACAGGAGCCCAAACTTCACCTCTCACGGCAGGCATTGTACGTAGACCTTCAGGGACCGGGTTCCCAAGGATTCCACTCCCCTGGACCTGTATAGCACCCTGCACAGATAACATCTTGGTTTTGGGTATGACCAGAGCTCTGGATCCCAGGGTCCAGCCCTCCTAAGAGAGGCATTACAGGCAAAACCTTGCTCTTCTTTGCAAGGCCCGGGTACTGACCGTTTTAGCTATGAAGCCTTTTTGGTCGGATCCGGAATAGCTTGCTAAGGCCCAAAAGAACCTGTACACAAGCCCAGATGAAAAACATGTTAACCTTGGCCAACACCTTAGACACTGGCAAAAAACTGAGGTACTCCCGGATGGGAGGGGCTTATATAGGGGAGGGTACTTCCGGTCTTGGAAGTTGCCAGTGCCAGCACCTGAAGGTAATCTATATAACCCACATAGTAATGACTATGTCGCTCTGTGTCCCGTGATGTACGAAAAAGAAATAACTGAGTACTAGCATTTATAGGTAAAGTTGATCCGAGGAAAATCCGTTTTCCTCTCGGGGGATGAGGAAGGAATTTTTTCCCCTGCTGTAGCAAATTGGATCATACTTTGCTCGGGTTTTTCGCCTTCCTCTGGATCAACTGTGGGTATAGAATTGGGTATATGGGATTGTATGATATATATATATTTTTTTTATGGTTGGACTGGACGGACTTGTGTCTTTTTTTTTCCAACCTGGCTAACTATGGAACTGCTCTGCAAAATCCCTAGCTGAATTGGAGACTTGAACAGAAGGGGGAGGTAGAGAGCAGCAGGATCAACTAGTTTTTTTTGCAGAATACAGAAAACGAATCTCATAGTGACAGTGAGTGTGAGCAGCATGTAATACACCATTTATTCATAGTTTTTTATGATGTGGGTTTAGTGACACTTTAACTTTGCAAGTATCTTCACTGTATTCTAATATTTTTGTTATAGTAGAACTATAAGCCCCTGATCTCCCTCCGGCAAGCGTGGGTTGGCTCTCTGGAGCGATCCCGGGTCCACCATTCTTTCTCTCTTATGCTTCTTTACTTTTATTTTCTTCTTTGTCTTTCCTCTCTGTTCTCTTTCTTCCCTTGTCATGTTTCTAAGCCCTCCTTAGTTGTCTATGGCCCCTTTCACACGGGACGGATCAGTAATGATCCACCCCGTGAACCTCCGCTTGCTCAGCGGGGATCCCTCCGTTGATCCCCGCTGAGCCAGCGGATGACTGGGCGGTCCCCGCACACTGTGCAGGGACCGCCCTGTCAGAGCGCCGCTCTCCCCTATGGGGGATCGGATTTTCCTCCGTCACACTTTGGCGGATCGGAGCGGGTCAGATGTCAGCGGACATGTCACCACTGACATCCGTGGCTCCATAGGGGTACATAGAGCATCCGTTCAGGGCCGCCTAAAAAACTGACAGGCGGACCTGAACGGACCGTCCGTGTGAAAGAGCCCTATCAATGCCCAGGACTATAAAAAAGAGTTATTAACTACTGTGAGGGGGTTAGCTCGGCAGCGGGTGTGTGTGACCCCCGGGATGGGCTCCCCACCCAAAAACAGGCCCAGCAGACGGAGGTTGTGGTTTTCAAAATCAAAAAGGTGCGGTTTATTTTCTATTTACAGTGACAAAAACACAGCAAGGCAAAAAAAAACATAAACAAAATAAATCCTGGTCAACTTGACCTCTGACTAAACATACAGGTTTCCTAACTAACAACTGGGATCAGCCTAGTGCTGTCCTAGTCCCTAAGTCCCTGGTTTTAAATGTCCAAGCAAATATATATAGCCACACAGGCTTTCTCTCACCGCACAGGGGTTCACTCTCCCTAGACAGTCCACACAGGTCTGCTTCCAGGCATGAGCTAACATCTAATGAATCTGGGAGTTTCTTATAGAGGCCTAAATGAGCTGACAAGGTTCAGCTGGTCTCATCAACTCCCTGTCTGCACGACGCCCAGCCCTCTCCCTAGAGGTATGAGTCATCCATGAGCCCACTAGTCTCAGCTGGGCTTATACAACTCTCCACCTAGCTGTATAAGTCGGCGTAAAGCCTGAATCTGGGCGAAATATATCTACCCCCCTGGATGCAACCAGGTGACTTTACCTTCCTGCTGTCACATACCCCCCCCTCTTGTTTTAACCTCGGGGTTGGAACACCAGCAATCAGGCATTCATGTACTCGAGACAAAGCATCCACATTCCCCATTTGAACGCCAGGGCGATGCTTTACTGTGAAGTTGAATTCCTGGAGGGCCAGGAACCACCTATTCACTCTTCTATTTGTTTCCTTGTTTTGAGCCATCCACTTTAACGGAGCGTGATCCGTAACCATGTCAAAGTGCCTACCTAGCAGGTAGTACCGAAGGGAATCTAGAGCCCACTTCACCGCTAAACACTCCTTTTCAACGGTGGCGTAATTTACCTCATGGGACTTCAACTTCCTGCTGAGGTAAATGACTGGGTGCTCTTCCCCGTTCCAGACCTGGGACAATACTGCTCCTAACCCCACATCTGACGCATCACTTTGTACGACAAAGTCTCTAGAGAAGTCGGGTGAGTACAACACTGGCTGGCTACATAAGGCTTGTTTCAAGAATTGGAATGCTGCCTCAGCCTCGGGGGTCCATTTAATCATGACCGACCCTTTCCCCTTCGTCAGGTTGGTTAGGGGCACAGCCTTAGAAGCAAAGTGGGGAATGAATCGCCGATAATACCCAGCGATTCCCAGAAAGGCTCGTACCTGCTTCTTGCTGTTGGGACGTGGCCAACTCTGGATGGCCTCGACTTTGTTGAGTTGGGGTTTTATTACTCCCCTCCCAATGGTGTACCCAAGATATTTGGCCTCCTCCTGCCCAATGGTACACTTCTTGGGGTTAGCCGTAAACCCTGCTTCCCGAACAGAGTCCAGGACTGCTTGCACTTTTGGCAGATGTGAGGCCCAATCTGTGCTATGGACAATTATGTCATCCAGGTAAGCCGCAGCATACTTCCGATGGGGCCTCAGCATCTGGTCCATTTTCCGCTGGAATGTGGCCGGCGCATTCTGTAACCCGAACGGCATTCTTTTATATTGGAACGCCCCGTCTGGGGTTACAAATGCGGTTTTCTCTTTGGCCGACTTGGCCAGGGGGATTTGCCAATACCCTTTTGTGAGGTCAAGAGTCGTCATGTATCGGGCTGTTCCCAGCCGGTCGATCAACTCATCTATACGTGGCATGGGGTAGGTGTCAAATTTTGTAACTTTGTTCAACTGACGAAAATCGTTACAAAATCGCCAGCTCCCATCCGGTTTAGGCACCAACACAATGGGACTAGACCAATCACTTTGGGACTCCTCTATCACCCCTAAGTTCAGCATTTTCTGTACTTCCTCCCGTATTGCCTCCCGTCGGGCCTCTGGGATCCGATAGGGTTTTAACTTCACCCTTTCACCGGGCGGGGTAATAATGTCATGCTCTACCCCAGATGTTTGTCCCGGCAGCTCAGAGAATACCTCCTTGTTGCGAAGCACAAACTCCTTAACCTCCTGTTGTTGGGGTTGTGACAAGGTGGCTGCGATTCCAACCTCAGGAATCACGCAACCAGTTTGAGCTGGTGACCAAGTGTCTGCGACTAGGGACTCTCTATCCCTCCAGGCTTTCAACAGATTAACGTGATAGATCTGTTCGGGCTTTCGCCTTCCTGGTTGTCTGACCTTGTAATTCACTTCGCTCACTTTTTCCATTATCTCGTAGGGGCCTTGCCATTTGGCAAGGAATTTACTTTCAACCGTAGGGACAAGTACCAATATCCTATCCCCCGGGGAAAAGGTACGGGTCTTGGCTCCACGGTTGTACACTCTCTGCTGTGCCAACTGCGCTTGGGCCAAATGTTCCTTCACGATGGGCATTACCTGTGCAATTCGATCTTGCATCAGGGCGACATGCTCAATCACACTCCTGTGGGGAGAACTCTCACTTTCCCAAGTTTCCTTGGCAATATCCAACAGCCCTCTTGGGTGTCTCCCATACAGTAACTCAAAGGGGGAGAATCCCGTAGAGGATTGGGGCACCTCCCTAATAGCAAACATCAAATAAGGAAGTAGACAGTCCCAATCCCTTCCATCTCTATCCACCACTTTCTTCAACATTTGTTTTAGGGTTTTGTTGAATCTTTCAACCAGCCCATCGGTTTGGGGGTGATACACAGATGTACGCAATTGCGTCACTTTGAACAATTTACACAGCTCTTTCATAACCCGGGACATAAAGGGTGTACCTTGGTCCGTAAGCAGTTCTTTACAAATACCCACCCGGCTAAAAACAAGAGATAGCTCTTTGGCTATGGTTTTGGCCGAGGTATTTCTGAGAGGGATCGCTTCTGGATAACGGGTGGCATAGTCCATTATAACCAATATGTACTGGTGCCCCCTAGCGGACTTGATTATAGGACCTACCAAATCCATTGCGATTCTCTCAAACGGGACCTCAATGATGGGTAGAGGGACCAGCGGGCTACGGAAATGTGGCATCGGGGCCGACCTCTGACACACAGGGCAGGAGGAACAATAATTTTCTATGTCCTTCATCACCCCAGGCCAATAGAATCTCTGTAATACCCTCTCTCGGGTTTTCTCTGTCCCCAGATGACCTCCAAGAATGTGCCCATGGGCCAACTCCAACACCAACTTCCTGTAAGGTTTGGGCACCACAAGCTGCTCAACGGTTTCTTCTGCCCTTTTTGCCACCCGATACAGTAGGTCCTTCTCTACGCTGAAGTATGGGTAAGTGCCGGTATTATCTGGGTTCACTAACTCGCCATCTATTTTCACTACGTTTTCCCGTGCCTTTATTAGGGCGGGGTCTTTCAACTGTTCTGTGGCAAAGTTTTCCCTGTGAACCTCAAGATCAGAAAACTCCACAGACGGTAGGTTTTCGTCTGAGGAGGTGGGCTCCTCTCCAGTTTCTTGAGTCTCCCCTGCCAATACTGACAAGGGAAATTCCGGAGAGTCCTCACCACTCTCAGGGGAGTTCTGGCTATCACATTCCTGGTACATAGGGGCACCAGTGGGGGGCTCAGGATCATCCCACAGTTCCCAGAACTTCGGAAAATCCCTTCCCACAATGGCGTCATGCGGTAACTGAGATACTAAGCCCACTGGATGAGAGAGGGTACCTCTGGGGGTCTCGAAACACACTGTAGTCACTGGATACTCTCGGGTGTCCCCATGCACACAAATAACGGCTACCTTGCTATTCCCAGAGACCTCTGTTTTAACTAACTCAGCCTTTATCAGGGTCACAAGGCTACCTGAATCCAGCAATACCACAACATTTCTACCATTAATACACATTTTGCATAAATGTTTCTCAGTTCCCCGAATGGCAGTGCATGCGACTGTCGCACACAGCGACTGACGTCTGCCCGTCAGAAAGTCACACTGCATGGGTTCCTCCACAACCGGGCAATTTGCTGCAATATGTCCCGCTTGCCGGCAGCGGTAGCAAACGATCCTTCTTGCGGCCTCTTGAGCCGCTAATTTCCCAGGCTGTTCTCGCCAAACTTGGGGTAGAGCTCCCACCCTCTCACTCTCTCCACCCTCACCCCTTGGAATCCTCTTATCCGCCCCTGGGGATGGTCTGGTCTTAGGGTGGAAAGTCCGAGTGTCTCTGGAAGAGGCCGTCAGGTTCTCTGTAGCCAAGTATTTCTCCACACGATCCACAAGACCATCGGCCGTCTCTGGGTCTCCATGGCTTACCCACTTTTGGATGGCAGTAGGAAGAGCTCTCAAAAACCGATCCATTACAACACGTTCCACAATCTTTGGTGCGGACAAAGTCTCTGGCTGTAGCCACTTTCTGCTCAGGTGAATGAGATCATACATTTGAGACCTGGGGGGTTTTCCAAGCTGGAAAGTCCAGTTATGCACACGCTGAGCCCGGACAGCCAGGGTGACACCCAGCCTTGCCAATATTTCAGCTTTTAGCATCACATAGTCTTTTGCTTGGTTAGGCTCTAGGTCATCGTAAGCTTTCTGCGATTCACCAGTTAACAGAGGAGCCACTAGTCCAGCCCACTGCTCCTCAGGCCACTTTTCTCTTTCAGCGGTCCTTTCAAATGTGGTCAAAAATACCTCTGGATCATCCTCTCCAGTCATTTTTGTCAATAAACGACTCACCCCAAAGGACGCGGTATTAGTGGGACGGCTTTCCTCA
Source organism: Rana muscosa (assembly GCA_029206835.1). Classification (NCBI taxonomy): domain Eukaryota; kingdom Metazoa; phylum Chordata; class Amphibia; order Anura; family Ranidae; genus Rana; species Rana muscosa. The sequence goes on from CM055116.1 coordinate 917,986,430, forward strand.
CTGGTCTGCGGACGTTGCTGCATTACTGCTTCCATCTGTTGTTGTAGTCTCTGCTCTTGCTTCTGCAACAGGTCTATGAAGCGGGCCTCAGATTGCTGTTGGGCTTGTTGCTGAGCCTCCAGACTCTGTTGTAAAGTTGCAAGGCTCTGTTGATGAGCTTGCTGCTGGGCTGCAAGGCTCCTTTGCAAACCTGCATTTGTCTGCTGTTGATTGGCATTTGCTAGAGCCAGCTGTTTCAGTATCTCCTCCATGCTGGCTTAAAAAAAAACTGCCACTGGTTCTCCACCAACTGTGAGGGGGTTAGCTCGGCAGCGGGTGTGTGTGACCCCCGGGATGGGCTCCCCACCCAAAAACAGGCCCAGCAGACGGAGGTTGTGGTTTTCAAAATCAAAAAGGTGCGGTTTATTTTCTATTTACAGTGACAAAAACACAGCAAGGCAAAAAAAAACATAAACAAAATAAATCCTGGTCAACTTGACCTCTGACTAAACATACAGGTTTCCTAACTAACAACTGGGATCAGCCTAGTGCTGTCCTAGTCCCTAAGTCCCTGGTTTTAAATGTCCAAGCAAATATATATAGCCACACAGGCTTTCTCTCACCGCACAGGGGTTCACTCTCCCTAGACAGTCCACACAGGTCTGCTTCCAGGCATGAGCTAACATCTAATGAATCTGGGAGTTTCTTATAGAGGCCTAAATGAGCTGACAAGGTTCAGCTGGTCTCATCAACTCCCTGTCTGCACGACGCCCAGCCCTCTCCCTAGAGGTATGAGTCATCCATGAGCCCACTAGTCTCAGCTGGGCTTATACAACTCTCCACCTAGCTGTATAAGTCGGCGTAAAGCCTGAATCTGGGCGAAATATATCTACCCCCCTGGATGCAACCAGGTGACTTTACCTTCCTGCTGTCACACTACTTAAAGCAGTTGTAAAGTGTTTTTTTTTTACTTTTACCTACAGGCAAGCCTATACTAAGGCTTACCTGTAGGTAAAAGAAATATCTCCTAAACCTTTACGGTTTAGGAGATATTCCCCTCGCAATGCGCTGCTGACAGCAGCGGCGCATGCGCACAGGGGATTCTCGGGCTGAAGGCTCGGCAGACGCAGAGCCTCGCCGGAACGAAGTCTCCCGCGCGCATGCGCGGGAGTGAGACATCGCGGCTCCAGCCACTCACAGCGCTGGAGCCGCGATACCCGGAAGACACGCCGAGGCAACATGTCATCTCCCTGGGCATGGACCAGGTGAGTTAACCATGCCTCGTTCTAAGGTAAGTATTTTATAATAAGCTTGTATGCTGTGCAAACAAGCTTATTATGCCTTTTCCTTTACAGGTGTAAAAAAAAAAAAAAAAATCAGCGGCTATACAACCGCTTTAAGGACCAAGCCTCTTTCTGTGATTTGGTGTTTACAAGTTAAAAATATTTTTTTTGCTAGAAAATTACTTAGAACCCCCAAACATTATATATATTTTTTTCTAACCCTAGAGAATAAAATGGCGGTCGTTGCAAAACTTTCTGTATTTGCGCAGCGGTCTTACAAGCGCACTTTTATTGGGAAAAAAATTAAAAAATTTGAATTAAAAAATAAGACAACAGTAAAGTTAGCCCAATATTTTTGTATATTGTGAAAGATGATGTTACGCCGAGTAAATTGATACCTAACACGTCACGCTTCAAAATTGCGCCAACTCATGGAATGGCGACAAACTTTTACCCTTAAAAATTTCCATAGGCGACGTTTAAAAAATTCTACAGGTTGCATGTTTTGAGTTACAGAGGTCTAGGTCTACAATTATTGCTCCCACTCTAACGATTGCGGCGAACACTATTTTTATATGCGGGCGCTGCTCACGTATGCGTTCGCTTCTGCACGCAAGTGTGGCGTAACGTGGCGAGTTTAAAATGTATTTTTTTTTTTTCTTATTTAGTTTACCTTTTATTTTTAATTTTTACACTGTTAGTTTAAAAAAAAAAGTGTCACTTTTATTCCTATTACAAGGAATGTAAACATCCCTTGGAATAGAAAAAAAGCATGACAGGACCTCTTAAATATGGGATGTGGGGTCGAAAAGACCTCACATCTCATATTTACACTAAAATGCAATAATAAAAAAAAATGTCTCTTGCTATGCTATGGGCGGAAGTGACGCTATGGGCGGAAGTGACGTTTTGACATTGCTTCCGCCCTGCAATGGTATGGAGACGGGTGGGGGCCATCTTCCCCTCACTGATCTCCATACCAAGCCAGGGAGAGGACCCGATCAGAGCCGTTGGTAGCGGCGGAGGGCACCGGAGCAAGGCGGGAGGGGGGCCCTCTCCCACCGCTGATAAAAGTGATCTTGCGGCAAATCCGCAGCAGAGACTACTTTTATCTGAAAGCGGACCGCCCGCTGAAGAAGAGGATACCGGGTTTATGGCAGCTAACTGCTGCCATAACAACGATATTCCTCTTCAAAGTACCGACGTATAACGATGGCGGGCGGTCCGGAAGTGGTTAAAGGAGATGTCCAGCCTGAGCTCGTTTGAATGGGCTTCTCCTATGGGTCACAGGAGTGCAATTCGTTTTGCACTCCTGTGACCCATTTTCAGCAGAGAGTGGGCTGAAGTCCGCTCTCTGCTGACATCACGGGAATCAGTATAGGCACCGCATCATCACGACAATAAAGTCTGTGTCCACCAGGTGCCTGGACTGACACCCATCTGAGCCTCTCAGTGAGCTACTGAAAACCTGAGACGGCCGCTCCCCATCTCTCCACAGCTCAGCACTCCAGTGAGCGTGGGGGGGGGTGCAGAGTGGAGAACTGCTGATTGACAGGGATCTGTGAGAACCGAGCCATCGGCGGTGTTCGATCGCTCGGTTCTCAGTGCAGAGGCGGCGGGGATTGATGCTGCATCCACCAAGGTAAGTATGAATCTGGAAAAAAACAAAAACATACTCTTTTAAGATACCGGTCCTGGCTACTTGTGCACTCTATGGGGTCATCCCCAAACTATATGTATGTTGCATTCAGGATTCTGTGCTCGTTTAGATTGGCCTCCCTTTCTTTGTTTATGCTGTTTATTTTGTTTTCATTCTGCTGCCAGTCATAGCCCCTGAGTGGTCAGACTAGGTTCTTTTGGAACTACTGTATGTGTTAATGATATACCTGCAATCAAAAAATCATTGAACCAGAAAGTGACAAACTGACAGCGGCTACCACTATTCACATGTAGCCAGACACAAAGTGGTTACCTTAGAGCCCATTCACACAGGGGCGACTCGTCAGGCGACTCAGCCGCCTGAAAGTCACGTCCCGCTCTGGTCAATAGAACCGTTCTAATAGGAGCGACGCAAGTCGCTCCGATTTAGAAAAAGGTTCTTGTACTACTTTGGGGGCGACTTACATTGACTTCTATACAGAAGTCATTTTGCAAGTCGCCTCTGAAGTCGTGCCGCCCCTGTGTGAATGGGCTCGTGTTAGGGAGAGATGTCTAAGCCTGGACACAGCTGAACAATCACAAAGATTACAGTGTAACAAAAAGTAACCATAGAGTCTTCAGATGGTGTGTGTGTGAGACTGGATGCAATCTGGCCAAAAGGATAAAAAAAAAAATCCACTTGTAGAAATGCATTTGGTTGCCATGAGGCGATCACAGACCCATACAAGACTGCTGTTACTAAAAATGGGGTTCACATCAAGCTAATTCTGTTTAATAAGAAATTTACATTATATAGAAATTATGAAGGGGAGTGGCGATATATAGAATTAAAAATATGGTAGAAGAAGCATACGTACCTGAGTGAAATAGCAGAATATTAATTAAATGGACTCAACAATATTTGTAAACAGATTAATTGAACAAACTTTTTTTTCTATTTTGGATAGAGTAATGCCGCGTACACACGACCGTTTTTAATGACGAGAAAAATGCAATTTTTTTAAATGGTCATTAAAAATGATCGTGTGTGGGCTTCAGAGCATTTTTCACGACGTGAAAAATGGCCATGAAAAAATTGGAACATGCTCTAATTTTTCTCGTTGTTTTTCACATAGTCGTTTTTCTCGTCATGAAAAACGGCCGTGTGTAGGCTTTAATGACGTGAAAAAAAAAATGCGCATGCTCAGAATCAAGTATGAGACGGGAGCGCTCGTTCTGGTAAAACTAGCGCTCATAATGGAGATAGCACATTCGTCACGCTGTAACGGACTGAAAAGCACGAGGCTGAAAAGCGTGAATCGTCGCTCAACAAACTTTACTAACATGAAGGGTGGCGCCATCCGAACGGAACTTCCCCTTTATAGTGCCGTCGTACGTGTTGTACGTCACCGCGCTTTACTCAAGCATTTTTTTTCACGATAGTGTGTAGGCAAGGCAAGCTTGAGAAGAATCACGTCGAGAAAAACTTTGTTTTTTTCAATGACAATAAAAACGGTCGTGTGTACGCGGCGTACCAGAAAGGTTTCAAACAGAAGTGAGAGGAAATCCCTGCAAATTAAAGAGGTTGCATACCCGCACAAAAAAAATAAAAACCCTGTAAGGTAAAGGCATAATGAGCTAGTATGCACTGCATACAAGCTTATTATGAAATACTTACCTTAGAACAAGGCATCGGCATCTGATCCCGGTCACCACCAAGGGAGCTGACATTTTCCCCTTGGCGTGTCTTCCAGGTTCGCGGATCCGACGCTGTGAGTGGCCGGAGCTGCGATAACGTCACCCCCGCGCATGTGCGTGGGAGTCTGTTATCCTGCAAGGTCTGACAGCATCCGCCGGACCTTCAGAGCGCATGCGCCGCTAACATCAGCGGCTGCACACAAGGTGAATATCTCCTAAACCGTACAGGTTTAGGAGATTTTCATTCTACCTACAGGTAAGCCTTATTATAGGCTTACCTTTAGGTAAAAATCACCTACGTGGGTATACAACCACTTTAAGGGAATTTCTTGGGGACACCAGGTCACCAGAACTAGTGTCTCCATTGGAATATTTCCCCTCCTTTACTTTTCTGGGGACAACCCAAAATATGGGATTTCGTTTTACTTTCACTTGCAATAATAATTGTAAACAGGACAAAGCCCTGGTTCACATTGGTACGATGTCAAATCGGCGGCAATTGCCGGAAATGGCACCGTCCTAATCGGTGCGACGCCGCATCTGCGGCGCTACACCGATTTAAAAAAAGTAGTTTCTGTACTACTTTTTGCAATTTCGGCCAACGATTTACATTGACATCTGTGCAGAAACCTACATAGATGTCTCTGTAATCACGGCCGAAATCGGGACTGCCAAGCGGGAGTGAAATTGTGCGAGTTCAGCTTAACTTGCACGGCTTCATTCCCGCAGCCCCAGTGTGAACCTGGGCAAATAGAGAAAATGAATCTCCCTCATGGAGGCACAGACAGCAATAAAAACTGACAGGTGTTCTAATCTCTCTCCTCTCTATTCAAAACAAAGTTTTGCCTTTAGTTATACTTTAAAGTTCCACTTAAAATCGGCCATAAGCATCACTAGACAACTTGCTTCTTTTTCTGTGAGAACCAGCCTTGACTGCTGTTGTGAGATTCTCTGTTTGCAGGTAACATCTGGGGTTCCCATTTGTATTTGGTTATGGAGATCTGATTGGTTTTTTTGGATTTTGAGTCACTGGTTCTAACATATACACAGATCTCCCTCTCTCTCTCTTCACTTTCCCTTTGCAAGAATCGTTCAATTAATCTGTTTACAAATATTGTTGAGTCCATTTAATTAATATTCTGCTATTTCACTCAGGTACATATGCTTCTTCTACCATATTTTTCATTCTATATATCGCCACTCCCCTTCATAATTTCTATATAAATTAAATTTCTTATTAAACAGGATTAGCTTGATGTCAACCCCATTTTTAGTAACAGCAGTCTTGTATGGGTCTGTGATCGCCTCATGGCAACCAAATGCATTTCTACAAGTGGATTTTTTTTTTTTATCCTTTAGGCCAGATTGCATCCAGTCACACACACACCATCTGAGGAATCTATGGTTACTTTTTGTTACACTGCAATCTTTGTGATTGTTCAGCTGTGTCCAGCCTTAGACATCTCTCCCTAACCACTTACCTGACTTACCCTAACACGAGCCCATTCACACAGGGGCGGCACGACTTTGGGGGCGACTCGGCAAGGCGATCTGAAGATGACTTCAGAGGCGACTTGAAAAATGACTTGTATAGAAGTCACTGTAAGTTGCCCCCAAAGTCGTACAAGAACCTTTTTCTAAGTCGGAGCGACTTGCGTCGCTCCTATTAGAACGGTTCTATTGAACAGAGCGGGACGCGACTTGTCAGGCGGCTGAGTCGCCTGACGAGTTGCCCCTGTGTAAATGGGCTCTAACCACCAGGTAACCACTTTGTGTCTGGCTACATGTGAATAGCGGTAGCTGCTGTCAATTTGTCAGTTTATATGGGCTGAGCGGATTCTGCTATTTGCATACCTCTTTCATTCCAGCTGTAAGAATCCCCTGATTGCTGCTGAAATCTGGTCGCCGCATATAAACGGCCAGGCAAAAGAGGCCTTATCTTGTGTCTCTCAGAAGACAGCAGCATATTTTGTGCATACATAAAGTTTAATAATATTTTTAGTATGAAATGTGGCTCCCTTTTATTCTTATTTTTATATAGTCGAGATGAATTGCACTGGTTTTGAGGATATGTGTTGTTTGAAATTTTTCCTAAAATGGACATGTTATTATTTATTTATTGTTCTTTTATAAAATGTGTCGTCTTTATCAGAATTTTATGTGTGTTCTTTAAAAATTCCTGCAGCATTCATGAAGGAGGACTGTGTGGCCCGATGAAACACATTGGTGGTCCTTTGCCCTGCTTGTTGTCACCGGATGGGAAAGTAAATACTTTGGACACCTAAAGATTTTTTATTTGCCATTCTCTTTCCCCTATTACACTTTTTTTTGCAGTCACTGGTGAGAGACACCCTCTCATGTAATTTTTGAAATACTTTACGTATGAGTTTATGCTTGTATTTTAAAAATCTACATGTTGTTTGTCCCCCTGTAGACTTGAGTTGATACGTGTTGGGACCTTTGCTTAATACAAACAATGGTTATAAATGTTGTTGTTTGATATTCTTTTGTTTTTATTTGCTTTGTAATAATAAAATCAAAGGATTTTTATAAATGTGTTGTTGATGCCTAAAAAATCCCATCCAATATTCTTAAACATCTATTAGCCACCCTCTCTATATATATGTCCTCGTGATCATTCTTAACCACTTCATGACAATTTCCGTATCCGTACGTCAGTATCTTGACGCCAATTACCTCTGCCATAACCCGGGTATTTTCAGGAAGAACGTGTGTTTCTCTTTAAGATAAAAGTGGTCTTTGTGGCCGATTCGCTGCAAGATCGCTTTTATCGGTGGTGGGAGTGGTGCTCACCACCCTCCCGCCGTGCTCCGGTCGTCTCTGACGCTTACTGGAGCTGTCGGAAGCGACGGAGACGATCACGTTCCGCTCCCCTCACGGTCTGAATGCCGAGTGAGCTCGGCTCCATAGCATTGGAGGGCGGAAGCAACGACAAACGTCACTTCAGCCAAATGCTCTTAAAGGAGAAATTATTTTATTTATTTTTCAAATTACATTTTTCTTTTCTTTTTTCTTGCATTTTAGTGTAAATATGAGATTGAAAGTCTTTTTGACCCCAGATCTCAGATTTAAGAGGTCCTGTCATGCTTTTTTTCTATTACAAGGGATGTTTACAACCTGATGGAACTTGAGAGGTCCTGCAAAGAAGAATGGGAAAAATTGCCCAAAAATGTGTGCAAAGTTTGTAGCATTATACTTAAAAAGATTTGAGGCTGTAATTGGTGCCAAAGGTGCGTCAACAAAGTATTGAGCAAAGGATGTGAATACTTATGTACATGGGATTGTTTTATTTTTAATACATTTGCAAAGATTTCAAACAAACTTCTTTCACGTTTTTTGTTAAGAAACAAATTAATTGAATCAATTTTAGAATAAGGCTGTAACATAACAAAATGTGGAAAAAGTGAAGCGCTGTGAATACTTTCTGGATGCACTGTAAAGAAGACACAGGACAGGTCTCTCCATCTCTGACAAGATCAACAGATATTTTTTTTCACTAATCAAACATGTAGACACTCTATAAAATTCTGTTGCGTCTCTGCACAAATAATGTCAGTGCTTGTGATGGATTTATGTACAATAAAGTAGAACTAAAGACAAAACTTTTATTTTTATTTTGGATAGAGTACCGACCTATAAAGTTTGTTTTTTTTGTTTGCCATCTGTGTCCCATTGAGGAGATTACTCTTCACTTCCTGTTCCATATCCAAACAGGAAGTGAGGGATTCCCTGTTTGTTAGCAAAGTCATCAGAACAAGTGCCCCATTGGAAGATTTCCTCTCTATTCCTGATTTGGTGACAACCCATAACTTAGGATTTTCCTTCAGAACAGTTAGAGAAGGTGAATTCCACTAACAGGGGCACAGACAGCAATAAAAACCCAACAGGTGTTCTAATAACTCTTTGTTGTATGGAAGTCAGCGCTGAGGTCAGAGTCTCCATACTTGGCACTCTATCCTCAATGCAGTTCAGAAGCACTGAGCTCCTTGCCCAGCAGCCGCACTTGTCACACAGACAGGCCAAGCAGCTGAGGGTCTTTGCTTTCGCTGCCACTTACGTATGGCATAGCTCGGCAGCAGCAGGTAATTTTATACACATTCCCATCTGCTGTAGCATTTGTATAAGTCTGAGAAGCCAGCTGCAAGGTGGAAGCCTGTACAGCTGCCCAATTGCTTCCATGCACCCTTGGTCTGTTCACCCTCCCCGCACAGGCACCCTGCCATGTTACACAGGCTCTGCTGTCCCACCTGTAGACTCAGGACTGGTGGGTGCCACCAAGTAGAGGGAAGGGGGACCAGCGAAAGTCCATTTGCTGATCTCTCCTACCAAGTAAGAACCTGGAAGCAATGTGTATTACATCACTTTGGGGTGAGCAGACATTTTCCCCAGGGAATAAGCTAATGGAGTTTGATCTGTGCTCCATTAGCCTCAGTAGAGGGCTGGCAAAACATCAGGGGTCTAAAAGACCCCTGATGTCTCCTTAAGAGGAACCTATCACAATCAAATAATATCACATTTAGTGAAAAAAAGAAAAGTGTAAAAATACACACAAGCACTTAAAAACACACAAAAAGTTTGAGCTCCATATACATATAAACAAAACACATCATTTATGTTGGTGGTGTACATGTACAAAAATGTTGATTACACTACACATTACATAGCACAAGCTGGAGGGAGAGCAATAATTTGACCAAAGTTGAATATTGCCCTTGCTATAAGTGTAAGCCACTTACGTACCTCCTGAAGCCTGACGAAAACACTTCTAGGACATTGCTAGGAGAAGCCCAGTGTTACTGCTCACCTCCACCATCACAGGAACAAGCTCATTCTCAATCCGTGGGATGGGAGACCTGGGCGGATCGGTAATGGGGGGGGGGTGTCATTGGTTGTTATTGCAAGAAAACCAACTGTCTGCTCTAAAGAGCGGTACCTGGGCGATGCCTGCAGCTGCAAGCATCACCCCCGATACAACCCCTTGAAGCAATATCAGTAAGTTTGTGACCGATACCGATGCTTCAGAAAAAGTGACGATCAGTCTACACTGATAATCGGTCGACCCCTAGTTCGCACCAGTGCTTGCAGTTCCAGTTTCAGAAAAAAAGTAGAACATGCTGCATTTTTCCTGCACTGGACTGTACTGGAATGCTGTAAAACGCATTAAAATTGCACTGGAATGTACCGGAATGCACCTAAAACGCACTGGAACACACATTTCCTTATTTAAGGTTAAGAAAAAAAGAAGGAGGAAAATGCATTGGACTGCATCAAAAACACACATGCAAAAAACGAACGCATCCATACTGAGTTTCTATGGTGTGAACTGGCCCTAAGAGATTATGTGAAAGACTTGGTTTAATTTGATGAGAAAATAATAACAATAAAAAATATATATATATAAAAAAATAAAAACAGTAACAGCCAGGCATCCTTAACCTCCCTGGCGGTATTCCCGAGTCTGGCTCGGGGTTAAATTTCAGTACCATTAGCGGTAACCCCGAGCCACACTCGGGATTGCATTGCAGGATCCTGGTGCAGGTTACTTACCTTGTCCCCTGTATCCTGCGATGTCCCCCCGCTGTGTCCGCGGGCTGTGTCCTCTGCCCGATGCCTCTGTGTGCCAGGCTCCGTTCCCTATGAGCGTCGCGATGCACAGGGCGGCAAATTCAAAAATGACAAAATTCATAATACATACAGTACACTGTAATCTTACTGTAATGATTACTGTATGAAATCATTTCACCTCCCTTTTGTCCCTAGTGGTCTGTCCAGTGTCCTGCATGCAGTTTTATATTATAAATACCGTTCTTTCTACCTGGAAACTGGAGATTGTCCATAGCAACCAAAAAGTGTCCCTTTACGTCAAAAGTGGTTTGAGACCAGCTAAAAAACAGCGATAATAAATAAGTACACTTGCAGAATTAAGTGATAGTGAATAGTGGGGAAATGCATTTTATTATATTATTATTTTTTATAATTATTTATAGTTATTTATTATATTATAATTTATGATTTTGTGTTATAAACTTTATCATACCCGGGATGTCTACTCTTGTTTGGACAGATTTAAGTTTGTTATTACTAAAAATTACAGGCCTACAATATAAAACACCAAATTTCCATGCAAAATAACGGTACCGCTTTCAGCATCAAAAATCTGACAATCATACCGCCAAGGAGGTTACCAACGTCCTAGCATTTTTTCAATCTGGCTTCATCAGGGCTTGTTCCCACCACAAAAACGCACTCCAGATCTGTTCCGGATGCGTTTCTGCATGCGTGTTTTTAAATGCATTCTTGTGCGTTTTTGATGCGTTTCCGGTGCTTTTTTTGTTTCGTTTTTTTTTTCTATACTAGGGTCCAGTGCGTTTTTGATGCGTTCCAGTGCATTCTTGATGAGTTTTACTGCATTCCAGCTCTAACGAGCAGGGCCCTCTGATCCCTCCTGTATTGATTTGTATTGTAATTGTACTGTCTGCCCTCATTTTGTAAAGCGCTGCGCAAACTGTTGCAGCTATTTAAATCCTGTATAATAATAATTCCAGTACAGTCCAGTGCGGGAAAAAGGCAGCATCTTCTACTTTTTGCTTCTGGAACTGAGCGCACTGGTGTGAACTATGCCATTGGAAACCATATAACCTACTTGCCATGTGTTTTTGATGCAGAACAAAAACGCACTGGACTGCATGTAGTGTAAACTGGACCTCAGTTTTTTTTTGTTTTTTTTTCAAAATTTGTAGTATTTTTTCCTTTTTATATAGCAAAAAAAATAAAAATAACCCTGTGATGATTAAATACCAGCAAAAGAAAGCTGTATTTGTGTGAAAAAAGATATACATTTGATTTGGGTACCGTTGCATGACGATGCAATAGCCCAGTGATGACGAACCTTGGCACCCCAGATGTTTTGGAACTACATTTCCCATGATGCTCCACTACACTGCAGAGTGCATGAGCATCATGGGAAATGAAGTTCCAAAACATCTGGGGTGCCAAGCTTCGCCATCACTGCAATAGCCAGTTAACGTAGCGCAGTGCTGAACAGCAAAAAGAATGGTCTGGTCACGAAGGGGGGTAAAAGCTTCCCGATGACGCTATGTCCCCTATGTAGCCTGTCCGCCCCTGTACAGTGAGGCACGCACGCGCTGTACATTGTACAAGTTTGGAAATGCCGCGTTGATGGCACGTGATCTCAGCCAATGACGGCGTCCGGCGATTGATACCCGTAAGACGCCAGCGGGGGTGCTCCACCACCACCGGACGGAGGGTGAGTATAAATCCTCTGTAATGAATATTCAGGCCTGAAATTATTTTTCAACTGCATGCAAAAAAAAAGAAGAAGAAGGTAAATGGCAGCAAAAGGGTTAAATATGAATGTTTCATTTTCCCAAAGTGGTCCAAATAGAGAGAAGCACCTGTCAGGGGAGAGAAGGGGACAGAGAGAGGGGGAGGACACAGCGAGCACTGGCTCCATCACAGGTGTGAGGATGTGGACAGGCTCCATCACCGTCCTATACAATGTAAACAGTGCACATAACGGTCCGCTCACCCACCAAAGGATGCTGAGGAGAAGTGACAGCAGAGAGCTCCGGAGATGACAGCACAGGAGAGCCGGGCCGGGAGGGGGCGGTACAGGGCCCGGGCTCACTCAGGGAGGCAGGCTTCTCTTCACTGACAGGCCCCAGCACCAGGGACAGCGGCCAAATCCAAGAAAAACGCCTTCCGCCCATACGTCCCGAATAACCCTCCCCCCGCTAGGACCCCGCTGTGTACACTCACCTGTCTCCCCCATCAGTACCCGCACCGGGCGCTGCTCTCCACTGACAACACAGCGCTGTACGGAAGCCCGCACAGGACAGATGACCCGCAGCCGCTACGCATGCGCACAGCCTTGTCTCCCAGACAAAGGCATCAGCTGAGATGGTCCGAGCCTTCAGGACTGGGAGGGAGGGGGATGACAAGCGGTTGTCATCTACACATGGATGTGGGAGGAGGGAACAGAATAACAGAAACACCGCTGACGTCATAAAACCAGAACATTTATCAGAGCTGCGATGTGGAAGTCATACATCTGCCAAGTAGCAATATGTGTCAGCTCCACTAGGGGGCTCTTATTGAGCATTTCACGCTGAAGTTTACTGTCTATATATATATATATATATATATATATATATATATATATGTAGCGCTACCCCCAGTTAAGAGAGCCGCTGATATTGATTTGGGCCCTGCAGTGCACCGCTGTCAACCCCCGGCAATCGGCTCTAACCTCCCGTGGCACAGCTGGTGATAGAGAGATAGGACCGCGTGATCGCAACTGTTGGTGACGCAGTCCTATAACAAACATACACAGAATATACTTTAAAACTCCTATTAAAGTAAGCGGAACTGACACCAAATGTACTTTACCCAGATATTTTACTGAGGCTAATGGGCAAGTAATAAACAACAGTATAACAAGTTGCAGATCCCTGCAATAAACAGTAATAAAGATAAACAGAGTAATCAGAATAATAAAGTATTGCTATGCAACTCTAGCGCTGCCCTTTTACAGCTACTTCCCCTCATGGGTAGACTAACACCCAGCAATGTCTACCTATGCAGTCAGGCCTGACTGATCTAAATGGAAGTTCAGTGAAACAATATTTGCTAGCAATCTCTCGGTGGTGCACTTGAAGAACAACTTTGTAATCCCAACGAATAGTAAAGATAAAGTATCTGTCTTTAAACAGCTCTCACCACCTGGACAAGTCCAAGTCCGTTTCCTCCATCGATTCGTCTAGGAACAGGAATCCACCGACATCCAAGTCTTCAATCCTTCTGGTGTACTGCAGCAAGGAGGATTAGATGTCTCTAAGGCTCTGCTAGGCTGGCAGAGGGCTCTTTGGAAAGGAGCACACGGCCCGGGCTTCAGGCCTTGTGCACACAGCAGTTCAGCACAGACATCCTCTTGCTAGGAGAGAGGGGTCCAAAGAGACCGACCAAAACTCCGCCTCCCCTTTATAAAGTCTCCCCCAGCAGTCTCTGTTCTGGAGCAATGCACCCTGGGTGCTGCAAGATGTACTGGGAGATGTAGTCTCTCTCTCCTCTGCTTTCACTTCCATAATGTCTCTTTACTTCCTCCCGACTCACCTCTCACCTGGAACTTCTTGTCTCTCTGCATTAAAGGGGAACACCCCGCTACACACTCCCCCCACTTGAACTCTTTGGTCCCCAAAGATAAACTTCAACAAATACTGTTTACCATTTTGGACAATGTCGAGCATGATGTTGGCATAGGGAATTCCCACCAAAACTTTGGGATGGAACTCTCTTGCCCACAGGTCACACTACCATGAGTGGCCTGCCTAACTGTGCCAGAGAGTGAGCTGGGGTTGCCCTCCACCAAATGGACGGTGGAAGGATCAGGTTGTTCAACCCTTCTCCTAGCCGTTACAACAGAGTCCTCTGAGCTCGTCCCCATTTGGGGGTAAGTTAGTTTCTTGGGAGGCCTGATGACTCTGCGAGCCCTCTGCTCTCTTGGTGCTTCTGACTCTGGCACCACAGGCTCTTCTTCAGGAGTAAGTTCAGGTAACATTGCTGGTTCTGGAACCTCTGATTCAGAAGTCGACTGACGTATGGAATCTCTAGAGTCCTCCTCTGCGCAAGTGTCAGGAACATCTTCCCAGTAATCAGCTGAGGGACTGAAGGGTATGAATTCAGTAGCCTCCGGATTCAGCGTTGCATCTGGGGTATCCCCTCCATTTGGGAGATCTATGGCGGACGTTCCCAGAGTCGAGGGAGGCCACAGCCAGTCCAGTTCTCCACCTTCTTCTGTACTCAATTGGGAGGCCTCCCCATCTTTGGCTCGAGAGGTCTGGGACCGAGTGTTCAGCCTAGGAATATCCAGGATAGAGGCCGGTTCAGGGGAGTCTCTCACGGGAGGTATTCTGACTGCCTCAGCAAGTGGGAGCAGGTGGTTCCGATGCCACGTCTTCAGTGGACCCACCTTTCCTTCTGGCTTTAGTTTGTAGACAGGCAAACCGGGCAACTTCCTACAGACAACATAGGGCTCAGATCTCCACCTGTCGGCAAGCTTGTGTTTTCCAGGGACCCCCAGATTGCGTAGCAGTACTCGGTCCCCGGGCTGCAGATCTTGCACTCGAACCTTCAGATCAAAATTTCTCTTGTTGCGGGCCCCCCTTTGATCCGAAGCCGCCTGGGCTTGTTCATAGGCCACCTGCAAGCTACGTCTAAGTCTGTCCACGTATCCCTTGTGGGATGTAGCTGAGGTATTGTCTATAGAAGTGCCAAAGGCCAGGTCCACAGGTAGCCTTGCTTCTCTCCCAAACATAAGTCGATAAGGGGAGTAGCCAGTGGCGTCACTTGTGGTACAGTTATAGGCATGTACTAGGGCTGATATGTGCTGACTCCAGTGTTGCTTCTTCTCTGTTTCTAAGGTTCCCAACATGTTGAGCAGGGTCCGGTTAAATCTCTCCGGCTGAGCATCTCCTTGTGGGTGGTAAGGCGTGGTTCTGGTCTTCTTTATTCCTAATGAATCCAAAAGTCTTCGGATCAACCGACTCTCAAAGTCCCTTCCTTGATCTGAGTGGAGTCTCTGTGGTAGTCCGTAATGGACAAAATACTTCTCCATAAGTATCTTGGCCACGGTGGATGCCTTCTGGTCTTTGGTTGGGAAAGCTTGAGCATAGCGGGTGAAATGGTCGGTTATTACCAGAACATTCCCCAATCCACTCAGGCCGGGTTCGAGGCAGAGAAAGTCAATGCATACCAGATCCATTGGGCCTTGACTCTGTAAGTGGCCCATTGGGGCAGCTTGATGGGGTAGGGTCTTTCTCTGAATGCATCGTGCACAGGAATGGCAATACTCCTCTACTTCTGCCCTCATGCAGGGCCAATAGAATCGATTTCTGACAAGCTGGAAGGTCCGTTCTGCCCCTAGGTGACCATGATGGTCATGCAGGGCAATTAGTACAGTCTCTCGGTGCTTCTCTGGAAGAAATAACTGCCACTTATCTTCTGAGTCATCAGAGGGGCCCCTTCGGTAGACCACTCCCTGATGTACCTGTAGCCTGTCCAATTCCTTCCTCAACAGGTGAGCCTCCTTTGAGGGGTGATGTAGGAATATGTTGGGATCCTGATTCTCCAGGGCTTCGAGGACCAATCTCCCCATGGGGTCTTCCAATTGGTCACACCTCAACTCCTTCTTGGACAGTCTCGGTAGGTTGTCTTCCTCCAGTTGAGTTACCCCACAATAGTGTTTGGGGACTCCTACCATGGTAACCCCTATTTCTTCTGCTCTGGAGCCTCCTCTGGCTTGGAATTCAGCCCCTTGACAAAGGGCCCGCACCCCGTCCGGTGCCACTTGGGTCCAATCTTCCCAGTCATTTGTCGTGGCATGAGACCTCCGGGACAGGGCATCTGCATCCCTATTTCCGGCTCCTGGTCTGTACTTCAGACTGAAGTTGAATCCAGACAATGCGGCCAACCACCTGTGTCCGGTGGCATCTAGTTTCGCGGTGGTGAAGAGGTAGGTCAGGGGGTTGTTGTCTGTCTTCACAGTAAACTCTGCCCCATACAAGTAGTCTTTTAGCTTGTCTACTACCGCCCATTTGAGGGCCAGGAATTCCAGCTTATGAGTGGGGTAATTCTTTTCTGAGGGGGTCAGGCTCCTGCTCACATAGGCCACTGGTCGCAGTTGTCCTTCATGTTCTTGGTAGAGTACACCACCTAGACCCTCATGGCTGGCATCCACATGTAATTCATAAGGTCTGGTAGGGTCGGCGTAGGCCAGGACTGGGGCAGTGGTTAAGCTCCTCTTCAGAGCATGAAAGGCCTCTTCACACCTTGGGTTCCACTGATCTTGAACTGACTCACCAGGCCTCCTGGGCCCTGAGTCATCCTCTTCCCCTTCTGCCTTTAGCAATTCATTCAACGGGCGGGCAATCCGAGCAAACCCCTCCACAAACCTTCTATAATAGGAGCAGAACCCCAGGAAGGATCTGAGCTCTGTTACTGTGGTGGGTCGTGGCCAGGAAGTGACTGCTTCCAACTTCTCAGGATCTGTGGCCACCCCTTCTTCAGACACTATGTGCCCCAGATAGTTCACAGAAGACTGGTAGAACCGACACTTCTCGGGGGAAAGCTTAAGTCCCTCTTCGCTGAGTCTTCTCAATACTTTCTCCAACCTGGCTTCATGTTCTTCCAAGGTTCTTCCAAAGACAATGACATCGTCCAAGTACACAAGGACTTCTATAAGATTCATGTCTCCAACAGTCTTCTCCATAAGGCGTTGAAAGGTAGCAGGAGCTCCAGACAGACCCTGAGGCATCCTATTGAATTCGAAGAATCCCACCGGGGTTATGAAGGCTGTCTTCTCCCTGTCTTCTGGGTGCATAGGGATTTGATAGTACCCACTCTTGAGGTCCATCACACTGAACCATTTGGCTCCAGACAAACTTTGTAGGGCATCTTCTATCCTTGGCGTGGTGTATTGGTCAGGGATGGTTCTCCTGTTGAGAGTCCTGTAATCGATACAAAGCCTCAACGACCCATTCTTCTTTCTGACCACCACGATTGGGGAGGCATAGGGACTTCTAGACTCCCGGATCACACCAGTCTTCTTTAGTTCTACAAGTTGTTCCCTCAGATCCTCCAGATCTGCCAGGGGGACCCGCCTGACCCTCTCTCGGAAGGGCTTATCTTCTTGGAGGCGGATCCGATGGGTGGCACTTCTTGCACACCCCACATCGAATTCATCTTCGGAAAAGATCTTCTCCCACCTGGTCAGCTGGGCCTTGGCTCTTTCTTTCCAAGCCCTGGGTAGGTTTGGGTTTTCCACGGACAGTTTCTCCCAAACATCTCCTCCGTCACCCGTCCCCTTGACTTCGGACCAAGTGACCGGGGCAGCAGGGCTCACCTGACCAAGCAACACTCTGGCAGGGATCTCCATGGGTCCTCCCGTAGTGTTCCTAACACTCACCAGAACTCTGCCATGGGCCTTCTTCAGGGCCTTGAACGGAATCACTTCTGGTATCACTTCCAGGCCTGAGGACTCTTCCCTTGGGTCTGATTCCAGCATGACAAAGGGGCCAGGTTGTTCCCACGAAAGCTTCACAGTGGCCCTAAGACAGGTTACTTCTCCGGGCTGTAGCACTACTCCTTCTCTGCCAAGTCTCCACACCTTCCCTATCCCCTCTCCCGGGGTCTTCTGCTCTAAGACCAGTCGTTGGTAGGCCGTCTTTAGCATGGGATGGATTTTGGTGGCTGAATGGTTTCTCTCTTTCACTAGAGGGGTCAGGAGTCTCCTGACTAGATCCGTGTTTGTCCCAATGATCAGGGAAATCTTGCTGGCTCCAGGCGGCCGGGGACACACAACTGCCAGGGTGTCAAACACTTCAGCCTTCCCAGCCACGGATGGGTCGAAAGTCATCTTTATGGGCAGGTACCCATCATAAGGGAAACTCTGGGTTCCAAGTCCCCATATCTCCAGCTCTTCTATCTTCTGGATAGGCAGATGACTCAAGTGCCTATCATAGAAGTCCCGGTATAGTAAAGTCACCTGTGCTCCGGTGTCCAAAAGAGCTTTAGTATAGACTCCTTCCACTTGAATGGGCACAGTAGGAGACGGGCCCACCAGTTCCTTTGGGTATGGCCGGACTGGGGTCACCTCTTTTTTTTGGCTTTCGACCCTTGCTCTACTCCTTTTGGACTTTAATTTTTCCTGAGCCTGGCATGCATTGACTTTCTCCCTCTCAATGGGGGCACAAACCCGCTGAGGGATGTTATTGTTCCTTTTAGGTGGATGTTCCTTCTTTGGGGTGCTGTACTTCCACTGAGGGGTCTTGTCCCCTCCCTCTGGGGTACATCTTGGTGGGGGTGTACTATACCTCCTCCTAGGAGTTTTGTCTCCTCCATTCTTGGCCTTTTTTTTTAGTTTGGAGCGCACTGAAGATGATGGGCACCCGGTTGACTCCTTCACCGGGGCCCTTTGGCATTTCCCGCCGGCTTGCAATTATCTGTTCTCTTCTTCTTTGGGCTGGAGCATACGTTAGCAAAGTGGCCACTCCCTCCGCAGTTATAGCAAATCACCTCTTCTCGGTCCTGTAGGGAGGCCGGTGCTGAGGTGTTCGGGAACAACTCCTTTCTTGGGCTTGGTTTCTCTCGTCTTCTCTGATCTTTCTCCATCAAAGAGGTCAGCATCTCCAACACTTGGGCCATTTGCGATTTCAGAGTGTCAACCTCCGCATCTCTTTCTGGGCTCTTGACCGAATGGACCAACACTGGTACAGGTGTGACATTCGCCTTGGCCACCTGCTGATCTTCCTGCAGCGCCTCTTCGTCCCTAATAATTTTTATTAGATCAGAGTAGGTTAGTGACATTCCTCCTCCTGAGGTTTTCAGGTGCAGCCAGACCGGGTCTGAGCGCCGCGCTCCCCTCATGATCTGCTTCATGCGTGCTTCATCTGCATCTTTGGGCAGCATTCCCTTCTTCAGTACAATCTTGCATAACTGCCTGTTCAGCCTTCTAACATATTCTGACAGTTTCTCATTCGGCTGCTGGAGAGTGTGTTCAATTTGATAAATCATCTCTGACACCTTCTCCAGCTGACCAAACTCTTCCTGCAGCATGGCCAGGCAATCTTGAGCTGTACAGTTTTCATTTCCAAACCGGAAGCTCTTCACCGCTTCTGCCGCGGCACCTTTCAGACTTTCTAAGACTCGCTGTCTCTTCTGTGCCTCAGGCACCTCCCATGCTTCTACTGCCTGCAATGCCTGTTCCACCCAAGTGTCAAAATCTTCCTCCCCCGCAGGGACGGGGAGCTTCCCTGAGAAGGTGCTAAGCTTCCGGTAACCGGCCTCCACATGCACCGTACTGCTTTTCTGGCACTTAATTACAAGGTCTCCTAGAGCATTCAACAATTCAGGCCCTATAGCGTCCAGCGGTGATCCCGGGCTTAATAGTTCCTTAAGCTTTTCTGCTTTAGGGGATAGTGGTGGAGATAATTGTGGGAGTGATGGCTTTGGTGTCTGAAACCATTCTTCCTTCACTGGCAGCGTATGTATCAAGTGATAGATCTGATTATCTATGGCTTGTATACTCTGACTTTTAAAATGCTCTGGGATTTCGTTTTTCCATTCTACCAGTGCGTATGTAAACAAGATCACTGGATCTGGCCTAAAATCCATCACCCATGCTTTGTGGCTCGGAGACAGTAACAATACGAGCTGTTTTATCTCCTCTTCCTTCCATCTTTCCCACGGGAGTACAATGACTACCGCCGCGGTTGGATCGGCGCCAATCGCTGCGCACCACTGTGACATTGCCAGCGGGTCCATGCTGGTACTTCTGACCGGCTTGATTGCAGCGTGC
This sequence comes from Rana muscosa, assembly GCA_029206835.1. NCBI lineage: Eukaryota > Metazoa > Chordata > Amphibia > Anura > Ranidae > Rana > Rana muscosa. The sequence continues at coordinate 918,006,422 of CM055116.1, forward strand.
AACGTACAAGGATCCCGGACTCGAGCCCCCACGTGTAGCGCTACCCCCAGTTAAGAGAGCCGCTGATATTGATTTGGGCCCTGCAGTGCACCGCTGTCAACCCCCGGCAATCGGCTCTAACCTCCCGTGGCACAGCTGGTGATAGAGAGATAGGACCGCGTGATCGCAACTGTTGGTGACGCAGTCCTATAACAAACATACACAGAATATACTTTAAAACTCCTATTAAAGTAAACGGAACTGACACCAAATGTACTTTACCCAGATATTTTACTGAGGCTAATGGGCAAGTAATAAACAACAGTATAACAAGTTGCAGATCCCTGCAATAAACAGTAATAAAGATAAACAGAGTAATCAGAATAATAAAGTATTGCTATGCAACTCTAGCGCTGCCCTTTTACAGCTACTTCCCCTCATGGGTAGACTAACACCCAGCAATGTCTACCTATGCAGTCAGGCCTGACTGATCTAAATGGAAGTTCAGTGAAACAATATTTGCTAGCAATCTCTCGGTGGTGCACTTGAAGAACAACTTTGTAATCCCAACGAATAGTAAAGATAAAGTATCTGTCTTTAAACAGCTCTCACCACCTGGACAAGTCCAAGTCCGTTTCCTCCATCGATTCGTCTAGGAACAGGAATCCACCGACATCCAAGTCTTCAATCCTTCTGGTGTACTGCAGCAAGGAGGATTAGATGTCTCTAAGGCTCTGCTAGGCTGGCAGAGGGCTCTTTGGAAAGGAGCACACGGCCCGGGCTTCAGGCCTTGTGCACACAGCAGTTCAGCACAGACATCCTCTTGCTAGGAGAGAGGGGTCCAAAGAGACCGACCAAAACTCCGCCTCCCCTTTATAAAGTCTCCCCCAGCAGTCTCTGTTCTGGAGCAATGCACCCTGGGTGCTGCAAGATGTACTGGGAGATGTAGTCTCTCTCTCCTCTGCTTTCACTTCCATAATGTCTCTTTACTTCCTCCCGACTCACCTCTCACCTGGAACTTCTTGTCTCTCTGCATTAAAGGGGAACACCCCGCTACATATATATATATATATATATATATTGTGACAGCAGGAAGGTAAAGTCACCTGGTTGCATCCAGGGGGGTAGATATATTTCGCCCAGATTCAGGCTTTACGCCGACTTATACAACTAGGTGGAGAGTTGTATAAGGCTAGTGGGCTCATGGATGACTCATACCTCTAGGGAGAGGGCTGGGCGTCGTACAGACAGGGAGTTGATGAGGCCAGCTGAAGCTTGTCAGCTCATTTAGGCCTCTATAAGAACTCCCAGCTTCATTAGATGTTAGCTCATGCCTGGAACCAGACCTGTGTGGACTGTCTAGGGAGAGTGAACCCCTGTGCGGTGAGACAAAGCCTGTGTGGCTATTTGCTTGGACATTTAAAACCAGGGACTTAGGGACTAGGACAGCACTAGGCTGATCCCAGTTGTTAGTTAGGAAACCTGTATGTTTAGTCAGAGGTCAACTTGACCAGGATTTATTTTGGTTATGTTTCTTTTGCTTTGCTGTGTTTTGTCACTGTAAATAGAAAATAAACCGCACCTTTTTTTGATTTTGAAAACCACAACCTCCGTTTGCTGGGCCTGTTTTGTGTGGGGAGCCCATCCCGGGGGTCACACACACCCGCTGCCGAGCTAACCCCCTCACAGTTGGTGGAGAATGCAGGCAGTTTTTTTTAAGCCAGCATGGAGGAGATACTGAAGCAGCTGGCTCTAGCAAATGCCAATCAACAGCAGACAAATGCAGGTTTGCAAAGGAGCCTTGCAGCCCAGCAGCAGACAAACGCAACTTTGCAACAGAGTCTGGAGGCTCAGCAACGAGCCCAGCAGCAATCTGAGGCCCGCTTCATAGACCTGTTGCAGAAGCAAGAGCAGAGACTACAACAACAGATGGAAGCAGTAATGCAGCAACGTCCGCAGACCAGTGAGGAAAGCCGTCCCACTAATACCGCGTCCTTTGGGGTGAGTCGTTTATTGACAAAAATGACTGGAGAGGATGATCCAGAGGTATTTTTGACCACATTTGAAAGGACCGCTGAAAGAGAAAAGTGGCCTGAGGAGCAGTGGGCTGGACTGGTGGCTCCTCTGTTAACTGGTGAATCGCAGAAAGCTTACTATGACCTAGAGCCTAACCAAGCAAAAGACTATGTGATGCTAAAAGCTGAAATATTGGCAAGGCTGGGTGTCACCCAGGCTGTCCGGGCTCAGCGTGTGCATAACTGGACTTTCCAGCTTGGAAAACCCCCCAGGTCTCAAATGTATGATCTCATTCACCTGAGCAGAAAGTGGCTACAGCCAGAGACTTTGTCCGCACCAAAGATTGTGGAACGTGTTGTAATGGATCGGTTTTTGAGAGCTCTTCCTACTGCCATCCAAAAGTGGGTAAGCCATGGAGACCCAGAGACGGCCGATGGTCTTGTGGATCGTGTGGAGAAATACTTGGCTACAGAGAACCTGACGGCCTCTTCCAGAGACACTCGGACTTTCCACCCTAAGACCAGACCATCCCCAGGGGCGGATAAGAGGATTCCAAGGGGTGAGGGTGGAGAGAGTGAGAGGGTGGGAGCTCTACCCCAAGTTTGGCGAGAACAGCCTGGGAAATCAGCGGCTCAAGAGGCGGCAAGAAGGATCGTTTGCTACCGCTGCCGGCAAGCGGGACATATTGCAGCCAATTGTCCGGTTGTGGAGGAACCCATGCAGTGTGACTTTCTGACGGGCAGACGTCAGTCGCTGTGTGCGACAGTCGCATGCACTGCCATTCGAGGAACTGAGAAACATTTATGCAAAATGTGTGTTAATGGTAGAAATGTTGTGGTATTGCTGGATTCAGGTAGCCTTGTGACCCTGATAAAGGCTGAGTTAGTTAAAACAGAGGTCTCTGGGAATAGCAAGGTAGCTGTTATTTGTGTGCATGGGGACACCCGAGAGTATCCAGTGACTACAGTGTGTTTCGAGACCCCCAAAGGTACCCTCTCTCATCCAGTGGGCTTAGTATCTCAGTTACCGCATGACGCCATTGTGGGAAGGGATTTTCCGAAGTTCTGGGAACTGTGGGATGATCCTGAGCCCCTCACTGGTGCCCCTATGTACCAGGAATGTGATAGCCAGAACTCCCCTGAGAGTGGTGAGGACTCTCCGGAATTTCCCTTATCAGTATTGGCAGGGGAGACTCAAGAAACTGGAGAGGAGCCCACCTCCTCAGACGAAAACCTACCGTCTGTGGAGTTTTCTGATCTTGAGGTTCACAGGGAAAACTTTGCCACAGAACAGTTGAAAGACCCCGCCCTAATAAAGGCACGGGAAAACGTAGTGAAAATAGATGGCGAGTTAGTGAACCCAGATAATACCTGCACTTACCCATACTTCAGCGTAGAGAAGGACCTACTGTATCGGGTGGCAAAAAGGGCAGAAGAAACCGTTGAGCAGCTTGTGGTGCCCAAACCTTACAGGAAGTTGGTGTTGGAGTTGGCCCATGGGCACATTCTTGGAGGTCATCTGGGGACAGAGAAAACCCGAGAGAGGGTATTACAGAGATTCTATTGGCCGGGGGTGATGAAGGACGTAGAAAATTATTGTTCCTCCTGCCCTGTGTGTCAGAGGTTGGCCCCGATGCCACATTTCCGTAGCCCGCTGGTCCCTCTACCCATCATTGAGGTCCCGTTTGAGAGGATCGCCATGGATTTGGTAGGTCCTATAATCAAGTCCGCTAGGGGGCACCAGTACATATTAGTTATAATGGACTATGCCACCCGTTATCCAGAAGCGATCCCTCTCCGAAATACCTCGGCCAAAACCATAGCCAAAGAGCTATCTCTTGTTTTTAGCCGGGTGGGTATTTGTAAAGAACTGCTTACGGACCAAGGTACACCCTTTATGTCCCGGGTTATGAAAGAGCTGTGTAAATTGTTCAAAGTGACGCAATTGCGTACGTCTGTGTATCACCCCCAAACCGATGGGCTGGTTGAAAGATTCAACAAAACCCTAAAACAAATGTTGAAGAAAGTGGTGGATAGAGATGGAAAGGATTGGGACTGTTTACTTCCTTATTTGATGTTTGCTATTAGGGAGGTGCCCCAATCCTCTACGGGATTCTCCCCCTTTGAGTTACTGTATGGGAGACACCCAAGAGGGCTGTTGGATATTGCCAAGGAAACTTGGGAAAGTGAGAGTTCTCCCCACAGGAGTGTGATTGAGCATGTCGCCCTGATGCAAGATCGAATTGCACAGGTAATGCCCATCGTGAAGGAACATTTGGCCCAAGCGCAGTTGGCACAGCAGAGAGTGTACAACCGTGGAGCCAAGACCCGTACCTTTTCCCCGGGGGATAGGATATTGGTACTTGTCCCTACGGTTGAAAGTAAATTCCTTGCCAAATGGCAAGGCCCCTACGAGATAATGGAAAAAGTGAGCGAAGTGAATTACAAGGTCAGACAACCAGGAAGGCGAAAGCCCGAACAGATCTATCACGTTAATCTGTTGAAAGCCTGGAGGGATAGAGAGTCCCTAGTCGCAGACACTTGGTCACCAGCTCAAACTGGTTGCGTGATTCCTGAGGTTGGAATAGCAGCCACCTTGTCACAACCCCAACAACAGGAGGTTAAGGAGTTTGTGCTTCGCAACAAGGAGGTATTCTCTGAGCTGCCGGGACAAACATCTGGGGTAGAGCATGACATCATTACCCCGCCCGGTGAAAGGGTGAAGTTAAAACCCTATCGGATCCCAGAGGCTCGACGGGAGGCAATACGGGAGGAAGTACAGAAAATGCTGAACTTAGGGGTGATAGAGGAGTCCCAAAGTGATTGGTCTAGTCCCATCGTGTTGGTGCCTAAACCGGATGGGAGCTGGCGATTTTGTAACGATTTTCGTCAGTTGAACAAAGTTACAAAATTTGACACCTACCCCATGCCACGTATAGATGAGTTGATCGACCGGCTGGGAACAGCCCGATACATGACGACTCTTGACCTCACAAAAGGGTATTGGCAAATCCCCCTGGCCAAGTCGGCCAAAGAGAAAACCGCATTTGTAACCCCAGACGGGGCGTTCCAATATAAAAGAATGCCGTTCGGGTTACAGAATGCGCCGGCCACATTCCAGCGGAAAATGGACCAGATGCTGAGGCCCCATCGGAAGTATGCTGCGGCTTACCTGGATGACGTAATTGTCCATAGCACAGATTGGGCCTCACATCTGCCAAAAGTGCAAGCAGTCCTGGACTCTGTTCGGGAAGCGGGGTTTACGGCTAACCCCAAGAAGTGTACCATTGGGCAGGAGGAGGCCAAATATCTTGGGTACACCATTGGGAGGGGAGTAATAAAACCCCAACTCAACAAAGTTGAGGCCATCCAGAGTTGGCCACGTCCCAACAGCAAGAAGCAGGTACGAGCCTTTCTGGGAATCGCTGGGTATTATCGGCGATTCATTCCCCACTTTGCTTCTAAGGCTGTGCCCCTAACCAACCTGACGAAGGGGAAAGGGTCGGTCATGATTAAATGGACCCCCGAGGCTGAGGCAGCATTCCAATTCTTGAAACAAGCCTTATGTAGCCAGCCAGTGTTGTACTCACCCGACTTCTCTAAAGACTTTGTCGTACAAAGTGATGCGTCAGATGTGGGGTTAGGAGCAGTATTGTCCCAGGTCTGGAACGGGGAAGAGCACCCAGTCATTTACCTCAGCAGGAAGTTGAAGTCCCATGAGGTAAATTACGCCACCGTTGAAAAGGAGTGTTTAGCGGTGAAGTGGGCTCTAGATTCCCTTCGGTACTACCTGCTAGGTAGGCACTTTGACATGGTTACGGATCACGCTCCGTTAAAGTGGATGGCTCAAAACAAGGAAACAAATAGAAGAGTGAATAGGTGGTTCCTGGCCCTCCAGGAATTCAACTTCACAGTAAAGCATCGCCCTGGCGTTCAAATGGGGAATGTGGATGCTTTGTCTCGAGTACATGAATGCCTGATTGCTGGTGTTCCAACCCCGAGGTTAAAACAAGAGGGGGGGGTATGTGACAGCAGGAAGGTAAAGTCACCTGGTTGCATCCAGGGGGGTAGATATATTTCGCCCAGATTCAGGCTTTACGCCGACTTATACAACTAGGTGGAGAGTTGTATAAGGCTAGTGGGCTCATGGATGACTCATACCTCTAGGGAGAGGGCTGGGCGTCGTACAGACAGGGAGTTGATGAGGCCAGCTGAAGCTTGTCAGCTCATTTAGGCCTCTATAAGAACTCCCAGCTTCATTAGATGTTAGCTCATGCCTGGAACCAGACCTGTGTGGACTGTCTAGGGAGAGTGAACCCCTGTGCGGTGAGACAAAGCCTGTGTGGCTATTTGCTTGGACATTTAAAACCAGGGACTTAGGGACTAGGACAGCACTAGGCTGATCCCAGTTGTTAGTTAGGAAACCTGTATGTTTAGTCAGAGGTCAACTTGACCAGGATTTATTTTGGTTATGTTTCTTTTGCTTTGCTGTGTTTTGTCACTGTAAATAGAAAATAAACCGCACCTTTTTTTGATTTTGAAAACCACAACCTCCGTTTGCTGGGCCTGTTTTGTGTGGGGAGCCCATCCCGGGGGTCACACACACCCGCTGCCGAGCTAACCCCCTCACAATATATATATATATATATATATATATATATATATATACATATATATACATATACAGTGGCAAGAAAAACGATGTGAGCCCTGGGAATTAATTCTGCAGTAACTTGCCATAAATGTGATCTGATCCTCGTCTAAGCCACTACAATAGACAAACACCATGTGCCATAGGTGTGCGCAGCCTTTGGCATTAGGGTGTGCACCCCAAAGCTCAAACACACTCTGCTCATCACTCACGATGTTCATTCAGAAAGGGAAGGGGCCGGTAAATGGCATATTTACTGGCCCCTTCCCCCACTCATCCTAAAACATCCACAGCAACAACCGGTGGCAGAGGAAGGAAGCTGGCAGTGCTTTGGGGGGGAAGGAGGGGGAGCCAGGTCAGTAGGGGGAATCTGTTCTGCACAGGGTGATTAGAGTGTGCCTGGGCACACCTGGCACACCCTGTGTGCACGCCTATGCCATGTGCCTATTTGTAATGTTTTACATATCTGTCCGTCCATGGATGAACGAGAAAAGGATTTTACGGTGAGTACAAAAAATCCTATTTTCTCTTATCGTCCATGGACAGACACAGCTCCTTAAATCTTGACAAAGTGGGACGTCCCCAAGCAGTGTCAGAAAAAACGAGGGGTGGGAACAGCAATCAAAAGAAGACTTAAAGCGGAGGTCCACCCAGAATTTTTTTTTACATTAAAAATCCTAAAAAAAAAGAGAAAAAAATTAATAGAAATAAAAAATTATACTCACCCGAAATGCCTGTTGCTATGCGGAAGTCCTCTAATGTATAACAAAAATGTCACTGCCCTCATCTATGACTGGTCTTCACAGCAAGGAGCACTGGATGGGCGGACGCATGTCAATAAAAAACACACAGAATATCCAAGCTCAACTTACCAACCAATCAGCAACAAAACGAATTCACCTGTCTAACAGTGCGTTTAAAAACAGGGGTTTAGTTGCACGCATTTGCAAATACATGTGTAAGCTGCAGGCCGCGTCAAGGCTCCCTGTATGCTGCAGTCCTAACTCTAAAATTTAAGGTCTCCTCAATGAAAGCACATGTATGCTGATGGATAGATATAGGGCAGGTGACTGGGGGGAGCCCACCCTCCATTAAAGGGGCAGGAGCACACTAAACACCCAGCACATGGAAGCAAAGGTGCTAGTGCGTTGCCTGACCACAATGACAACAATACATATAACAAAAATGTCACTGCCCTCATCTATGACTGGTCTTCACAGCAAGGAGCACTGGATGGGCGGACGCATGTCAATAAAAAACACACAGAATATCCAAGCTCAACTTACCAACCAGTCAGCAACAAAACGAATTCACCTGTCTAACAGTGTGTTTAAAAACAGGGGTTTAGTTGCATGCATTTGCAAATACATGTGTAAGCTGCAGGCCGCGTCAAGGCTCCCTGTATGCTGCAGTCCTATCTCTAAAATTTAAGGTCTCCTCAATAGAAGCACATGTATGCTGATGGATAGATATAGGGCAGGTGACTGGGGGGAGCCCACCCTCCATTGAAGGGGCAGGAGCACACTAAACACCCAGCACATGGAAGCAAAGGTGCTAGTGCGTTGCCTGACCACAATGACAACAATACATATAACAAAAATGTCACTGCCCTCATCTATGACTGGCCTTCACAGCAAGGAGCACTGGATGGGCGGACGCATGTCAATAAAAAACACACAGAATATCCAAGCTCAACTTACCAACCAATCAGCAACAAAACGAATTCACCTGTCTAACAGTGCGTTTAAAAACAGGGGTTTAGTTGCACGCATTTGCAAATACATGTGTAAGCTGCAGGCCGCGTCAAGGCTCCCTGTATGCTGCAGTCCTAACTCTAAAATTTAAGGTCCTCTAATGTGCCTCTTCCTTGTCCTCGGATTGAGAACTTCCGTTTCCTCTTCTTGTGAATGGGGCGCGCTGCCTTCTGGGAAATGTGTGTATCCCAGGAGGCAAGCCGCCCATTCACAAAGCGCCGTGCGAGTGGCGCATGCGCAGTAGGAAACGGGCAGTGAAGCCATAAGGCTTCACTGCCTGTTTCCCTTAGTCAGGATGGAGGAGCCGGGACCTGACAGCAGCGATCGATCGCCGTGGCGGGACCGACATCGCGGGCGAGTAGGACAGGTAAGTGTCCTTATTAAAAGTCAGCAGCTACACTGTTAGCTGCTGACTTTTTTTTTTTTTTTTTTTAAACTGGCTGCACCTTCGCTTTAACTTCACCCCAAACAAACAGAGCTCCTCACGGAGGAGTTGCAACCTCAAACAGGCGCCTGCAAAAACTTGCGGCCAGGGAAGCATCCGAAGATGCACACACATCAACCTCGTAAAATGTTGGGAAAGTGTGAACAGACGACCAGGTCGCCACCTCACACACCTTGAAGACAGATGCTAGATGTCGGAAAACCCAGGAGCACTAAATGCCCTGATTGAATGCGCCGTGACAGGATAGGGAGGCGCCCGCCCCTAAAGGGCATAGTCCTGGATGACGATCAGCCTGATCCAACTAGAAAGGTGGCCGATGAGACCATCAGGCCCTTCCGTGGACCAGATACCGGCACAATTAGTGATTCAGAACTCCGAAACGGAGCAGTAGCGGACAGGTACACCCGTAGGACAGGTACCATGCCCAAGGTATGTAGCGCAGCCTCCTGGGATGCAACGGCAGAGGACACAAGGATGGAAGCACAATGTCCTCGTTTAGGTGAAAAGCCAAAACCACCTTAGGAAGGAATGAAGGTTGCGGGAAAAGCACCGCTTATCCTTATGGAGGACCAAGTAAGGTGACTTGCAAGACAAGGCCACCAATTCAGAAACCCTTCAGACCAAAGTAGTGACAACTAGAAAGGCAACTTTCGTGAAAAAGAGTGTGTTGCGGATATCCAAAGTCCGCTGGGAAATCCTTGAAGCTGAGGAAGTACTGACTTATCCAAGGCAACCTGTTACCCCCCCCCCAGTAACTGGACGACACACAGTTCTGGGAGTAAATCAACGCTTTATTTTGCCCAGGCTGGCTTTTTATATCATTTCCCATGCAAGGGTTTTCTTAACTCATTTTACAGGGGCATTCCCTTCAACCATTAACAGATGACAGCGATTTAATTACCTGGGATGTGTGAGACGTTGGTCTCTGCATATTTACCCATAACAATGAAACCGTGCCAGACACATTACTAGGAGTGTAATTACATCCCGTAGCAGATAGTAGATGGTCATTAACATACTGACAATAGATGAATGGAACGCTACCTCAGACCCCTAATTAACCCAATTTACTTATTCAGACATCAGTAGACATTCTGTCTCTACATTTCCTGGAATGAATCTTTGCTGTCACCTCTGAAGTGATCCAAACCATATTCTCAGTTTCAGCATTTTGCTACACTGCTCCCCCTTACCCACAAGCCGGCATACACAGTCTGATCCTTAACGGATCGGCTTGGGGATGTCCGGGGAGTACTCACGGATCACTTTTCCAGTTCAGTTTGCCGCGATAATCAGTCAGCATTGCCGTTCTGTTTCCCGGGGCGGTAGTGGATAGTAAAGTCATACGGTTGTAACGCCAGACTCCAGCGCAACAACCGGGCATTGTCCCCTGCCACTCGATTTAGCCATACCAATGGGTTGTGGTCTGTGAGTAGGGTGAACTGTTGTCCGTACAAGTAGGGTTGAAGCTTCTTTAGGGCCCACACCACAGCCAGGCATTCTTTTTCTATGGCGGCGTAGCTCACTTCCCTGGGGAGAAGCTTCCTGCTCAAGTAAACTACGGGGTGTTCTCCGCCATCTGCTCCAACCTGGCTCAATACCGCGCCCAATCCAAACATTGAAGCATCCGAGCCTCAGAGGATGCGCTGTTTTCCGTGGTGGGGGCCTGGGACCGGGTGGTAACGGGGTAGATCTCGTTGGTAACCGGGGCTGATGCAAAAGCAGAAGTCAACTGGCCAAGATCATTCCCCAGCAGGACATCAGCGGGAAGTTCCTGGATCAACCCCACCTTAATTAATCCGGAGCCGGCACCCCAGTTCAGGTGTACTCTTGCCGTGGGTAGCCTGTGTACTGCTCCCCCTGCAACCCGCACAACTACGGAACTCCCGGTGTGGTCGGCCTCTGGAACCAGGTGACGTTTGACCAGTGTGAGGGTGGCGCCGGAATCTCGTAGACCTTGAGCAGTCTTCCCGTTCAGCTGTACTGACTGGCGATGGTGTTGCCTGTTGTCGGTAGCCGCCTGTACTGGGTCAGCCTCGTGTAGGATACTCCAGTGTTCCTCCAATTCTCCTGCTCCTCGGTTGACCGGGGCCGCTTCCGTGTGATAGCAATGAGCGGCAGCCCGTGCTGGAGGGGGTGGCCCTGGTCGAATCCATGCAGCTTGGTCCTGGTTCTGAGTGCAGTCTCTCTGATAGTGCCCAAATTGCTTGCATGAATAGCACTGCACTCCCTTGCGCCCGAGGTATCGATTTGCAGGGGAGTTAGGGATTAGCCCGGGTCGTTGTGTAGCTGGGGGCCCTGGGTTATGGTTCAGTGGTCTGGTGCTTGGTCGGAAGCTAGTCTGTGATGGCCGGCGGGCATCTTGATATTCATCAGCTTGCCTGGCCGCTTCCGAGAGAGTGGTAGGTTTGCGATCCCTTACCCACTCCTGTACCTCTGGGTTTAGTCCATTAAAGAATTGCTCCAGTAAAATCAGCTGGGTGATCGCGTCTGCTGTGGTTGTCTGACTGGCTTGCAGCCAAGCTAGGGCTGCCCTCTGCATTCGGCAAGCCCATTCGGTGTGGGAGTCCTTCTCCTGTTTCTTTGTGTCCCGGAAGCGTCTCCTGTATGCTTCTGGGGTGATGGCATACCTTGCCAAAATAACTTCCTTTACCCGGCTATAGCTTGCGATTTCCTCCTCTGGCACGGCTCTGTAGGCTTCTGCTGCACGGCCTGACAGCTTACCAGCTAAGATCCGTACCCAGTCTGTCTGGGGTACCTGGTACAGCTTGCATTGCCGTTCAAAATCTTGCAGGAAGCTATCGATCTCTTCCTCTGCTTCCATAAACTTTTTAAAGGCATCATGGGGTACTTTTAGTTTTGTCTCTGGTGCCGGTGTAGTCGTTAGCAGTCTCTCAGAGGCATGCTGTTCCGCCAGCCGGAGTTGGGTCTCCCTTTCTTCTCTCGCCGTGATAAAGGCATCCACTTGGGCTAACGTTGCCTGTACCAGCTCGGTGGAGGGGTTTTCTCCATAAAACACTAGCCTGCGTTTCACTTCTTGGTTAAACTCGGTCTCCATGGCTTCTGTAGCCATACTGTGTGCCCGATCTCCCTCGGTCAGTTCTGCAATCAGCTCTGCTTTGGTTTTAGTGCTGGCGCTCTTCCCTCTTGCTTCCAGCAAATCCTTTAACGTCGCTCGTTTTAATCCAGCATAGTTTGTCTCCATTCACACTTCCATTCGTGTAGCCGAATTTGCATGAACGCTGCTTCCTCTTGCTGCAAGGCTTTAATCCCACCGCTGCCAACCAGTGTTGCGGATATCCAAAGTCCGCTGGGAAATCCTTGAAGCTGAGGAAGTACTGACTTATCCAAGGCAACCTGTTACCCCCCCAGTAACTGGACGACACACAGTTCTGGGAGTAAATCAACGCTTTATTTTGCCCAGGCTGGCTTTTTATATCATTTCCCATGCAAGGGTTTTCTTAACTCATTTTACAGGGGCATTCCCTTCAACCATTAACAGATGACAGCGATTTAATTACCTGGGATGTGTGAGACGTTGGTCTCTGCATATTTACCCATAACAATGAAACCGTGCCAGACACATTACTAGGAGTGTAATTACATCCCGTAGCAGATAGTAGATGGTCATTAACATACTGACAATAGATGAATGGAACGCTACCTCAGACCCCCAATTAACCCAATTTACTTATTCAGACATCAGTAGACATTCTGTCTCTACATTTCCTGGAATGAATCTTTGCTGTCACCTCTGAAGTGATCCAAACCATATTCTCAGTTTTAGCATTTTGCTACAGAGTGGAATCTCCCTGATGTTCCCAAAGGGAGGTTCCTGAAGTACCGAGAGCACTAGAGTCAAGTCCATGGAGGAAGCGGTGGTCCATCGGGGGAACCACTGTCGGACCTCCTGCACACATGTACTTACCAGTGAGTGAACCACCCGAGGCCGTTGGAAAAAGACAGCCAAGGCTGAAATCTTTCCCCTTAATAGTGCTCAAGGCAAGGTTCAAATCCACTCTGCACTGTAAGAACAGCAGGATCCGAGAAACCGGCTATGTCCGTGGGCGCCAGGCCATCTCAGCACACGTAGAGATGTAGGCCTACCAAGTGCAATGGTAGATTGTCTGAGAAGAAGGTTCCCGGGCCCTCAACATCAAGGGGATCATTGAATCTGCCAGACCACGGACCCTTTCAGCCTCCCGAGGTCGGCGCACCAGGGGCGCCGGGACCAATCTGGGGCAATTAGAATCACAAGAATCCCTGCAGCCTCCACTCTGTGGAGCAGTCGAGAAAGCAATTCCAGTAGGGGAAAGGCATAAATTCCCCATGGAGCCACCAACGCATCTGACACGTCTGCCCAGGGAGCCCTGGACCGGGCCACAAACCTCGACACCTGCGATAGAGTCGAGAAAACCAGGAGAACCACAACCGGTGTGCCCCAATTCGGACAAAGTTGAAAAACACCTCCGGGCGAAAAGACCATACCCCTTGGTTCAGCATCTGGCGACTCAGACAGTTCGCCTGCCAGGTCTCTACGCCCGGATAGAGCCGGCACGCTCCTTTTGGCCCAACTTAGGATGCGAGTGACTACCGACGGTGCGGCCGTCCAACTGAAAACCTGATCAGACACCCCTGAAGTCTCTGCGACCACTTGGAGAGGCACAGTCTGATCGCTCGAATTTCAAGGACATCGATCGGCGGGCGAGATTCTTCCAGGCTGCGAGGCTGGCATCCAACATGATCACAGTCCTATGAAAAGGAAGGGACGACCTCCCGGACTAAAGAGCCGGGAAATGCAGCCGCCCGCTCATGGAAGCCTTGACCAGGTGACTTACCTGAATCTAGAGACAATGGAGATCTGTTCCAAGTGACAGGATCTCTTCCTGCAATACTCAAGTGTGGAATAGGGCCGACGGAACTGCCTCGAAGGAGGCCACCATGAGGCCCAGAACTCGTGCAGAAAAAAGGGGAGAGACGACCATATGCAGGATGCCAACAATTTCACCGCCGACTGGAGTGTCTGCAACTGCCCCAAAGGAAGGAAGACCTTCGCCTCCAAAGAATTCAGGATCAAGTCTAGGGACTCCAGACACTGAGTCGGTACCAACACCGACTTCTGTATGTTCAGTACCCAACCAAAGACCCGGAGGGTCGGACTGGCTATAGACATGTCCTCCTCTAATTCTGAGCCAGAAGCAGCTCTCAGAAGAAGAACGTCCAAGTAGCACACGATATCAATGTCTCGCTGTCTCAGCAAAGCCCAGATCGGGGCGAGCACCTTGTGAACAACTCTTGGTGCCGACGCTAAGTCAAATCGCAAAGCGCAGAAAACTCAGATGGCTGTTGCAGATGGGGACAGGCAATTATGCGACCCTGGTGTCCAGAGACGCCAGAATTCTCCCAAAAACAATACACACACACAATGTGTATGTGTTAATGCGTATGTTTATACTGTGGCGCCGAAGACGCGCATGTCTTTGGAGTGTGGGAGGAAACCGGAGTACCCTGGAAACCCACGCAGACATAGGGAGAACATGCAAATTCTAGGCAGATGGTGTCGGGGTTTGAACCAGTGACCTTCTTGCTGCCAGGTGAGGGAGTTAATCACTACACCACTGTGCTGCCTTACAAGGTATTGAGGGCCCTGAGGTCCAAGAATGGACGGACACGGTCCTTCCGTGGGACTACCAACAGATTCGAATAGAAGCCACTTTACTAGCCTCTCTAACGACAAAGGAATCACAATTGTCCTCGATCTTGGGACACCCCCACTTTCCCCCCAGAACTCTCACTCACAGAATTCAAAACACTACGAAACTCCAACTGTGAGCACGCCTCTAAGTTTGTGGTTGGGGGGAGGTGGCCCTCTATACCGGAGTTAATGGACTCCTCAGGCCCCTTTCAACTTTCATTCTGGAATGCAGAGCAATTACATCACTTCCTACACTCTATCCCCAACCCCCAGAACTTCGTCCGTCAGCTGACCACTTTCGAGGAATATTGTTCCGGAACCGACCCCCTACCCCAGGTCCTCTCCAAAACATACGCACTTCTGAACACCCCTTCGGAACCAGCACATCTACCTTGCCCAGCAAGGTGGGAAACAGATCTCCGCCATACTTTCACTGCATCCAAAAAACAAAATGTGATCAGACTCTCCCTCAAATCATCATTATGCACCAAAATACAGGAAACCAATTTCAAAATACTAACGCCCAGTCGACTACATACCATCTTCCCCGACACACCAGATCACTGCTGGCAAAACCACTGCTGGCGACAGTTCTGGGACTGTCCTAAACTGATAGATTTCTGGACAGCTGTCCATACTGTCTCTCGAAACTTCAGGGAATTCAAGATTCCTAATGACCCGGCATTTTTTCTGTTACATGTATCAACTATGCCCGCTAGAACCTAAAAAAAAGTCCATACTATGCCACTTGCTAAACGCTGCTAAATCCTGTATCCCTCTGCTCTGGAAACAACAATATCCGCCGACCACTGCGACTTGGCTGAAGAAGGTGGAGGATATAAATAAGATGGAGGATTTGATTCTGACAGCACAACATAAACATGAGACTTACACGAAAACCTGGAGTCTCTTGCATATGTTTATACTCTTAGATGAGGGGAAAGCCCGCTTCGGGACATGAGCCTCTACATAGCCTCACGTAGCTAACTGACTCTACCTACCTGAGCCATAGCTGTACCTATCCCCCTCCCCCCCCCCTTTTTTCTCTAGCTATCCTTATTCAATTTTTCTCTTTCCTTTTCTAAAGCCCTGTACACACGATTGGATTTCCTATGGATTCTAATCCGATGGATTTTTCCATCGGAAATCCGATGAAGCTGACTTCCATCAGTCTTGCCTACACACCATCAGTCAAAAATCCGACCGTCCCAAACGCCGTCCCGTAAAACACTCCAACAAGCCGAGAAAAATTAAGTTCAATGCTTCTGAGCATGCGTCGACTTGATTCTGAGCATGCGTGGGTTTTTTGTCCGATGGAGTTCCACACAGACGATCGGAATTTGCTATAGTTTTTTTTCTATAAATTCGATAAATTTAAAACATGTTCAATTTTTTCTCACTGATGGAAAAAAGACAGATGGGGCCCATACACGATCGGTTTGTCCGATAAGAAAAGTCCATCGGACTGTTTTCATTGGTAAAACCGATCTTGTGTACACGGCATAAGTGTTTGTTATTATTTAAGGAAAAATGGAAAAGAAGAATGGGCAGCCCTACCTCCTTTAATAACAATTATACATCAGTTATAGATAATACAGGAGACGTGATTATATAAGATAACCGCAAATTTTATTTGAGGTCTCTTCAGCACGCGTAATAATTGTTTATTGTACATCCCAATTCATTGTGATATACTGATATGAGGCTGCAACCTCATCTGTTTGAATGTTATTGCTGTGGTATTTGGGCCTTGCCCTTTCTAGAAATTTAATAAAAATTATATTTGAAAAAAAGTCTCCATGTCTATAAGAACAAATTTATTTTTTGTTTGAATATTATTGCTGTGTGCGCATTCCATGTCCATAAAATTCCCCCGGTCTTGGAGTTCGGCATAGCAGAGCAAAGAATTTCACATAGTCATAAGTTTGATAGAGAAGACAACATGAGATAGAGAATTAAAAAATAACTTTACCCATAACAACTTGATGATAGATAATATTCTGTAGGAAGGAACATACATTCCACATTAATATTTATGCTATCACAACTAATGTGTGCTATAAATTGCCTCCAGCATTGTTCCTGTTTCTTCTTGCCACAGACTGCCATTTTTTCTGAAGCCCAGAGCCCCTGAACAGCAGTAATTCATAAAGCAGAACTAAACACATCAATTTAGTGATTTCAAAAACAGTTACATTCCTGGAATGCCAGGATTTCTAACTGTCAATTTGCTTGTGTCTTCAACCAAATTGTCAAACCATCAAATGGTTGGAGTCATAACTGATCACATGTGCAGCACCATAGCAGTTTCAGATCAAACAGAAGCAGCTTCCTCTGTGGTAAAGAATATAAGGGTTTAATTCCACTTTAAGGCAGTCAGCATATCGGCCTCTACAAATTCAGTAGTGCCTAAAAATGCCTACTAATGCCCCTGTAGACGTCCTGTTAGGAATGAAACGCGTCGGGCTATGCATTTTGCTTCCCATGTTGTCTTTTAATATATGAACTGTGATCACTTTTTATCTTTGTATGTTGGTGTTTTTCTGATTAAAAACCCAATTTTTTTTTACCTACACCATTGGAGCCCCCTATTTTTTTCTTCTCTTTGCATGAAATCGGTGAGGAAAAGTTTTTTCAGTTTTCTCCAGTTGGTCCTTCTACAATACCCTTGTCGGGGTATTTTCCATTTAAGTTTGATCGTATCCCATCATCCGGTTACATTACAATGAAAACACCCCGCGCCATCCCCGAAATGACCCATCTCATCACAAATTATTTAAAATTCGGCCACTTCTAAATTTTTTCTCTGAGAAATTCTTCCACTTATATGCCCCCAAAATATCTCAGTGGATGAGTCACTTGTCCACTTCACAGGCAGGCTGGGCTTCAAGCAGTTTATCCCCAGCAAAAGGGTCTGGTATGGTGTTAAGCTCTACAAACTATGTGACCGAGCCATGGGGTACATCTATGCCTTCCCGATGTACGAAGGGAAGGACACCCAGCTGCATCCCCCTGAATGCCCAGAGTACATTGAAGCAAGCAAAAAAGTTGTTTGGGAGCTTGTATATCCACTCCTTGAAAAGGGTTACCATCTATATGTGGATAATTACTATACAAGCTTGCCCCTCTTACGCAATCTTCACCGGAGGCAGACTCCAGCATGTGGTACAGTGAGAGCCAATAGGAAGGGCTTCCCGCAAATACTTCATTAATGAAAGACTACGATGAGGGGAGATGGCGTCTTTGCGGAATGATGAGATATTGTCTATCAGGTGGAGGGACAGACAAAATGTCCACATGCTCTCATCGATTTATGACGACACCTACGTGGAAATCCCCAGAAGAAAAAGCCCAATCCAGAAACCAGCATGTGTCCACAACTATAATTTGTTCATGGGGGGGAACCGACTTCAGTGATCAAATGATCGAACCCTACCTTCCCACAAGAACAACCCTCCATTGGTATAAAAAAGTCTCTTCAGTTTGGCCATATATAGTACTTATATTATTTATTGTAAATCTACCGAGACCCTGTATCCTATCTTCATTACCAAGAAGAAATTATCACCGCCCTATTATACCCTGCCACCAGAAAGCATTCGCTCTGATTCAGTGAGCAGACTCCACAAAGGCCACTTTCCTTAGAAACCCCCCCCCACCCCCACCCCCGTGAAACAGGCCAAAGACGTCAAAATAAATGCCGGTGTGCTCCAGAGTTAGAAGAGACACAGCGTATTATTGTTCCCAATGTCCTTCCCAACCAGGCCTCTCTATAGATGATTGTTTCTGCCGTTACCATACTCCTCTACATTATTAGTGAAGTATGGTAAAGTAATTTTCAATTCCTGTCATTTACCTCCACACCCCTTATGCCACTGCATTATACTATTCATACCGCTGCCTTCTCCAGAACTGACCTGTTATACGACCATGCTTCTGCCTAACACTAAACATAATACAAATACCTCTGCCTGCTCTGGAACTGACCTTGGACTGTTTGACCATGTTTTTCGCCTGCCTCCTGGACTGATCTTTTACCCTTCTACTGGAATAGTGGGATTCATAACACAGGGGTCTCACATATGTGAGGTGCTTCAGAATTGTTTTTCTGGATGAAGAAAACACATTTTTTGGTTTCCTCATTTCTGAATTAGGGTCTGGAGACCGGTGGCTTCAAAGAGATTTGGGTGGGAGAAGCCTCTCCCCCTGTCCCCATTCTTTCCTGGCCTGTTACCTGTACTATGGACCATTTTTCTGCCTACTACCAGGACCAATATTTTGGCACTGTTGGCAATATCTCTACCTGCACTGACACTGGACTGTATATGGACAGTATCCATGCCTGTACTGACTATGGACAATATTCCTGCCTGCTGCCTGGACAATTACATTAGCTGTCACTGACCACATCCCTGCCTGCTGCCTGGATCAATGCTCTCCTGTGGACAACTGCACTACTAAAACCACAGGTAATCTTTTGTTTACCCTTTGCTCAGCATAATGTATTTTGGGGTGTAATTTTTGGTATGTACATATTATGTGCTAGAAATACCTTATAAATGGACAACTTTGTGTAAAAAAAAAAAAAAAAAAAAAAAACGCGTTTTCATTTTCTTTCCACTTTTTTTAAAGCACTTGTGGAAAAAAATTACTTGTTTAAAAGACTCATTATGCCTCATAGATTATACGTTCGGGTGTTTGCTTTCAAAAATTGTGTCATTTTGTGGATGTTTCCATTGTCCTGATGCTCCAGGGCCTTCAAAAATGTGATAGGTTGTAAAGAAATTATATGTGTAATTTATGGCAATTTTGGGAAAAAAATAAAAATCTTAATTTTGCAGAGAATTGTGGAATAAAATGACAACTTAACCACTTAAGCCCCGGACCATTTGGTAGCTAGAGGACCAGAGGTGATTTCAGAATTTTGCACTGCGCTACTTTAACTGTAAATTGTGCGGACATGCAATGTTGTACCCAAACGAAATTTGCGTCCTTTTCTTCCCACAAATAGAGCTTTCTTTTAATGGTATTTGATTGCCTCTGCGATTTAAATTTTTTGCGATATAAACGGAAATAGACCGAAAATTTGGAAAAAAAATGATATTTTCTACTTTTTGTTATAAGAAAAATCGAATAAACTCAATTTTAGTCATACATTTAGGCCAAAATGTATTCAGCCACATGTCTTTAGTAAAAAAAATGTCAATAAGCGTATATTTATTGGTTTGCGCAAAAGTTATAGCGTCTACAAACTAGGGTACATTTTCTGGAATTTACACAGCTTTTAGTTTATGACTGCCTATCTCATTTCTTGAGGTGCTAAAATGGCAGGGCAGTACAAAACCCCCCAAATGACCCCATTTTGGAAAGTAGACATCCCAAGGAAATTGCTGAGACGCATGTTGAGCCCATTGAATATTTTTTTTTTTTGTCTCAAGTGATTGAATAATGACTAAAAAAAAAAAAAAAAAAATTACAAAAAGTTGTCACTAAATGATATATTGCTCACACATGCCATGATTATATGTGGAATTGCACCCCAAAATACATTTTGCTGCTTCTCCTGAGTACGGGGATACCACATGTGTGGGACTTTTTGGGAGCCTAGCCGCGTACGGGCCCCCGGAAACCAAGCACCGCCTTCAGGATTTCTAAGGGCGCAAATTTTTGATTTCACTCCTCACTACCTATCACAGTTTTGAAGGCCATAAAATGCCAAAATAGCACAAAACCCCCCCAAATGACCCCATTTTAGAAAGTAGACACCCCAAGGAAATTGCTGAGAGGCCTGTTGAGCCCATTGAATATTTTTTTTGTGATTGAATAATGACAAAAAAAAAAAAGTTACAAAAAGTTGTCACTAAATGATATATTGCTCACACATACCATGGTTATATGTGGAATTGCACCCCAAAATACATTTTGCTGCTTCTCCTGAGTACGGGAATACCACATGTGTGGGACTTTTTAGGAGCCTAGCCACGTACGGGACCCCGAAAACCAAGCACCGCCTTCAGGATTTCTAGGCACAAATTTTTGATTTCACTCTTCACTACCTACCTATCACAGTTTCGAAGGCCATAAAATGCTAAAATAGCACAAAACCCCCCCAAATGACCCCATTTTGGAAAGTAGACACCCCAAGCTATTTGCTGAGAGGAATGGTGAGTATTTTACAGCTCTCATTTGTTTTTTAAAATGAAGAAAGAAAATATTTTTTTAATTTTTTTTTTCAATTTTCAAAACTTTGTGACAAAAAGTGAGATCTGCAAAATACTCACAATACCTCTCAGCAAATAGCTTGGGGTGTCTACTTTCCAAAATGGGGTCATTTGGGGGGGGGTTTGTGCCATCTGGGCATTCCATGGCCTCCGAAACTGTGATAGGCAGTGAGAAGTGAAATCAAAAATTTACACCCTTAGAAAGCCTGAAGGCGGTGCTTGGTTTTTGGGGTCCCGTACGCAGCTAGGCTCCCAAAAAGTCTCACACATGTGGTATCCCCGTACTCAGGAGAAGCAGCAGAATGTATTTTGGGGTGTAATTCCACATATGCCCATGACATGTTTGAGCAATATATCATTTAGTGACAACTTTGTGCAAAAAATAAATAAATAAATAAATAAATTGTCTTTTTTCCGCAACTTGTGTCAACATATAAAATATTCCATGGACTCGACATGCCTCTCAGTATATAGCTTGGGGTGTCTACTTTCCAAAATGGGGTCATTTGGGGGGGTTTTGAACTGTTCTGGCATTTTATACACAACATTAGGAAGCTCTTCTAACCACTTGAAGACAAAGCCCTTTTTTTGACACTTTTTGTTTACATGAAAACATATTTTTTTTTTGCAAGAAAATTATGTTGAACCCCCAAACATTATATATATTTTTAAAGCAAAGGCCCTACAGATTAAAATGGTGGGTGTTGCATTTTTTTTTTCTACACAGTATTTGCGCAGCGATTTTTCAAACGCATTTTTTGGGGAAAAATACACTTTTTTTAATTTTAATGCATTAAAACACACTATATTGCCCAAATGTTTGATGAAATAAAAAAGATGATCTTAGGCCGAGTACATAGATACCAAACACGACATGCTTTAAAATTTCGCACAAACGCGCATTGGCGACAAACTACATACATTTTTAAAAGCCTTTAAAAGCCTTTACAGGTTACCCCGTTAGATTTACAGAGGAGGTCTACTGCTAAAATTACTGCCCTCGATCTGACCTTCGCGGTGATACCTCACATGTATGGTGCAATTGCTGTTTACATATGACGCCAGACCGATGCTTGCATTCGCCATTGGGCAAGAGCAGGGCAGGACAGGGGTGCTTTTTTTTTTTTTTTCTTTTTTATTATTAATTTTGCTTTTTTATTTTATTTTTAAATTGTTCCTTCCATATTTATTTATTTTTTATCATTTTTATTGTTATCTCAGGGAATGTAAATATCCCCTATGATAGCAATAGGTAGTGACAGGTACTCTTTTTTGAAAAAAACTGGGGTCTTCTAGACCCTAGATCTTTCCTCTGCCCTCAAAGCATCTGACCACACCAAGATCGGTGTGATAAAATGCTTTCCCAATTTCCCAATGGCGCTTTTTATATCCGGGGGGGGGGACATTCCCTCCCACTGCTTGTAAAAGCAGTCCAGAGGCTAATTAGCCACTAGGATTGCTTTTACATGAAAGCCGGCCGCTGGCTGAAAAGAATGATACCAAGATGATACCTAAACCCGCAGGCATCATTCTGGTATAAACATTCAAAGTCCAGCAACATACCAGTACGTTGCTGGTCCTTGTTGGACATGTATTGTAATCTTTTTTTTTCATGCAGCCAGTTGGCTGAATGAAAAAAGAGATTGATCGGTGGGTATGCCCACCATTAGAATACCGCCCTTCATCCACCCACTTCTAATGATGGGCATACATGCACCATTTATATATGCCGAAGCATGGGGGCATCCTCCCGCAAAAAAGTTATGCCGCACACACATGGTCGGACTTTTCCACGGGCAAGCCTCCGTCGGAATTTCGACCGTATGTACGCGGCATTAGGAGCAAAATCGCTCCTCCGCCCCTGCTGCCCCAATGCTTTGGCATATATGCTTTTTTTTTTTAACTGTGGTGGTGAAATCACCTCCTACAGCACTGGAGTCGCAGGGATCAGGCCTGTCTCTGCGAACGCTGCAGTTATGTGTGTTGTGTTTTGTAAGTGACAGTGATTGATCGATACTGCACTTGGGTGGCCTGGGCTGGACGGAGGGGCAAAACGCAGGTGCTAGCAGGTATCTGGGCTGATCCCACTAACAGTGCGTTTTTGGGAACCCTAAACTGCTGGGGACGCTAGTATAGATCTGATCAGATCAGATATTGATCTGATCAGATACTATACCACTAAGGGGGGTGTATGCTTCACGCGTGGGTGTTAGCGCTACTGGCACTAACCTGACGCTGCCTGGGGTGTGACGCAGACCCTCTCTGACGCTAAAACCTAATTGATATCACCCGCCGGGCGATCAGGGGGTTAAACCTTTATTGGGTTATATATACGGCGGGTGCCCTGACACTATAAAAAAGCAAACTAACTAACCAGCGTCACCCGTAACACTTATATGGTGATCACTGGTGAAAGGGTTAACTAGGGGCAATTAGGGGTTAAAACCTTTATTAGATAATATATGGGGGTACCTGACGCTATAAAAACCTGCGGCGAACCTAAAAAAAATTACTGGCTACCAATCTGCATCACCGACGCTAAGACAGCGATCAGAAAAATGATCGCTTAGCGACAGTGGTGATAGGGGGTGAAAGGGTTACCTGGGGGGCGATCAAGGGGGTTAAACCTTTATTAGATCATTTATGGGGGTACCTGACGCTATAAAAACCTGCGGCGAACCTAAAAAAAATTACTGGCTACCGATCTGCATCACCGACACTAAGACAGCGATCAGAAAAACGATAGCTTAGCGACAGTGGTGATAGGGGGTGAAAGGGTTACCTGGGGGGCGATCAAGGGGGTTAAACCTTTATTAGATAATTTATGGGGTTACCTGACGCTATAAAAACCTGCGGCGAACCTAAAAAAAATTACTGGCTACCGATCTGCTAGGGGGTGAATAGGTTATCTGGGGGGTGATCAGGGGGTTAAACCTTTATTAGGGGGGGGTTAGGGGGCTACACTGGACCTAAAACTAAATGTAGTGACACTTTTACAGTCACAAATGTCACTGATTGCAGTGATCAGTAAATAAATGGTCACTGCAATCAGTGACACTGTGACTGGGGGCTGGGGGGTGATCTGGGGGGGCCTGGGGGGGCGATTTGTGTGCCTCTGTGTCCTGGTGTCAGTGTAGTGTTAGTGCACTAACCTGTGTGTCTTCTCTTGTACGGCGCTCGGTATATGTAAGCGCCGCATGAGAGATGACATCACTTCCTCCTGCTTCCTCTGCCTGTGTAAACATTACACAGCAGAGGGAGCATTTCCATTCGCCGGGAGCGATCGCGGGGGGGTGGCCGGAATCGAATGGCCGCCCCCTCATGTCGGATCGCTCCCCAACAAATACCGACCGCTCACTGTATAGGAGGGGGGTCCGATCGGACCCCCCAACTGTACAAAGGCAATCACGTACACTGTACGTGATTGTGCCTGTCGGTGCCATTCTGCCGACGTATATATACAGTGAGCGGTCGTTAAGTGGTTAAAAAAGTAACCATGCCTCTTACTAAATACCTTGAAATGTCTACTTCCCAAAAAGGGGTCATTTGGGGGGTATTTGTACTTTCCTGGCTTGTTAGTGTCTCAATAAATTAGATTGTCAGTACTTCAGGTGTGATCAATTTTCAATGATTGCCACGATAGCTTGTAGACTCTATAATCTTCACAAAGACCAAATAATATACACTGATTTTGGTTATTTTTACCAAAGATATGTAGCAGTATAAATTTTGGGCAAAAATTTATGAAGAAAAATGATTAATTTGCTACATTTTTTAACACATTTTTTGAACTGAGAAAATTTCATTTTTTTTACCAAATTTTCGGTCTTTTTTCATTTATAGCGCAAACAATAAAAAACCCAGTGGTGTTTAAATACAACCAAAAGAAAACGGAAAATTTATATCAAATACTTACCGTAATTTTCCTTTCCTGATGGACTCCATGGCAGCCTACGTGTGGGTTAATCCCGCCCCTCATACCTCATAGGACCCTTCTCCCATAAATCTTTGCTCTGGGCCAGAGGCCGTGTTCCATAATTTAGCCTACTCCAGCCACTGGGAGGGAACTCCTGCTGCCATGGAGTCCATCAGGAAAGGAAAATTACGGTAAGTATTTGATATAAATTTTCCGTTTTCTTGACAGACTCCATGGCAGCTTACGTGTGGGAAATAACTAGCCATACACACCCGGGTGGGCAGAGTGCTGGACAAAAGAAAAAAGGTTTAATTGGCACCATCAACAGACAAGATACGTAAACCACTACGCAGTAGTGTGCCATGAACGTGTTAATTGAAGACCACAAGGCCACCTTGCAAATAACTTCTGGAGGCACGTGACGTGATGCCGCCCATGATGAAGACACTTCTAGTTCAGTGAGCAGTCACCGCTTCTGGAGGCGCCAAGCCCTTGGCTTTATAGGCCCACTGAATGGCCTGAACAATCCATGCTCCGATAGATCTGGAAGAGGCACGCATTCCCTTATACTTCCTGTGAAAAGAACGAGCAGGTGGTCAGTCTGACGGAAAGAATCTGTAGCCTCAAGATACTGACTCAGAGCTTTTCCAACATCTAAGGGATAAACACTGGAATCCTCGGTAGATCTGAACGTTGGAAGAGCAATCTCCTGATTGTCATGAAACACAGATGCCACTTTGGGGTTTGAACCCAACATAGGAATTCAAAAGTTTAGAAATGGCTCCTTGCATCCCAGAGAGCTGATTTCAGAGACCCTCTTGGCCGATGTTATAGCCACCAAGAAGACAACTATTAGAGAGAGTCATTTGACAGAAGATTGATCTTCATGTTCCAACTCTCTACCTAAGAAAAAATCCAGGACAAGGGGAAGATCCCAATTAGAAAAACTTGGCTCTGAGGTCTGAGCCTTATTGCTCCTCTGAAAAACTACTGAGTAAGAGGGTGTCTAGCCCAGGAAACACCGGTAAAGGCAGAGATTACAGCGATTTGGACTCGCAGCGAGCTGACTGACAATGAGAGATCCAATCCTGATTGTAAGAAGCCCAGGATATCATGTATCTTTGGGTTTTTGCAAGAACCTGCAGTGGAAGAGGTGTAGTCTGAAAACTTTTTCCAAATCCTCTGGTAGACCCTGTTGGTGCCTGTTCTTCTGGCATTTAATATTGTAGAGATGGCCCTACTTGGACAGCCTAGGGCCTCCAACCTTCCCCTCTCAAGAACCAGATCATCAGATGTAGATGGGCCGGGCATGGATGTAGAAATGCCCCTTGTGATAGGAGATCTGGTCTGGAGGGTAGAGGAACTGGGTCCCGGAAGCGGAGTTGCATCAGCAGTAGAAACCATGGCTTGTTTGGCCAGTAGGGGACTATTGCCACTATCTCTGCTTCTTCCATCCTGAGCCTCGACAAAAAAACAGAGAATGACAGGAACCGGGGGAAAGGCATAGGCCCTGTGGAACCACCAATGGTCTGTCAGAGCATCTACCCAAAAGCCTGGGGATGTCAAGACCTCGTGTAGTATCTCTCTAGTCTGAAGTTGCATGGGGAGGCAAACAAGTCTACTTCCGGAATGACTCCCAGGGACAGGACCCACCTGAAGACTTCGGGGGGGAAGTCCACTCGTTGTCCAGAGAAACTCTCAACAGAAAATCTGCCTGAACGTTCGGGACTCCAGGGAGATAGACAGCTGTCAGGTTGGCCAGGTTTTTCTGGGCCAAGATCATGATGGGCTCTATTTCCTTTGACAGGGAGAGTCTGCGAGTACCCCCCTGGCTCTTGATGTATGCGACTGCCGTTGTGTTGTCCAGTCTTAGGAGGACTGAGTCTCCTCTTGTTAAGTGGTGAAAGGCCTGCAGAGCGCAGAATGCTGCCCGGAGTTCCAGAACATTGGAGACTATCCTGTGAGAGGGAAAATTCCATATGCCTTGGGCTACTTCTGTCAGCCCCTGTTGCTGGCATCTGTAGTGATGGTGACCCAAGACACAGGTGCGATGGAGTGACAATTGAGGAGGTTCCTCTGTTGTAGCCACCAAGGAAAGCTCTCCCGCATGGATGAGGTTATTTGGATAAAGTGATCCCAAAGCCCTGGATTATACTGCTGGAGGAAACCCTTCTGGAAGGGCCGCATTTTCCACTGAGCCCACTTTACCATGGGTGTTGTTGCCACCATGGTGCCAATGATCTTTAGGCATTGAGAGGCTTGGAGATGAGGACGACATTGTAAGCCAAACTCTGTCCCGGATCACTGGGATTTTTCCAGGGGTAACAAGATGGTGCTCTTGATAGCGTTGAAGTGTGCCCCGAGGAATACCAGGGACTGCGTAGGATCCAGATGGCTCTTTTCCAGATTCAGAAGCCAACCAAACTCGAGTAGAGTGGAGATGACCTGGGATCTGTGGATTAGCAACTGCTCCTTGTCCCGAGACAACAGCAGGTCTAGATAGTGATACAGACGGATACCTCTGGTCCTGATCAGAGCCACGACAGCCAACAAGTTTTGAAAACACACGAGGCGATGTTGTAAGCCCGAAGGGGAGACAGGTGAACTGCAGACGGATTTGATCGACAGCAAAGCGAAGGTATTTCTGGAATTCTGACGCTATCGGAACATGGAAGTAGGCGTCCTTCAGGTCTATAGAGACAAGCCAATCGTCTGTTTGGATTGCTTGACTGATCATGAGCAGTGTCTCCATCATGAACTTCTCCTTCTAGATAAAAAAAATTCAAGTGGGTTAGGTCTATAACTGGCCTCCAGGAGACGTTTTTCTTCAACACCATGAAGAGGGGCGAGTAGACCCCTTAAAACCTTTTGTCATCTGGAACTGGAATTGCAGCGCCCTGAGCCACAAGAGAGACAGGAGAATTCGCTTTTTCTCTTCCGAGAGAGGCAAGGATGCCGACTCGCTCTGTTTTAGGCAGGTGCAATATCATAAAGACTTAGGGGATTCTTGTCCACCGGAAGATGCCCCTTTTGAAAACTTCTGGCCTGAAGGCTGTTTTTTCTTCCAGGTCTTCTTGAACTCACGGCCAGGCCTATAGTAGCGAGCATTCCTTGCTCGATCTGAACTTTGCCTGGGCTGTGTTCTCTTCTGGTTTAGCAGACGGCGATCCTGGGGAAGGAACCCCGACTTGCCCCCTGTGGCACGGGTGATGGCACTGTCCGATATGTTCCCAAAGAGAGACGAACCCCCAAATAGAATCCTGCACCATGCCTGCTTGGAGGCAGGGTCAGCTACCCATGGGCGCAGCCACAAGGCACGCTTAGCCGTGACAGATGTCAGCATGATCCGAGCCACCAGGCGAATTATGTCTAGGGAAGCCCCACGAGAAAAGCCAACGTCAACCTTAGCCCATGAATAGGTGAGCTCCTGGCCAGTTCTTCCGAGATGCTCCTCAGAGAAGCATCTACGTCGTCTGCCCAGACTTCCATCGCTTTAGAAAGGGCTGCGAGAGCTAGAGCTGGTTTGCAGGTCATACCCGCTGTAATGTAGATCTGCTTGAGGTCGGTATAAATTTTCCACTCCAGGCAATCCCTAAAGGAAACAGTATCCTCCAATGGGAGTGTGACATGCCTCACCATCCTCATTAGGGCTGAGTCAATGAGAGGAGCCGACTCCAGGTGTTTTACATCCTTGCTTTTAAATGGGTACATTTTTGATACCTTCATTAACAGGCAATTCTTCCTTTCAACACCACCCCATTTGTCTGTAATTATTGCGCTGAGTTCACCCAAAAAGGAGAAATTAGGGTGTTCTTTTTTGAGGTGTTTAAAATATTTCCTCTGTTTGGAGGGTGCCTCCACTGGCTCTTCCATCTCAAAGCTTCTTTGACAGCTTTTGACCAGCTGTGGTACTAGGGCAAATTCAAAACCTGCACCAGGGTCATCTACCTCCACCTCACTGTCTGAGGCTTCAATTGAGGAATGGCTCGGCTTTGAAGGGCCTGGAGCCTTGAGATCATCCCTAATAGGGACTGACATAGTGTCGCCAGCAGGGTTGTGGGTATGACCAGAATCCCCTTTACTCAGGGACTCATGGACCACCTTTCTGACCAGTGCTTCCACTTGTTGGTCTCCACCCTCTCTTTCTTATGCGACTTTAGAAAAGCATCGCTCGCAGAGCGATTTGCCTTTAGGAACCTGGGCCCCGCATACCCAGCAGGCTTTCCTCACAGAGCGGCTGGAGTGGCGGTGAGAGTGACGCCCAGAGGTGGTTTTAGACTCCTATCTGTGGTACCTAGATCTAAAGGAAGATCTGACGCCTGTACCTTGAAGAGGAGTGACAACGTTGAGACCTAGGACGGTCTTTGCCGTGCTTTGGTGTTCAGACCTAGAAGAGCTGAGTGAAAAAGAAAGGGTTAAGAGCTCCTGAATGAGTGAACCCAAGCATCACAGGTAGAAAATAAATAAATCCTACCTGCAGCGCAAGGGTTGGCCACAAGAGGGCGGTGACAGATCCATGGCAAGGCAGTTTGAAAGTGAAATGAATCATTACTGCCTTATGAGAAACAGGAGTGACAACAGGCATGAGAGAGCACATAACAAAACATAGCCAGCACCCAGGGAGCCTGCAGCAAACAATTTACCTTGTAAACCAGAGCCCAGTGCCTGGGTAAATACCGCATAAGCCTGCAAGTCATCCCAAGTAATAGCTGCTTTGACAGCTATTTAAATCTGCCACCGTTAACGATGTCACCGCCCCATAGCGGTTGCCATCCGGTGGCGGCCAATCGCATTCGCGACCGCCGCCGCCATTTTGGCGAAACTGCGCCTGCACGAACCAAGCACAGAATCTTTGTTCGCGGCTTGCGGATGCGCAGCGACTTCTTGAAACGGCGAGCTGGAACGCAGCTGCGCTTCAGCCGCCGTGGCCACTCACTGGAGCTTGATAGAAAATAAGGAGACACACAAAACACAGAGATACGGCTGCCATATAAAAGGAATATCTTTGTACATTACCACCACCACGGCACGATCCGGACCAGAACCTGGGACTGGGGAGCTGTTCGCTCGACCCACCGCACGATCGGGCGTTTACAAAGCCTCCCGCTAATAGCTGGGTTGTTTGGCCATATTGCCGCTTGCCTGCCAATGGCCAGGTTAGTAAGCTCTTCATGGTATCACATCATATCGCCCATGTCCACCTGCTAATAGCTAGGATTGCTGGACTGCAGAGAGGATCACCGCTAACCACCAACGTATCGCCGTGCACACCGCCAGGCCTGGATTACAGAAAAACTTCATGAAAAGGTAAGACTATATCTTGGTCCTAGGAGGAGGACAAAAAAAGGAACACGGCCTCTGGCCCAGAGCAAAGATTTATGGGAGAAGGGTCCTATGAGGTATGAGGGGCGGGATTAACCCACACGTAGGCTGCCATGGAGTCTGTCAGGAAAGCTCTATTTGTGTGAAAAAATGACAACAATTAATATGGTTACAATGTTGCATGACTGAGTAATTGTCATTCAAAATGTGAGAGCACTGAAAGCTAAAAATTGGCCAGGTTAGGAATGGGGTTTTTAAGTGCCCAGTGGGCAAGTGGTTAAACAGTATTTTTAATGTTTTACATATCTATACCTGCAAAAGGGGCCAGCCTGAAGTCATCTAGCAGGACTTAATTTATGACTAATGTTCCACTTTAACTTTAATTTCTTCATGGATCAATGGGGAGATAGACTGGTTAATAGTTTATTTGTTCAGGTGCTATAACATCAGTCACAGCTATTTTTTAACTTTGTTGGGACAATTAACTGCGTAATGCAATATAAACATAAGTTCTGTGCACATCTCTCGTTCTCCTGAGTAGAAATGGATCTCTTATGCTGCGTACACACGATCGGAATTTCCAACAACAAATGTTCGATGTGAGCTTTTGGTCGGATATTCTGACCGTGTGTAGGCTCCATCGGACATTTGCTGTCGGAATTTCTGACAACAAATGTTTGAGAGCAGGTTCTCAATTTTTCCGACAACAAAAGTTCTTGTCGGAAATTCCGATCGTGTGTATCCAATTCCGATGCACAAAAATCCTACACATGCTCGGAATCAATTTGACGCATGCTCGGAATCATTGTACTTAATTTTTCTCGGCTCGTGGTAGTGTTGTACGTCTCCGCGTTCTTGACGTTTGGAATGTCCAACCAACATTTGCGTGACTGTGTGTATGCAAGACAAGTTTGAGCGAAAATCCGACGGAAAAAAAAAACACGGTTTTGTTGTCGGAATGTCCGATCGTGTGTACGCGGCATAAATAGCATCAACCTGCATAGGTTTGGGAGTGTTAGAATCTGGAGAAAGTTTAGATCCTTTTAAAAAAACTGACTAGCAGAGAAACCCATGCCACCCCTATTTCCAAATATTCCCTACCTCTCCTTTCTGTAGGTCTCTGATTAATCTGAAAACATAATTGGTTGAAAGCCATAAGATCATTAGGAGACTCTACTCTGGCAAACTCATCCTTTACCTGTTCAGAGAGCCCTTGGCGGAACTGACACTTTTACACTGCTGTCGTTCCAAGTGGTATCTGAGATTCAATGTCGGAATGCAACTGTGTTCTCAACAACCCTGCCACAAACTATGCAACTTTGCTTTGGCAGTAGCGCAGCAGTTGGGAAAAATTAAAACCTGATTCATCACGGTCACAAAAATCTCAAAATTATTCAGCTTGGCTTTGTCTTGTTCTACATAAGAGGAGGCCCAAGCTAGGGCTTCTTCAGTCAGGAGGTTGATAACACAAAATACCTTTTGTTTCTCAGAAGTAAATGCAGCAGGTTGCATTTGGAAATAAAGCCGACGTTTGTTAACCACTTGACCTCCGGAAGGTTTACCCCCCTTCCTGACCAGGCCATTTTTTGCGATACGCCACTGCGTTACTTTAACTGACAATTACGTGGTCGTGCAAGGCTGTATCCAAACAAAATTAGTTTCCTTTTTTTCCCTACAAATAGAGCTTTCCTCTGGTGGTATTTGATCACCTCTGCATTCTTAATTTTCTGCGCTATAAACAAAAAAACACCAACAATTCTGGAAAAAAATATTTTTTACTTTCTACATATCCAAAAAATAAATAAATGTATTTCTTCATTAATTTAGATCAATTTGTATTCTGCTACATATTTTTGGTAAAAAAAATCCCAATAAGCGTATATTGATTGGTTTGCACAAAATTTATAGTGTCTACAAATTATGGGATATTTTTTTTTTCTTACTAGTAATGGCGGCTATCAGCGACTTATAGCGGGAGTTCGATACTGCGATGGACTGGTCCCCAAAAAGTTGACACTTTTTGGGGACCAGTGACACAAATACAGTCATCAGTGCTAAAAACAATATGCACTGCCACTGTACTAATGACACTGGCTGGGAAGGGGTTAACATCAGGAGGCGATCAAAGGGTTAATAGTGTGCCTAACTAATGTTTCTGTGTACTGTGGGAGGTGCTTTTACTAAGGGAAGGCATGGATTTGTGTCCCTGCTTTGCAGGAACACAGGATCCATACCTTCTCTACTGACAAAACGACAATCTGCCTTGTTTGCATAGGCAGACTGCAATTCTGCCTGTGTAACAAATGAGCGGCGGGTGCCGGTAGACATTCACAGTACCCGCTGATCGGCTACTGCTGTGTGTAATCACAGCAGGGAGCGAGGCGTCGGCAGCGCACATGTGCGCCCCCTATGCGGAAGAGTCGGATCACGTATACAGCTGCATTTCATAACATTAGAATATCATCAAAAAGTTAATTTATTTTAGTAATTCAAAAAGTGAAACTCATATATTTTATATAGATGCATTACACACAGAGTGATATATTTCATGCATTTATTTATTTTAATTTTGGCGATTATGGCTTACAGCTAATGAAAACCCAAAATTCTGTATCTCAGAAAATTTGAATATTACATAAGACCAATAAAAAAAGGATTTTTAATACAGAAAAGTTGTCTTACTGAAAAATATGTCCATGCACAGTATAGTATGCACCAGTGGCGGCTGGTGCTCAAATTTTTTTGGGGGGGGCGCAAACAAACTGAAAAAAAAAATCAATTGCCGCCACTGTGCCCAAACGCCACCAGTTTGCCCCCTCAAATACAGCCAGTTTGTTTCCATATACAGCCAGTTTGTCCCCATATATATATAACCAGTGTGCCCCCATATATACAGCCAGTGTGCCCCCCATATACAGCCAGTGTGCCCCCATATACAGCCAGTGTGCCCCCATATACAGCCAGTGTGCTCCCATATACAGCCAGTGTGCTTCCATATACAACCAGTTTGTCCTCATATATAGCCAGTTTGTCCCCATATATAGCCAGTGTGCCCCCATATACAGCCAGTGTGTCCCCATATACAACCAGTTTGTCCCCATATATAGCCAGTTTGTCCCCATATATAGCCAGTGTGCCCCCCATATAAAGCCAGTGTGCCCCCATATACAGCCAGTGTGTCCCCATATACAACCAGTGTGCCCCCATATACAGCCAGTGTGCCCCCATATACAGCCAGTGTGCCCCCATATACAGCCAGTTCCCCCCATATACAGCCAGTTTGTCCCCCATATACAGCCAGTTCCCCCCATATTCAGCCAGTTTGTCCCCCATATACAGCCAGTTCCCCCCAAATGCAGCCAGTGTGCCCCCATATACAGCCAGTTCCCCCCAAATGCAGCCAGTGTGCCCCCATATACAGCCAGTTCCCCCCAAATGCAGCCAGTGTGCCCCCATATACAGCCAGTTCCCCCCATATGCAGCCAGTGTGCCCCCATATACAGCCAGTTCCCCCCAAATGCAGCCAGTGTGCCCCCATATACAGCCAGTTCCCCCCAAATGCAGCCAGTTTGTCCCCCATATACAGCCAGTTCCCCCCATATTCAGCCAGTTTGTCCCCATATACAGCCAGTTCCCCCCAAATGCAGCCAGTTTGTCCCCCATATACAGCCAGTTCCACCCAAATGCAGCCAGTGTGCCCCCATATACAGCCAGTTCCCCCCAAATGCAGCCAGTTTGTCCCCCATAATACAGCCAGTGTGCCCCCATATTCAGCCAGTTTGTCCCCCATATACAGCCAGTTCCCCCCAAATGCAGCCAGTGTCCCCCCAAATGCAGCCCGTTTGTCCCCCATAATACAGCCAGTTCCACCCAAATGCAGCCAGTGTGCCCCCATATACAGCCAGTTCCCCCCAAATGCAGCCAGTTTGTCCCCCATATACAGTCAGTTCCCCCCCAAATGCAGCCTGTTCCCCCCCCCCCCAGCCCTGCACTTACCTTCCTCGGTCCGCGCCGTCCTCGATATGTTCTCCTGCCCTCGATGTCGCTTCAGCCAATCAGGTCACCGGTAACCAGATCCGGTGAACCTGATTGGCTGAAACCTCCACAGTCTTCTCCCAGGAACGCACCCCCGTGCGTACCTGGGAGGAGTTTTTGGAAGCCGAATACAGCGTGAGAGCTGTATTCGCTGGCTCTGATAGGCACTTCCAAGCCACACCCACCGCCGGCCGCCGCTCTAATTCATATGGCCGGCGCTCACCAGGAGGCCGGCCATATGAATAGTGGGCAGCGCGGCAGCGGTGACAATACACAGATTCATGCAATGCATGAATCTGTGTATTGTCTTTCAGTGGCGGTGCGGGAGCGAGAGGGGGCGGCGCTCCGGCGCCCTCTATGGACGCACCGCCACTGGTATGCACTCAATACTTGGTCGGGGCTCATTTTGTATGAATTACTGCAGCAATGCGGCGTGGCATGAAGGCAATCAGCCTGTGGCACTGCTGAGGTGTTATGGGAGCCCAGGTTTCTTTCAGCTCGTCTGCATTGTTGGGTCTGGTGTCTCTCATCTTCCTCTTGACAATACCCCACAAATTATCTATGGGGTTTGGATCAGGCGAGTTTGCTGGCCAATCGAGCACAGTGATACCCTGATCATTAAACCAGGTATTGGTACTTTTGGCAGTGTGGGCAGGTGCCAAGTCCAGCTGGAAAATGAAATCAGCATCTCCATAAAGCTGGTCAGCAGAGGGAAGCATGAAGTGCTCTAGAATTTCCTGGTAGACGGCTGCACTGACTTTGGACTTGATAAAACACAGTGGACCAAAACCAGCAGATGACATGGCTCCCCAAATCATTACAGACTGTGGAAAATTTGGCATTTCATTTGGAAATTAGGGCCCCAGAGACAGGAGGAAGAGAGGCACAGAATCAAAGTTGTAGGAGGTCGTGTGACACTTCCACAGTCAGTGGTAATTCGGGGTGCATACTATGCTGTAAATACTAAATAGACAACATATGTGTATTAAAAATCCTTTTTTTTTTTTAATTGGTCTTATGTAATATTCTAATTTTCTAAGATACAGAATTTTGTGTTTTTACTAGCTATAAAGCCCTGTACACACGGCCGAGAATCTCGTCAGGAAAAAACTCGTCGTTTTTCTTGACGAGATTCTTGGACAAGAAACTTGTCCCGGCCGAGTGTACACACGCTCGATTCAAAGAACCCGCGGTTCTTTGAATGGAGCTAACGTCACATTCAATGCCGTCGCCGCCATATTGCTACACCCTACCTATGCCTAGGAAGCTACCGCTCATGCGTCAAAGTCATTTCGAGCATGCGCGGGTTTCCACGGCGACAGGTAAGTGTACACACACACTTTTCTCGTCGAGAAACATGCTGACGAGAAAATAGAGAGCAGGTTCTCTATTTTTCTCGTTGAGATTCTTGTCGGTTTTCTTGAAGAGAAACCTGATAGCGGTGTACACACAACCGATTTACTCGGCAAGAAAGCTCTGCCAGCAAGTTTCTTGCTGGTTCTTGCCGAGAAACTCGGTCGTGTGTACGAGGCTTAAGCCATAATCATCAAAACTAAAATAAATAAATGCTTGAAATAGATCACTTTGTGTGTAATGCATCTACATTAAAGTGGAGCTCCACCCTAAATTACAAGTTCCTCTCATCGGAACCCTCCCCCTCTCCGGTGTCACAATTGACACCTTTCAGGGGGGAGGGGGGTGAAGATACCTGTCTAAGACAGGTATTTTCACCCACATCCGGGAGTCCTCTCTCCGGGAATCTGCGGGAGTGACGTCACTTCCCCCAGACTTCCCGTAGTGTTCTGGGAGACACTCGGCTCCCAGAACACAGGAGGACGAATCAGAACGGCGCAGCGCGACTCGCGCATGCGTCGTAGGGAACCGGGCATGAAGCCGCAGGGCTTCACTTCCTGGTTCCCTCAGCGAGGATGGCGGAGGGAGCAGCAGAGCGACGAGCGATCGCTCGTCCTCTGCTGCGGGCGTCGCTGGACTCCAGGACAGGTAAGTGTCCAAATATTAAAAGCCAGCAGCTGCTGTAGCTGTAGCTGCTGGCTTTTAATATTTTTTTTCCGGCGGAGCTCCGCTTTAAAAACAGTTGTGCTTATAAGTTTACATACCCTGGCAGAATTTATGATTTGTTGGCCATTTTTCAGAGAATATGAATGATAACACAAAAACTTTTTTCACTCATGGCTAGTGTTTGGCTGAAGCCATTTATTATCTCTTTCATGACTAATGCTGCGTACACACGACCGTTTTTCACGTCGTTAAAAATGCAATTTTTTAAATTGGTCATTAAAAACGATCGTGTGTATGCTCCCAAGCATTTTTAACGACGTGAAAAACGGCCCTCAAAAAATTAGAACCTGCTCTATTTTTTCACGTCATTTTTCATGTTGTTTTTTTAACGTCGTGAAAAACGGTAGTGTGTATGCTTTTACGAGGGGAAAAAAACACGCATGCTCAGAATCAAGTATGAGACGGGAGCGCTCGTTCTGGTAAAGCTAGCGTTTGAAATGGAGATAACACATTCGTAACGCTGGAAATTATTGCATCGTTTAATGCAGCGCATTCCTTTCTTTATATAATGCTTAAATAATGAACTTCTTTAGCTAATGATATTCCAAATTATGACAAACTTAATTATTAGTAATTGTTAGTGATCTCATGAACTTAAATTTTTGTTGGTAAGCCAGATCTCCGTAATAAATCATTAAATAATAAAAAATAGCTTCCAACATTTTTTATTTTAATTATTTTTTTCTTTTATTTAGGAATGTTTTTTTTTTTTACTTTTCTTTTGTGTGTCAAGTTACCACACCAACATTATACATTTGTATTATTTCCCCCCAAGGAGGTTTGTGTCCCTTGTTAATAAAAAAAAGATTTTTTGAAATGTCCCTGCCTACTCACTATAAAACTCTCTTTTTGATTTTAAATCACATAGTCAAGTATTTGCTGTAAATAAAAAAATCCTTTATTTAGGCAGATAACAAATTAAAGGGGAAGGCAGCACTGGAGACCCTGCTTGAATTTGTGCATCCTTTGGACCCCACAGCAAACATCCAAGAATAGAACACCAAACTCTGTAATAACAAAAAAAAACAAAAAAAGGAGCACAATCTTGTCTTGGACTCCCAGAGGTCAGGAACAGCAGCAGATAAGTCAGATATATGTCCCCAGTCTGTGATACTAGAACAGTCATTATTTTTTCCTCTTCCTTGTAGCCTTCTCTCTAGCCTTCGTTGAGCGCTTCTTCAGAGGCTGGGTCTCAGGAGGAGAGCTTGTGGCAGGAGGAGGAGTAGGAGTAGTAGGAGGAGGAGGAGGGACGACCTCTGTTAGATCAGTGAACTGTGTTAGTTCACCCAGCAACCCCCTGTTGATCACCTTCAACATTAAATTCTCACTGTATAGGCGTTGCCTCATGTCCATTTGGCCTAGTTTATGGGCCAGTACTGCGGCATAGCCCTCTTCAACAGAGGGGGGCTCTCTGAGGGCCGCAGTAGCCTCTCAAAGAAACTCACGGGTTTCCTCCTCCACCTGCCTAACCCTCCTGGGCATTCTCTGTTGGATTTTCAGGGGAGGCATTTGGGCTCTTGTGCCGGGCCTGGCCTCCTCCTGTGTGCCACTGGGCCCAGCCTCCTCCTGTGTGCCACTGGGCCCTGCCTCCTCCTGGTCCCCAATGTCACCCTCTTCCTGGCTCTGCTCTGGCTGTGTAAAAAAAAGGGACATACTTATATTTTTGGCATCATCAATCACACACATTTTTCACCTCAAGACATTAGAAAATTGAATGCAAAAAGTAATTAAAAATACAATAATTCTGACCCCTGTATTTTTTTTATCTTGTCCCCATCAATTTTGCCCACTACTGTCTATTGCTATGTCAACCAATTTTTAAACAAACATTAAATAGTTAGCAATAGTAACATCTATTTTACATCCTCACTTTTGTTACATATAAATCTTGATATCAATACTATACCTGGCTCCATATGTCCAAACCGGGCTGCTCAAGGACCTCTGGTTGATCCGAAGAAGCCAGAGCTGGGTTGCAAGGAAGGCTGGAGGGTTGGCTGCAAGGAAGGCTGGAGGGTTGGCTACAAGGAAGGCTGGAGAGACCTCTGGGGGGAAGGGTTGACAGAGATTTCCTGACTTCCAGATGGTCATCCAGAAATGATAACTTGCTGTAGTACCACAGACTGGGTTTATAAACCTTATCTGCTGCAGCTCCTGACCTCTGGGACTTCAGGACCATATTCCGCTGTGTCCTGTATGTTCCCCTAATGGTAGCTAGTTTGTTGTTCACCTCTTGGATGGTTGCTGTGGGGATCTGGGTTTGTACAAATCCAAGCAGGCTCTCCAGTGCTGCTGTCCTGGCTGTTTTATTTTTGGTTTGCCACAGAACAGGGAGTTCCTTCCATCTGTCCAGGAACTCCCCCAGAAACTCGGGACTCTTGAAAGCCTGCATGTTTTCTGAAAGTCAAAAACAACACCAAAAATACTAGTGTCAGTCAAGACTCATCAAATAATCTTTAGGACCATATATAGGCCACAATCTCATCCACTGATGAAACCAAAATCAGAAAAATGTTATGTACCTTCGTTAACACGTTCGTTGCTTACTCCCTCTTCCGCCAAACGAGCGTATTTTCGACATATGGGTATTAGCTTGATATACACTGCGCATGCGTGAAACTCCGCATGTTTTCCCCGCCCCTGACGTTCAAAATAGTACTTTCCCCGCCCCTTCTCGCTCGTCGTAGTGCTACACAACATGGCGGAGACACAGGTGGCTGAGATTACCTCAACAGAGGATGAAATTCCTGAGGAACAAAAAACCCGATCCCGGAGATATAAGGCATCCAACATGACATTCAAGGAAATGGTGGAGATGGTCGCCATTTTGAGGAGGGAGGATTATGATGCCAAGCATGGGCCGTATAAAAGGCCTATTCTTGTCAAGTCAAAAATTATGGGGAAAGTGGTTAAAACTCTTCACCAAAAATTCGGGGTGTGCAGAACGAAGGAACAGCTCAGAAAACGATGGTCAGATCTCAAGTTGCGAGAGCCCGACCAATACAAAAGAATAAAGAAAGTTATTGGAAAAAGTAAGTAAATTTCATGTATTTGAAAAGCTAATTATTAATATTTGTATTATGCTGCGTGTTTTTTGCTTTAAGGTAGTACAGTGAAAGATAGCAACTTTCATGTTCGTGGGCACAGTAAACGGTCGTAGTAAACCTCTTTCTACGTACACTTATTAATACGATGTTTTGGGATGATCCAGCTTTGAAAATAAAGTTACCATGTAGTTTTGGGGGAGATGATTTTTGGGACACGATGATGGAATATTTTTTTGGGGAACTATATTTTTAAAAGATTAATGCCGCGTACACACGATCGATTTTCTTGCCATTTTTTTTCTTGCCGTTTTTCACGTCGTTTTTTTTCATGTTTCCTCTCAAGCCTGTCTTGCGTACACACGATCATTTTAAAAAACGATGAAGCAAAGCGCAGTGACGTACAACACGTACGACGGCACTATAAAGGGGAAGTTCCGTTCTAATGACGCCACCCTTTGGGATGCTTTTGCTAATTCCGTGTTACCGAGTGTTAGTAAAAGTTTGGTGAGAGACGATTCGCGCTTTTCAGTCTCCGTGCTCTGAAGATCGTTTTGTGGAGTTCAGTTTGTGCCTGTGGGTTCGTATCTGTTTGGCAGTGCGTGTAGTCAGTTCGTATCTGTTCATTCAGTGCGGTCTGCTCTGCTCGTTCCTGTTTTTCAGCTTGTTCTTCATTGGCCTTGCTGTTCTTCCGTGCGTTCTTCTAGTTCGTTCTGTTCAGCCGACCGTTATCTAGCCATGTTGCGGCTACGTACTCGTCGTAGAGTTCGTGCTGTAGTTGGTGCAGGGGTTCATGCTGTATCCCGACTCCATGCCATGAGCAGGGTCAGGAGGACTTCATGGACCAAGAATTGGTTGCTCCAGCGGCACCGATTCTGTCACATGCCTTTGTTGCGGGAGATCAGGGAGAATAATCCTGATGATTTCAGGAATTTTCTCAGGATGTCTGACCCCGTATTTCAGCATCTGTTGGCTTTGGTGTCCCCCTACATTACCAGGCAGGACACCGTTATGCGTGAAGCCATCAGTGCTGAGCAGAGGCTCATTGCCACGTTGCGTTACCTGACGACTGGGAGAAGCCTGCAGGACCTTAAAGGAGTAGTAAAGTTACATGTTTTTTCACCTTAATGCATCCTATGCATTAAGGTGAAAAAACATTTGACAATACCGCCCCCCCCCCGAGCCCCCGTTTTTCTTACCTGGCCCCTCGAAAGTCCCATGCTCGTCCCCGTCATCCTCTTCGTTTTTCTGCCTGGCCGCCGATTGGCTACACTGGATAGATTGAAAGCAGCGCAGCCATTGGCTGGCGCTGCTGTCAATCACATCCAATGACGCGGCACGCCGGGGGGCGGGGCCGAGTGATTCAGTCGGCGGCTATGGCCGCCGCTGTATCACGGGAGCGCGCCCGCAATCACTCCACACCATGCGAGCTCACTCGCATTAAGGTGTGGAGTCCTTGCGGGGAGGAGCCAAGACAGCCGCCGAGGGACCCCAGAAGACCAGGATCGGGGCCACTGTGTGCAAAACGAGCTGCACAGTGGAGGTAAGTATAACATGTTTGTTATTTTTAAACAAAAAAAAAAAAAGCTTTAGTGCTCCTTTAAGTTCTCCACAGGCATATTCCCCCAGGCTCTGGGTATCATTATACCAGAGACTTGTTCTGCCATCCTTCAAGTTTTGCAGAAGGACTATATTAAGGTAAGTTTTCTTCTTAAAAAGCTCACTTTTTTTTTTTTAGGTGTTGTATACTTTATTTTTGGCTTAATTATCAGTCCCTAATTCACATAATTCTTAGCTGCAGGGAATGTCCCCTTTCTCCCCGTGTATTTATTGTAAAAGTGTGTGGTTTGAGGCCTACCTTTTAAATGTGCCTTACTTAACCTCTCCAGCATGCAATCCCGGAGCCATACCTACCATGCCTAGTCATTTCCATGTATTTTATTCTATGCTCCATCGTAGTGCTTTACCCAAAACGCACACAAAATTTGGGCTAGGAATGTTTTATTTTGGTTTACTTCATACAGAGTGCTACAGCCTTCATTTGTGATATCCCCAACTCATCTTCAACCCCCCCCCCAACTTTTTTTTAAGGGTTTGTTCTTGGTTTGTTGTTGCTTACTAATATTTTTTTTTTCTTTTTCTACCAATGTTGGCCCTGAATGTTTTAATGAAATCTGCTTTCAATGTTTCTTTCTCAAATTATTAATTTATTTTTGCTTTTATTCCACAGTTCCCTTCTTCGCCACATGAATGGCAGAATGTGGCTTCCGAGTTTGCCCACCGATGGAACTTTCCGAACTGTGGAGGAGCCATCGACGGCAAACATGTTCGGGTCGTCCCACCACCCCATTCGGGATCCTTTTATTACAACTATAAGGGGTTCCACAGCATCGTGATGATGGCAGTGGTGTCGGCCACCTACGAGTTCCTCTATGTGGACGTTGGCAAGAATGGCAGGATGTCTGATGGAGGAGTATTTGCCCAGACGGAGTTTGGGGAACGGCTCCTTTTGGATCTGCTGGCCTTGCCACCAGCGGAGCAGAATGTGGAGGGACTTCCGTTTGTGTTTGTGGCGGATGAGGCGTTTGGCCTGGGACCCCATTTGATGAGGCCATTCCCGCAACGCACCCTCAACCCTGAGAGGAGGGTGTTCAACTATCGGCTGGCCAGAGCCAGAAGGGTGGTGGAAAATGCCTTTGGCATCATGGCCAGCCGATTCCGCCTCTTCCTGACCTCCATCCACCTTGCCTAATACAAATGGAACCATGTGGTAATGACTTGCTGTGTGCTGCATAATTTCCTACGGGTGCATTCCACCAGTTATCTGGCTTTGAGTGGGCCTGAGGCCTCTTTATTGAATAATGAAACTTTAGTGGCCCTGGAACCTGGCCGGCCAGGCTTGGCCCCTCAAACCGGACGTGAGGTCCGTGACAAATATGTCGATTATTTTGTGGGTAGGGGGGCCATTGAAATGCCTGAACAATTTTAACCTTATCATTTAGCAAAATAAATATTTTTTGGGATTAAAGATTGGTTTGGTGTTTTAATTTACTAATGTTTTATGTTTCTCGTAGGTTTACCTAGTGCACTTGTATTGCCATGTGTATTTAGCATTCTTAATTTGCCTTCATTGTCAGTGTAAACACAAAACATCGAGTAGTTCACTTAGCACAACATTTACATAATGAAGCCACATTTTTTGAGGATCAAAATACCTTTATTGTTTATTTTTGGGGGAAACTTCCTTTGAAATGTAGATGTCCCCTTAATTTTTGGGTTTTTAAAACGCATGACCAGCCATGCATAAACAAAATATCTTAACAAATATTTGTTAAAAATAAACATACACTAGTCCTTTAAGGCCCCTTTCACACTGGGGCGTTTTTCATGCGGTTTAGCGATAATAATAGCGCTGTTATACCGCATGAAAAAATCCTGCCCTGTGCCTTCAATGTGAAAGCCCGAAGGCTTTCACACTGAAGCGGTGCGCTAGCAGGACCGCTCCAAAAGTCCTGCTAGCCGCTTCTTTACAGCGGTAAAGGAGCGGTGTGTTCACCGCTCCTTTACTGCGGTCTCCCATTGAAATCAATGGGACAGCGCGGTAATACCGCCCGCAAACCGCGGTTTGCGGGCGATATTAACCCTTTTTCGGCCGCTAGCGGGGGTTAAATTAACCCCCCTAGCGACCGCATACCGCGGTAAGAACGACGGTATAGCAGCGCTGAAAATCGCGCTGCTATACCGCCACCGCTCCTGCCCGCCCCAGTGTGAAAGGGGCCTTAAGGTGAAAACAAAAACAAACCTGCCAAAACACAGCAACTTCAACCTTCTTTTGTTAAAAAAAATTAAACACGCCCAAGCACAGCCATGATCTTTTGTAGCCTTTCCTCCAGCCGCTTTGTATTTTGCCTGATCTCTGTCAAGTCTCCCTTTATTTTTTCGAGGTCACGACAGCAGACCATGAGGTATTGGATCAGGATCTGGGCACTATGATGTGTCAACTTATCGGGGTCTTCGGCCAGAACTGCTTCTAAAATTTAAAAAAAAACATGTAGTATAGAATATGTAGGCCTACATCTATTAACCTGCATCTGTCTGGTTTGACACTGACCTGTTGTGGTGCCACTTTCCACTTCCACAACCTCACGTTCCTCTCCATCATGTGGTTCTGGGGGTATTGTTGAAGGTGTTGGCATTTTGGACACATCTGACGTAGCTTTTTGAATCCCTATGGAGATTGCACGAAAAGGTATAGTTTCATTAGTAGTGAATATATTTGAGTGAAATTTAAAGCATGATTAAATAATTGGTAAACATAATTTTGAAGTGTGTTCCATTTTTAAATGTACCCCCAGTGACAACCGGAACACATGATTGGATACATAGCCAAAAACATAGCATATCCTTTTTTTAAAAAAATTGACACATTGTAACACCCCAAAGTATATACACACGATCACCTGTGTGTGACACCCTCAAGGTTTTTGGCTTTTGGCCCACACTTGTACTACTGCGTTCTGTTGTTTAATCAGCTGCTGAGCATTCACACCCCTAAACATTACCATGCATATCCTTATTTTTTCCAAAAAATTGTCCTTTGGATTTTATCCCAAAAAAAAAATGGTTACCAAATTTGCTCCCCCAAATTAAATTAAATACATGTGTGCTCACACTGGATGAACCCAAAACATTGTTTTATGAACTGTACGGAGAAAGAAGTTTAATACGTCCGTTTACTGTGCGGACGAACCAGAAAGATGGTATCTTTCACTGTACTATATCAAAGAAAAAAATACATGACATAATTCAAGTAATAATCTTTAGCAGGGAAAATAGAAAATAAATACTTTACTTTTTCCTAAAACTTTCTTGATTCTTTTGTATTGGTCGGGCTCCCGCAACTTCAGATCAGACCAACGTTTTCTGAGCTGTTTCTTCGTTCTGAACACCCCGAATTTCTTGCGAAGAGTTTGGACCACTTTGCACATAATTTTTGTCTTGACAAGATTAGGCCTTTCATAAGGACCATGCTTGGCATCATAATCCTCCCTCTTCAAAATGGCGACCATCTCCACCATTTCCTCGAATGACATGTTGGATGCCTTATATCTCCTGGGTCGGGATTTGGGCTCCTCCAGGAATTTCATCCTCTGTCGAGGTAATCTCTGTCACCTGTGGCTCTGCCATGTTGATAAGCACTACGACGAGTGAGAAGGGGCGGGGAAAGTACAATATTGAACGTCAGGGGCGGGCAAAGCGTGCGTAGTTTCACGCATGCGCAATGTATATCAAGTGAAGAACCATGTGTCGCAAAAACGTTCATTTGGCGGGAGAGGGAGTTAGCAACGAACGTGTTGACGAAGGTACATAACAATTTAAGGATTTGAGTTTCATCAGAGGAGATTTGGGGCTTCTAAATATGTCGAAAATGCAGATTTGATGAATGTTGCCTGAAACATATGTATTTTGTTGTTTCTTGATTTTACAGAGAGAATGAATTCATTTAAGAACCCGGAGTTCATGCGGGAGTTCATTGATAAATGGAAAGAACTACCTATCCTATGGCAAACAAAAAGTGGCGT
Source organism: Rana muscosa (assembly GCA_029206835.1). NCBI lineage: Eukaryota > Metazoa > Chordata > Amphibia > Anura > Ranidae > Rana > Rana muscosa. Next base: position 918,051,160 of record CM055116.1, read on the forward strand.
AAATAAAAATAAAGTGGCCAGGACAGCAGCACTGGAGAGCCTGCTTGCATTTGTGCAAACCAAGATACCCACAACAACTCTCCAAGATGTGAAAACCAAAAATAGGATTTTTATAACAGCTTACCTGTAAAATCCTTTTCTTGGAGTACATCACGGGACACAGAGCGACATAGTCATTACTAATGGGTTATATAGATACCTTCAGGTGCTGGCACTGGCAACTTCCAAAACCGGAAGTACCCTCCCCTATATAAGCCCCTCCCATCCGGGAGCACCTCAGTTTTGTAGCAAAGCAATAAGTGTCCCTAAAGAGGGGTGGGAGCTCTGTGTCCCGTGATGTACTCCAAGAAAAGGATTTTACAGGTAAGCTGTTATAAAAATCCTATTTTCTTTCTCGTACATCACGGGACACAGAGCGACATAGTCATTACTAATGGGATGTCCTAAAGCAATGCCCAACGAGGGGGGGGATACACCATACATAAGCTGAGCGCTATCAGACATGAGGATCTTTTGCGGCCTGCAACACACTGCGCCCAAAGGCGACATCCTCCTGACTTCTAACGTCCACCTGGTAGAACCTAGTAAACGTGTGTACTGAAGACCATGTTGCGGCCTTACAGATTTGAGCCAGGGAGGCCTGGTGATGCGCTGCCCATGAAGTTCCAACTGCTCTCGTGGAGTGCGCTCTAACTTTGAACGGAGGCGGTCTCCTTCTCAAGCCATAGGCTTGCATAATGACCTGTTGAATCCACTTGGCTAAAGTAGATTTTGACGCTGCCTGACCCTTTCTGGGCCTTCCGGCAGAATAAACAAAGTATCCGTTCTGCGAATCTGAGCAGTGGCTTTTAGATAAGCTTTAACTGCTCTTACTACATCCAAAGAATGCAATAACTTTTCCTCTACCGAACTAGGTTTGGGGAAAAAAGAAGGAAGAACCACATCTTGGTTCAAATGAAAACCTTGATACCACCTTAGGAAGAAAGGCTGGATGAGGACGTAACACTACTCTGTCCTTATGGATAACCAGATATGGCTCTTTACAGGACATAGCTGCTAATTCCGACACTCTTTTAGCCGAACAAATGGCTACTAGAAAAAACAATTTCCTGGTGAGAAGAACCAAGGAACTATGCTGTAATGGTTCAAATGGTTGTTTCTGTAGAACCGACAGAACCAGGTTTAGATCCCATGGACATATGGGAATATTAACCGGAGGACTAATACGCATCACTCCTTATCTAAAGGCTTTGACTAGTGAATGCAAAGCCAAGGGCCTTTGAAAAAATATTGACAAGGCCGAAAACTGACCTTTGATAGTACTCAAGGCAAGCTTCCTATCTACAGCCCACTGTAGGAAGTCCAGACTCCTACCTATTACGTACTTATGTGGATGCCATTTCTTGGCCTCACACCACGCGATGTACGCCTTCCAGATTCTATAGTAGATCTGCCTGGATACCGGCTTCCTGGCATTGATCATGGTAGATACCACAGGATTGGAGAGCCCTCTCTTTTTTAGAATATGGGCTTCAATAGCCAGGCCGTCAAACCTAGGGCTGGTAAGGAAGGGTGGCATATCGGTCCTTGCGAAAGCAGGTCCGGACGACGTGGGAGAGTCCAAGGACTCCCCACTGACATTTTACAATCTCCGCGTACCACGCTCTTCGGGGCCACGCTGGAGCCACCAGAATCACTGGTTTCTTTTCTACCCGGATTCTGCGGAGTAATCGAGGTAACCATTGTGGCGGTGTGAATGCATATATCAGCTTGAACTGATCCCAAGGGAACACTAGGGCATCCGAGCCGCAAGCTAGGGGATCCCTTGTCCGAGAGACAAACCTGTCCACCTTTGCGTTGAATCTGGATGCTAGAAGATCTACATCTGATGTTCCCCACCGCTGACATATTGTCCAGAAAACCTCGGGGTGAAGGGACCATTCCTCTGGGCATAATTGCTGGCGACTTAGAAAGTCCGCCTTCCAATTCTCCACTCCTGGAATGAATACCGCAGATATGGCTGGGACATATCTTTCTGCCCATTTCAGGATGTAATTTACTTCCCTCTGGGCTGCACGACTCCTGGTGCCCCCCTGATGATTGATATATGCCACTGCCGTGGCATTGTCCGATTGAATTCTGACAGGGGACCCTTGGAGTTTGGATGTCCATGCTACTTGGGCATACCGGGCTGCTCGTATCTCTAAGAGATTGATGGGCAGAGCCTTTTCTGCATCCGACCATCTGCCCTGGAGAGACCATTGCTCCAGTACTGCTCCCCAGCCTATAAGGCTGGCATCTGTAGTGACCACCTTCCAAGAAATCGGACTGAAGGATTTCCCTTTTTCCAGATTCTGGGGAACCAACCACCAACGGAGGCTCTTGCGAACGGAAGGGGACAAGGACATTGGTAAGTCTAGGGCCTGAACTTTTTTGTTCCAGGCTGACAGTATAGCCCTTTGCAAATTCCTTGAATGGAATTGACCGTAGGGTACTGCTTCGAATGATGCCACCATTTTTCCCAGCAGCCTCATGCACAGGCGTATGGATGGCTGTCTTTTTGTACCCACTAGGTGGATCAAATCTCTCAAAGACGACACCTTTTCTTGAGGCAAGAAAATTTTTCTCTGGTCTGAATCCAGCCTTAGCCCCAAGTATTCCAGACTTTTGACTGGTTTTAGGGCTGACTTGTCTCGGCTGATAATCCAACCGTGAGATTCCAGATACTCGATTGTCTCGTGAACAACCACTTCTAGTTTTTCCACTGAGTGGTCTATCAGCAACAAGTCGTCTAGATATGCCATTATCGTTACACCTCGTGTTCTTAGATTGGCCAATAATGGGGCCAGAATTTTTGTGAACACGCGTGGTGCTGTGGCCAGACCAAAGGGTAAGGCTCTGAACTGAAAATGGCGCCCTTCTACTGCAAAGCGTAGAAATTTTTGGTGGACTGGAAAGATGGGAATGTGCAAATAAGCATCTTTGATGTCGATCGAGGCTAACCATTCCTCCCCTTGTAGGGCAGCGGCCACCGATCGGATCGACTCCATCCGGAAAGTCCTGATATGTAGGAATTTGTTTAGCCCTTTTAGATTTAATATGGGCCTCACGTCCCCGTTTGGCTTCGGGACTGTAAAGAGGTTTGAGTAAAACCCGAACCCCCATTCTTCTAGGGGGACCTCCATAATTACTGCTTGGAGCAATAGTTGTTCTAGTGCCAACAGGAGGGATCCTCTCTTCCGGGGATCCCTTGGCACGTTCGACCTTATAAAATGGGAAGGAGGGGAGTCTTTTAACTCCAATTTGTATCCCAGACTTACTGCGGAGAGCACCCATCTGTCTCTGATCGTGTCCCGCCAGGTCTCTGCGAACAACTGAAGTCTTCCCCCCACCCGATTGAGTGGGGGCAACCCTTCAATGAATTTAACTTTGGGGGAGGTTTTGTGCCTCCCCTGACCCAGGGTTTCTTATTACCCTGCTATTGTCCCTGTTTTTTACCCCCAGGAATTGACCGAGGAGGCCGTCGGAACTGTTACACAGCCGATGCCCCAGGGACTGGAGAAGCAGGCCTCTTAAAGAGGGACCCCTAACTCTGTTTTTAACCGGCAAGAGCGTATTTTTACCGCTGGAAATTTTCTGGATATATTTGTCCAGGTTTTCCCTGAATAAGCGTTCACCATGAAATGGGACGCTAACCAGCCATTCTTTACAGGGAGCTTCAGCAGACCAGTTTTTGAGCCATAGAAGCCTACGCATATGTACTATAGACAGCGTAAGGCGGGAGGCCTGATGGACTGAATCCTTTATGGCATCAACCGCAAAGCCTAAGGCTCTAGGTAGATCAGCTAGGGCAAGGCCTGCTGATCTGTCAAGTCCCTCAAGACCTGTTTCAATTGATCCTTCACTGCTTAGCAGACCTCACTGCTGGTTGTGTCACCAAGCTTGCTGTAGAAAGAAGCAGACTTTCATAAGGACTCCAATCTTTTATCTATTGGGTTCTTGAACATTTGGACATTATCCACTGGACATGTCAGTGATTTATACATACAAGAGATGGCTGCGTCCACTGTAGGGACCTTCCATTTTTTGATGAACTTATCCTCCATGGGATAGACCACCGGAAATCTCTTGGGGGAATAAATATTTTCTCAGGACGTTCCCAATCCTGGTAAATGAGCCCTTTCAGTAAAGGGTGAAGTGGAAAAGAACAGACAGTCTGGGGGCTTCTAGCGACCCCAACGAGGATACAGTAGTGGTTGATGGTTCCGCAAGGTGCATTTTTAAATGCTGATCGGACCATGTTAGTCAGAGACTGAACCCATAATCTTTCAGCTTGAGATGCTGAGAAAAGGTTCCCCCACTGTTGATTCCTCTATAACAGAATCAACCTCATCCTGATCCCCTTCAGGCAGGTCGATCCCTGTATGGGACTGTTGCTCTGCTAACAGGCACTCTGAAGGAGGAGACGGAGATCGGGCGTGCTTTCCCTGACAGGGAGGCAGCGATCAATGTTGACAATCTCTCTCTAATCCTCCCAGAGCTGAGGAAAAAACCTCCTCTGTTACATACACAGGAGCAGGTGAACTGAGGACAGCCACAGTACCAAGTACCCCTGCGGGGTCTCTACGGTCACTTACCTCTGAACTTCAGGGGAGACTGGTGCAGCAGAAGCATGCCCAAGATCCTCAGAGCCCGATGAGACCCCCTTCGCTTCCTGGAAGATTCAGTTCCGGAGCTTCTGGACGGCATATTCCTAAGCCTAAAGCTGAGGTATTCCAGCCGTAATACACCACTTTTACTGAGAATAGTCTAGCACAATTGCTGCTATATCACAGTTGGTGTCTACTAAAGTGCCTTTCTAGGGGATGCCTGCATCAACCGCCTCTGTGTGCCTTTATACTGTTGCTAGCTCTGTCTGTGCACTTCAATAGCCAGCTATAATGTGCTTTAAAACACGCTGGACGCCCGCACATGTGCAGTAGCGCCGCGGCGCACACCTGAGCGTTATCCACCCGCTCCGCCCCTTTTTCCAGATCGCCTCTATATATAGAGGTGCGTGCACGCGCGCGCGCGGGCACGTGTGCCTTCGGCACCTTTTTTGAAAACAATAAGGAGCTAGATGGGAGCCAGGGTCCCTTTGCCGCAGGGCCCGGGGATGGATGAGCGCAGCAACAGGGCAGAGGAGACAGCTTCCCAGCAGAGAACATACCAACTGCCTGGATTTGATTCTGGAAGAAAAAAATCCATATTACAAGAAAAAGAACCATAGCGGCCTCTAGTGTCTAACACAGGTACCGCGGTCTTACATTTTTTTTTTTTTTTTTTCTTGCCTACTATTAAAATTTTTACATTTTCTCAGTAGTAACAGGCATACACAGAATATTAGCGGGAATACCTTAGGTAACAGGCAGAAAGACAAAATAGGCTTGGGGGTCCCTCAATAGAACCAAGTTCCTGAGGGCCCCCACTTACCTTTTCCTCGCCGCAGGACTCTGTTTGGTCCACAGAAGCCCAAACTTCACCTATCACGGCAGGCATTGTAATCAAACCTTCAGGGACCGGGTTCCCAAGGATTCCACTCCCCTGGACCTGTATAGCACCCTGCACAGAAAACATCTTGGTCGTGGGTATGACCAGAGCTCTGGATCCCAGGGTCCAGCCCTCCTAAGAGAGGCATTACAGGCAAAACCTTGCTCTTCTCTTGCAAGGCCCGGGTACCGACCGTTTAGCTATGAAGCTTTTTTGGTCGGATCCGGAATAGCTTACTGAGGCCCAAAAGAACCTGTACGCAAGCTCAGTGAAAAACACATGTTACTTCTTGGCCAACACCTTAGACACTGGCGAAAAACTGGGGTGCTCCCGGATGGGAGGGGCTTATATAGGGGAGGGTACTTCCGGTTTTGGAAGTTGCCAGTGCCAGCACCTGAAGGTATCTATATAACCCATTAGTAATGACTATGTCGCTCTGTGTCCCGTGATGTACGAGAAAGAAATTGTGACCATCAGAGGGACATACAGGACCCAGAGAACTATGGTCCTGAGGTCCCAGAGGTCAGGTGCTGCAGCAGATAAGGTTTATAAACCCAGTCTGTGGTACTACAGCAAGCTTTCTTTTCTGGATGACCAGCTGGAAGTGCGGGAATCTCTCTCCACCCTTCCCCCCAGAGGTCAATCCAGCCTTCCTTGTAGCCAACCCTCCAGCCTTCCCTGCAGCCAGCCCTCCAGCCTTCCTGGCAACCCTGCTCTGGCTTCCTCTGAGGATCAAGAAGAGGTCCTTGAGGAGGCAGATTTGGATATATGGAGCCAGGTAAAGTATTGATATCTACATTTATATCTTACAAAATTGATGAATTAAAATTGATGTTAGTATTGTTAGGTATTTAATGTACTACAAAATAAATAGTTAAAGAGCAAGATACAGTAGTGGTCTAATTTAATGTGGACAAGGCAACAAAATCAGAATGCGGAATCAAGGAAAATGACATAAATTTTCACATTCAATTCAACAATGTCTAGAGGTGAACAATGTGTGTGATTGATGGTGTGAAAAAAAACATAATGTGCCTTTCTTTTTTTACAGCCAGAGCAGAGCCAGGAAGAGGGTGATGTTGGGGATCAGGAGGAGGCAGGGCCCAGTGGCACCCAGGAGGAGGCTGGGCCCAGCACAAGAGCCCAGATGCCTCCCCTGATAGTTAAACCACGAGGGCCAAGGAGAGGTAGGCAGGTGGAGGAGGAAACAAGAGACTTCATCAGAGAGGCAACAGCGGCCCTCAGGGAGGCACCCTCTGCTGAGTAGGGCTTTGCCGCAGTCCTCGCGCAGAAGCTAGGCCAAATGGACTTGCGGCAAAAGCTCTACAGCGAGAGCCTTCTTTTAAAAGTCATCAACAAGGGATTGCTGGGGGAGCTCACCAAGTACACCGACATCACAGAGGTTGTCCCTACTCCTCCACCTCCTCCTCCTCCTCCTCCTACTACTCCTCCTGCCACAACCTCTCCTCCTGATCCCCAGCCTCCGAGGAAGAAACCAACCAAGGCTGCAGAGAAGGCTGGAGAGAAGGCTACAAGGAAGAGGAAAAAATAATGCCTGCTGTAGTACCACAGACTGGGGACATATATGACTTATCTGCTGTGGCTCCTGACCTCTGGGAGTTCAAGCCAAGATTGGGCTCCTTTTTGTTTTTGATCTAATCTATAGTTTGGTTTTCACATCTTGGATGGTTGTTGTGGGGTCAAAAGGATGCACAAATGCAAGCAGGCTCTCCAGTGCTGCCTTTCCCTTTAATTTCTTATGTTCCTAAATAAAGTTTTTTTGATTTTGCCTTAAAATACTTGACTATGTGATTTGTATTTCAAAAGACAGTTTGCTAGGGAGCAGGCAGGGACATCTCAAATAATATTATTGTTATTAACAAGGGACACAAACCTCCATGAGGCAAAATGAGACAAATTTTGAAGGTTGGTGTGGTAACTTTACACAAGAATAATTTAAGGGGAAAAAAAAAAGGCCACAAAAAAACAAAAAATTATAAATATAGACTTTAAAAAAAAAAGGGATATTTACATTTATTCATGAATTTATGAGGGAGATGCGGCTTAAAAATAAAATTTTGCTATCATTAAATCAATTAGGAATTACTTTAGAAACAAGTTTGGCATAACTCTCAATGTCATTAGCAAAAGAACGTAATTGTATAAGCATTATCAAAAGCAGAACGGAATGCGCAGCATTAAACAATGCTATTAATTCCACCGTGACGAATGTGCCATCTCCATTTCCAACGCTAGCTTTACCAAAACGAGCGCTCCCGTCTCATAGTTGCTTCTGAGCATGCGCGTTTTTTTTCACTTCGTGAAAGCATACACACTATCGTTTTTCACGTCGTTAAAAAAAACGACATGAAAAACGACGTGAAAAAAGAGAGCATGTTCGAAATTTTTAATGGCCGTTTTTCACGTCGTTAAAAATGCTCTGGAGCATACACACGATCATTTTTAATGGCCATTTTTTAAAATGGCATTTTTAACGGCATGAAAAACAATCGTGTGTATGGGGCATGAGGGTATGCATTGTAATGTTAAGGAGAGAATGCTCAGCAGCTGTTTAAACATCAGGACTCGGTAGGACAAGTGTGGACCAACAGAACAACCTTTTTAGGGTGTCACACACAGGTGATCCAGTGTATATACTTGGGGGTGTTTCCATGTGTCAAACTTAATAAAACTAATTAGATGTTCCTGTTTTGGGTATGGATCCAATCATGTGTTCAGCTTGTAAGTTTGGCAAAAAAGTCAATTGTACCACACTACCAAAGAATGTTTCATATTCCTCTTTCAGGGCTTATTTTTTAATATAATTATTATTTAAGAACTAAACTATACCTTTTATTGCAATCTCAATAGGGCTTCAAAAAGGTTTGACAGATGAGCCTAGAAATCCCACACTTCCAACAAGACACCCAGAACCACATGATGGAGAGGAACGTGAAGTTGAGGAAGTAGAAAGTGGCACCACAACAGGTCAGTGTCAAACACCACAGATGCTGGTTAATAGATGTAGGCCTACATATTTATACTACATGTTGATTTTGAATTTTTTAGGTGCTGTTCTGCCTGAAGACCCCGAAAATTCAAGTCAAGTCAAGTCACAGTGCACAGATCCTGATCCAATACCTAATGGTCTGCTGTCGTGACCTTGAAAAAATAAAGGGAGACTGATAGAGATCAGGCAAAATACCAAGCGGGTGGAGCAAAGGCTACAAAATATCATGGCTGTTCTTGGGCGGAAAGGAAAAACGTACCGCTCAAAAGCTTGAGAATTCACCAAATAGCTGCTTCCGCCCGGTCACTCACACAGGTGCTGGCTCTGCACTGATGCATGGGAGAAAAAGAAACCCTGGACTGCCGCACTCTGTATAGACAGTTATTTATTCCAAAATTTCAGGTAAAAAATCCAAATTCAAAATAAATCCATAAATCCAAAACAACAAATGCAGATGGTGTGCATGCAGGGAAGGGTGGCTAACGCGTTTCACGTCACGAATTGACGCTTACTCATAGCTTTGTTCTTGGGCGGGTTTGAACTTGCTTTGTTTTTGTGTCGTTTAATGTTTAATTAATACTACATGTAAAAACTACGCTAAAACATTTTATAAAATTTTAAACCCAAAAATTTTTTTGAACACTACAAATTTAAAAACGACTTTTGTTAAAAAAAAAGAAAAGGCCAAAAAATTATGTACAAACAATAAAAAGATTTTAACCCCAAAAAATGTGTGGCTTACTATCTAAATGTTGCCCAAAGTAAGCAAAATTATGTTTGGTGTTTACACTGACAATGAAGGGTATTTAATAATGCAAAATACACATTGCACTACAAGTGCACTAGGAGAACCTAGGAGAAACATCAAAGAAACCCAAACAAAAAGACAATACAAATAAATTTTGGAAGAAAGAATTTATTTTACAATAATTAATAATCCACAGGCATATCAATGGCCCCCCTACCCACAAAATAGGCCACATTTTGCTGCCGAACATCACGGCCGGTTTGGGGGGCCAAGCCTGGACGGCCAGCTTCCAGGGCCACTAAATTGTTCATGTCCTGTAATGAGGCCTCAGGCCCACGCAAATGAAGATAATTCGGGGAATGGATCCGTAAAAAATTATGAAGGACACAACAGGTCATGACCACATGGTTCCATTTATATGGGGCAAGATGGATGGAGGTGAGGAACAAGCGGAATCGGCTGGCCATGACGCCAAATGCATTTTCCACCACCCTTCTGGCTCTGGCCAGCCGATAGTTAAACACCCTCCTCTCAGGGATGAGGGTTTGTTGAGGAAATGGCCTCATTAAATGGGGACCCAGGCAAAGACAAATGGGAGTCCCTCCACATTCTGCTCCCCTGGTGGCAAGGCCAGCTCATCTGAGAGGAGCCGTTGGGCAAACTCAGTCTGAGCAAAGACTCCTCCATCCGACATACGTCGATTTTTACCAACGTCAAGATAAAGAAATTCGTAGGTGGCCGACACCACTGCCATCATGACGATGCTGTGGAACCCCTTATAATTGTAGTAATAGGATCCCGAATGGGGTGGTGGTACGACCCGTACATGCTTGCCGTCGATGGCCCCTCCACAGTTTGGAAAGTTCCATCATTGGGCAAACTGAGATGCCACATTCTGCCATTCATGTGGCGTAGAAGGGAACTGTGGAGTTAAACCAAAAAAAGATTAATACTTTCATACATAAACATTGCAAGCAGATTTGACAAAATCATTCCTGGCCAACATCAAGATAAACTTAGATAGATTTTTAAATGATTTGTAACCACCAAAAAAATGAAAAAAAAATAAAAACAGTCACTTATCAAATTCAAAAACCCCTCTGATGAGCCATTTAAGATATTTTATGGGGATGGGGGTTTGAAGATGAGTTGGGGACCACACAAATCAAGGCTGTAGCACTCTGTATGAATTGAAAGAAATATAACATTCCTAAGCAATCTTTATTAGGGGCCGTTTAGGGTAAAGCACTACAATGGAGCAGACAACAAAAGAAAGGGAAGTGACTAGGCTAGGCGGGTATGGCCCCAGGATAGCATGTTAGGGGAAATACAGATACGAACCCACAAGCACAAACTGAACTCCACAAAACGATCTTAAAAGCACGAAGACTGAAAAGCGCGAATCGCCTCTCACCAAACTTTTACTAACACGCGGTAACACGAAATTAGCAAAAGCGTCCCAAAGGGTGGCGCCATTCGAACGGAACTTCCCCTTTATAGTGCCGTCGTACGTGTTGTACGTCACTGCGCTTTGCTCGACCGTTTTTTTTCATGAATGTGTGTATGCAAGACAGGCTTGAGAGGAAACGAGAAAAATCACGTTGTGAAAAACGTCGTTTTTAAAAATGACATTAAAAACGTACGTGTGTACGCGGCATAAGCCTATGTCTGACATTTGTTGCTTGCAAGTTACATTTTTTTTGCTAGAACCCCCAAACATTATATATATTTTTTTAGCAGAGACCCTATAGAATAAAATGGCGATCATTGCAATATTTTATGACACACGGTATTTGCGCAGCGGTCTTTCAGGCGCAATTTTTTGGGAAAAAATATACTTTCATGAATTAAAAAAAACTAAACAGCAAAGTTAGCCCAATTTTTTTGTGTAATGTGAAAGATGATGTTACACCGAGTAATTAGATACCTGACATGTCATGCTTTGAAATTGCGCACACTCGTGGAATGGCTAAGAACTACGGTACCTAAAAATCTCCATAGGCGACGCTTTAAAAAAAAAAAACGGTTACCAGGTTAGAGTGACAGAGGAGGTCTGGTGCTAGAATTATTGCTCTCGTTTGGACGATCGCGGTGATACCTAACATTTGTGATTTGAACACCGTTTACATATGCGGGCGCGACTTAGGCATGCGTTTTATTTGCTGCAGAAGCTCGCGGGGACAGGGGTGCTTTTTTTAAAAAAAAAAAGATCTTATTTATTTTATTAATTTTTTTACATTGTCTCTTTAAAAATAAAAATGTGATTACTTTTATTGCTGTCACAAGGAATGTAAACATCCCTTGTGACAGTAATAGGTGGTGACAGGTACTCTTTATGGAGGGATTGGGGGTCTAAAAGATCCCAAATCCCTCCTTTGCACTTCATAGTATTCAGATTGCCAAAAACGGCGATTCTGAATACTGTATTTGTTTTTAAACTGCTCCATTGGCAGCCGAGTAAACCGGAAGTGACGTTGTGATGTCGCTTCCGTGTTTACACATAGGAGATTCGATCAAAGCCGTTTCCGGCTTTGTTCTAGTCTCTCTCTAGCCGGCGGAGGTGCCAGATTGTGGCTCGAGTCTCCCAGTGGGATGGGAGGCCTGGGAAGAGCGGCGGGAGGGGGACGTCCCATCCCGTCCCTTTGGTATAACAGCTGAGCGGCTTTTAGCATCGGTTGTTATCCCTAAAGAACCGACCGCCCGCTCTAAAAAACGGTACCAGGGTGATGCCTTCACCTCGGTATAACCCCTGAAATTTACTCTTTTTAAATCATAATGACAACACAAACTATCCAAATTACCCTGATCAAAATTTTACATACCCCAGTTCTTAATACCGTGTATTGCCCCTTTAACATCAATGACAGCTTGAAGTCTTTTGTGGTATTTGTGGATGAGGCTCTTTATCTTCTCAGATGGTAAAGCTGCCCATTCCTCTTGGCAAGAAGCCTCCAGTTCCTGTAAATTCTTGGGCTGTCTTGCATGAACTGCACGTTTGAGATTTCCCCAGAGTGGCTCAATGATATTGAGGTCAGGAGACTGAGATGGTTGCTCCAGAACCTTCACTTTATTCTGCTGTAGCCAATGACAGGTCAACTTGGTCTTGTGTTTTGCATCATTGTTATGTTGGAATGTTCAAGTACATCCCATGCGCAGCTTCCTTGCTGATGAATGCAAATGTTCCTCCAGTATTTTTTGATAACATACTGCATTCATTTTTCCATCAATTTGGACCAAATTTCCTGTGCCTTTGTAGCTCAAACATCCCCAAAACATCAGCGATCCACCGCCGTGTTTCACAGTAGGAATGGTGTACCTTTCATCATAGGCCTTGTTGACTCCTCCAAATGTAGTGTTTATGGTTGTGGCCAAAAAGCAAAATTTTGGTCTTATCACACCAAATGACTTAGTGCCAGAAGGTTTGAGGCATGTCTCTGTGCTGTTTGGCGTATTGTAAGCGGGATACTTTGTGGCATTTGCATAGTAATGGCTTTCTTCTGGCGACTCGACCATGCAGCCCATCTTTCTTCAAGTGCCTCCTTATTGTGCATCTTGAAACAGCCACACCACATGTTTTCAGTGAGTCCTGTATTTCACCTGAAGTTATTTGTGGGTATTTCTTTGCATCCTGGCAGATGTGGCTAAAATTTTAGTTGGTCTACCTGACCGTGGTTTGGTTTCAACAGAACCCCTAATTTTCCACTTCTTGATTACAGTTTGAACACTGATTGGCATTCTCAATTCCTTGGATATCTTTTTATATCCCTTTCCTGTTTTATACAGTTCAACTACCTTTTCCCGCAGATCCTTTGACAATTAATTTGCTTTCCTCATGACTCAGAATCCAGAAACGTCAGTGCAGCACTGGATAAAAAATGCAAGGGTCTGTCAGGAGTCCAGAAAGTCGTTGACCTTTTATACACACACACTAATTACAAACGGATCACAGGTGAGGATGGTTACCTTTAATCAGCCATGTACTGGCCATCGGGACTCCTGGGAGTTTCCCGGTGGGCTGATGGCTCAGTGGACCAGTTTCAGTGATAGTCAGTGGCATCGCTAGGGGGTGGCTTTGGGGCTATAGCCTTGAATCTGGGGCCCATAGCCCCTAGTCTCAGGGGTCCCCAACCAGCCGTGCGGCGGACAGCATGGGAGAGCCAGACGGGCGAGAGAGCAGAGCGATTACATCATCTCTTACTGCCCGCCCTATCTCTGTTGACTCTGAGGTAAGGAGGGGCACTCTGGGGACACTTATGTAAGTAGGGGGCTCTCTGGGGACTCTGATGTAAGGGGAAGGCTCTCTGGGGACCATGATGCAAAACTGAGGCTCTCTGGGGACCCTGATGTAAGAGGGAGGCTCTCCATGGACCCTAATGTAAGGGGGGCTCTCCGTGGACCCTAATGTAAGGGGGGCTCTCCGGGGACCCTGATGTAAGCGGGAGGCTCTCTGGGGACCCTAATGTAAGGGGGGCTCTCTGGGGACCCTGATGTAAGGGGGGCTCTCTGGGGACCCTGATGTAAGGGGGGCACTCTGGGGACCCTGATGTAAGTGGGGGGCTCTCTGGGGACCCTGATGCAAGGCTGAGGCTCTCTGGGGACTCTGATGTAAGTAGGGGGCTCTCTGCTGTAAGGGGGCTCTCTGGGAACCCTGATGTAAGGAGGGGCTCTCTTGAGACCCTGATGTAAGGGGGAGGCTCTCTGGGGACCCTGATGTAAAAAGAAGGCTCTCTGGGGACCCTGATATAAGGTGGAGGCTCTCTGGGGACCCTGATGCAAAACTGAGGCTCTCTGGGGACTCTGATGTAAGGGGGCCTCTCTGGGGACTCTGATGTACATACATACATACAGTGGGTACGGAAAGTATTCAGACCCCCTTAAATTTTTCACTCTTTGTTATATTTCAGCCATTTGCTAAAATCATTTAAGTTCATTTTTTCCTCATTAATGTACACACAGCACCCCATATTGACAGAAAAACACAGAATTGTTGAAATTTTTGCAGATTTATTAAAAAAGAAAAACTGAAATATCACATGGTCTTAACTATTTAGACCCTTTGCTCAGTATTTAGTAGAAGCACCCTTTTGATCTAATACAGCCATGAGTCTTTTTGGGAAAGATGCAACAAGTTTTTCACACCTGGATTTGGGGATACTCTGCCATTCCTCCTTGCAGATCCTCTCCAGTTCTGTGAGGTTGGATGGTAAATGTTGGTGGACAGCCATTTTTAGGTCTCTCCAGAGATCCTCAATTGGGTTTAAGTCAGGGCTCTGGCTGGGCCATTCAAGAACAGTCACAGAGTTGTTGTGAAGCCACTGCTTCGTTATTTTAGCTGTGTGCTTAGGGTCATTGTCTTGTTGGAAGGTAAACCTTCGGCCCAGTCTGAGATCCTGAGCACTCTGGAGAAGGTTTTCGTCTAGGATATCCCTGTACTTGGCCGCATTCATCTTTCCCTTGATTGCAACCAGTCATCCTGTCCCTGCAGCTGAAAAACACCCCCACAGTATGATGCTGCCACCACCATGCTTCACTGTTGGGACTGTATTGGACAGGTGATGAGCAGTGCCTGGTTTTCTCCACATACCGCTTAGAATTAAGGCCAAAAAGGTCTATCTTGGTCTCATCAGACCAGAGAATCTTATTTCCCACCATCTTGCAGTCCTTCAGTCTTTTTTTTTTTTTTTTTTTTAGCAAACTCCATGCAGTCTTTCATGTGTCTTGCACTGAGGAGAGGCTTCCGTCGGGCCACTCTGCCATAAAGCTCCGACTAGTGGAGGGCTGCAGTGATGGTTGACTTTCTACAACTTTCTCCCATCTCCTGACTGCATCTCTGGCCACAGTGATCTTTGGGTTCTTCTTTACCTCTCTCACCAAGGCTTTTCTCGCCCGATAGCTCAGTTTGGCCGGACGGCCAGCTCTAGGAAGGGTTCTGGTCATCCCAAACGTCTTCCATGTAAGGATTATGGAGGCCACTGTGCTCTTAGGAACCTTAAGTGCAGCAGAATTTTTTTTGTAACCTTGGCCAGATCTCTGCCTTGCCACAATTCTGTCTCTGTGCTCTTCAGGCAGTTCCTATGACCTCATGATTCTCATTTGCTCTGACATGCACTGTGAGCTGTAAGGTCTTATATAGACTGGTGTGTGGCTTTCCTAATCAAGTCCAATCAGTATAATCAAACACAGCTGGAAATGAAGGTGTAGAACCATCTCAAGGATGATCAGAAGAAATGGAAAGCACCTGAGTTAAATATGAGTGTCACAGCAAAGGGTCTGAATACTTAGTACCATGTGATATTTCAGTTTTTCTTTTTTAATAAATATGCAAAAATGTCAACAATTCTATGTTTTTCTGTCAATATGGGGTGCTGTGTGTACATTAATGAGGGAAAAAATGAACTTAAATGATTTTAGCAAATGGCTGCAATGTCACAAAGAGTGAAAAATGTAAGGGGGTCTGAATACTTTCCGTACCCACTGTGTGTGTGTGTATATATATATATATATATACACATACATATATATATACATACACACACGTATATTATATACATGTGTATGCCCGCCCAAGCGTGTGACTTTTTTCGCTGCTATGGGCTCTAGCGTCTTTTTTTAGACCTAGCCTCACCCCTGGAGACAGCCTGTCAAAGTAATGGTTGCGTGGCTCACGCAGCCATTCATTCCAGCACCGCTGTACTTCCTATAAGAGAAATAAAGTAGAACGCTAATGGCCAGTGAAGGGGGGGCTTGGGTGGCCATTGGAGTTGGCGGGCCGGCCAGGGGGGGGGGTCAGTTTGTCCAGCCAGCCGGTATGGGAGAGACCTGTCATCTGCACTGCCCATCACCTCACTTCATTGAGCACAACCCGGCTCAGCCTCAGCGCCGCTGCATTGCTGAAAGGCAGCCAATAGCTGTGCAGCAATGCCGGTTTCTGAAATGAAACCCCTTATGCTCTCCGAAACATGTAGGATTGTTGTTGTCACCATCATGTGCAGCCAATTTTGGCCATCGTCACATTTTGTTAGTGCAGCAGTAAGCAATCGTATTATCATGCTTTGTTTTCACAACTTTTAAACAATTTATGTAATTTTGTATCAATAAAATGTATACTTTTATATATAATTTTTGTACCATCTATTTCCTATCCTGTTTTGGCTCCCTGCCCACACTATCCCTTGGGGCATCCTCTTCTTTTCAAATATGTATTTGGGATGTGGCAGGAACCACCAGGATTAGCCATCAACTAGTTTCCTTTAAACATTATTTTTCAATTAAATCTGGGTAGTAGATACCCGTTTAGTCCCCACCCCTTGAAACTAGTTTTTGAGTCGTAACCAATATTTTTTGCTTATAATGGCAGAACTCTATAGTCAATCTTGGGATGACTTTGTAACCAAACTCCAAAAAGATTATGGTCAGAACGAATCCCTTGACTCAGAGTTGAATTTCCTATTCTCAGGCCTCACTAAATGGCTTGAGAAGAAATCCCTCAAATACTGGTACATTTAAACCTTTGAAGAGTATATTAAAGATGACCTTAACCCTCTAGGACTTTGTGTCCAAATCTTTCCCTCCTTTGAAAACATAGACCCGGGTTTCAAAACAGCTTGGGAAAATAACTTGAAATTATGTTCAAAGGGAATGATGAATTTGTTGATTGAGGAGTGCCGAAAGCAGATGATTGACATAGATGCTAACATAGATCGAATCTACTCCAAAATTCAACCCCTACAAACCCATTCTTCTTTTAAAAATCTCAATGAGAAATTGAAGGTTCACATAGAACTCTTCAATAAAACAATTCTCTCAAAGAAAGAGTTAAAATTTTTAAGAGATAGACAAGCATTCCAAGAAGGAAAGGCGTACAAATGGTCACAAAAATTAGGAGGTAGAGGCTTTCAACATAACCCTATACAACACCCCGGAAACTCAGATATGTCCGATACTTCATCTGTCGTCAAACGTTTCATATGGAGTATATGAATAACAAATAACAAAGACGCACCAGAAAAGCCAAAAGATGCAAAGAAGGCGATCATCCTTCTTCAAACACTACCAAAAAATGTCCCCCTAAACAACAACCGCACAATTTACCAGCAGGTGTATCTGGAGCTACGGCACCGACACCAGCAGCCGACATCACATCACAAGCCCCACCCTCTTTTGTCACACCTAAAATCCCTATAATTTTTCTCCCCAAGAATCAAGGAAACTCTCTGGCACCCCAACCCCACACACCCTCCTAAATTTACCACTTCCCTCTTCACAACTCAATGTCATTAACCTCTCTACACACAACCTTACCACTGAAGAAATTTCACTTCTCTCTAAGGGACTCACTTTTTGTCCCAATAACAAACTAGACAAGAGAAGGAAAAACCTGGTAATGAAGGCTGTCGCACATTCAGCGAACGACAGGCCTTACATAACCTTAATACCCTGTTAGAAGAAAACAAACCCCTAGATCTAATCGATACTATCGATTTAGAGTCGCTTCTTAAACAAACCCAAGATCCATCCACAAATGTACCTCCTCCCAAGTCTTCCTTGAAAAAAAAACCTCCTCTCTCTATCCTGCTCCAAGCTCTAACCATGGGGTTTCTACATTTCTTAAGATGGCTTCTCAAGAGATTAAATCTCTTGACCCCCATCTCATGCCCCCTGAATAATCTAACTAAGAGCGAAAAAACTGCCTTATCTACTCTATCCAACAATCACAATATCACTATTAAATCTAGTGATAAAGGAGGGAATATTGTCCTCATGGACAATGAAAATTACAACAGAATGTGTATTCATATTTTAAGTAACCGTGATTGGTACCACCCAGTAGGCATTGACATTGTCCAGGCATTTAACAATAAGTTATATTCTTTTGTGGATAATGCCTTTTCAAATAAAATCATATCAAAACAAACATGGATCTTCATTCGTACTTCCTACCCACGATTAGCGACGGTTTACGCTTTACCGAAAATCCACACGAACGCAATTGATCCGCCAGGTAGACCAATCATTTCTGGGAATGGCTCCATTACAGAAAATGTATCCAAACTAATAGACAAGCACATTAGACCCTTCATTCTGACTATACCCTCCTACATTCGCAATACCACCCACCTTCTCCAAATTATAGAAGATGTACAAGTCCCAGAAACATGCATCCTTGCCAACATTGATGTGGAAGCTCTCTATAGCTCCATACCCCACTCCAAGGGGTTAGCTTGTATTCACAGGGTGCTCTCGCAGATTAGTCACCACGAAGACTCATTTAATGAATTTATACTGCTGTCATTAGATCATGTACTTAACCATAATGTCTTCTCATTTGATGCTCGTATATTCCTCCAGGTACAGGGCGTAGCCAGGGGCACTTGCTGTGCCCCTGGCTACGCCAATCTGTACCTGGGGGAATGGGAGAACGCCATTTTCAGCGACGATGGTCTCTCTATGTACCTGTGCCACGTTGTCATGTGGCACAGGTACACAAATGACATATTTGTCGTCTGGGATGGCCCCCAATCCCTTTTGGATGAATGTTTATCTGCGCTCAATACAAATGAATTTAACCTTAAATTCACAATGAGCTCAGATACTTCCAAATTTACATTCTTGGATGTGGAGATCTTCAAGAGTGAAACAAACTTATTGTCCTGCAAACTATTCAGGAAGCCCACTGATGGCAATACCATATTACACTCATCAAGCTTCCATCCAAGACCACTCATCAATTCCATCCCGTATGGCCAATACCTGCGTATCAAACGAAACTGTTTTAACTATTCAGATTTCAAACGTGAGGCTCACAACCTAAAAAAAATAGAAAAACGTCTTCTCGAACGTGGCTACAGCCATAAATGCCTCAAGAAGGCTTTCCAACGTGCAGATACTAGAAGTAGACACGAATTGTTAGTTCCAAAAAAGGAAAAAAACCACAAATAAAAGCCATAGAATCATTACAACATATACTAACGATCATGCCCAAATCCTGAAAATTTGCAAAAATACTGGCACCTCCTAACATTGGACACTGTGATAGGACCTTTTGTACCACCTACATCAATGGTTACTTCAAGACGAGCGACCTCTGTTGGTGACCTATTGGTCCAAAGAGAATTCAGAGGATCCAATAGGAGTGATCCCTGTAAAACCATGGGAACACATCCATGCGGATCATGCCATTATTGTAAGTATATGGACACCAGAAGCATTACTCCAATTGCCAGACTACAGGAGTTGTCTATATGATTTTGTGCAGTTGTAATTGTTTCTATGTGGGTAAAACGACACAGAAGTTATGGCAGCGACTATATCGCCACATCAAGGCGATGCAAACTGCCAACCCTGACTTCACTCTAGGCAGACATGTTGCCCAACCCCATGGAGGTATCTGCCCAAAAATATCGGTTCTGGTATTGGACCGCATTCACCCCAGCCCCCAAGGCAGAGATTTTGTCAAATATCTCCTGCAGCAGGAGCTTCGGTGGATATCCAATTTGAATGCCACTGTCCCACCAGGCCTAAACAAGGCTTTCAATCTAAAACCCTTTCTACCTGGATATACTACTGGGGGTTTTGACAAGGATCAATAGGCTTTCCCACTGGATTCTATGTCTCCTATTTTTCTTTTTCACCTTTATTATTATTATTTATATTCATTCTCATTTTATTTCAAATTTTAACTTACGGTATTCATTTTATTTCATCTTTCTATTTAAATTTTAGTTTATTCTATTATAATTTTTTGGTTTTTATTATTTTTTGTTGTTTCTCCCACTCTCTTTCCCCTTTTCCTCTTTCCCCTCCTGGTCATCAATAATAAACGGTCTTTATTGCATGTATTTTTACATTTATGTATGTGTATTACTCCACATATGTACTTAGGCCATATGTTCTCAATGCCATTTATTGTCAACATATTATGTTGATCTTACATTTCAATGCATTGTTTTCTTTTATATGTACTATGCATTGTGTGCTTCTGTATATATCCTTTTGCCTTGTTGTGTTTTGCACATTGACGCCTGTGAGGTCCATGTACTGAGACTCTGCTCAGCATATTTATATAATGCTCTGTCTGTTCATGACTTTGCTCTATCCAGCAACGGATCTGTTTCAAAGTTCCCAGCCGTGACTTGCCTCCTGGCATCGTGGCTCGTCGGTTCTCCTCCTCCATGTGCCATGTTTACGGTGTGTGGAGGCGTTTTCCCGTGTGGCAATGGCCCTTCCCAGTGCTTAGGCATGCCCCACCACCACCATCTGGTTCCAATTGCCACCGCCCCTCCTCTGTGTCGGCGGTCATGTCGACGTCTGACGTCACTGTGTCTTTTGACACAGTGATGCACAGGTGTATTACATACTCAGTATGAATCACCTGTTTGCACCCGTGCACCACACACCCAATACATCTACTCCCCGTGATTGGCTGCCCCCACAGACTACTCCCACTTTCCCCAGTATTTATTCCTGACAGGTGCAGCATTTCATTACGGCACAGCCAGAATTACCACTATCACTGCACAAGCTTAGAAGGAACTCTGCTAAGGTGAGAGGGGAACAATGTATTTCCTCACTATACTCTTTTTAACTACCATAGTGCTTTTCCCACCCCCTTTGCATATACCTGCATATACTTTGCTAGATTCATGTGCAATCTTTCCATCCTCCATTTATGTTTCCTCCTTTCCTTTTGGAAGTTTTTCTGGCTAGCCTATCTTTCACTGTGTTACATTTCACAGTATCATACATACAATTTTTTCTGTCCGATAGATCCATGTCCCTCTCTTGTGGCTCCTGTGAGCCCTGACTTGCCGCCCTGCTGTCTGGAGGCTCTTACCCATTGCCGGCTCTTTGAACCAGATCCGAATCCTTACTACTGTGCAGTGATATTTCACCAACTGAGAAAGTCTTTGTCTCCACACCACTTGTTTCTAATTGGGTGTCGGGTTATATACTGGACCAACAAACGTTCTGACACCACCGTGTCCAAAAATCTGTGCATTATTCTACCATTGAAAACATATGATTTGTGAGTATTTACACTTATATTTACATGCACATCTGCCAGTTCTCTGCAAATTTATGGTTACATGCTATATTATTCATTTTTGTACTCTTTTTGCTTATTTATTCAATGTAATTTTCTCTTTACTAGAAATGCATGTGCTTACCTTTTTCCAATCCCTGAAGAAGGAAATATATACCATAAGGAGGAATCAAACCCCTTGTGCTCTCCGAAACATGTAGGATTGTTGTTGTCACCATCATGTGCAGCCAATTTTGGCCATCGTCACATTTTGTTAATGCAGCAGTAAGCAATCGTATTATCATGCTTTGTTTTCACAACTTTTAAACAATTTGTGAAATTTTGTATTAATAAAATGTATACTTTTATATATCATTTTTGTACCATCTATTTCCTATCCTGTTTTGGCTCCCTGCCCGCACTATCCCTTGGGCCATCCTCTTCTTTTCAAATATGTATTTGAGATGTGGCAGGAACCACCAGGATTAGCCATCAACTAGTTTCCTTTAAACATTATTTTTCGGTTTCTGAAATGCCGGCTAATGAAGCTGTAGCAATATACCTGCATGACATTAGCCCTCCCACTTCACGCAGTGATGTGAGAAGGAGGTGAAAAATACAGAGGAGAATAAGTGAAATAATAAGAGGTGAGTGAGTTATTTATGACACCTGCCATTGAACGGAGTGTAACTTACACATGTCATTCTAAAGGCGTCTGTAATGTTGGAATGCATCTTTTTCTCTAAAGTTAAAAAAAAAGAAAAGCCGTTTATACTTACAGTGGAATGTTTTTACTTATGTTTTTTTTGCCCAATTGTGTTTAGTTTATATACTGTTTTTGTGCGTGTTTGCAAAATTAAAGTGGGCCAGTCTGGATGAAGTCCAGGGCCAAATCTTTGTCCCAGTCCAGCCCTGCCTTGCCTTTAATAGCCATTTAAACAGCTTTGTGTCAACTTGTGTGCATGTTATCAGGCCAAAATCACCAGCGTATGTAAACTTTTGATCAGGGTAATTTGGGTAGTTTGTGTTGTCATTATGATTTAAAAAGAGTAAACACAGTTGATTGCTAATAAATGGCTTTAGCCAAACACTAACCATGAGTGAAAGAAAAATGTTTGTGTTATTCATATTCTCTGAATAATGGCCAAGAAATCATAAATTCTGACAGGGTATGTAAACTTTTGAGCACAATTGCATATGAATATCACTTTTTGAATTTAATTACTGAAATAAATGAGCTTTTTAATGATATTCTAATTTTATGAGATGCCCCTGTATATACGTGATCCGGAGCACAGCTACCACTCTGTAGCAGTAAAACTGCTTAAGGAAATCTCTGTAATGGCGGAGGACTACATTGAACTTGAGTGGCAGAGGCATACGTGCATTAGCAACATCTTGGGAAGTCAAGCAATCGCCTCTGCAGAACATGGATTTTCTCATGTTGCTCTTTTACCACATTTTCCGGTTGGTCACCCCGGCAGATGACACAGGCTCACCCGAGGTGGGGAGTCCAAGTACTAACTGGTGCCCACCAGAGCTCCTAATGGTGAAGATGAGGTTTTGCTGTACGTTAGTACCAGGTCGCTGTCTTTAGGGTCGCCCCAGCAAGAGGTGTGCAAGCCAGGGTAAAGTAGTAAATATAGCAGGTAGGGATCAAGCAGAAGCATAGTCAGCAAACAAGCCAAAGGTTGGTAAACAAGCGGTCACAGGTTGGGATCAAGTAGAAGCGTAGTCGAGGAACAAGCCAAAGGTCAGTAATGAGTGGTAGCAGAAATATGGATGGCAGCAAGAGTGACAAGAGCTAGATATAAGCTGGAGAGCGGACAATATTCTGGCAAACAGGAATTGCAGAGGCATGGCTCATGGGAGAAGCAAAGTTCACAAGAAACAAGGTTTAGGACAAGATCATTCAGGAATTCTCAAGGGTGCTGTCCAGCATTCCAGGTGGCTCAGCAAGAGGTGACATTGCCAGACACAGCAGGGATGTTTTAGACCAGGGTCCTGACACTGTGATTGACAGCAGCGGGAGCCAATGGCTGTCTCTGAGGCTATGAAGAGAGAGCTACTGCTCTTGTGCACACCACTGGATTGAGATCAGGCTCAGCAAGTAAAGCAAAGAGCATGCATTAAGGTTTAAAAAAAAAAAAGCCTTTAGAACCACTTGAATTCCAACTGGTTCACATAATTTTATTTGCTAAAATATACATACTCAGTGTGTATATACTGATCAGCCATAACTTTGTGACCACCAACAAGTTAAGTGAATAGCGTTGATTACTGTGTTAGGCTCCATGTACACTGAAGCTGATAAACTGCAGTTTATTGGCGTTTTTTTAAAAAGCCCATTAAATGCACTCTATGTTAGCCTATGTGTTCATGTACACATGGACGTTTTTTAGCGTTAATGAGCAGTGGAGTTAATGGTCTTTTTTTCTGAACGCAAGAAATTCACGTTCAAAGTGCCATTTTTCGGCGGGAAAAAACGCAGGTCGCCAGCATTTTTTGATCCATTGCAAAAAAAAAAAAAAAAAAAAAGCTAAAAACCGCTAACACTGAAAAAAGCTAGTAAAAACCGCTGATAAAAAGCTATATTTTAAAGCAGCTTTTTCTGCCAGAAATTTGGCGTTCAAAACGACAGTTTTTGAGCTTCTGTGTACATGGAGCCT
The DNA here is from genome assembly GCA_029206835.1 of Rana muscosa. NCBI lineage: Eukaryota > Metazoa > Chordata > Amphibia > Anura > Ranidae > Rana > Rana muscosa. The sequence continues at coordinate 918,075,138 of CM055116.1, forward strand.
TATAATGGCATTTAAATGTCAGTGGGATATACAGTATTTCACACAGTACAGTGTAATTTTGACCTGATTTTCAATGTGACCTTAGACTAAGCTCTGAGACTTTATACTGTAAAAGTGAATACCTTTGAAACACAGTTCCCATCTTTTACAGTAATGGTCAGACATACAGGTTGTCCACGTTGCTGGTCACTATACAAGGTCCACTCCAAGCTTTACCCTTCACAGTGGGCATACCCCCCAAAGGTTCCATAGGGATGGACCACAGCAGTGGTCAAGATGTCGAGATGAGCAACCATGCAAGATCCAGTGCCAGGCCGCCCCACAGAATGGAGTGTGTACAGTTCCTAAGGTTGCACTAATTGAATAATCTGAATAGAAAATAATAGAGTAGTTAAGTGAACAGTGTTTTTTCTATAAGGGAAAAGAGATCCATCACCTTAGAACACTTGTACAAAATTATCTTTTTTTGATGGTTACCCATAAACATACATTCTAAAATATGTTCACATATACTGGGTGAGGTAATTAAAACTGTACCTTAACATGAGATTAAAATTACACCATAGATCCCAAAAGTTATAGCATTTTAGGGGACAGTCCTTTATCTTTAACTAGTTCACCTCGTACTTCCAAAGAATGAACCGTTAATCACAAGCGGAAGACTGCAGTAGCAGCCATCAGCTTGTGTGGGTTTTCTTTAGCTGGCTGCTGGCTTGAAAGAGATGTGCAGCTAACCAGCCGCCGCTCACTTTCACAGTGCTGGCAGCAGCGTCACCCCCCCACCTGTGGTTCTTGGGCTTTGCCGCAGTTACCAGGAGCCTGGCATCACAATTGCCAGATTCAGGGGGCAGAGCGATGTGAGACAGAGGCAAATTGATGCCTCGATCTCACATGTAAACAATAGAACCAGAAGAAACATGATTTCAGATCCACCATTTCCTGTCCGGTACAGTCAGGGGACACATCTATCCAAACCAATCTGTACTTGGTTAGATGGTGTGAAGGGCATGGGAGACACTGGAGGCTATTAGACCCCAAATATCTCCAAAAAGAGTACCTGTCACCTGCCCAATGTCATCACATGGGGTTTATTAAGCCCTTGTGATAGCAATCAAGTAAAAATACATGAAAAATGTTAAAAAAAATTAAACAATAATAAAAAAAAAAATAATTAGCTAAGCACCTGAACGACCAAAACATACAGGGATATCCAATATAATACTGACATATAATCACACACATAGGTTGGACTTGGTCTTTTTTCAACCTCACCTACTATGAGCTCCAAACGCTTTTAAACCATCACCTATGTTTTTGGGCACCGTAATTTATTTATTTTTTTTTCAAATATCACAGGTCCACGCAATTTTAAGACTTGGCATGTTGGGGATCTGTTTACTCGATGTAACCTCATCTTTTTTTTTTTCACTAAAAAATGGGTATTATATTGTGTATGTTTGCACTAAAATAAATTTTAGTATATATTTCACTGAGTTTATTTATTATAATAAACAGTTGCACAAATATGTGTAAAAATTTGCAACTATCGTCTTCTCATTCTACAGGGCCTCTGCTTTCAGAAATATACAGGTCCTTCTCAAAAAATTTGCATATTGTGATAAAGTTCATTATTTTCTGTAATGTACTGATAAACATTAGACTTTCATATATTTTAGATTCATTACACACAACTGAAGTAGTTCAAGCCTTTTCTTGTTTTAATATTGATGATTTTGGCATACAGCTCATGACAACCCAAAATTCCGATCTCAAAAAATTAGCATATTTCATCCGACCAATAAAAGAAAAGTGTTTTTAATACAAAAAAAGTAAGGCGGTACCTGGTCACGTTCGTGCGTCATTTCCGGACTGAGTGGTTTGCCGGAAGCTAGGAGGTGGAACGCACGCCGCAAATGGAGGTGGCCGCGTGAGAATAGTTCCCCGCCAGCACACACATTCGAAAACCAGCAGCCCCAGTGCCGGGAATGGGCACATTTTAATGTGAGTAAGCCAATTGGCTCTTTGTTTTTTATACTTTTTACCATTAAACGGTTTTACACTATGGGGATTCTTTCCTAATCTTTACATATCATCCGGCCACAACTTTGTGAGGAGGAAGGCTACTGTACGTCTCTAGTATCATCTATGTGAGCAGGCACAATCCTGCGCAAGCCCTAATGACCTACTTTTTGGCGAAAGAGGTCATGTAATTCTGGTAAGCAGAATCAAACTACTGACACGTCGGGTGTGAAGTTATAAAACACTGGTGGAGGATTCACTTTCTATATCACCAATATTTTCATATCAGAGTTATTGCATGAATAAGTTCTGATGTTAGAAGGATCAGATCTCAAAAAGTTTTTTCTTCAAGATTGATCACAACAGCAAATGTGTATTTATGTTGGATATGGACTTTAAACACCATGTAAATTGAAGGACTCATATTGGGACTGTCACTAATGCTTTACATTGGGATACCAATTAAGAGCTTATAAGAGTTGTTATAATGGTTATATTTTATTTTTAGCACTTTGTTATATCATATAGTACTAGCGCCCCCTATATTCAACACTATCACTGGGAGCTTACCACTTCGCAGGGGAGCAGCTTTTTTGTTTTCTGTTATTTTAGTTTACTAGTATATATTGGCGCGAGGTTTTTTTACAACAAAAAAAGTAAACCTTCAAATAATTATGTTCAGTTATGCACTCAATACTTGGTCGGGAATCCTTTTGCAGAAATGACTGCTTCAATGCGGCGTGGCATGGAGGCAACCAGCCTGTGGCACTGCTGAGGTGTTATGGAGGCCCAGGATGCTTCGATAGCGGCCTTAAGCTCATCCAGAGTGTTGGGTCTTGCGTCTCTCAACTTTCTCTTCCCAATATCCCACAGATTCTCTATGGGGTTCAGGTCAGGAGAGTTGGCAGGCCAATTGAGCACAGTAATACCATGGTCAGTAAACCATTTACCAGTGGTTTTGGCACTGTGAGCAGGTGCCAGGTCGTGCTGAAAAATGAAATCTTCATCTCCATAAAGCTTTTCAGCAGATGGAAGCATGAAGTGCTCCAAAATCTCCTGATAGCTAGCTGCATTGACCCTGCCCTTGATAAAACACAGTGGACCAACACCAGCAGCTGACATGGCACCCCAGACCATCACTGACTGTGGGTACTTGACACTGGACTTCAGGCATTTTGACATTTCCCTCTCCCCAGTCTTCCTCCAGACTCTGGCACCTTGATTTCCGAATGACATGCAAAATTTGCTTTCATCCGAAAAAAGTACTTTGGACCACTGAGCAACAGTCCAGTGCTGCTTCTCTGTAGCCCAGGTCAGGCGCTTCTGCCGCTGTTTCTGGTTCAAAAGTGGCTTGACCTGGGGAATGCGGCACCTGTAGCCCATTTCCTGCACACGCCTGTTCACGGTTGCTCTGGATGTTTCTACTCCAGACTCAGTCCACTGCTTCCGCAGGTCCTCCAAGGTCTGGAATCGGTCCTTCTCCAAAACCTTGTTCAGGGTCCGGTCACCTCTTCTCGTGCATTTTCTGCCACACTTTTTCCTTCCCACAGACTTCCCACTGAGGTGCCTTGATACAGCACTCTGGGAACAGCCTATTCGTTCAGAAATTTCTTTCTGTGTCTTACCCTCTTGCTTGAGGGTGTCAATGATGGCCTTCTGAACAGCAGTCAGGTCGGCAGTCTTACCCGTGATTGCGGTTTTGAGTAATGAACCAGGCTGGGAGTTTTTAAAAGCCTCAGGAATCTTTTGCAGGTGTTTAGAGTTAATTAGTTGATTCAGATGATTAGGTTAATAGCTCGTTTAGAGAACCTTTTCATGATATGCTAATTTTTTGAGATAGGGAATTTTGGGTTGTCATGAGCTGTATGCCAAAATCATCAATATTAAAACAAGAAAAGGCTTGAACTACTTCAGTTGTGTGTAATGAATCTAAAATATATGAAAGTCTAATGTTTATCAGTACATTACAGAAAATAATGAACTTTATCACAATATGCTAATTTTTTGAGAAGGACCTGTATAATATTCTAGGGCAGTGTTTCTCAACTCCAGTCCTCAAGGCGCCCCAACAGGTCATGTTTTCAGGCTCTCCATTATTTGCACAGGTTATTTGATCAGTTTAACTGCTTTAGTAATTCCCACAGCGGTTTCATCTGAGGGAAATCCTGAAAACATGACCTGTTGGGGCACCTTGAGGACTGGAGTTGAGAAGCACTGTTCAGGGGTTGAAGTAATTTTTTTGCAAAATATACAGATTTTTACTTATTTGTGTGAACAAACAAAAAAATTGCTCTGAAGCTGAACTAATTAATTTGTTAAAAACTTCTTAGTTTCTCAGTTGGAGAACGGGGATGACAAACCTCTTTCAGTAATCCCTGAGTGGATGAAAGGTGGTCTGATGTTGCTGAGACACAGGAAGATGCTAAATGAAAAACCAAGGTAGAGGACAAAAGGCAAAACTCTGTTTTGTAACCTTTGGATACTAACTCCTGCACCCATGTGTCATCCCCCTATCCCCATTGCAACTTTAATGATTTTGTCCAGTGAAGAGCCAGAAAGTAAATCTCCAATTAAAGGTAAGCATACTCACATTGATGCTCCACTGACTAGCACTTCTAGGATAAGTTCACTTTTGTAAAAATAAATGCATATCCTTTTGAAAGAAAAAAAAAGTGAATTTTTTTTATTTTATTTTTTAACTTGGAGCACATTATGCCACTGACTTTGCAGGATTTTTATATTTTTTGCCAGCTGTGGTTTACTACCACTTTAAAGCAAGACACTCTATGGGAATTATGGGAGGAGAAGAACATTTTGAGACAAAATCCCCCACAAAGGGATAGAGCATCAGGGACTGTATAGAAGAAAGGAATTGTTTGTGATTTTGTCTACAGTGACTGAAAGCATCCAGAGTCCAGACATAACAGTAGAGGAAAGAACAGTGCAAAGGTGCATTTTTTTAAAGTGCAAAGCACAGTCTCAATTAGAAAATGATAGTTTGGAGAAGCAACTGCTGACGGAAATTCAGCTGTCAAGATGTAGGGTCTATTCCTGAAGGGAACATAGGGAACCCCACATTCGACAAAGAATCTTCTGGGGATTCCCAACAGAAGCAAAAATATTCCATATATCCGCTGGCGAAGAATCAAGTTGCCCTAACTGTATCATAAATCCTTGTATAAGATAAGAAAACATCTTTGCTCTAGGCCGGTATGTTGAAAAACGAGCACCCAAGGATGAATGCAGGCAGATCAGAATGGGATTTGTGGAAAAAAGTTGATTTTTTTGTACTCTATATAAAATGCTTTTCTTAGAGTAAATTGAGGCACACTGGAATTCTTAAACTTGCCATACACGGATTCCTCTGTCCACACAAACCAGGTGGATGGAGGAATACCACCCAACTACCACAAAATATGAAAGAACACAGAGGAGAGACCAGTGTCACTCATCAGATTTGAAAAAAAGTTGTTTCCGGTAAGCACAAAAAAAATAAAAATAGGATTTTTGTACTCACCGTAAAATCCCTTTCTCTGAAGTCCATGGACGGACACAGCTTCCTTATATTCTTGACAGTGGGGTCATGTTCCCGTCTATTAGGAGAGGACTAGGCAGACATGTTAGCATAAAAACATGTAATTAAGCGGTCCCTCTGGTCATAACCCCTCACCCTGCACTCAGCAGCTCAGTTCGTCAAAAAGCAGTATAAACATAAAAAGGAGGGGTGGGTGCTGTGTCCGTCCATGGACTTCAGAGAAAAGTTTTTTTTCGGTGAGTACAAAAATCCTATTTTCTCTTTCGTCCATGGACTGACACAGCTTCCTTATATTCTTGACAGTAGGGACGTCCCCAAGCAGTGTAAAAAAAACGGAGGGGTGGGAACAGCAAACAAACAAACTTCATCCCAAAACAACCAGAGCTCCTCAACGGAGGAGTTGCAACCTTAAGCCCCGGACCATTTTGTAGCTAAAGGACCAGGCCACTTTTTGCAATTCGGCACTGCGTCGCTTTGACAATTGCGCGGTCGTGCGACGTGGCTTCCAACAAAATTGGCGTCCTTTTTTTCCCACAAATAGAGCTTTCTTTTGGTGGTATTTGATCACCTCTGCGGTTTTTATTTTTTGCGCTATAAACAAAAATAGAGCGACAACTTTGAAAAAAATTCTATATTTTTTACGTTTTGCTATAATAAATATCCCCAAAAAATATATAAAATATTTTTTTTTCTTCTCAGTTTAGGCCGATACGTATTCTTCTACATATTTTTGGTAAAAAAGATTGCATTAAGCGCTTGATGGGTTTGCGCGATAGTTATAGCATCTACAAAATAGGGGAAAGTTTTATGGCATTTTTATTAATTTTTTTTTTTACTAGTAATAGTGGCGATCAGCGATTTTTATCGTGACTACGACATTATGGCGGACACTTTTAACACTATTTTGGGACCATTATAATTTTTACAGCGATCAGTGCTATAAAAATGCACTGATTACTGTGAAAATGACACTGGCAGTGAATGGGTTAACCTGTAGGGGGCACTGAAGGGGCTAAGTGTGATCTAATGTGTGATTTACTGTGTGGGGGCGGGGCTTGGCGTGTGGCGTCACTGATCGTCGTTCCCTATGACAGGGAACAGACGATCAGTGAGTCTCACTAGGAAGCACGGGGAGAGGTTTGTTTACACTTAACTCTCCCCGTTCTTCAGCTCTGTGGCCCGATAGCGGGACACCTGCGGCGATCGGGTCTGCGGGCGTGGTCACGGAGCTCAGGACCAGGTTGCGCGCGACCCAGGGCTGGGCTTCTTAAAGAGAACGTACCTGTACGTGCTTGTGCCCAGCCGTGCCATTCTGCCAACGTAAACGTACAGGCGGTGGTTAAACAGCCGCCTGCAAATCTTTACGGTCGAAGCAAGCATCCGCAGATGCATGCACATCAACCTTGAAAAACTTAGTGACAGTGTGAACGGAGGTTTCTGAAGTACCGAGAGCACCAGATTCAAATCCCACGGAGGTAGTGGTGGACGAACCAGAGGCGCCACATGTCGGACCCCTTGCACAAACGTACTCACCAGTGAATGAGCCGTCAAGGGTCGTTGAAAGAAAACAGCCAAGGCTGAAATCTGCCCCTTAATGGTGCTTAAGGCAAGTGCCTGATCCACGCTGTAAAAACAGCAGGATCCTGGAAACCAAATATGCCCGTGGACGCCACCCCATCTCCTCACACATAGAGATGTAGGCCTTCCACGTGTGATGATAGATCTTCCGATAAGATGACTTCAGTGCCCTCAGCACGGTGGAAATGACTGAACCAGACAGGCCTCGGTCCCTCAGAACCTGACTTTCAACAGCCATGCCGTTAAAGCCAGGGACTGTAAAGCAGGATGAAGTATAGGACCTTGCGACAGAAGGTCCTCTCACATCGGCAGTCGCCAAGGGACATCTGCCACCAGGCGTACTAGGTCGGCGTACCAGGGACGCCAAGGCCAATCTGGGGCAATTAGAATTACCGGAATCCCCTCGGTCTCCACTCTGCAGAGCAGACGAGGAAGAAGTTTCAGTAGGGGGGAAGGCATAAAATTAGCCGATACTGTCCCCAACACGTCTGTCGCGTCCGCCCAGGGATCTTTGGACCTGACCACAAACCTCAATACCTTCTGATTGAGTCGAGAAGCCAGGAGATCCACGTCTGGCGTGCCCCATCTCAGGCAAAAGGAGTCTAAACACATCCGGGTGTAGCAACCATTCTCCTTGGTCCAGCATCTTAGGTAGTCCGCTTGCTAGTTTTCTACGCCCGGAATGTATACGGCTGATAGAGCCGGCACGCTCCGTTCTGCCCACCACAGGATGTGAGTGACCTCCGATGTTGCAGCCAAGCTTCTTGTTCCTCCTTGATGGTTGACATAAGCCACCGCCGTGGCGTTGTCCGACTGGATCCTGGCTGGACGCCCCTGTAGCCTCTGTGACCATGTAGAGAGGCATGGCCTGATCGCTCGAAGTTCCAGCACATTGATCGTCAGGCGGGATTCTTCCTTCGTCCACCGACCTTGTGTCGACTGAACACCCCCAAACTCCCCCCCCAACCGGTCAGGCTGGCGTCCGTCGTGATCACCGTCCAGTGAAAGGGAAGGAACGACTTTCCGGACTGAAGGGCCAGAGATCTCAGCCACCATACCAGGGAAGCCCTGACTAGTTGACTCACCAGGATTTGACAATCCAGGGACAACGGAGATTTGTCCCATTTGGACAGGATCTCCTTCTGCAAGTCTCGAGTGTGGAATTGCGCATACGGTACCGCCTCGAAGGAGGCTACCATGAGACCCAGGACGCGCATGCAAAAGCGCAGCGACGACTATCTGCGGGATGCCAACAGCTTCACCGCAGCCCGAAGAGTCTGCAATTTTTCCAAAGGGAGAAAAACCCTCGCTTCTGAGGAGTCCAGAATCAAGCCCAGGTATTCTCGGCACCAACTTCTGGAGGTTCAGTACCCAACCAAATTCTTGAAGGGTCTGACTGGCAATCGCCACATCCTCCCCTAATTCTGAGTCTGAAGCTGCTCTCAGAAGGAGGTCGTCCAAGTAGCCCACGATAGCGATTCCTCGCTGCCTCAGCAAGGCCAGAATTCAGGGCGAGCACCTTGGTGAAAACCCTTGGTGCCGATGCCAGGCTAAAAGGGAGAGCCACAAATTGGTAGTGGTCGTCCCTGACCGCAAAGCGCAGAAACCTCTGATGCCTGACAAATATGGGGACATGCGAGTATGCATCCTTGATGTCCAAGGACGCCAGAAAATCCCCCGGATGGAGTGCAGCGACCACAGAGCGAACTGATTCCATCCTGAAACTTCGTACCTTCAAAGGAGTTGAGGGCCGTGAGATCCAGGATTGGACAGACCCGTCCTTCTTTGGGACTACAAACAGATTAGAGTAGAATCCCTGAAACATTTGCGGCAGCGGCACAGGTACTATTACCCCGTGCCTCAGCAGGACCTGCACTGCCCCAAAGAGGGCGTTCCGACGAGCCGGAAGAAGAGGAAGGTTTGAGGGAAAGAATCTGTTTGGTGGACAAGAAAGAAACTCTATCGTAGTTACCTTGTTTAACCTGGATACCGGGGGGTCCACGACCAGGGGAGATGCCCATTTTTTCAGAAGGCTCTCCTCAAAAGGGTAACAGACCGCCATGCGTTTTGGGACTGAAAAGGCCCTCTGCGGTCGTTCCCATTCTTTGTCTATAAACTTATCAAAATAAGTTACGCAAGGAAACCCCTTAGCAGTGCGGGTCGGCTTGTGGGACCCAAAAGGGGCCGACACCTCAGTAGATGCCCCATCCGCATCCTCCAGTTTGAGGGTTTCCCGCACTGCGGTGATAAGTGAACCAACAAGCGCCTTCTCCTGCGCTGACTCAGACTCAGAGTCTTCCTCACTGTCCAAATGGTCTTGGTCCGCATACTCTGACTCTTCAGAACAGGGACCCTGTGTGTCACAGCCAGGCCCGAGTCTGAGCTTTCCCCAGAAGATGGTGGGGGAGGGGGCGCTTTTTACTCCCCTTTTGCCCACACACCGCCTCCACCCTGGCAACAAATGATTCCAGGACCGCCGACAAAGCGTCCATAGCCGGTTGCTACCACAGGAATGTCTGGGATAGACACGCCAGCTTCTGACACCATGCTGACCCGCTCACCTGACAGCCACTCAGGGATTAAAGTCAAGGTACAAGAAATGGCCCACCCTCCTAGCTGCTACAGACCGAGGGGATTCCCAGAGGACTCACCGCCCTGGCCCAGGCACTGCTCAGCGCTGCGGTCCGCTCTATCTCCTGCACAGTGCGTGCCTGCGCTAGAGGCCAAAACCAATGTTAGAGCCACAAAAAAATGGCCGCATCAGGAAAAAAAAGAGCGCAAGCTCAAAGAAAATGGCTGCCCGCTGTATTGCAGCAGAAACAGCACGGCTACAAGAAAATGCCCGCCAGCTGTATAAGCATTAGGAACAGCGCGGCTACAGGAAAATGGCGCAGATCGTGAGGTAAATTGAAAAAAAGGCAGCAAAAACACTGGGCCTTGAGCGGAGGCCCCCCACCCACACTAGAATGGACCCGGACACACCGCACAGCCCCCAGCAAGGACCCGGAGCCCCCCCTCAGGGACCCCCCGGTTAGGTACGCAGCAGGCCCAGCAAACGCATGAGGAGGAGGGATGGACGGGGAGAGAGGAAAGGGAGGGCGAGAGACCCTAATCGACCACCCCAGGAATGCCCAGCTGTTCCATCCTGCCAAGACAGGAGGAACCGTACTTGCACGTCCTGCGGGACTGCTGGACGCGTTCCTGACAGACCCATCACCGAGCAGTACGGAGTGGCTGTCGGCCACGGCCCACTGTGACTCGGACAGCAGTAGCCCGGTCATATGTGAGCCCCGTAGCATATAGCTCACCGGCCACCCCTGGAGCAAACGGGGTATGTCGTGGCCGACCCAGCGCGTAGCTAGAGGTCTACCCATGCTCGATGGCCTGACTGGGGAGACTACAAGGATCTATATTATCCAGCCTGTCACCCAGCCGGCAGTTGATAGTAGATCTCAGGATCAAAAAGTAAAAATAAAAATAAAAGTTCTCCGGGACCATGGGCCCCTAGGGAGCCAGGTCCTTCTATACTAGGCAGAAAAAAACTGAGCTGCTGAGTGCAGAGTGAGGGGTTATGACCAGAGGGACTGCCCCCTGGGCGGTATTGTTCAGCTTTGCTTAATTACATGTTTTTAAATACCAACAGGACTGCCTAGTCCTCTCCTAATAGACGGGAACATAACCCTACTGTCGAGAATATAAGGAAGCTGTGTCTGTCCATGGATGAAAGAGAAAACAGGATTTTTATAACAGCTTACCTGTAAAATCCCTTTCTTGGAGTACACCACGGGACACAGAGCCAGTCATTACATAATGGGTTAAGGGTCACCGGCGGTGATTGGACACTGGCACAACCAATTGAATGCAGTTCCCCTCCATATAACCCCTCCCATCAGGGGAGTTCCTCAGTTTTTGTAGCAAAGCAGTAAGGTTCCCATAAGAAGGGGGGGACCTCTGTGTCCCGTGGTGTACTCCAAGAAAAGGATTTTACAGGTAAGCTGTTATAAAAATCCTGTTTTCTTTATCGTACACCACGGGACACAGAGCCAGTCATTACATAATGGGACGTCCCAGAGCAATGCTCAATATGAAGGGTGGGAGACCCAGATCAAGCAGGCCGTTTGCGGACAAGAAGCCCTATACTGCTGCCTGCAGCACACTTCGCACAAAGGCGGAATCCTCATGTCCCTTCACATCTATTTGATAGAATTTGGAAAATGTGTGGACTGAAGACCAAGTTGCAGCTTTACAGATCTGAGCCATCGAAGCCTGGTGGTGCACTGCCCATGAAGCACTTATCGCCCTGGTAGAGTGCGCCTTAACAGAAATAGGAGGAGTCCTGTTTTTTAAACCATAAGCTTGAACAATTACTTGTCGAATCCACCTGAAAATGGTGGATTTTGATGCCGCTTGGCCCTTCTTGGGACCATCTGGCAAAATAAACAAAACATCTGTTTTACGTATCTGAACGGTTGCCTGCAGATACACCTTTACCGCTCTCACTAGATCTAGAGAGTGCAATAACTTTTCCCCCGCCGTCCGCGGGTCTGGAAAAAAAGAAGGCAGAACAATGTCTTGATTCAAATACAAAGCCGACACCACCTTAGGTAAAAAGGCAGGATGGGGGTCGTAGTCAAATTTTGTCATTGTGACAAATTAGATAAGGCTCTTTACAAGAAAGAGCTGCTAGTTCTGATACTCTTCTAGCAGAAGCAATAGCAATCAAAAAAGGCCAATTTCCTACTTAATATAATTAAAGGAATATGGCGAATAGGTTCAAAAGGTTGCTTTTGCAACACTGACAATACCAAATTCAAATCCCATGGGCACAAGGGAGACCTGACTGGCGGATTTATCCTCAGTACCCCCCTGAATGAACGCCTGAACTAGGGAATGAGATGCCAATGGTCTCTGAAAGAAGACTGATAGAGCCGATATTTGACCCTTGATGGTACTGAGAGCTTATTTCATATCCACTCCTAACTGGCAAAAGGCAAGAATCCTGCTTATTTCATATTTCTGAGGATTCCATCTTCTGGATTCACACCAGGAAACGTATGCTTTCCAGACTCTATAGTAGATAAGTCTGGAGGCTGGCTTTCTAGCATTAATGAGCGTAGAAAGAACTGGACCATAGACCCCTCGTTTCTTCAAAATGTGGGTCTCAGCAGCCAGACCGTCAAATTTAGCTTTTGTAAGGAAGGATGGAATACTGGACCCTGCGACAGCAGGTCGTGTCGCAGCGGAAGCTTCCAGGGTCTTCCTACCATCATCTTTACGATTTCGGCGTACCAAGGCCTCCTGGGCCAATTTGGGGCCCCTAGGATTACTGGTATTCCCTCCTTTTTGATCCTGCAAAGTAGTCTTTGTAAGAGAGGGATCGGGGGGAATGCATAGATCAGTGAGAACTGATTCCAGGGAATTATTAGAGCATCTGTTCCGTAGGCTAGAGGATCTCTTGTCCTGGACACAAAGTTGTCCAACTTCTTGTTGAACTTGGAAGCTAGCAAGTCTACATCCGGGGTCCCCAATCTCTGGCATATGGCCTGAAAGATATCTGGGTGGAGAGACCACTCTCCTGGTGATAGCTGCTGGCGACTTAGATAGTCCGCTTGCCAGTTTTCTATCCCTGGGATGAAGATTGCAGATAGACAAGGAACATGATCTTCTGCCCATGCTAAAATTCGCTTCACCTCCTTCTGAGCACCCCGACTGCGGGTGCCTCCTTGGTGATTGATGTAAGCTACTGCAGTAGCATTGTCGGATTGAATCCGAACCGGGTGGCCCTGTAACCTGTGTGTCCAGGTTTTGAGGGCTAGATATACTGCCCGGATCTCCAGTACGTTGATGGGCAGGCTCTTTTGTGTCTTGGCCCAGGTTCCCTGGGCTGAAGCTTCTTCGAACACTGCTCCCCAGCCCAATAGACTGGCATCCGTAGACACCACCTTCCAGGTGACTGAGAGGAACTATTTTCCCTTCCGTAGGTTCTTGGTCTCTAGCCACCAGTTGAAACTTTGGCGCACTTGTGGAGACAGGCGCATGGGAACATCCAGAGCTTGAATCTTTTTTGTTCCAGGTAGTTAAGATACTGCTTTGCAGTAGTCTCGAATGAAACTGGGCGTAAGGGACAGCCTCAAACAAGGCCATCATCTTCCCTATTAGCCTCATGCAAAGGCGAATTGATGGCCCCTTTTTTGCCTTGATCTTGTGGATCAGGTCTATCAGAGACTGTATCTTTGGCTCTGGTAGGAATACTCTCCTTTGGGCTGTGTCTATGATCAGGCCCAAATACTCTACCCTTCTTTGGGCTTGCAGAGCGGATTTTTGTAGGTTTACAATCCATCCTAAATGCTCCAGATACTTTACTGTAGTGAGCACAGCGTAATTTAATCCTGCCACCGACTGATCTATTACAAGTAGATCGTCTAGATAGGCTGTTACCGCTATGCCCTGTGTCCTCAGATTTGCCAACAGAGGAGCTAGGACCTTTGTAAATACTCTGGGCACAGTAGCCACACCAAAGGGCAGGGCCACAAATTGGAAGTGGCGATGTTCTACCGCAAACCTTAAGAATTTTTGGTGAGCGGGATGTATCGGTATATGTAGATATGCGTCCTTGATGTCTATGGGCGCCATGCATTGTCCGCCTTGTAGAGAGGCGACCACGGATCCAACCGTTTCCATTCGAAAATGGCGTATGTTCAGAAACCGATTTAGAGATCTTAGATCCAAGATGGGTCTGACATGTCCATTTGGTTTTGGAATCACAAAGAGGTTTGAATAAAAACCTGAACCTTGCTCCTTTAGGGGTACTTCTGTTACCACCCCTTGAGACAGTAAGTGATCAAAAACTCTTGAAGAAGGATCCTCTTTTTTGTGGATCTTTGGAGAGTCTTGAACTTCGGAACAGAGAAGATGGGATCTCTCGAAATTCCAGTTTGTAACCTGAGGATATTGTAGATACTACCCACTTGTTTTGGATTTCTGTCTGCCATGCCGCTGAAAACTGACGAAGCCTTCCCCCCACTCGGCGGGGGCGCCCCTTCACAGAGAGGCTTTGGGGTCTTGCTTGTTGGCTCTTGAACCCCACGGCTTCTTGTTCTTCTGAGCCTGATTTCTTTTGGCTTTTGTGGCTGGCTGAAATTGCCGCCGCCACTGGCTGGAGGCAGGTTTCCCTGGAGCCGGGGAAAGAGAACGTTTAAAACAAGGCCTCTTGTTTTTCTCTCAGGTAAAACAGTGGTTTTACCGCTTGAAATCTTTTGGATATATTTTTCCAGATCCTCCCCAAATAGGCGTTCGCCATGGAAGGGGAAACTGGCCAAGAGTCTTTTGCATGGAGCCTCTGCTGACCAATGCTTTAACCAAAGAACTCTGCGCATATGCACCAGCTGGAGTGTAAGGCGTGATGCTTGTAGAATAGAATCTCTCATGGCATCCACTGTAAAACATAAGGGTTTAGGCAAATTCTCCCATAATTTGGCCTGTTCCTGAGGCAGATCCTTCAGCCCCTGTTTTACCTGCTGTCTGATGACCTGACACATCCCCCCTGCTGCTACAGCAGGCTGGGTAACTGAGCCGGCTAAAAGAAAGGAAGATTTAAGTAAAGATTCCAACTTTTTCTCAGAAGGATCTTTAAACACTTGTACATTGTCCACCGGACACGTCAGGTTCTTATTTACACAAGAAATAGCTGCATCTACAGAAGGCAGGCTCCATTTCTTTGAAAACTTCTCCTCCATAGGATAAAGAACGTCAAACTTTTTTGGAGGTGAGAAACGCTTATCTGGGTGTTGCCAGTCTGCGTAAATCAGATCCCCTAGTAATGGATGAACCGGGAAAGAGCATGCACCCTGCAGGGATCTTAATGAACCTAGGGAGGAGACAGGTGATTCAGTTACCTCCGAAGAGGGTAACTTAAATGCAGAATGCACTGTTCCAGCATAACATTGCACCTGCGACTTCCGAATCTGAGATGCAGAGAAAGGCTCATCTGATATCCCTGATCTGTCCGACTCCTCATCCTCTGCCGGTGTAGCATCCTCTTCATTCTCAGATTTTTCTGAAAGGAGGTCAACCACCGACGGAGATCTGCTTCGCTTTCTGTCCTTTCTAGAAGACTTAGCAATTAATGTGGCGATTCTCTCTTCTAGGTTATTTAGGGCTGTTGACAAAGTGTCCTCAGACATACGCAGGCCCAGGCTTCACTGGGGAAGCTGCCATACCTGATAGTGGTAATGGCTCATCCTGTATAGCTGCGTCAGATAAGACAGGAGAGAAAGGTACCGAGTTAGCACGGCTAGGGCCTCCTGTCTCAGGCGGCGGTGCTTTTTTATCTCTTTTGTCAGAATTTCTTCCCCTGGAAGGCATACTGCTAAGAAAAAACCAAGGTACCAAAAATGCATATACTACTGTGCTAAGTTTAGCAATCTACATAAAGTATGCAACTTTAAACACACAGTTTTCTGCACAAAAGTGGGTGTCTGTCTTGGTAGTACCCAGCCTGTCCACATGGAGCCTTACGTCCCTGTAATGCTGCTGTATCCCAAAAGGAGTGAGCTTGCTGGTCACTGCAGACCTTTATGCCTTTGTAAACAGGCGCCGTTTTCACGTGCCTGCGCGCGCTCACGTGCCCGCGCATGCTCGCGACCTCCCGTCCCTCCTGCCGCCGATAAAGCGCGCCCCCGTGAGCGCGCGCGGCTCCTAGAGCTCAATGGCGGTGACTACGGTGCAAGGGAAGCTCCCTTATCCAGCACCCTGCCATCCTTACCTGCTTCTGCAGGTGTCTGGTCGGCCATTTGAGAGGAGGAGGGAGGTGCCCAAGCAAGACTCTGCAGCAGAGGAAACTCACAGTGTGCTTGTCCCAGGAAACAGACACTGAACAGAGCGAGGTGAGTTAACACTCAGCTCTTTACTCCCCCCAGTGGCGGCATAAAAGAAGACATCCACTTATCCTTAGGAAAGGTCCTTAAACTTAGTTTAGGACTCTAACCTCTTACCTTTATCCTCGCCGCAGGCTTTTTTCTGCTGAAAATCAGACAGATACCAATCTTCACCCATCACGGCGGGCTGTGTGTGCCAACCTTCAGGGATATGGGTTCCTGTTTAAAGGATGCCGCTCCCCTGGGCCTTGTAAAAGACTCTTACCAGGACTTTTAGCGAAAGTGCTGGATCTTAGAGCCCAGTCCTCCGAAGAGAGCCATTACAGGCGACGCCTCACTCGTGAGGCCCAGATCCCATCCAGTTTTGGCTTACTTTAGGCGTCTTGGATGGGTCCAAAAGCATAGCTCTTTTACCCCCAGAGGGTCTCCTTGGCAGAGCTTTCCTTTAGCACATCCTATCGCGTCCAACACCTTTAGACACTGGTGAAAAAACTGAGGAACTCCCCTGATGGGAGGGGTTATATGGAGGGGAACTGCATTCAATTGGTTGTGCCAGTGTCCAATCACCGCTGGTGACCCTTAACCCATTATGTAATGACTGGCTCTGTGTCCCGTGGTGTACGATAAAGAAAATCCTATTTTCTTTCTTGTCCAATTAAGAACACAGGAATACTTGGACTGTTGGGGCATCCAAAAGCAGTCCAACTGAGGAGTGGGCAACATAGGAACAATGGCTAACAGAAAACGGGACTTTGAGCTGATATCAGATGAGGTCAGAATAGCTACCTGATAGAAACCAAAGACACTTGGTAGCCTTGCAAACTGGGAAAAGTTGCTGGATGCTGAAAGATCAAAAAGTGCTCACAGAATTAGTAGAGTGCACCGTAACTGAAAAGGGTGGAATCCCCATCCATAAGTTTGAATGATGGTGTGCCTCAGTCAACTAGAGATGGAGGCATAAGAAACAGGTGTCCCCTTACAGGGTCCATCTAGGATTACAAAAGTGAATCAGTCTTCCTTAAAGTAAAAGTGTCTGATTTTACACAATACACATCCAGACAATGGTGGAAGTTTTCCTTTGTGGAACTGGAGCTAGAGAGGGGTGGAAGAAAATGTTTGGTTGAGGTAAAAGCCAGAACCAGCTTAGGTAAGAATAAAGTCCTGGAAATGAACACCACCCTGCATCTATGCAAAACAGAAAGGTTCTTGCCGGATAAGGACACAAGTTGAGACACTCGCCTCACAGGTGTTGACTACAAGAAATTCCATCTTCACAAAAACACAATCTGACAACAGCACAAGCCAGGTACTACACTAGGCTGTCTTAGCCTAGTGTAGTACCTGGGGCTTGTGCCGTTGTCAAACTGTGTCCGCCACATATACACACTAGCAAGAAACTGTAGATTCCCATAATAGGCAGGGTTGATGGATACAGGGGCAGTCCCAGAAATGTTTTGCCTGTGTCTAATCACCTGAAGGTAGTGGCCTATAAACCATGGTCTAAAAATTAAATTCCTGTGCCTTATACTGTACTATTAAGATATGCAATTTTTTTTCCTGCCTTCTAGTGCCCACAGGGGCTCGTTTTGGCTGTGGAGATTAAGGTGCTGCTAGGCAAAGACTAGTTTTCACCTGGGTGGAGAGTATTGGTCAAGAAGCCAAAGCATGTGGCTCCTAAAACGCAGGGGTTGAGGAATCCCCTGCAGTTTCCACTCCAATACCAGTGTCCCCATCTCTTTTCTCAGTTTCATTCTCAAACAGTTTGGAAGTTCCAGCTTTGATACATGAACAAAGTTCAGTACAAGAAAGGAAGTGTAGCATTTTTGTTCCCTGGAAAACAAAGGTTCTAGGAGCACCAAAAGTTTTCTGAAAAATTCAGATGCACTGGCTGCATTTAACACCCCTGAGAGGGAGCTGAAGTCAGATGAGGGGAATTCATAATAGAACATTGCTCCGGGACATGGGAACAGCTACCACCCTAAGCAATGATCTGGGTTTCCTGTAGGTGTTATTCAGTCTTTTTGCCGAAGCTCCCTTGGGCCTGTTATTCACCATTGCTAAAGTGAAGACATCTCAGATGAGGTGCTCACAGAATGGGATGCACAATGGGGCTCTGCATTTCTGGAATGCAGGAGCCGCAATAGCCCAGGCACTGCCCATGATCCTGTGGCTGTCTCTCTGTAGCAGACGGCCACAGGAAAATGTGCTTTGAACATTTTTCAGCAGATACAGCAGGCAGAAGTGTGGCAGCCATGAGGCATGTTGTGTCTATGTCCTCATCCTAGACCAAGTTAAAGTGAATAACTCCTTATTCCTCTGCTTCCGCATTGTGTGCCAACCACTGCAGGGAGTCCAATAATAGGCAGGAACTGGTCCACAATACAGGGAAACCCTGTCTTTCCTACTCCACATTGCTGAGTCTGTTAGGGGTGCAGGTTTTGCCCATCGTGGTGAATATAGCCCCTAGGGGTCTTTGGGGTCTAGGAACCAAAGAAATCGACCATAGCCCTGGACCTGTGTAGCACATAACTGCATACATAGCACTTTGTTTTAAGGTGAGTACCCAAACCATTACAAGCTGGCCCCATACAGTGGGGTTCAGGTATAGTCCTCAAGCTATAACGCAGAGGGTTACCAATATAAAAACTGCTAGACTGCCCAGGGCAAAAAGCAGTCAGATCTTGTAAGAAGCATCTGAAGAAATAAAGAATTAGAGAAAAAAAACCTTACTATATGAGAACAAGTCCATCACCTAAAAAAACACTAGCAAAAAAAAAAAAAGTCTCATGATATGGATAGGGCTATACAAGGATTAATTAGGTGCGGCATAGCAAGTTTATTTTGGCCAGTATCCAATCATCTGAAGGTAGTCTAGATTTAAGCCATGGTCTATAAATACAAGCCACATATCATGTACTGTATCAATTTAGATAAATGTTTTGTGTACAGTTTCAGTAACATAACTTACCAGTAACTAACTATATCTCACATCTTGCTGAATACTTCTCTTCAATGAAGTTGGGTGCTTATTACAATGCTGGATTTCTGGTGCTACATGAGTCTAACAAAGTTCATTTAAAAACTGGCATCTCCCCTTTCTGTCCTCTCCTCCATTCACAACACCCCTTGCATGGTTTTCACAAAGAGCAACACATTATCCAAATCGGGCAGAGACAGATGAATGACAGTGATCCCTTCCCTACTCACAGAATATGTTAGATTCTCTGAAAACAATGCAAGAAGTCTTGTAAATGGAAAAGACAAAAAGGGGTGGGAGGCTGTCAGGACTTTTTCAATGTTAGACCTGAGGTAATAACTAATGCAGCATCGAAAGTTCAGCTCTGAAGAGGACATAACTTCACTAAAGAGAAGTTTTCTACAGCACATATCAGTCAGCAGTAGAGATGGGCTTGGGCGTTGTTGAAATTCCACATGTCCGATCCTGCCAGGAAGCAGACACTGCACAGGGCTAATCACAGGCAGTGAGACATTTCCTGGTTTGCAGCTGCACAAATCGGGAAAAGTCTAAGTGCCTGTGATTAGCGCTGTGCAGCGTTGGCTTCCTGGCGTGATTGGGCATGTGGGATTTCGAAAACATGTCCAAGCCCATCTCTAGACAGCAGTAGGTAGGATAAACTTAATAAAAGGTACGTTTTGTGACTGAAGCTGTGCCCAAAAAAAAGTTGGCTAAACTTCAGCTTAAAAAAAAAAAAAACACACTCAATGCTTTGTTTTCTATATACACATTTGTGATATTGATCTTTGGACCACTGATAGTCCATTCAATCACTGTTGAGTTCAATATGCCAGTTCAATCTGTGATTGTGGTACCTTATTTCTATGTGGGTTTTTGCTGAGTTACGAGGATGCAAAATTAAATAAGGAGGCATATGCCCTCTGGTAGACCAGACATTTGAAGAAATATGTAAATGCCAAGCTTTTCTACATTCAGTATGGCGCTTCTTTCGATTAGAAGATTCACGTAAAAGCATGTTATGCAGGTCAATGGGCTCCACATTTATTCTCCACACAGAGGAAGCTGGCAGAGTTAATGCAAAGGAAACCTGTTTTGTCTTTCCTCTGAAAACTATAAAAATAAAAAACTAATACAGATTTAGTACCATAAAATGGAGCATCAAGCTAAGAATAGCAAGAACGACTCCAATAACTTGAAGGTTATAGTTTAAATGAGTGACTCGATTTTGTCCTTACTAAAAATAATTCACACAAACACAATACATTTCTTTACAAAACTTTCTTGGAAAATAAAAGAAAAAAAATGGGAGAATCAAAGTTATACAATCTCATACACTAATGTTCACATTTAAGATTTGCATCTTGGTTCTTTGGAAGGGTGCAAGAAAAGTGACAGAAAACCTTGGACCCTTTTTATTAAGTCCTGTCTTATACCTGATAGTTACTTCAAAAAGAAGTTACTGTGCAAGAAGCAAGCCCTCATTTGCAGCGGGGTACCTGCAATTATTACTACCGATAACACTGGACACCATTCATTGTTAAAGTTCTCATTAAAGAGTAAACCTTATTAAAAAAAATAAAAAATAACAGAAAAAAGAAAGAGGTGTGTGTGCACATTTAAACCAATCTACTGTTTAAGATCAAACAAACAACAACTCATATCATGACACAAGTCCTCTGAATGATGACAGAAGATGTAGTCCACCTGCTCATGATTACCCTTTTGCTATATCTGAACTTATTCTGTACAAAAAAATATACACAGCTGTAGAATGCTACATGTATTCGAACATAATGATATAAATTACATTTTAAAATATTACCATTTGTGTAACTGTAAACTTATAATCAATGTATTAGGGCTAATAAAAATAAAGAAACAATGTTGTCATCTATCCAATGTTTTAAGCAAGGAGTTGTTTCCTCTTCCAGCAGTAAAAGGCTTATTATCTGAATACAGGATGTTAGGTCTATAAAAACGTCCCACTGTAGAATAATTCATGTTCATATAAAAATAGTTAAGATGCCCAAATGCTCTAATTTTTTAACCTGATTAAAGAGAGTCCTCTATGAAAACAAGAGGCTGTGGGTGACATTAGGGGTTTCTTTCTTTTCCTTTTGTTTTTAACTGCACCCACAAAGGCAACAAATGTGAAACCTGTTATTCCAGTTATGGCTTTTATCCCCATTGTGGTTGGTCATCAGTAGATAGGGTTATTCACCCATAGTGTGATCATGTGAACATGTATTTATAATGCACACACACACTGTTCCTTTCCAGTAGATATACAATCAATTTAAATGTAAGCCTGGTAATTACATTGATTTGTGCTATTGTGAATAGAGATCCAATTAGTCCATACAGTAAATAGTTATGCCATTAAAGGTCTGCCACCAGTGTCCACTACTCCTCCACACAACTGAATATTTATACACATTAACAGACAGTATGTATCTGGACCAAAAGTGAACTGTTTCATGGTGACGCTCAGCAAGACTCTGGCAGGCTTAGGCTCAGTTCTGGTACTCCAATACATGATAATTCCTGGAATTCCGGGTCTTGAGAAAACAACGTTAATCAAGTTTTGTCTTCTGAAAAAAAAGCATGATTCTTTTGAAAAAATGTAGTTTTTAAAAGCCCAAATCATAAGAATGATCTAAGAATGTCCATGATCAATCCATAACAAGGCATTGTGCATAAGATGTCTTATGTCCTAAATGCACCTCAACTGGGTTTTGTGGGAGCTTTAATCCTGACCGTCTGGGTTCGTACTTGTAGCTTTGCCTGCTGACTCTGGGCATCTGCTGTGCTGGATACAGCTACTGTAGTCTGATTCACAGGAGTCTGGAGTTGTTGTGAAGCAGTAGCCGCCATTACTTGCTGCTGTAAAAGCTTCTGTTGCACCACATGGGCTGCAGCTGTGCCTGCTGGTATCATCTGTACCTGCTGTGGGCCTGTGGCTGTAGCTTGGGTCAATGTCACAGTCTGTGGCTGAACCTGTGGGTTAAAAATCATTCTTTTTAAGTGACAAACCCAGGACAAGTAAGCAATCAGGAATACAGATTTTTAACGAGTGCATATTTTTTCCAGATCATTGACTAAGTAATAAAGGCAGAGGCAGTTATTTTCTAAAGGATATCATCAGTGGTAACCTATACTGGGACAAACTTGTTGACTATGTAATAATACATTGATCAAGGGTAGTACATCCAATAAACATATACCAACATTAAATCGGACTAGTGAAATATCTTTTGCCAATGTTTAAGGGTGCATTCACACTTGCGAATTTACCTGCATCACAATTACAGGCCCATTGAAAGCAACAGGAAGACGCCGACTCTCACAGCTAATCACACAAACTCACATGTAATTGTTCAGGCAGTGATCACATGCACGTGATCTGGACGCAGACTGTTATTAACGTTATAAAAAAGGTCAAAAAGGCAGAGTCCCTTTAAACAGAAGGGATGGGCTCTAGTGGAGAATTAAAAAAACGATTTTTTAGTTTCGGTTATAGAATTTTGTTATTTATTCTCTTTTTTCTCTCTGATGTGCGCTGATAGGCTGCACTTATGAGGAGGCACTAATAAGCAGCACTGATGGGCATTGATGAGCAGGCACTTAATGACAGCACTGGCTGGCATCACTGATGGGCCCTGATTGGCAGTACCCTTGATTATCTGGGCAGATCTCCCCTGTAAGGAAATGGCGCTGATCGGCTCTCCTCTCCTCACACAATGTCAGTGTGAGTTAAGGAATGCCAATAACCGGCATTTCTTTGTTTACATGTGAACAGCCATGATTGGGCACAGCTGATCACATGGGCAAAGAGAGCCTCGTCTTCGGCTCTTCACTGGGATCGGTGATGAGCCGTGTCCCAGGGACAGAGCGCGCCTCCACGGGCGTGCAAGCGCAGCGAGAGTGGGACGATGTCATATAACATCGTCCCAGAACGAGAGAGCTGCCGCTTGCCTGTCATTTGACAATACGGTGGGCGGGAGGTGGTTAACCGCTTCTGCCCTGGACCATTTTGGCGGTCAAGGACCAAGCCACTTTTTGCTACTCGGCACTGCATCGCTTTAACTGACAATTGCGCGGTCGTGCGACGTGGCTCCCAAACAAAATTGACGTCTTTTTTTTCCCCGCAAATAGAGCTTTCTTTTGGTGGTATTTGATCACCTCTCCGATTTTAATTTTTTTGCGCTATAAACAAAAATAGAGCGACAATTTTGAAAAAAATGCAATATTTTTTACTATTTACTATAATAAATATCCCCAAAAAATATATAAAAAAATTTTTTTCCCACAGTTTAGGCCGATACGTATTCTACATATTTTTGTTTAAAAAAAAATAAATAAATCGCAATAAGCGTTTATTGATTGGTTTGCGCAAAAGTTATAGCTTCTACAAAATAGGGGAACGTTTTATGTCATTTTTATTAATCTTTTTTTTTTACTAGTTATGGCGGCGATCAGCGATTTTTATCGTGACTGCAACATTATGGCGGACACTTTTGACACCATTGTAATTTTTACAGCGATCAGTGCTATAAAAATGCACCAATTACTGTAAAAATGACACTGGCAGTGAAGGGGGTAACCACTAGGTGGCGCTGCAGGGGTTAAGTGTTTCCTAGGGAGTGATTCTTGCTGTGAGGGGGCGTGGCTACACGTGACACGTCACCGATGACCGTTCCCGATCACGGGGAACGGTCATCAGTGATAGTGTCACTAAGCAGAATAGGGGAATGCCTTTTTTTACAAAGGCATCCCCCGGTTCTGCTCTTGCCGACCGCAATCGCGGGACTCCCGGGAACATTGCGTTCCCGGGACCCGCGGCTGCACTCGCGAGGCACGCGGCGGGCGCGCGTGCCTGCAGGGAGGCAGATTTAAAGAGACGTACTTGTATGCCAATCTGCCTGCCTGTGCCATTCTGCCAACGTACATCGGCGTGCGGCGGTCGGCAAGTGGGTAAAATCCCTGCCTTTTTTAACCCCATTTTCGCACCTATGCCGTTTGCAGAAACGCACTAAAGTCCATTTAACATGCTTTCCTATGGTACACGTTCACATCAATGCGTTTTTCAGCCAGTGTGTTTTTGTCTCATTTTGGATAGTCACCATTGAAGATGATTAGTTGAATGGACTTTGGTAAATTTTACTATTTCAAGCCTTATCATTTGCACTGGTTGAATTATTGTATTAATATTATGTTTTTTCAATTTCATGCTTTAGAAAACATTGGTTTGAAATATTGAATACTGTTTTGCAGTGCAGTACCAGTTATTTTCACATATTTTTGCCAAGTTGACTTCAGCTTTGGGTACTGCAGCTTTTTAGACTCTTAATTAGGTGCGAGTGAGGGTAAGATTGTTTTGGTTAATTTGTACATCACAATACACAGACCTGTTAATATCCATCATCATCTTCCCATTGTTCAGCACAGTCACATGCCTGCGCTGACCAATTGTTATTGTGAGCATTCTCATGGATGCTCACTCCGGGGCTGTGTATTGCAGTGTATGGACTGCTACACCGGGGCATCATGACTACTATGTGCAGCAGAGTCCAAAGGGGTGGCCAGGATATTTATTATTATTATACAGGATTTATATAGCACCAACAGTTTACGCAGCACTTTACAACTTGAAGGTAGACAGTACAAATATAATACACTTTAGTACAGTAGGAATCAGAGGGTCCTGCTTCTTAGAACTTACAATCTTTGGAGTTAGTTAATCTTTTATTTTTTCATGAAAAAGTGAACTTACCCTCACCTTTAGCACTAAAAATGTAATTTCTTCAGATATTATGCCCAACATAGATGACAATCTTATTGTGCATAATCAGTTTAAAAAAAAAAAAAATAGGATTTTTGTACTCACCGTAAAATCCTTTTCTCTGTCGTCCATGGACGGACACAGCTCCTTAATTCTTGACAGTTGGGTTATGTTCCGTCTATTAGGAGAGGACTAGACAGAACATGTTAGATATTTAATACATGTTACTTTAACAGAGTTGAACAGCCCCGCCCAGGGGGCAGTCCCTCCGGACATAACCCTCCACCCTGCAGTCAGCAGCCTCAGTTTGTAAAAAGCAGTACAAACTAAAAAAGGAGGGGTGAGTGCTGTGTCCGTCCATGGCCGACAGAGAAAAGGATTTTACGGTGAGTACAAAAATCCTATTTTCTCTTTTCGTCCATGGACGGACACAGCTCCCTAATTCTTGACAGTTGGGACCTCCCAAAGCAGTGTCAAAAAACGAGGGGTGGGAACAGCAATCAAAAAAACTATTTCACCCCAAACAAACAGAGCTCCTCAACGGAGGAGCTACAACCTCAAACAGCCGCCTGCAAAACTTTGTGGCTGAAGCTAGCATCCGAAGATGCACTCACATCAACCTTGTAAAATTTGGAAAAAGTGTGAACGGACGACCAGGTCGCCACCTTACACACTTGTGAGACAGACGCTTGATGTCGGAAAGCCCAAGAGGCACCAAAAGCCCTGGTCGAATGCGCCGTGACAGGAAAGGGAGGCGCCCGCCCCTTAAGGGAATAGGCCTAGATGACGGTCTGCCTGATCCACCGAGAAATGGTGGCCGACGAAACCGCCAGACCCTTCTGCGGACCAGACACTGACACAAACAGCGAGTCAGATCTCCGGAACGGAGCCGTAGCAGACAGATACACCCGTAAGGCATGTACCACGTCTAAAGAGTGCAGCACAACCTCTTTGGGATGCGATGGCCGAGGACACAAGGATGTAAGTACAATGTCCTCATTCAGGTGAAAGGCCAAAACTACCTTCGGAAGGAAGGCTGTGGGCGTAGCACCGCTTTGTCCTTATGGAGGACCAAATATGGGGACTTGCAAGACAAGGCCACCCACCAATTCAGAAACCCTCCTGACTGATGTTATGGCTACTAGGAAGGCAACCTTCTGAGAGAGCGTCAAAAGAGGAATTTCCCTGATGTCCTCAAATGGAGGTTTCTGAAGTACCGAGAGCACCAGATTAAAATCCCACGGAGGTAGTGGTGGTCGGACCGGAGGGAACACACGTCGGACCCTTTGCACAAAAGTGCTCACCAAAGAATGAGCCGCCAGGGGTAGCTGAAAGAAAACAGCCAAGGCTGAAATCTGCCCCTTAATGGTGCATAAGGCAAGTTTCTGATCCACTCCACGCAGTAAAAACAGCAGGTTCCTGGAAACCGAATATGCCCGTGGACGCCCTTCCATCTCCTCACACATAGAGATGTAGGTTCTCCACGCACGATGGTAGATCTTCCTAGAAGATTTCCGTGCTCTCAACATGGTTGAAATGACTGAATCCAACAGGCCTCGGCCCCTTAGTACCTGGATTTAAATAGCCATGCCGTTAAAGCCAGCGACTGTAAAGCAGGCTGAAGAATGGGACCTTGTGAGAGAAGGTCTTTCCGCATTGGCAGTCGCCAAGGTGCATCCGCCACCAGGCGCACAAGGTCGGCGTACCAGGGACGCCTGGGCCAATCCGGGGTGATGAGAATCACCGGAATCCCCTTGGTCTCTACTCTGCGGAGTAGACGAGGAAGCAACTTCAGTGGGGGAAAGGCATAAATTAGTCGATACTGACCCTACAGGATCTCTGGACCTGGCCATGAACCTCGACACCTTGCGATTGAGTTGAGAACCCAGGAGATCTCCGGCAAAAGGAGTTGAAAAACCTCCGGATGTAACGACCATTCCCCTTGGTCCAGCTTCTGGCGACTCAGATAGCCCGCCCGCCTGGAATGTAAACTGCCGATAGAGCCGACACGCTCCTTTTCGCCCACCGCAGGATGTGAGCGACCTCCGACGCTGCAACCAAGCTTCCTGTTCCTCCTTGATGGTTGACGTATGCCACTGCCGTGACATTGTCTGACTGGATCCTGACTGGATGCCCTTGTAGCCTCTGTGACCACTTGGAGAGGCACAGCCTGATCGCCCAGAGTTCCAGGACGTTGATCGGCAGTTGGGATTCGTCCGGAGTCCAGCGGCCCTGGGCCGCCTGAACACCCAGACCCCCCTCCAACCGGTCAGGCTGGTGCCCGTCGTGATCACAGTCCAATGAAAGGTGAGGAACGACTTCCCGGACCAAAAGAGCCGGGGAGCTCAGCCACCAACAAGATGACTTATCTGAATCTGACGATCCAGAGAAAACTGAGATTTGTTCCATTTGGAGAGAATCTCCCTTTGCAAGACCCGAGTGTTGAATTGGGCACATGGTACTGCCTCGAAAGAGGCTACCACGAGGCCCAGGACTCGCATGCAAAAACGGAGAGACGACCATTTACAGGATGTCAACAACCTCACCACAGTCTGGAGTGTCTGCAACTTCTCCAAGGGAAGAAAGACTCTGGCCTCTGAGGATTCCAGAATCAACCCTAGGAACTCTAGGCGCTGGGTCGGTACTAACACCGACTTCTGGAGGTTCAGTATCCAACCAAACTCCCGGAGGGTCTGACTGGCTATAGACATGTCCTCCTCTAATTCTGAGCTTGAAACAGCTCTCAGAAGGTGGTGGTCCAAGTAGCCCACGATAGCAATGCCTGCGCTGTCTCAGCAAAGCTAGAATCGGTGCGAGCACCTTGGTGAAAACTCTTGGTGCCGATGCTAGGCCAAAGGGAAGAGCCACAAATTGATAGTGGTCTTCGCCGATCGCAAAGCACAGGAACCCCGGATGCCTGACGCAGATGGGGACATGCAAGTATGCGTCCTTGATATCCAGCAAAATGGCCGCCAATGGGATTTTCAATGCAATGCATTGTGCGTACGGATGGGAAGTTCGTGACGTCACCCGCAGTTCATTCACAGTCTCACCAGACGCGCTGTTGTACCTCGGCACTGGTTTAGTGCCTTTTAAATGTAAGTGCACTACTTTCGTTTTTCATTAAATTGTTTTTTATTACGGAGAAACACTATGGTCTGCTTATATATTTTCCACATGTAAACACTGCCCTATGAACTTAATACCTGGAAGTTTTTGAATGATCCTGATGTTATATGGAATTGATGACCCTAATCCTTTTGGGGAAGTTTACATCTTTATCTGCTTTGGATTAACCCGTAAGGGAAAGTTTTTCAGTGACCCTCTATAATTAAAGGGTCCATGTTGGAAGGTGAGCGGCCAATTTATCTGTTGGTGGAGGTCTCTCACTGTGTGTGTGTCTGTTACCACCTGCATGCAATCAAGAGTCCATGTGTCATCTATGAAGATCACGGGGATTATATACTGATTTACTGTGCTGTTTTTCTATCTTTGATATATGGACTTTTAAAGCGCTGCACTATTTATTTTTATGTTATACTCAGGGATTTTGATTATTTGACCCTTAGTGTTCAGCTGCTTAGTAGTACATTATAGTTTATTGCGCGGATTTGTTTCTTTTTACATACTCTGATTTCTCAAGTTATCAACAATCACGCTGCAATAATGGATGTTTTTCAATATTTAGAAAAACGGGAAGTTAAAATTAATGAAGTTTTCTCTAGGAATTCTTCTAATGAACCTATTAATGATATCTCCCAGGCATTTCGTAAATTGGGGCATATTTTTGAAAAAAAGACTAAAACTTGGTGGGATATTACATCGTTTGAACAGTATTTATCTGCCAAGCTTATTCCTAGAAGGTTAAGGTGGGATGTGCCCCCTAATGATGGTCTACTTGACGATGATTCTATGTCTGAGTGGAGTGGCTTTTTCATCAAAAAAGGGTTTGAGCTAATAGAATTTCTTTTGGCTCGGAAACAAAGAAAATTAAAGCTCCTTGACTCCCAGATTGGGGAGATCATTTCATTTTTAGAACCCCATAAAGAAAGTGAAGAATTTCTGAAACTTTCAGGGGAGCTAAAAAATAAGCTTATGAAATGGGATGCTGAGATTCAAACAAAGAAAAAGAAGAAGTTTATACGGGATTGGGATGATTTCACTGGAGGTAGCATTTTCAAATGGCAGAATGCTCCCCCCATAGGTGGTGGTAATGTCACTGCCAATCCCCCAGTCGAAACTCTCAATGCCACTAAAATGGCAACACCTAGAAACCAACCAGTGTATCAATATGATGTACCTCCCCCTCATGAGAGGTTTTCTTCCCCTCATGATTACCCTAATAGGGGTCCCCCCAAAAGGGGTAAGAACAAAAGAGGTAGAGGTAAAGGTAATTATCAACCAACCCCCCATTATGAAAATGATTATCCAACATCATCTTATTATCAGAATGCATCCCAACCATGGAGAGATTCTCGTAATTTTGGAGATGGGGCTGACCCATCCAATAGAGGGAGGCCCCATTACCCCCAAAATAGGGGGTTTCCTATGCAAAATAGTTTTGCACCGTTAGCCAACCACTCTGACCACGATAGGGGGGATTTTTTAGGGTCACGTGGGGGATACCAAACTGGACCCCCTGTACACAGACCCAACCTAGGGGAATGGTGGAGACAATTGCCACAGTATCCACCGCCCAATGTAGGTACCCCAAGAAAAAGAAAAGACAGAGAGGAAGGAGAGGGGGTAGGCGATTACAAAAGGTCGAAACCATAACGGGAGCAGGAATTTATAATCTAAGTGGGGTAACATTAAATGATGATGAAATCAAAGTCCTGGATAGAGGGCTTAAATTTGCCCCAACCAAAAATTTGAACAAATTCCAAACTTACGTAAGTTTGCAAAAATACATTAGAAGTTTGAACATGAAAAAATATTTTTTATCCAACACTAGTAGGGCTACACCACTTGTTAGGGGTGACCATTCTTCTTTACGAAATAAATCAATATTCAACCCCATTAATGTTGACAGCAAATATATGGAGGTCTTCAAGAATATGGTAGTAAAGGATTTGGAGTCATTGAAAATTAAAAAGGTATTAGATCCACAATATATTAAACGGGGTATGGGATCTTTGGAAAAAAGAAAAGAAATTGTAATTCGTCCAGCGGACAAAGGAGGAGGGTTAGTCATCCTGAGTAAAGAATACTATAAAATGGAAATGAGTAACCTATTGTCAGATGAGGATACATATAGAGTTCTTCATACAGACCCTATGTTGTCCTTTAAGGATGAGTTACACCATATCATTGAGGATGGTAAAGATCAGGGAATATTGACCATAAAAGAGGCTCTTTACCTGGATCCATTGTTTTGCAGAACTCCTATCATTTATTTTCTACCGAAATTACATAAAGACAGTGTTAACCCTCCAGGGAGGCCCATAGTAAATGGGATTGACTCAGTGTCAGCCCGATTAGGGCAATACATTGATTCATTCTTACAACCCCTGGTAGTTAAAACGCCAGCATTCCTTAAAGACACTAAACATATTATCCAGATCCTCCAATCTCTGGGGTGTTCTGAAAAAAGTATATTGGTGACAGCAGACGTGGGGTCCCTGTACACCATTATAGGACACCAGGATGCACTGACGGCTGTGGAATGGGCTCTGTCCACCTCTACGCTGTCTGGTAGACATCAGGAGTTCCTTTTGAGTTGTTTGGATTTTTGTTTATCCCGGAACTATTTTTGGTACGATGGGGATTTTTTCTTACAAACTAGGGGAGTTGCGATGGGGGCCCGTTTTGCTCCCAGTGTGGCCAATATTTTTATGGCCCACTGGGAGGAACGGGCAGTGTTCGCATGTCGTCCCCCTGAATTAGTTTGTTATTTTCGTTATATTGATGATTTGATCCTGGTGTGGGAGGGTGATAGATCCGCTTTGGATTTTTTCATTAGTCATCTTAATGACAACAACAAAAATATTATCCTCACATGGACCATAGATAATGAGAAGGTTGATTATTTGGATCTTACCATCACCAAGGGAAGTGATCATTTTAAGTTGATCAATCACTTTAAACCCACCGATCGCAATGCGTACATTCCCCTGGGGAGTTGTCACCACCGTTCTTGGTTGTGCAACATCCCCAGGGGACAGTATATTAGGTTGCGTCGGAATTGCACACAAGTATCTGATTTTGTAAACCAATCACGAGTGTTGACCACTAGATTTGTGCAAAAGGGTTATGATGAACAGGTTCTGCTCCGAGAGGTAGAACAAGTTAAGATGATTGATAGACAGACATTATTGACTGATCGAAGTAAAACTTCTGATGGGGATTCTCACAATTTTCGAATGATATTGGACTACAATGTCCAGTATAAAAAGTTCGAGAAAATTATTGTTAAAAATTGGTCCATCTTAAAACAAGATAAGATTCTTGGTCCCGTTCTACCGGAGAAACCCCAATTCATTTATAAGAAAGCCCCGTCCTTGCGAGATCGATTGGCACCTAGTGTCCTAAACCCCCCTGTACCGTCAGATAACAGCATGTTTAGATTCCTGGGTGGATTTTACGCATGTGGCCGTTGTGTCCCGTGCAGGACCTCCAAAGTTAATCTTAAGAAAAGGAAGTCTTTTTTGGCATCTGCCACCAATAAAGAATACAATATTAAACAATTGATTACGTGCGCCACGGTGGGGGTCGTCTATATGCTGGAGTGCGATTGCGGACTCCAATATATAGGCCGAACCTCGAGACCTCTACATGTTCGTGTGGCAGAACATGTTAATAATATTAAAAAGGGGGTCAAAACCCACAATGTCTCTAGGCATTTTAAACAGTTCCACCAACAAAATCCCAAGGGTTTGAGATTCTGGGGCATAGAGAAAGTCACTAGACATTGGCGAGGTGGCAATTTTATCCGTCAGCTGAGCAAAAGAGAATCCCATTGGATTCATGAAACACGAGTTCTTTGCCCTGACGGGTTAAATGTCGAATTTGACATAAATTGTTTTATAACTGACCGCTAATTAGATCGTAGATGTTTTTTTTTTTTTATTTATTATATGTGATTTATTAATGTATTATTGTTTTAGTATGTTTATTTTGGTTTGGTGAGATTGTTGTGGGCTGTGGTTGATGTCACGTCTATATTCAGGTCTGCAGTCCAGATTTGTTTATTTATTTTTTATCCAATGTATAAGCAGCTTCTTTCTCCATATCGGTAGTAACTGTAGGAGTTGATCGCTGGATTAATATACATATATTTTATATTAATCAACTGGGCTGGTTTACTGGTTGAATTTTAGATATATATATATTTATATTTTCTATTTCAAAGTTTTTATCATGTATTTTGGTTGCCTTTGGAGTCTTTGTGTGGATATCTGGCTCACGGGGACACTTCCTGGTTGATGTCATGTGATTCAGACGTCCCTATCGGCGTCATGTGACGCTGCATCGTGTCTCCATAGTCACAGGCGCCTTGTTGCTATAAGAGCGGGTGTCTGGCGTTCTTCCCATATCCGCTGATGAAGTCCCGCCTACTGGGACGTAACGTGCGTACGGATGGGAAGTTCGTGACGTCACCCGCAGTTCATTCACAGTCTCACCAGACGCGCTGTTGTACCTCGGCACTGGTTTAGTGCCTTTTAAATGTAAGTGCACTACTTTCGTTTTTCATTAAATTGTTTTTTATTACGGAGAAACACTATGGTCTGCTTATATATTTTCCACATGTAAACACTGCCCTATGAACTTAATACCTGGAAGTTTTTGAATGATCCTGATGTTATATGGAATTGATGACCCTAATCCTTTTGGGGAAGTTTACATCTTTATCTGCTTTGGATTAACCCGTAAGGGAAAGTTTTTCAGTGACCCTCTATAATTAAAGGGTCCATGTTGGAAGGTGAGCGGCCAATTTATCTGTTGGTGGAGGTCTCTCACTGTGTGTGTGTCTGTTACCACCTGCATGCAATCAAGAGTCCATGTGTCATCTATGAAGATCACGGGGATTATATACTGATTTACTGTGCTGTTTTTCTATCTTTGATATATGGACTTTTAAAGCGCTGCACTATTTATTTTTATGTTATACTCAGGGATTTTGATTATTTGACCCTTAGTGTTCAGCTGCTTAGTAGTACATTATAGTTTATTGCGCGGATTTGTTTCTTTTTACATACAATGCAATGCACAGGCCCCAGAAAAATGGCGCCAGCACTTCAAAAAATGGCACCCAGCAAGCGAGGTGGACGAGAAGGCCAGCAGCGGAGGCTTCCCATAAATTACTACCCCCCACACAGAGAGCGCGCCTGGACACCCCCACAACCCCCCGCCAGGACCTGGAGCTCCCCTAAAGGTATTCCCCGGTTGCGAGCGAGCCCCGCAAGGGGAGGAGGGAAAAAGGGAGAGAGAGGAGGGCAAGAGGACACCCCAACGACCCCCTTAGGAATGCCCAGCTGTTCCATCCCACCAAAGCAGGAGGAACTTTACTTACCCGTCCTTGCGAGGACCTGCTGGTGCGTTCCTGACAGACATACAACCGAGCAGTACGGAGTGGCTGTCGGCCCGGTCCACTGTGACTGAGACAGCAAGCCACCCGGTCATATGTGAACCCTGGCGCATAGCTCACCGGCCACCCCTGGTGGCATGGGGTATGTCGTGGCCGACCCCGCACGCAGCCAGGGCCTCGATGGCTGGACTGGGGGGACTACAATGATCAATATTATCCTGCCTGTCATGCCCAGCCGGCAGTTGATAGAAGATTCTCAAAAAATTAAATAATAAAAAGTTAAAATTTCTTCAGGACTCTGGGCCCAAAGGAAGCCAGGTCCTTCTCCTCTACTAGGCAGAAAAAAACTGAGGCTGCTGACTGCAGGGTGGAGGGTTATGTCCGGAGGGACCGCCCCCTGGGAGGGGCTGTTCAACTCTGTTAAAGTAACATGTATTAAATATCTAACATGTTCTGCCTAGTTCTCTCCTAATAGACGGAACATAACCCAACTGTCAAGAATTAAGGAGCTGTGTCTGTCCATGGACGAAAAGAGAAAAAAATAAATGCTTACCTTTGTGTTCCGGTATCCCTAATTGTCTGAGCCATTTTAAAAAATGCATTCAAATTTTCTCTTCCTGCTTGGCAATGTCATCTGGGGCTGTAGTTTACTGAACTAAGAAACTACAAGTCCCAGGAGTCACTTGTATTTTCCATGTGCCAATATAGAAGTGTACTATTCAGGCACATGAACTAGCTTTTCACTCCGCTCAGCTTTCTCCTCCCCACTGTGATCTCCACACTGCCGTGACTGGAGGGAGAGCTTGAGGAAACATACTCATTCTGCGGTCAGGGTAGCTCACATAATAATAATTATTAAGAATGGTAAGTTGCAAGAGATAAAAACACTGCAAAGTCTGAGAATAAACTTCTGCATTGTAGAACTGTTGGGAACATTTTGCAAACGAGATGAGAATAAATCCTTATAGTAACAAAAACATTGTACAAGGGGTTAGTGATGTTCTGTCTGTGTCATGTATATTTAAGGGCATCTTTTTGGAGAGAGAGCACAATATAGAGATCAAGCAGATATACACTATATACCTACAGTGTGTATATAAATCTCTCTCTCTGTATTTGGAGTCAATTTCCTAAAGCTCATCTCATGAGATATTTGTATTTTATACAAAATATCTCTTGCGATGCGTAAAGTGTCAAGTCACTACCGGTAAATACTGCATTTGTGGTAAATATCACAAATTGAAGCCAATTAC
Source organism: Rana muscosa (assembly GCA_029206835.1). NCBI lineage: Eukaryota > Metazoa > Chordata > Amphibia > Anura > Ranidae > Rana > Rana muscosa. The sequence goes on from CM055116.1 coordinate 918,109,685, forward strand.
CGGTTTTAAAATATATTGTAAAAAAAATTGCAATGTTACATTCAAATCAATTCACTTAATAAAAAAAAAAAAACACTTGTGCATTATTTCATGGTCTAGCCGCTCGCTAGTTAACAAATAACGTATACATTAACCACTTAACGACCGCTCACTGTATATATACACGTCGGCAGAATGGCACCGACAGGCACAATCACGTAGAGTGTACGTGATTGCCTTTGTATAGTTGGGGGGTCCAATCGGACCCCCCTCCTATACAGTGAGCGGTGGTTAAGTGTCCGGGAGCGTTCCGGGATGAGGGGGCAGCCATTCGTTTCCGGCCACCCCCTCGCGATCGCTCCCGGCGAATGGAAATGCCCCCTCTGTCTGTGTCAGGCAGAGGAAGCAGGAGGAAGTGATGTCATCTCTGGTGCGGCGCTCACATATACCGAGCGCCGTACAAGAGAAGACATCAGGTCAGTGCACACAACACTACACTGACACATAGGGACATAAATCGCCCCCCCAGATCACCCCCCCAGTCACAGTGTCACTGATTGCAGTGACCATTTATTTAGTGATCACTGCAATCAGTGACATTTGTGACTGTAAAAGTGTCAGCACATTCAGTTTTAGGTCCAGTGTAGCCCCCTAACCCCCCCTAATAAAGGTTTAACCCCCTGATCACCCCCCAGATAACCCTTTCACCCCCTATCACCACTGTCGCTAAGCGATCGTTTTTCTAAACGCTGTCTTAGTGTCGGTGATGCAGATCGGTAGCCGGTAATTTTTTTTAGGTTCGCCGCAGGTTTTTATAGCTTTAGGTACCCCAATATATTAACTAGTAAAGGTTTAACCCCCTTGATCGCCCCCAGGTAACCCTTTCACCCCCTATCACCACTGTCGCTAAGTGATCGTTTTTCTGATCGCTGTCTTAGTGTCGGTGATGCAGATCGGTAGCCAGTATTTTTTTTTAGCTTCGCCGCAGGTTTTTATAGCGTCAGGTACCCCCATATATTATCTAATAAAGGTTTTAACCCCCTGATTGCCCCTAGTTAACCCTTTCACCAGTGATCACCATATAAGTGTTACGGGTGACGCTGGTTAGTTAGTTTGCTTTTTATAGTGTCAGGGCACCCGCCGTATATAACCCAATAAAGGTTTAACCCCCTGATCGCCCGGCGGGTGATATCAATTAGGTTTTAGCGTCAGAGAGGGTCTGCGTCACACCCCAGGCAGCGTCAGGTTAGTGCCAGTAACGCTAACACCCACGCGTGAAGCATACACCCCCCTTAGTGGTATAGTATCTGAACAGATCAATATCTGATCTGATCAGATCTATACTAGCGTCCCCAGCAGTTTAGGGTTCCCAAAAACGCAGTGTTAGCGGGATCAGCCCAGATACCTGCTGGCACCTGCGTTTTGCCCCTCCGTCCAGCCCAGGCCACCCAAGTGCAGTATCGATCGATCACTGTCACTTACAAAACAAAAACACACATAACTGCAGCGTTCGCAGAGACAGGCCTGATCCCTGCGACTCCAGTGCTGTAGGAGGTGATTTCACCACCACAGTTAAATAAAAAAAGCATATATGCCGAAGCATTGGGGCAGCAGGGGCGGAGGAGCGATTTTGCTCCTAATGCTGCGTACATACGGTCGAAATTCCGACGGAGGCTTGCCCGTGGAAAAGTCCGACCATGTGTGTGCGGCATAACTTTTTTGCGGGAGGATGCCCCCATGCTTCGGCATATATAAATGGTGCGTGTATGCCCATCATTGGAAGTGGGTGGATGAAGGGCGGTATTCTAATGGTGGGCATACCCACCGATCAATCTCTTTTTTCGTTCAGCCAACTGGCTGCATGAAAAAAAAAAGATTACAATACATGTCCAACAAGGACCAGCAACGTACTGGTATGTTGCTGGACTTTGAATGTTTATACTAGAATGATGCCTGCGGGTTTAGGTATCATCTTGGTATCATTCTTTTCAGCCTGTGGCCGGCTTTCATGTAAAAGCAATCCTAGCGGCTAATTAGCCTCTGGACTGCTTTTACAAGCAGTGGGAGGGAATGCCCCCCCCCCGGATATAAAAAGCGCCATTGGGAAATTGGGAAAGCATTTTATCACACCGATCTTGGTGTGGTCAGATGCTTTGAGGGCAGAGGAAAAATCTAGGGTCTAGAAGACCCCAGTTTTTTCAAAAAAAGAGTACCTGTCACTACCTATTGCTATCATAGGGGATATTTACATTCCCTGAGATAACAATAAAAATGATAAAAAAAAAAATACTTGGAAGGAACAATTTAAAAATAAAATAAAAAAGCAAAATTAATAATAAAAAAAAAAAAAAAAAAAAAAAAAAGAAAAAAGCACCCCTGTCCTGCCCTGCTCTTGCCCAATGGCGAACGCAAGCGTCGGTCTGGCGCCATATGTAAACAGCAATTGCACCATGCATGTGAGGTATCACCGCGAAGGTCAGATCGAGGGCAGTCATTTTAGCAGTAGACCTCCTCTGTAAATCTACTGGGGTAACCTGTAAAGGCTTTTAAAAATGTATGTAGTTTGTCGCCAATGCGCGTTTGTGCGAAATTTTAAAGCATGTCGTGTTTGGTATCTATGTACTCGGCCTAAGATCATCTTTTTTATTTCATCAAACATTTGGGCAATATAGTGTGTTTTAGTGCATTAAAATTAAAAAAAGTGTATTTTTTAACCCAAAAAATGCGTTTGAAAAATCGCTGCGCAAATACTGTGTAGAAAAAAAAAATGCAACACCCACCATTTTAATCTGTAGGGCCTTTGCTTTAAAAATATATATAATGTTTGGGGGTTCAACATAATTTTCTTGCAAAAAAAAAAATGTTTTCATGTAAACAAAAAGTGTCAAAAAGGGCTTTGTCTTCAAGTGGTTAGAAGAGTGGATGTAAGCTTCCTAATGTTGTGTATAAAATGCCAGAACAGTTCAAAACCCCCCAAATGACCCCATTTTGGAAAGTAGACACCCCAAGCTATATACTGAGAGGCATGTCGAGTCCATGGAATATTTTATATGTTGACACAAGTTGCGGAAAAACGACAATTTTTTTTTTTGCACAAAGTTGTCACTAAATGATATATTGCTCAAACATGCAATGGGCATATGTGGAATTACACCCCAAAATACATTCTGTTGCTTCTCCTGAGTACGGGGATACCACATGTGTGAGACTTTTTGGGAGCCTAGCCGCGTACGGGACCCCAAAAACCAAGCACCGCCTTCAGGCTTTCTAAGGGTGTAAATTTTTGATTTCACTTCTCACTGCCTATCACAGTTTCGGAGGCCATGGAATGCCCAGATGGCACAAACCCCCCCAAATGACCCCATTTTGGAAAGTAGACACCCCAAGCTATTTGCTGAGAGGTATTGTGAGTATTTTGCAGATCTCGCTTTTTGTCACAAAGTTTTGAAAATTGAAAAAAAATATATATATATATATATATTTTCTTTCTTCATTTTCAAAAACAAATGAGAGCTGTAAAATACTCGCCATGCCTCTCAGCAAATAGCTTGGGGTGTCTATATTCCAAAATGGGGTCATTTGGGGGGGTTTTGTGCTATTTTGGCATTTTATGGCCTTCGAAACTGTGATAGGTAGTGAGGAGTGAAATCAAAAATTTGCGCCCTTAGAAATCCTGAAGGCGGTGCTTGGTTTCCGGGGTCCCGTACGCGGCTAGGCTCCCAAAAAGTCCCACACATGTGGTATCCCCGTACTCAGGAGAAGCAGCAAAATGTATTTTGGGGTGCAATTCCACATATAACCATGGCATGTGTGAGCAATATATCATTTAGTGACAACTTCTTGTAATTTTTTTTTTTTTAGTCATTATTCAATCACTTAAGACAAAAAACAAAAAAAATTCAATGGGCTCAACATGCCTCTCAGTAATTTCCTTGGGGTGTCTTCTTTCCAAAATGGGGTCATTTGGGGGGGTTTTGTACTGCCCTGCCATTTTAGCACCTCAAGAAATGAGATAGGCAGTCATAAATTAAAAGCTGTGTAAATTCCAGAAAATGTACCCTAGTTTGTAGACGCTATAACTTTTGCGCAAACCAATAAATATACGCTTATTGACATTTTTTTTACTAAAAACATGTGGCTGAATACATTTTGGCCTAAATGTATGACTAAAATTGAGTTTATTCGATTTTTCTTATAACAAAAAGTAGAAAATATTTTTTTTCAAAATTTTCGGTCTTTTTCCGTTTATATCGCAAAAAATAAAAATCGCAGAGGCAATCAAATACCATTAAAAGAAAGCTCTATTTGTGGGAAGAAAAGGACACAAATTTCGTTTGGGTACAACATTGCATGTCCGCACAATTTACAGTTAAAGCAGCGCAGTGCAAAATTCTGAATTCACCTCTGGTCCTTTAGCTACCAAATGGTCCGGGGCTTAAGTGGTTAACCACTTGGGGACTGAGCCTCTTTTTGACACTTGTTGTTTACAAGTTAAAATAATTTTTAAAATATTTTTTTTGTTGCAGAAAATGACTTGGAACCCCCAAACAAATATATATACGTATTTGTGCAGAGGTCTTACAATTTATTTGGAAAAAATACACTTTGAGTTAAAGAATAACAGTAAAGTCAGCCCAATTTTTTTCTATATTGTGAAAGATGATATTACGCCAAGTAAGTTGATACCCAACATGTAACGTTTCAAAATTGCGCCCGCTTGTGGAATGGCAACAAACTTTGGCACTTAAAAATCTCCATTGGCGACGTTTAAAAATTTCTACCCGTTACCAGTGACGGAAGAGGTCTAGAGATAGAATTATTGCTCTCGGGCCAACGATCGCGGTGATACCTCACATGTGTGGTTTGAACAAAGTTTTCATATTCGGGCACGACTTGTGCATGCGTTCGCTTCTGCGTGCAAACTCAGCGGACAGGGCGATTTAATTTTTATTTTTTTTCTTATTTAACCTATTATTTTTACACTGACCTATAAAAATTAAATAAAAAAACATCCCTTGTAATAGAAAAAAGGCATGACAGGACCTCTTATTTCAAATTTACACTAAAATGCAATAATAAAAATAAAAAATTAAATGTCGTAAAAAATAATTAAAATATCATAAAAAAAAAAAATTCCCCTTTACTTCCACCCTCCAATGCTATGGAGCCGAGCGGGGGCCATTGTTCCCTCACTCGGCATCCAGGCAGTGAGAGGAGTGGACACGATTGTCTCCGCCACTGCCAACGGCTCCTGTAAGTGGCAGAGACGACCGGAGCGCAGTAAGGGGGGCCCCTCTCCCACCACCGATAAAATAGGATTTTTATAACAGCTTACCTGTAAAATCCTTTTCTTGGAGTACATCACGGGACACAGAGCGACATAGTCATTACTAATGGGTTATATAGTTACCGTCAGGTGCTGGCACTGGCAACTTCCAAAACCGGAAGTACCCTCCCCTATATAAGCCCCTCCCATCCGGGAGCACCTCAGTTTTGTAGCAAAGCAATAAGTGTCCCCAAAGAGGGGCGGGAGCTCTGTGTCCCGTGATGTACTCCAAGAAAAGGATTTTACAGGTAAGCTGTTATAAAAATCCTATTTTCTTTCTCGTACATCACGGGACACAGAGCGACATAGTCATTACTAATGGGATGTCCTAAAGCAATGCCAAATGAGGGGGGGGATACACCATATATCAGCTGAGCGCTATCAGACATGAGGATCTTTTGCGGCCTGCAACACACTGCGCCCAAAGGCGACATCCTCCTGACTTCTAACGTCCACCTGGTAGAACCTAGTAAACGTGTGTACTGAAGACCATGTTGCGGCCTTACAGACTTGAGCCAGGGAGGCCTGGTGATGCACTGCCCATGAAGTTCCAACTGCTCTCGTGGAGTGCGCCCTAACTTTGAACGGAGGCGGTCTACTTCTCAAGCTATAGGCTTGTATTATGACCTGTCGAATCCACTTGGCTAAAGTAGATTTTGACGCTGCCTGACCCTTTCTGGGGCCTTCCGGCAGAATAAACAAAGTATCCGTTCTGCGAATCTGAGCAGTGGCTTTTAGATAAGCTTTAACTGCTCTTACTACATCCAAAGAATGCAATAACTTTTCCTCTACCGAAGTAGGCTTGGGGAAAAAAGAAGGAAGAACCACATCTTGGTTCAAATGAAAACTCGATACCACCTTAGGAAGAAAGGCTGGATGAGGACGTAACACTACTCTGTCCTTATGGATAACCAGATATGGCTCCTTACAGGACATAGCTGCTAATTCCGATACTCTTTTAGCCGAACAAATGGCTACTAGAAAAATCAATTTCCTGGTGAGAAGCACTAAGGAAATATGCTGTAATGGTTCAAATGGTTGTTTCTGTAGAACCGACAGAACCAAGTTTAGATCCCATGGACATATGGGAATATTAACCGGAGGACTAATACGCATCACTCCTTGTATAAAGGCTTTGACTAGTGAATGCGAAGCCAAGGGCCTTTGAAAAAATATTGACAAGGCCGAAATCTGACCTTTGATAGTACTCAAGGCAAGCTTCCTATCTACAGCCCATTGTAGGAAGTCCAGAATTCTACCTATTACGTATTTACGTGGATGCCATTTCCTGGCCTCACACCAGGCGATGTACGCCTTCCAGATTCTATAGTAGATCTGCCTGGATACCGGTTTCCTGGCATTGATCATGGTAGACACCACAGCATTAGAGAGCCCTCTCCTTTTTAGAATGTGGGCTTCAATAGCCAGGCCGTCAAACCTAGGGCTGGTAAGGAAGGGTGGTATATCGGTCCCTGCGAAAGCAGGTCCGGACGATGTGGGAGGGTCCAAGGACTCCCCACAGACATTTTTACAATCTCCGCGTACCATGCTCTTCGGGGCCACGCTGGAGCCACCAGAATCACTGGTTTCTTTTCTAACCTGATTCTGCGGAGTAATCGAGGTAACAATTGTGGCGGTGGGAATGCATATATCAGCTTGAACTGATCCCAAGGGAACACTAGGGCATCCGAGCCGCACGCTAGGGGATCCCTTGTCCAAGAGACAAACCTGTCCACTTTCGTGTTGAACCTGGATGCTAGCAGATCTACATCCGGTGTTCCCCACCGCTGACATATTGTCCGGAAAACCTCGGGATGAAGGGACCATTCCCCTGGGCATAATTGTTGGCGACTTAGAAAGTCCGCCTTCCAATTCTCCACCCCTGGAATGAATACCGCAGATATGGCTGGGACATATCTTTCTGCCCATCTCAGGATGTAATTTACTTCCCTTTGGGCTGCACGACTCCTGGTGCCCCCCTGACGATTGATATATGCCACTGCTGTGGCACTGTCTGACTGAACTCTGACAGGGGACCCTTGGAGTTTGGATGTCCATGCTACTAGGGCATACCGGGCTGCTCGTATCTCTAAGAGATTGATGGGCAGGGCCTTTTCCGCATCCGACCATCTGCCCTGGAGAGACCATTGCTCCATGTACTGCTCCCCAGCCTAAAAGGCTGGCATCTGTAGTGACCACCTTCCAAGAAATCGGACTGAAGGATTTCCCTCTTTCCAGATTCCGGGGAACCCACCACCAACGGAGGCTTCTGCGAACGGAAGGGGACAAGGACATTGGTACGTCCAGAGCCTGAACTTTTTTGTTCCAGGCTGACAGTATGGCCCTTTGCAACTTCCTTGAATGGAATTGACCGTAGAGTACTGCTTCGAATGATGCCACCATTTTTCCCAGCAGCCAAATGCACAGGCGTATGGATGGCTGTCTTTTTGAACCCACTAAGTGGATCAAATCTCTCAAAGACGACCCCTTTTCTCGAGACAAGAAAATTTTTCTCTGGTCTGAATCCAGCCTTAACCCCAAGTATTCCAGACTTTTGACTGGTTTTAGGGCTGACTTGTCTCGGTTGATAATCCAACCGTGATATTCCAGATACTTGATTGTCTCGTGAACAACCACTTCTAGTTTTTCCACTGAGTGGTCTATCAGCAACAAGTCGTCTAGATATGCCATTATCGTTACACCTCGTGTTCTTAGATTGGCCAATAATGGGGCCAGAATTTTTGTGAACACTCTTGGTGCTGTGGCCAGACCGAAGGGTAAGGCTCTGAACTGAAAATGGCGCCCTTCTACTGCAAAGCGTAGAAATTTTTGGTGGACTGGAAAGATGGGAATGTGCAAATAAGCATCTTTGATGTCGATCGTGGCTAACCAATCCTCCCCTTGTAGGGCAGTGGCCACCGATCTGATCGACTCCATCGGAAAGTCCTGATATACAGGAATTTGTATAGCCCTTTTAGAATTAATATGGGCCTCCCGTCCGCGTTTGCTTCGGGACTGTAAAGAGGTTTGAGTAAAACCCGAACCCTCATTCTTCCAGGGGAACCTCCATAATTACTCCTTGGAGCAATAGTTGTTCTAGTGCCAACAGGAGGGACTCTCTCTTCCGGGGATCCCTTGGCACGTTTGACCTCAAAAATGGGAAGGAGGAGAGTCTTTTAACTCCAAACTGTATCCCAAACCTACTGCGGAGAGCACCTATCTGTCTTGATCGTGTCCCGCCAGGTCTCTTTGCGAACAACTGGAGTCCTCCCCCCACCCGACTGAGTGGGGGCTTCAATGATTTTAACTTTGGGGGAGGTTTTGTACCTCCCCTGACCCAGGGTTTCTCATTACCCTGCTACTGTCCCTGTTTTTTACCCCCGGGATTTGACCGAGGAGGCCGTCGGAACTGTTACACAGCCGATGCCCCAGGGACTGGAGAAGCAGGCCTCTTAAAGAGGGACCTCTAACTCTGCTTTTAACCGGCAAGAGCGTATTTTTACCGCTGGAAATTTTCTGGATATATTTGTCCAGGTTTTCCCTGAATAAGCGTTCACCATGAAATGGGACGCTAACCAGCCATTCTTTACAGGGAGCTTCAGCAGACCAGTTTCTGAGCCATAGGAGCCTACGCATATGTACTATAGACAGCGTAAGGCGGGAGGCCTGATGGACTGAATCCTCTATGGCGTCAACCGCAAAGCCTAAGGCTCTAGGTAGATCAGCTAGGGCAAAGCCTGCTGATCTGTCAAGTCCCTCAAGACCTGTTTCAACTGATCCTTCACTGCTTAGCAGACCCCAATAGCTGCTACTGCTGGTTGTATCACCAAGCAGATTTTCATAAGGACTCCAATCTTTTATCTATTGGGTTCTTGAACATTTGGACATTATCCACTGGACATGTCAGTGATTTATACATACAAGAGATGGCTGCGTCCACTGTAGGGACCTTCCATTTTTTTTTTTTTTTGATGAACTTATCCTCCATGGGATAGACCACCGGAAATCTCTTGGGGGAATAAATATTTTCTCAGGACGTTCCCAATCCTGGTAAATGAGCCCTTTCAGTAAAGGGTGAAGTGGAAAAGAACAAACAGTCTGGGGGCTTCTAGCGACCCCAACGAGGATACAGTAGTGGTTGATGGTTCCGCAAGGTGCATTTTTAAATGCTGATCGGACCATGTTAGTCAGAGACTGAACCCATAATCTTTCAGCTTGAGATGCTGAGAAAGGGTTCCCCCACTGTTGATTCCTCTATAACAGAATCAACCTTATCCTGATCCCCTTCAGGCAGGTCGATCCCTGTATGGGACTGTTGCTCTGCTAACAGGCACTCTGAAGGAGGAGACGGAGATCGGGCGTGCTTTCCCTGACAGGGAGGCAGCGATAAATTTTGACAATCTCTCTCTAATCCTCCCAGAGCTGAGGAAAAAACCTCCTCTGTTACATACACAGGAGCAGGTGACTGAGGACAGCCACAGTACCAAGTACCCCTGCGGGGTCTCTACGGTCACTTACCTCTGAACTTCAGGGGAGACTGGTGCAGCAGGAGTATGCCCAAGATCCTCAGAGCCCGATGAGACCCCCTTCGCTTCCTGGAAGATTCAGTTCCGGAGCTACTGGACGGCATATTCCTAAGCCTAAAGCTGAGGTATTCCAGCCGTAATACACCACTTTTACTGAGAATAGTCTAGCACAATTGCTGCTATATCACAGTTGGTGTCTACTAATGTGCCTTTCTAGGGGATGCCTGTATCAACCGCTTGCTGTATGCCTTTAAATGTTGCCAGCTCTGTCTCTGTACTTCATAGCCAGCTTACTGCAATAATGTGGCTTTTTAAAAACCTGCTGGGACGCCCGCACATGCGCAGAAGCGCTGCGGCGCGCACAGAGCGTCATCCCCCAGGCCCCGCCCCTTTTTCCGGCCACCTCTATATATAGAGGCGCGTGCACGCGCACGCGCGCGGCCACGTGCGCCTTGGCGCTAATTTTCAAACATGGAAACCAGGGACAGGAGCCAGGGCCCCCTTTGCCGCAGGCCGGGGGATAGACGAACACTGCAACATGGCAGAGGAAACAGTTTCCTGTAGGAGAACTCACCAGCTGCCTGGACTTTGCTCTCTGAGAAGAAACTAGTCCATATGACAAGAAAAACATTCCACAGCGGCCTCTAGTGGACAAACACAGGTACCGCAGTTTAATATACTAAACATATATAAAAAAACATTCTTTTTTTTTTTTTTTTTTTTTCTTGACCACCATTAAAAATTATTACATTTTTTTAGTAGTTACAGGCATGCACAGATATTAGCGGGAATACCGTTAGGTAACAGACAGAAAGACAAATTAGGCTTGGGGGTCCCCCAATAGAACCAAGTTCCTGGGGGCCCCCACTTACCTGTTCCCCGCCGCAGGACTTTGTTTGGTCCACAAAAGCCCAAACTTCACCTATCACGGCAGGCATTGTAATCAAACCTTCAGGGACCGGGTTCCCAAGGATTCCACTCCCCTGGACCTGTATAGCACCCTGCACAGAAAACATCTTGGTCGTGGGTATGACCAGAGCTCTGGATCCCAGGGTCCAGCTCTCCTAAGAGAAGCATTACAGGCAGAACCTTGCTCTTCTCTGCAAGGCCTGGGTACCGACCGTTTAGCTATGAAGCTTTTTTGGTCGGATCCGGAATAGCTTACTGAGGCCCAAAAGAACCTGTACGCAAGCTCAGTGAAAAACACATGTTTCTTCTTGGCCAACACCTTAGACACTGGCAAAAAACTGAGGTGCTCCCGGATGGGAGGGGCTTATATAGGGGAGGGTACTTCCGGTTTTGGAAGTTGCCAGTGCCAGCACCTGACGGTAACTATATAACCCATTAGTAATGACTATGTCGCTCTGTGTCCCGTGATGTACGAGAAAGAAAAGTGATCTTGCAGTGAATCTGCCACAGAGACCACTTCTATCCTAAAGAGAAACATACACCGTTCGTAAAAATACAGGGGCTATGGCAGCTAGCTGCTGCCATAACAGCGGTATTTAGCGTCAAAGTACCGACGTACAGCGATTTGCATGAAGTGGTTAAGAGCTTAAACTTTTAGCAATGGTATTCAGACCACTGCTAAAGGTGACAGTTCCAGCTCAGGGATGCTTGATGTCAGGGAGCGGACACTCACCCGCATCCTGCTATGAATTTTAAGGGGGACAAAAAATATTACCAAAAATTTCATACCAGACCTTTATCCGAATGTGCGCCCCCCCCCCCACCTCTCCAAAACCATACCAGTTCACATGCCTTCAGCATGGGGGGGTGAGGGCACCTTGCCATGAGGGGAACCCCCCTGACACAGTTTTTGTGGGCTTTTCAGAATCTGGAAGTCCTCTGTAACAAGGGGACACTCCGGTTGCACCACACCCCAAATTATTTACACACAAAAAAAAGTAAAGTAGTAACCCTAAAAATAAAGTGTTTAATAAAAAAAAAATGCCCCAAAAATTTCCCTTATTGGAAATCCTTTGTCAAAACAGCAATGCAGATCCATGTCAATCATGACTCCCGATGGCCCGTCAAAAGAAAAATAAATACTGTTGCCGAGATGCGTCCAGCTCCTTCTCTTGTCCCCCACCGAATGGAAAGTCCAGCAGGTGACAGCTGTTGTATAACAAGGGGATGGGGGTCTTCTGGTAACATCACTGACCATATATGAACAGGACAATATATGCTTAATGACATCACTGGGATTCCGCCCCTTTGCTTAAGGACACCAGTGACTTACATGGTCGGTAATGGAAACAACCATTGAAGTTACCTGCCCAAATGACACATGGCCAAAGATTCCCGGCCATGCAACTCAATGGGGCCGGTGACTTCAATGGTTGTTAGGGATGTCAGTTGCACAGACTCCACACTTTTCCTAGTTCTCAGGGGACTGGGGTGAAGCTGCAGAGAGTGGTCAAGGAAGGGGGAGGGAACAGGTGAAATATTTGGTTGGAATGTCCATGTCCGGACTCAGCAGAAAGCTCTATTCAAAATTAAAGCGGGATAGAGTCCAGGAATGTCAGCATGGACATTGAAATTCGGACAGGCAGAAATTACAGTATTACTGCAGAGTCAAATAAAGATTTTTTGTTTACTGTACAGTGCTTTGTAGTGTTTCATGAAAATACTTTTTTTTAAAGGTGAAATAACCCTTTAACTGTTTTGCATCTAATTGGTGTTGATAAACAGAGTCAGCAACCTTTTTTTATTTATTTTTTGACAGCAGCAGCTGCTAGAGTACACAGCACATATGCAGCAATTTCTGGCTTCATTTTAAGAGCTGGGAACTACCAGCAAGTGGCAGGGGGAAGCAGCAGCAGGGCAGAAGAGCTGGATGTACTGCAGATGCTTTGTGTACTGTGAAGAAGTGTATTTGTGGGCATTTGTATCATGCATTGTGTCCTAAACTAATTAAAGTGTTGGGTATACTGTATAAACAACATGGCAAGCATCATAAATAAACAGATTCTAATTCCAGATTGTAATGTTACAAAATGCAAAAAAATCAAAGGGAAGTTATTTTTTTTTACCTGCTGAGGGGCTGACACCACCTGCTGTAGAGTAGCAATTGCAGCTTGTTGCTGAACCACCTGAGGGAGTTTGGCAACCTTTAGAGGAAAGAGAAAGAAATCAGCAAGTAAAAATAAAACCTGCTCACAGAAAGACAAACATCAATGTCAGGTTTGCTTTGTTCTCACATAGATCATAAACAATAATCTAGTTTAATGGAAATAAAAAATACATTTAGTTTGAACAGCTTCCACTTGGTTCTCCTTTAGCACATTTAGACTGGGTTCACACTTGTACGATGCGGGAACCAGCGCAATTACAGCATCATATGTCTCCCGCAGGCAGTTCACACTGCCATCTGCGAACTGCTGCGGGTGTCAATACATTGTTAATGACACCCCCACCCCAGATCGGATCGCAGTGCAAACTGTGAACTTGCACGGGAATCTGATCGCATAGGTGAGAACACCATGTGATCCGATCTCAGTGCGGGGGGAAAAAAAGTCCATGCACTTTATTTTCTGTGAATATAATGCGAGTTCAGCCATACAACTGTATGGCTGAAATTCAGAGATGCTCCTGACTCAAAAGGGCTAATAGCAGGGCTAACACTTTTATGTAAACCTGGAGTGCAGAAGGCCAAAGTCATGATCTCAAGCTGGTAGGGTAGGGCCCACAGCAAAACAAAGGTGTGCTGGAAATATGGAAGGCAAGCATCCTCAGTGTCCACAGAAGCTTGTATAGCCACCCAAAACACTTTTACTTTACAGCTGAAAACTGTCCTTTATGTCCAAAGTCATCTCAAAGTACCCATGAAGGGAAGGGAAGCAATGACAGATATGGTAGATTCCAGGCAGAATTTCCAAATTGAATGAAGACATTCAGAACTTGAGATCTGAGATAGGGTGAATGCTCCCTTTGTGTATTGGAACTTGTAGGAGGAATAAACTATGAAATCATTCCACTACAGGAACTGGGGCAATGACACTTTAATGAACAGGAACCGGGGGGGGGGGGGGCTCAATGGAAATTTTCTAAGTTTCTTAACAGAGGGGGAAAGGCTTAGGTTTACAACTTACAAAGCCACCCACAACTCGGCCACCAGTTACATCACTAACCTAGTCTTAAAACACTAACCAAATCAAATAATGCTCTTTGCTGCCCTTCTCTTCAAAGAAGCCCAACCTGCCTCCACCTAAGAACTATACTTTTATTTTCTCCATCAGCTCATCCTCCACAGTTATTACGCTTTGTATCATTTGATCCTCCCTTTTAGATTGTAAGCTCTAACAAGCAGGGCCCTCTGATTCCTCCTTTACCAAATTGTGTTGCAACTGTACTGTATTGCAACTGTACTGTCTTGTCCTCATGTTGCAAAGCATTGCGCAAACTGTTGGCACTATATAAATCCAGTATAATAATAATATTCATCAGGGATAGATGTGAAGGCCCAACAAAACAAACTAAAGGTTAGGGCCCAAAAAAAATCCACCGCTGCCCAGATTGTACTACAATACCAAAGGTATTAAAAGAGAAGTATAAGTTTGTTTGTTTTTGCCTAATAATACTTACCTAGGTGAATGCAGCTTTAGATCAATGCTGCATCTGTTCCCCACAGCCTCTTCAGTGAGAACCGAGCCACTGAAACACTGCCGATGGCTCGGTTCTCCCACCTCACTGACTGATGCTGCCTGTCAGTCAACATTTCTTCTGCTCTGCTCCTCCACACTCATTGGAGCACTGAGCTACTGAGGGGCAGGGAGCGGCTGTCTCAGCAGCTCGCTGAGACTGCCATCAGTCTAGGCACCCGGCGGATCTAGACTTCCCAAGTCCTGGTGACATCAGCTAAAAACGGGTCACAAGGAGTGCAAAACGAATTGCACTCCTGTGACCCGTAGGAGAAGCCCAGCCATGCAACAGGGCTCCAGCCAGTACAGCACCCACTAAAGCATACATAGTGGCCATAGAGAAAGCTGGAAGGAAATCCACTGGTTGCTTAGAGTGAAAGGATGGGCACCGGAATATCTGCACTAGGGCAGTGGGAGTTGCAGGGGAACAACCACAGCAGTGAGATATTAACCAGGAGCAACTTAAAAAATGTATTTCCAAATTTGCAGCCAAAGTGGAATAGGCCCCCATTCACATAGGCGCGATTTGACAGGTCAAATCTGAGCCTATTGCCAGCAATAGGAGCTTCCTAAACGGTGCGGCGCCACACCGATTTCCAAAAGTAGTTCCTGCGCTACTGTTGGCAACTTTGGGGGCCATTTCAATTGACATCTGTACACGAACCCGCACAGATATCTTTCAAGTCACCCCCGAAGTCAGACTGAAATGCGGCTTTGATGTAGAGTGTGTTTATATCATTGACTGCAGCTAAGGACAGAAAGTCTAGTTAAAGCGGTAGTAAGGTTTCTATAAAAAACCTTTCAGGTAAAAACATAATGTGCGAGTATGGACCGCATACTAGCATATTATGAAAGACTTACCTTGGAACTAATCCCTCCAGTGGCAGGATGTCACCGCTGCAGAGGCTTTCATCTTCAAACAGTGCACAATTAGGAGATATTCATCTAACCTACAGGTAAAGCTTTATTATAAGCTTACCTGTAGGTTAAATAAAAATTCAGAGTTTAAAACCACATCAAAGCTGCTTATGGACTCCTACAAAAAGAAAGATTCACAAAGTGGCTGGGTCCCTTGTTAACGCACAAAGAGGAACTACTGTAATCACTGAGTACAACCAATTCATAAATGTTCATTTTTTTAAACATTTTTTGATCAATGGTAAGCATCAAAAAAACAGCATGACAAAACATATTTTGTAGTTCCAGAGAGTTGAACAATATGGTGTTGTACAGACTGAGATGCCAATATGAAAGCATAAAGCAAAGTAATGCCATGCACCACATCAAAACAGATGATCAGGTATGGAGAGAGTTCAAGGATTCTATGGCAGACATATTCGTGAGGCGCACAGTAAAAAAAATGGGTACAGCATTGATAATGTTAATGTACAAGGATTCTAGACAGTCCTTATCTAGTGGCTAAACCAGTCCTCTAACCAGCCATACTAGTGTTGTCAACGCACA
Organism: Rana muscosa; assembly: GCA_029206835.1. Classification (NCBI taxonomy): domain Eukaryota; kingdom Metazoa; phylum Chordata; class Amphibia; order Anura; family Ranidae; genus Rana; species Rana muscosa. The sequence continues at coordinate 918,125,623 of CM055116.1, forward strand.
CCAAGTTATTGTTTTATTTTTGTGAATAGGGGAATGAAGCAAAAGTGGGTACAGAAAGAAACACTTAACACTCCCCAACCACTCCATTTGGCCAATCACCAGCATTATTATGTAGAAGCATCAGTATTATTGTGTTCTAAGCATTGTGCATGCTCTGAAAACATCTTGGAGCTTACAAAAGGCACCCACTCTTTGCTCCGGCAAGCAAACAGAGCAGCACAGGATGCATTGCTTTTCAATATATGTTGTCATATTTGATACATAGTTAACAATGTTTTTAGAACAGCATATAAACTATCTATGCACGTTCGTGTGAACGAACACATTACTAATATAAGAAAAGGCTTTCCTAAGCACACAGTATCTCGGCATTACTTAGAATGTCATGATAAAAATCCCAATGGTACCACTTTTTTAGCTATTGATCGTTTTACCCCACATTGGCGGGGAAGTTTGTCTAAACGAGAAATTTCCAGGATGGAAACTCGCTGGATATATGATTTAAAATGTTATACCCCGTTCGGCATGAATGTCGAATGGGATATAAATTGTTTTATTAATAATAGTTGATTTTTCTCCTTTGATTATTTTTAATCAATCTTTAATTAGGTTTTTTATATCAGTCATGGAAATATGCATCATACAGGTTGAGAAGGTCTTTTTTCTCCCTGTGTGTAGCCATTTTTATTAATATAATAAATATTAGCCTTTTTCTATTTGGACACTAGTGGGCAGTGTTCATTTACATTTTAACATTTTTATTTTTTGCCTTTTTTACTTTAAGTGAGCCTCCCGTTTATCCTCACTTTAGTATATAATTGCATCATGTATACTTTTTGATCATCTCATTTTGTATTCTAATATGGTCTTTTGTTAATACATTAAAATTTGCCGGCATCCTGGCTGGCTTCTAGCAGTGTCATTTCTTCCTTCCATTTCCGGTATCGGCACTTGGAACGCAGGGCCTGGTTTCACTGTGGACCTGTGTCATTTCCGGTTTGATTATTCTCCTAGCCGGATGTTTACATCGCGGTGAACTTCCTGTGATGTGGCGTTTCACTTCCGGGTAATGCCGTTCCGCCCATCGAGGGAGGATATCACCTCGCCTGACATACTCATTCAGAGATGTCAGTATGGAGTGCCTGTAGCCGCGCCTTGCGTTGCATCTCTGCCCCGCCCCTTCTGGAGGTAGGAATGACACTGTGGTTTCTCCTTCCTGTCCCCATGGATAGCGCGGCGGTTCGCGCATGCGCAGCCGTGTTTGGACTTTTCGTATTTTCTAAGGGCAGCATCACTGGTGCGGTCGCGGTGCGCATGCGCGGCCCCGTGGGTGTGTGGTGACAGGTAGGATTGGCTGTGTATTTGGTTTTGCTGACCTATCACAGGGAAGTGTGACTGCTATTTCCTGTATATAATGAGCGTGCTCACAGTATTGGCCACGCCTCTGATGATATCCTATGGGATGAAACATGTTAGGTTGTCCAACGTGAGCACGCTAAGAACTGCGGATTGTATCTTTTTGCCTTGATGATCTTTTACCCTGTAAGTAGAAATTTAAATAAACCTACATTTTTACCTTACGGGCTTCACTATGCTGCTTTTCCTTTTGTATGGGTTTAACATCTACTGCTGAGGTCTGCATTAGTGCTATCTAAGTCCTGGAAGTTCCTTGGATGTTGATGTCAGATACCTCGGGTGTTGTCCTATCAAGATTGGAGAGCCTTGTCCACCTGTGATTCCCTGCATTCCATTATATGCCTATGAACGCTCACTTTCTGGTAAGCAGTTAGTGAGCACGTTTTTTTGTGGTGGTGTGTTATCTGTTCACACTGAGACTCTTGGTGGTGGAGTTCTTCAATCTCCTGCATCTACAGTATTTCCTTTGTTATGAAACACATGGACTGATTTTTCTTTTTGAAGCGCTGCATTTTTGGTTTTATATAAACTATCACATTGTATCTACTGGTCACCAGAACATACCTGTATCTGAGCTTGAACTTGCTGGGTTCCAGGTGCCTTCTGTGCCTGAGTTAAGGAGGTTGTTAGGAACTGAGTTTTAATGGCTGACTGATTGGTATAGGTGACTTTTTGATGCTGGGATGCAGTGGACACTTGAGGTGTGGTTATCTGGAGGGAGAGGTAAGGCTGAGCATTAAAAGCCCAGGGGAAAGCAGATAGGAAGAGATAAACGTAGCACCAATTAACCACTTAAAATACACAAACTGTAAAGCAATAATACACATAAAATCCCACTTGTTACTTTTTGGAAAGTTTATAAAAAGGAACAATTCAACATAATACATTCTTTGCATCAATGTAACTAAACAAACAAAAAAAACGTTCAGCAGTCTTTGAAGTAAAAGTCAGCAGCATTAATACAATGCTAAAATAAAATGTTAAACATGTTACAAACATTGATAGGCCAACACAGATACAGCAGCCAACCTGAGCAGTTAAATGCTATTTGTTTTAAGGCAGATTAATTATTCTCTTGGGTAAAGAGACACAGTTAACAGTGAAGCCATTTACCTTCTGTTGTCCCATGGAAGCCTGAGTCTGGAGAGCTTTTTGCTGTTGCTGCTGGGCAGTATGGTGTTTCAGCTTCAACAAGGGCTGCATATGCAAAGGCTGAGCCATAAGAGTTTGCCCACCTAAACATGCGAAATGTACATGCTTTACTACAAATTTTTTAAAAGATACAGTAGTAGCATGAAAGTTTAAGAGGTCCCTGCAAGGTGTTTGTTAATTTACTATATCTTGAAAACCAGAACTATGAGTAGACTTACTACTATTTACTTTTAAGCAAGAGGGAGAATTTTGTCTTGGAGAATAAGCATATCCTGCAGCACTAAAGAATGATAGACAAAAGACCGCATTTGGCTACTGCCGAAATAAAGACACAAACAATCTGCATCCAGACCGGAAGGCCCTGTGCCTGAAAATACAGCAAAAACTTTTTTTTAACAATGCTTTTGGGCCAGTTCACACTGGAATCGCAATTCTTGCATGTTCCCGTGCGGTTCGATTTTGTAGCCTATTCATTTGATCGCACAGAGAATATAGTGCATGTACTACTATTAGAAACTGTGCCACACCAGAACACATGGTACTGCGGTGCCGTTAACATTACACTGACATCCGCAGGGACAAGAATAAAAGTATAAGTATTTAAAGCACACTTTGTCTTTAAGGTAAAAAATAGTGTGCCAGTTTTTGCACATTTTGTTTTCAGTCTGAATAGTGCAAAATGTATTACTATACAAAATTTCATTGTGTGTTTAAAATATATTTTTGTTGTGCAACACATAATTGATTTTTCACCGACTCACCACCAAGACGAGATACTTTTTAAACATTTTTAAAGCTACTAGTGATCTTTCGCTGTGCTGTCTCTATGCTCTTAACCAGTGACTGATCATTCACAACAGTTAGGGCTCATGCCCATAGCAGCAGTTGGGCATTTTTTTTCAGCAGCCCTGAACTCTCCTCTATGCTATCTTATGTTTACATGTACACTCAGTCATTTATAGCAGTTGAGTTTACCGATTTATTTATTTTTGAAAGCAGATAAATCACATTCAGGACTGTAGTTTACCAGCATTTCAAACACCAAATTCTTGTAACTGCTTGTAAGCGCATGTAAACGTTAAAGCGGAGGTCTGCCTAAATATTTTTTTATTAACCACTTCCCTACCCAGCCATAGTAATATGACGTCCACAGATGGGATCTCCCATCCTGGGTGGACGTCATATGACGTCCTCTGCTTTGTAGGGGAATATCTGAATGATGCCTGCAGCTAGAGGCATCATTCAGATATCCTTTTGTTCTGCCAGCGATTCTCTGCACCATAAGAACGATCATAGCGGCGGTTCCGCCGCTTGATCGTTCTTATAGGCGGCGGGAGGGGGCACCCCCCCTCCCGCCGCCATCCAGTGCTTCGCCGGCTCTCCCAGGTACCGTTGTGTTCCTTAGGACACAGCAGTTCCCTGATGGGGGTAAATGAGTGGCGGCGGAGCAGCAGCGGCGGGCAGCGGAGCGGCTTACCGGCTCCCATATGCAGAGCTGCAGCAGCGGCGTGCACGGCGCCCGCGCGCCCCCGGGGGCGCACAGCGCGGCGATCTGGGATCCGGTGTGTCCCTCTGGACACACCGATTCAAGTAATGTGGCGGCGGGCGGCGGAGATTCCGGTATAAACTTACCGGAATTGATGATGCAGAGCTGCGCAGCGGCGTGCACGGCGCCCGCGTGCCCCCCGGGGGGGCGCAGCGCGGCGATCGGGGCTGAGGTTTTTCCCTTGGATACAGCCCAGCCTCGATCAGGGTAAAGAGCCAAATGAAATTGGCTCTTTACCACGTGACCGGCTGTGTCCAATCACAGCAGGTCACTAAATGTAAACAAAACACACAATTGTGTGTAACTCACTGTTGCCTGGTTCTCCTCTTCACACACCTGTGAGGAGGAGATCAGCTAACAGTGAGTTACACATATGTTATACACATATACATATGTACTACTGTGCCCAGATTGCCCCCCCCTAAATAAAGAGTACCTGTCATCTAGTACCTGCCACCAGATCACCAGCCACCCACCTGTCCATCAGGAGTACCTGTCCATCAGGAGTACCCGCCACCTCACCTGAGTACCCGCCACCTCAGAGTACCCGCCACCAGTCCATCAGGAGTACCTGTCCATCAGGAGTACCTGTCCATCAGGAGTACCCGCCACCTCACCTGAGTACCCGCCACCTCAGAGTACCCGCCACCAGTCCATCAGGAGTACCTGTCCATCAGGAGTACCTGTCCATCAGCAGTACCCGCCACCTCACCTGAGTACCCGCCACCTCACCTGAGTACCCGCCACCAGTCCATCAGGAGTACCTGTCCATCAGGAGTACCCGCCACCTCACCTGAGTACCCGCCACCTCAGAGTACCCGCCACCAGTCCATCAGGAGTACCTGTCCATCAGGAGTACCCGCCACCAGTCCATCAGGAGTAACTGTCTATCAGCAGTACCCGCCACCTCACCTGAGTACCCGCCACCTCAGAGTACCCGCCACCAGTCCATCAGGAGTACCTGTCCATCAGCAGTACCCGCCACCTCACCTGAGTACCCGCCACCTCAGAGTACCCGCCACCAGTCCATCAGGAGTACCTGTCCATCAGGAGTACCCGCCACCTCACCTGAGTACCCGCCACCTCAGAGTACCCGCCACCAGTCCATCAGGAGTACCTGTCCATCAGGAGTACCTGTCCATCAGCAGTACCCGCCACCTCAGAGTACCCGCCACCAGTCCATCAGGAGTACCTGTCCATCAGGAGTACCCGCCACCTCACCTGAGTACCCGCCACCAGTCCATCAGGAGTACCTGTCCATCAGCAGTACCCGCCACCTCACCTGAGTACCCGCCACCTCAGAGTACCCGCCACCAGTCCATCAGAAGTACCTGTCCATCAGGAGTACCTGTCCATCAGGTGTACCCGCCACCTCACCAGGAGTACCCGCCACCTCACCAGGAGTACCCGCCACCAGTCCATCAGGAGTACCTGTCCATCAGGAGTACCCACCACCTCACCAGAGTACCCGCCACCAATCCATCAGGAGTACCTGTCCATTAGAGTACCCGCCACCTCACCAGAGAACCTGCCACCAGAGTACCTGCCACCTCACCAGCGTACCCACTATGTCCAGAAAGGTGTACACCCCAGAAGAAGCATATCAAATACTCAGTCTGACCGATGAGAGCAACGGGGAGCTCTCACCGCTCAGTTCTGATTCCGATTCTGGTTCGGAATATGAACCCCCCGAAGGCAGCACATCCGGATCCGAATTAGAGGACACAGTCCGTCCAAAAAGAAGACGGTCTGAACACCAGGCAGCGACCAGCAGTGCCAACGGCGGTAGACCCCAGGAGGCGAGGTCCAGTGCAAGCGCTGCTAGACCCCAGGAGGAAAGGCCCAGTGCAAGCGCTGCTAGACCCCAGGAGGAAAGGCCCAGTGCAAGTACACGCCAAAGAAGTAGGACCCGAACCCAGCTTCCAGATGGCTTGGCAAACCCATTGTGGCTGCCTTCTACCTCAGGGTCAGCCACGATCCCCTCTTTTACAGCACAGCCAGGTGTGCAGGTCAACACTGAGGGTTTTTCCAAACTTGATTTTTTAAATTTATTTTTCCCTGATGAATTGGTTCAAGGCATTGTGGAGCAAACTAATCTTTTTGCTCAACAATTCATTGAAAACAACCCCAGCTCCAGCTATGCCCGCCCTTTTGAATGGAGACCCCTAACAGTGGTGGAGCTTAGATTGTTTTTAGGCCTAACGTTTAACACGGGGCTTACAAAAAAAAATGAAATGAATAGGTATTGGTCGAAGAAACCCATCCACCATATGCCAATTTTTACATCGGCCATGTCCAGGTCCCGATACGAACTTATAATGCGGTTCCTGCATTTCAGTGACAACTCACAGTGCCCCCCCCGAGATCACCCAAACTTTGACAAATTATATAAAATTCGCCCCCTAATTAATTTTTTTTCCAAGAAGTTTGCCGAACTTTATGTCCCTGACCAAAACATTTCTGTGGACGAATCCCTGGTGCATTTCACAGGCCGGCTGAGAATCAAGCAATATATCCCCAGTAAGCGGGCGAGGTACGGCTTGAAGCTCAACAAGCTCTGTGAAAGCGCCACTGGTTATGTGCACTCATTCCGCATGTACGAAGGCAAAGATTCCCAGCTCGAGCCCCCTGAGTGTCCATCGTACATGGGAATAAGTGGAAAAATTGTTTGGGAGTTGGTATTTCCACTCCTCCAAAAGGGGTATCATATTTATATGGACAACTATTATACCAGCCTGCCCCTTCTCCGCCACCTCTACCTAAAAAAAACTCTGGCGTGTGGTACAACAAGAATAAACAGAAAGGGCTTCCCACAGCGTCTTGTCACCACAACCATTCAAAAGGGGGAATCGGCAAGCTTGAGGAACGAGGAAGTGTTGGCTGTGAAGTGGAGGGATAGGAAAGATGTGTACATCATGTCCACCATCCACGATGACACCTCGGTGGAACTTCACAGAAGACGCAGTACCGTTCGCAAGCCTTCCTGCATCAATGAGTACAATAAATTCATGGGGGGTGTGGATTTAAATGATCAAATGTTGCAGCCCTATCTTTCAACCCGAAAATCCCTCTTCTGGTATAAAAAAATCGCAATTTACTTTTTTCATTTGGCCCTGTTAAATTCTTTCATAGTCTACCAAAAATCCACACATAGACCCACCACCTTCATGAGATTTATTGAAGACATTGTCACTGCCCTGATCTACCAACAAACATCCCCCCCAGAAAGCATTCACTCAGATTGTGTCAGCAGACTACATGAGCGCCATTTTTCAGACCATATTCCACCATCACGATCCGGAAGACGACGGCAAAAAAAATGTCGGGTGTGCACCAGAAGAGGAATTAGGAAAGACACCAGCTTCCATTGTCCCGACTGTCCCTCCCAACCTGGCCTTTGCATCGGAAAATGCTTCAAGCGATATCACACTCTCGAAAACTATTAGCCCATATTTCTAATACTGCCATTTCCCCGTTTTCAATATGTCCTGAATATTTCCCTGCCTCAACCAACCATATCATTGTCTTCCATGTGAACTGACCCTGGCCTGTTTCTCGACTATGTCTCTGCCTACCGTCTGCATTGTTTATCCGCCATGTTTCTGCCTTTCACGTGAACTGACCCTGGACTGTATGGATTTATGCCTCTGCCTACCGTTTATTTCTGCCTTTTACCTGCACTGACCTCGGCCTGTTGACCATGTTTTTGCCTGCCCCCTTGGACTGATCTTTCACCCTGCTACACAGGGGTCTCACATATGTGAGGGGCTCCAGAATAGTGTTCTGAGTTCAGAAAACCAGTTTTTGGTTTTCTGTGTTCCCAGAACAGGGTCTGGTTGTCCGGAGGCTTCAAAGCGATTTGGGTGGGAGAAGCCTCTACCCCTGTCCCCATTCTTTCCTGACCGTTGCCCTAAGCTTGATGGTCCTGCCTGCTCCCTGGACAAATACTCTGGCTGTGCTGACCATACCTCTGCCTGCTGCATGTACTAACTATGGACAGTATTCCTGCCTGCTGCATGGACGATCCTTTGTTCCTTTTGCTACTGCTGACCACATCTCTGCCTGCTATCTGGACCAATGCTTTGGCTGTGCTGACATCATCTCTACCTGTACTGACTATTCCTGCCTGCTGCCTGTTTTGCTGTCGCTGTCCACGTTCCTGCCTGCTGCCTGGACCGATGCTCTCCTCTTTGGACCACTGCACTACTAAAACCGCAGGTAATCTTTTCTTTACCCTTTTTCTCAGAAGAATGTATTTTGGTTTATAATTGGTATGTACAGTACATGCTATGTTTTAGAAATATGAAGGGCCTTCAACAATGTGATAGGTTGTCAGGAATTTATGTGTGTAATTTATGCTCCTAGAACACATGACGGTGCTACTTAGATGTTAGGCCTCTGTATTTGGCCAGGCTGTGTAAAAGTCTCACACATTTGGTATCGCCATACTCAGGAGGAGTAGCAGAATGTATTTTGGGGTGTCATTCTTGCTATGTACATGCTATGTGTTGGTAATATCTTATAAATGGACAACTTTGTATAAAAAAAATGCGGTTTCATTTTTTTCCCACATATTCCAAAAACTTCTGGAAAAAAATGAACCGTTCAAAAGACTCATTATGCCTCATAGATTATACGTTGGGGTGTTAGCTTTCCAAAATGGGGTCATTTTATGGGCGTTTCTATTGTCCTGGTGCTCCAGGGCCTTCAAAACTGTAATAGGTGGTTGAGAAATGAGATGTGTAATTTATGCTCCTAGAATGCCTGAAGGTGCTACTTCAATGTTGGGCCTCTGTATTTGGCCAGGCTGTGTAAAAGTCTCACACATTTGGTATCGCCATACTCAGGAGGAGTAGCAGAATGTATTTTGGGGTGTAATTTTTGCTATGTACATGCTATGTGTTGGTAATATCTTATAAATGGACAACTTTGTATAAAAAAAAATGCGTTTTCATTTTTTTCCCACATATTCCAAAAACTTCTGGAAAAAAATGAACCGTTCAAAAGACTCATTATGCCTCATAGATTATACGTTGGGGTGTTAGCTTTCCAAAATGGGGTCATTTTATGGGCGTTTCTATTGTCCTGGTGCTCCAGGGCCTTCAAAACTGTAATAGGTGGTTGAGAAATGAGATGTGTAATTTATGCTCCTAGAATGCCTAAAGGGGCTATTTCAATGTTGGGCCTCTGTATTTGGCCAGGCTGTGTAAAAGTCTCACACATTTGGTATCGCCATACTCAGGAGGAGTAGCAGAATGTATTTTGGGGTGTAATTTTTGCTATGTACATGCTATGTGTTGGTAATATCTTATAAATGGACAACTTTGTATAAAAAAAATGCGTTTTCATTTTTTTCCCACATATTCCAAAAACTTCTGGAAAAAAATGAACCGTTCAAAAGACTCATTATGCCTCATAGATTATACGTTGGGGTGTTAGCTTTCCAAAATGGGGTCATTTTATGGGCATTTCCATTGTCCTGGTGCTCCAGGGTCTTCAAAACTGTAATAGGTGGTTGAGAAATGAGATGTGCAATTTATGCTCCTAGAATGCCTGAAGGTGCTATTTCAATGTTGGGCCTCTGTATTTGGACAGGCTGTGTAAAAGTCTCACACATTTGGTATCGCCATACTCAGGAGGAGTAGCAGAATGTATTTTGGGGTGTCATTGCAAGTATGCATGTGCTGTGTGAGAGAAATAACTTGTTATTATGACAATTTTGTGCAAAAAAATAAAAATTTAAAAAAATTTAAAAAATTTCCCAAGAATTGTGGGAAAAAAAGTACAACTTCAAAAAACTCACAATGACTCTTACTAAATACATTGGAATGTCTGCTTTCCAAAAAGGGGTAATTTGGGGGGTATTTGTACTTTCCTGGCTTGTTAGGGTCTCAAGAAATGAAATAGGCCTTCAGTACATCAGGTGTGATCAGATGTGATAATTTTTCAATGATTTGCACCATAGCTTGTAGACTCTATACCTTTCACAGAGACCAAATAATATACACTTTTTTGGTTATTTTTACTAAAGATATGTAGCAGTATACATTTTGGCCCAATTTTATGAAGAAAAATTACTTATTTGCAAAATTTTACAATAAAAACAAAAAAAAAAGTGTTTTTTTTTTAAAAAATCTAACTTTTTTCGCTTATATTGCAAAAAATAAAAAACCTAGCGGTGATTAAATACCACCAAAAGAAAGCTCTGTTTGTGAGAAAAAAATGATAAAAATTTGGTTTGGGTACAGTGTAGCATGACTGAGTAATTGTCATTCAAAGTGTGAGAGCGCTGAAAGCTACAAATTGGTCTGGTAAGGAAGGGTGTATAAAAGCCCTGTATTGAAGTGGTTAAAACCCAGCATCTACAAAATACTGCAGCTGCTGACTCTTAATAACTGGACACTTACCTGTCCAGGATGGCCGTGATGTCGGCATGCAAACCCGATCAATCACTCGGCTGCCCCCGGTTCCCTACTGCGCATGCGCGTCCTCACTGGTCCCCGCTATCTTCTGGGACCTGTGTGTTTCCCAGAAGACAGCGTGGGAGGACAGTGTAGTCGCCGGACATGACGTAGATCACCGCAATGATCTATAACAGGAAGTGGGAGCAAATACCTGTATTACACAGGTATCTGCTCCCCCCTCCCCATAAAAGGTGGCAAATGTGACACCGGAGGGGGGGGGGAGGGGGTGGAGAATCCAAAAAGTGGAAGTTCCATTTTTGGGTGGAACTCCACTTTAAGATACAGCGTTAAGCGTTCTTTTTTTTTTAAATATGTCAAAATCAATGGTTCCCTATGAGGGTCTTACCTGATCCGACTTTCAGCCCATTGATTTTAATGTCACACCCACGATCCGACTTGTGCTCTGAGGATCTTAAAGGGGAACCCCATGCCAAAATAAAAAACCGGTGTGGTATCCCCCCCTATGATCCATACCAGGCCCTTTGACTCTGGTATAGTAGATCTTGAAATGGAACTCAACGCCAACCCCCCGGACCCTTATCCAAGCATGCAGCCCGGCAGATCAGAAAAAATAGGATTTTTTACTCACCGTAAAATCCTTTTCTCTGAGTCCATGGACCGACACAGCTTCTCTATTGACAAAGTGGGTATTATCCGTTAATTAGGAGTGACTAGGCAGAAAAACTTGTAAAAAGTGTTGCATCACACCTTCTACAGTACCGCCCAGGGGGCGGACCCTCTGGGTATACCCTCTCAGTCTGCACATCGCAGATCAGTTCGTCAAAAAGCAGTACAAACTTAAAAGGAGGGGTGGGTGCTGTGTCGGTCCATGGACTCAGAGAAAAGGATTTTACGGTGAGTAAAAAATCCTATTTACTCTTTCGTCCATGGACCGACACAGCTTCTCTATTGACAAAGTGGGACGTCCCAAAGCAGTGTCAGAGAAAAAACGAGGGGTGGTAACAGCATAAAAACAAACTTCACCCCAAAACACAAAACAGCACTCCTCCAACGGAGGAGTTGCAACTCTAAACAGCCGCCTGCAAAACCTTGCGGCCGAAAGAGGCATCCGAAGATGCACCTACATCAACTTTGTAGAATTTTGTGAAAGTGTGAGCGGACGACCAAGTCGCCGCTTTACATAGTTGGGAAACAGACGCTTGATGTCGGAAAGCCCAAGAGGCACCTATTGCCCTGGTCGAATGCGCTGTGACAGGAAAGGGGGGCGCCTGACCCTTTAAGGCGTAAGCCTGGATTACTATCTGTCGGATCCACCTAGAGATGGTGGCCGATGAGACTGCTTGGCCCTTCTTGGGACCAGCCACCGAAACAAACAGTGAGTCTGACTTCCGGAACAGGGAAGTAGCAGATATGTATACTCTCAAAGCTCGGACAACGTCCAAGGAATGCAACGCCGACTCCTTAGGATTCGACGGCTGAGGACACAAGGATGGAAGTACAATGTCTTCGTTGAGATGAAAAGCCGAAACGACCTTCGGAAGAAAGGAAGGCTGCGGCCGCAGCACCACCTTATCCTTGTGGAAAATCAAATAGGGAGCCTTGCAGGACAAGGCTGCCAGCTCAGAGACTCGTCTAACTGACGTAACAGCCACCAAAAAGACCACCTTCTGAGAAAGTGTCAACAGGGGAATATCTCTAATATTCTCAAACGGTGCCTTCTGAAGCACCGAGAGGACCAGGTTCAAGTCCCACGGAGGTAACGGGGGGCGGACCGGAGGGGCCACATGTCGAACCCCCTGCACAAATGTACTCACGAGAGAGTGAGTCGCCAGGGGTCGCTGAAAAAAGACAGCCAGGGCAGATATCTGTCCCTTAATCGTACTTAGGGCAAGCCTTTGGTCTACCCCATGCTGTAAAAACAGCAGGATTCTGGAAACCAAATAGGTACGCGGATGCCATTTCATTTCCTCACACATGGAGATGTAGGCCCTCCAAGTGCGGTGATAGACCTTCCTAGAGGACGGTTTCCGAGCACTTCTCATAGTAGAAATTACTGAGTCTGACAGGCCCCGGTCTCTCAGTACCTGGTTCTCAACAGCCATGCCGTTAAAGCCAATGACTGTAAAGCAGGATGGAATATGGGACCTTGCGACAGCAGGTCCTTCCGTAGTGGTAGGCGCCAGGGGACGTCTGCTACCAGACGTACTAGATCGGCGTACCAAGGACGCTGAGGCCAATCTGGAGCGATTAGGATCATTGGAATTCCCTCTGCCTCCACTCTGCGGAGCAGAAGAGGAAGAAGCCTTAAGGGAGGGAAGGCATAGATTAGCCGATACTGGCCCCACGATGCTACCAACGCGTCCGTTGCGTCTGCCCATGGGTCTCTTGACCGGGCCACAAACCTCAATACCTTCCGATTGAGTCGGGAAGCCAGAAGATCTACGTCTGGTGTGCCCCATCTTTGGCAGAGGAGTTGGAACACCTCCGGGTGTAAGGACCATTCTCCCTGGTCCAGCATCTGGCGGCTCAGGTAGTCCGCCTGCCAGTTTTCCACACCCGGAATGTACACGGCCGACAGTGCCGGTACGCTCCTCTCTGCCCACTTCAGGATGCGAGCGATCTCCGATGCTGCAGCTGAGCTTCTTGTTCCTCCTTGATGATTGACATATGCCACTGCTGTGGCGTTGTCTGACTGGATCCTGACTGGACGCCCTTGCAGTCTCTGAGACCATTTGAAGAGGCACAGCTTGATCGCCCGGATCTCCAGGACATTGATCGGCAGGAGGGCTTCCTCTGGGGTCCAGCGACCTTGCGCCGACTGGACACCCCAGACTCCCCCCCAACCTGTAAGGCTGGCGTCCGTCGTGATCACTATCCAGTAAACCGGAAGAAATGACTTCCCGGCCATTAGAGCCGGTGCTGTCAGCCACCATACCAGGGATCTCCTGACTAGGTGGCTCACTCGGATTTGATAATCCAGAGATGAAGGGCATCTGTTCCATCTGGACAGAACTTCCCTCTGTAACACTCGAGTGTGGTATTGAGCATATGGGACCGCCTCGAAGGAGGCTACCATGAGGCCCAACACTCGCATGCAAAAACGGAGTGACGACCAATTCCTGGAAGTCAGCTGCCGTACTGCAGCCCGGAGGGTCTGCAACTTCTCCACAGGGAGGAATACCTTTGCCTCTGAGGAATCCAGAATCAACCCCAGGTACACTAGGCGTTGAGTGGGCACCAATACTGACTTTTGCGTGTTTAGTATCCAACCACAGTCTCGAAGAGTCTGACAGGTAATGGACACGCTTACCTCTAATTCTGAGCTTGAAGGGCCCTTCAGCAGAAGGTCGTCCAAGTAACCTGTGATAGCGATACCCCGCTGTCTTAGAAGTGCCAGAATCGGAGCGAGCACCTTGGTGAACGTCCTGGGTGCTGAGGCAAGGCCAAACGGGAGGGCCACAAACTGGTAGTGGTTCTTCCCGATAGCAAATCGCAGAAACCTCTGGTGTCTGGAGTATATGGGGACATGCAGGTATGCGTCCTTGATGTCCAAGGAGGCCAGAAAGTCCCCCGGATGGAGAGCCGTGACTACGGATCGAACCGACTCCATCCGAAATCTTTGTACCTTCACAAAGCAATTGAGGGCTCTGAGATCCAAGATTGGACGAACCCCCTCCTTCTTTGGCACAATGAACAGATTTGAGTAAAAACCCTGACCCCGTTCCTGTTCTGGAACTGGAATAACTACCCCGCGTTCCAGTAGACCCTGGACCGCCCCATACAGGGCCTCCCGACGGGTCGGTAGTAGCTGGAGATTGGAGGTGATGAATCTGTCTGGTGGACAAGAGAGAAATTCTATCTTGTAGCCTGAGGAGATTACTTCGCAAACCCACCTGTCGGAGACTAGAGCAGTCCACTGAGTCGCGAATTTGCGAAGACGTCCCCCCACCCGAGAGCTGGGTGGGGGCGGACCTTCATGTGGACGCAGATTTGTCCACAGGCTTGTTGGGTCTGCGGGACCAAGGACGCTTTTGTCCTTGGGCAGGCGCTTTATCGGCCTGGGGTCTTTTCCCTGTCGCCTTAAGAGGGCGAAAAAACCGCTTACGTGCAGTAAAGGAGGGCCCTTGCCCTTGGCGTGGTCCCCTACCCTTGCTAGTTTGGGGAAGCAAAGTGCTTTTACCTCCTGTAGCATCCTTGATGATGTCATCCAGAGAAGCCCCAAAAAGTCTGTCGCCCTTAAAAGGCAGATCCAATAGGGCTTTCTTGGAAGTCTGGTCCGCAGACCAGCCCTTTAGCCAGATCAGGCGGCGTATTGCTACTGCATAAACCGAAGCTCTTGACAGCAGGGGAATAGTATCCATGTCTGACTCGCAGACAAACTTAAGGCCCTGGACCAACTGGTCGGCCAAAGTTATCTCATTAGGAGGAGCATCTCGCTCCTTTAACCCCTGGAGTAGCAATTTTGCCCATTCAGTAAGTGTCCGAGACACTAGGGCCCCCGCCAATGCCGGGCGTACTGCTGAGCCTACCACTGAGTATAGGTAGCGAGCGAGTGCTTCAGCCTTCTTATCCACAGGGTCCTTGAAAACAGGAGCCCCTTCTACTGGAATAGTGGTGGCTCTATTAAGTCTGGACACCGAAGGGTCCACTATAGGGGGAGAGGTCCATATCTTCAGAAAACTCTCCTCAAAGGGGTACCGTACTGCAAACCTCTTTGGGGCTGTAAAGACCCTCAGTGGGTTCTCCCATTCCTTGTATAAGAGTTTGTCAAAATAAGACACACAAGGGAACACCTTAGCAGTGCGGGCAGGTTTACGAAACCCAAAGGGGACTGGAGTATCTGCTACTTCTTCAGTCCTTTCCAACTTTAGCGTATCCCGCACTGCAGTAATAAGGTCAGATACCAAAGCCGTCTCGCGTACTGACCTGGACTTGGAGTCCTCCTCACTGTCCGATCGGTCACGGTCTGCAGTCTCTGATGCATCAGAATCTGGGCCATGAGCCGTAGCTGGACCTGGTTCTGCATCAGAAATATCCCCAGAAGATTGCAGGGGACGGGGGCGTTTATTACCCCCTGTATTCCCGTGTGCTGCTTCCACCCTGGCAGCAAACGCCTCTAGGATTGCCGACATAGCGTCCATAGACACCTCAGGGACACCAGCTGCTAAATCTGGTGTTTCAGGGGAGAAGACATCTGGCTCAGATGCCATGCTGACCACACGCTGACACTCACAGGGCTCCAGGCAAGATATCAATAGGCCACCCTCCTGCGCTGCAGAGATGCTGGGTTACCCAGAGGACTCACCACCCTGGATAGGTACTGCTATGCTGCGCCTATGATGCTGTCCCCTTGCTGCTGTGTCAGTCTGCTTCTTTTATCAGCACTTCCTGTGTGAATTTTCGCGCCAGTGTAATGCACCCTAGAGGCCGGAGGCTCTCGCAAAATGGTTGCCAAAACCGTCTGTATGGAAGATAATGTGGGCTCTAAGAAAATGGCCGCCGACAGAAGATAGAGGTCAGGCAGCCATAGCCCACAAAAAAGATGGCCGCCGAACGGCAATATCTGCATACAGGGTGGACAAACATGGCCGCCGATCACCTGATAGGGGCCAGTGGGTGTGGCCGAACTACAGGAAGATGGCCGCCAGGCAGTTACAAGAGGCCAAACTTGGCATGGACCACCTCAAAATGGCCGCCGACAGCATGGAGACACAGAAACACAGGTAAGCAAAAATGACATTTCTTTTAAATGTTAGTTACAGCCAGCCCCGCTCCAGTGGGACCCCCTAGGTGACCCCCAGCACCCAGCAACCTTTAGCTAGAAGCCCAGGGAGGAGGGAAAGGCAGGGAGAGAGGGAAGAAAGGGGCCACAACCACTTACTTGATCTCTCCAGGAATGTCCAGCTAAATCACCCAGCCGAGGCAGGGGAGTTTTACTTACCTATCCTGCATGTATTCTGCTGGAAGACATTCCAAACAGATCATCGTCCGCGCACGGAAGGTGACTGTTGGCCAGGCATGCTGTGATTGGACCCAGAAGGGACGATCATATGTATGCCCTGGAGCATGACGCTCACCGGACAGGCTGCTGCGACTCGGCCGTAAGGTCAGCCGAAGCTGAGCGGTCCGATGCAAGCCTTGGAGCGTAAGCTCACCGGCCAGGCTGCTGCGACTCGGCCGTAAGGTCAGCCGAAGCTGAGCGGTCCGATGCAGGCCCTGGAGCGTAGGCTCACCGGCCACCCGTGGAGCGACGGGCATGTCGTGGAAAACCCAGCGCGTGGCTAGGGTCGGCACACGCTCGATGGCCGAAACTGGGGAGACTACAAGGATCGAGGATCCAGCCTGTCACCCAGTCGGCAGTTGATCGAAGATCGCAGGAAACAACAAATGTAGCAAAAAAATAAAAAATATATATATCTTTTTTCCCCGGACCAATGAGCCCAAAGGGAGCCATGTCCTACTCCTTGCTAGACAGAAAAAAACTGATCTGCGATGTGCAGACTGAGAGGGTATACCCAGAGGGTCCGCCCCCTGGGCGGTACTGTAGAAGGTGTGATGCAACACTTTTTACAAGTTTTTCTGCCTAGTCACTCCTAATTAACGGATAATACCCACTTTGTCAATAGAGAAGCTGTGTCGGTCCATGGACGAAAGAGTAAATAGGATTTTTGTACTCACCGTAAAATCCTTTTCTCTGAGTTCATGGACGGACACAGCCTTAATCTTGACAAAGTGGGTATTAGCCTTCATTCAGGAGTGACTAGGCAGAATGTGTTAACATTAAAGCTGAACAGCCTCGCCCAGGGTCGGTCCTACTGGCTATATCCCCTTAGCCTGCACTCAGCAGCTCAGTTTGTCAAAAGCAGTATAAACTTAAAAAAGAAGGGGTGGGTGCTGTGTCCGTCCATGAACTCAGAGAAAAGGATTTTACGGTGAGTACAAAAATCCTATTTGCTCTTTCGTTCATGGACAGACACAGCCTTAATCTTGACAAAGTGGGACGTCCCAAAGCAGTGTCAAAAACGAGGGGTGGGAACAGCATTAAAACAACTTCACCCCAAAACAAAACAGAGCTCCTCAACGGAGGAGTTGCAACTCTAAACAGCTGCCTGCAAAACCTTGCGGCCGAAAGAAGCATCTGAAGATGCACTCACATCAACCTTGTAAGATTTAGTGAATGTGTGAACGGACGACCAGGTCGCCGCTTTACACAACTAGGAAAGAGACGCTTGATGTCGGAAGCCCAAGAGGCACCTATTGCTTTGCCCTGGTCGAATGCGCCGTGACAGGAAAGTGGGCCGCCCGACCCTTTATGACTTAAGCCTGAATCACGATCTGTCGGGTCCACCTAGAGATGGTGGCCGACAAGCCCGCCAGGCCCTTCTTAGGGCCAGCCACCGAAACAAACCGTGAGTCTGAACTCCGGAACGGAGCAGTAACAGACAAGTATACTCTCAGAGCTTGGATAACATTCAAGGAATGCAACGCCGCCTCTTTAGGATGCGACGGACGAGGACACAAGGATGGAAGTACAATGTCCTCATTGGGATGGAAGGCCGAAACAACCTTTAGGCAGAAAAGAAGGCTGCGGACGCAGCACCATCTTATCCCTGTGGAAGATCAGATAGGGAGCCTTGCATAACAAGGCTGCCAGCTCAGAGACCCGTCTAACTGACGTAACGGCCACCAAAAAGACCCTTTCTGAGAAAGTGTCAACAAGGGAATTTCCCTAATGTTCTCAAGCGGTGGCTTCTGAGGCACCTAGAGGCCATGCCGTTAAAGCCGGTGACTGTAAAGCAGGATGGCGTATGGGACCTTGCGACAGCAGGTCCTCTCGTAGCGGTAGACGCCAAGGGACGTCTGCTATTCAAGTCCCACGGAGGTAGTGGAGGATGGACCGGAGGGGCCACATGCCGAACCCCCTGTACAAACGTTCTCACTAGAGAGTGAGCCGCCAGGGGTCGTCGAACAAGGACAGCCAGGGCAGATATCTGCCCCTTAATCGTACTTAAAGCAAGCTTTTGGTTCGTCTCACGCTGTAAGCACAGCAGGACTCTGGAAACCAAACAAGTACGGGGATTCCACCTCATTTCCTCACAATGGATATGTAGGCCTTCCAAGTGTGATGGTAAATTTTCCTAAAGGATAACTTCCGAGCCCTCCTCATGATAGAAATCACTGAATCAGACAGGCCCCGGTCTCTTAGCACCTGGCTTTCATTAGCCATGCTGTTTAGGCCAGTGACTGCAAAGCAGGATGAAGCATGGGACCTTGCGACAGCAGGTCCTCTCTCAGCGGTAGACGCCGAGGGGCGTCTGCTACTAGACACACTAGGTCGGCGTACCAAGGACGCCAAAGCCAATCCGGAGTAATTAGGATCATTGGAATCCCCTCTGCCTCCACTCTGCGAAGCAGATGAGGAAGGAGCTTCAGAGGAGGGAAGGCATAGATTAGACGGTACTGACTCCACGGTGCCACCAACGCATTTATCGTTTCTGCCCAGGGGTCTCTTGACCTGGCCACAAACCTCAATACCTTCCGATTGAGTCGAGAGGCAAGGAGATCTACGTCTGGCGTGCCCCATCTTTGGCAAAGGAGCTGAAACACATCCGGGTGCATAGACCATTCTCCTTGGCCCAGCATCTGGCGACTCAGGTAGTCCGCCTGCCAGTCTTCCACGCCCGGAATGTATACGGCCGGTACGCTCCTTTCTGCCCACCTTAGGATGTGAGCGACCTCCGATGCTGCAGCTGTGCCTCTTCTTCCTCCTTGATGGTTGACATATGCCACCGCCGTGGCGTTGTCCGACTGGATCCTGACTGGACGCCCTTGTAGCCTCTGAGACCATGTGGAGAGGCACAGCCTGATCGCCCGGAGTTCCAGGACATTGATCGGCAAGTGGGATTCCTCCGGAGTCCAGCGACCCTGGATCGACTGACCCCCTCCGACTCCCCCCCCAACCGGTAAGGCTGGCGTCCGTCGTGACCACCACCATCCAGTGAAAAGGTAGGAACGACTTCCCGGACAGAAGTGCCGGTGATGTCAGCCACCAAACTAGGGAGGTCCTGACTAGGTGGCTCACCCGGATTTGACAATCCAGGGACGATGGGCACTTGTCCCATCTGGATAGAATTTCCTTCTGCAACATTCGAGTGTGGCATTGAGCATATGGTACTGCCTCGAAGAAGGCTACCATGAGGCCCAAGGCTCGCATGCAAAAGCGGAGTGACGACCATCTTTGGGCTGTCAACTGCCGCACCGCAGCCCGAAGGGTCTGCAACCTTCCCACAGGGAGAAAAACTTTTGCCTCAGAGGATTCCAGAATCAACCCCAGATATACTAGGTGTTGAGTCGGCACCAATACTAACTTCTGAGTATTCAGCACCCAACCAAAGTCTCGGAGGGTCTGACATGCTCACCTCTGATTCTAAGCTTGAAGTGGCCCTCAGAAGAAGATCGTCCAAGTAGCCCACGATAGCGAAGCCACGCTGTCTTAGTAGGGCCAGAATCGGGGCGAGCACCTAGGTGAACTCCCTCTGTGCCAATGCTAGGTCAAAGGGGAGAGCCACAACTTGGTAGTGGTCTTCCCCGACCCTCCCGCTTGAGATGCTCATCTATAGCCGCCTGTGTC
The DNA here is from genome assembly GCA_029206835.1 of Rana muscosa. Lineage (NCBI taxonomy): Eukaryota > Metazoa > Chordata > Amphibia > Anura > Ranidae > Rana > Rana muscosa. The sequence goes on from CM055116.1 coordinate 918,145,793, forward strand.
CGTCTGACCCTCTGCAGCGTGTCTCTGTTGTTTCACGCTGTTTAAATGTACACTAGAGGCCAAAAGACCTCCACAAAATGGCCGCTGAGTGGCTGTGCTGTAAACAGCAGCAAATGGACCACAAGAAAATGGCCACCAAGCGACAGATAGAGGCAAAACAGGCGTGGACCACAAGAAAATGGCTGCCGAGCGGCATATAAAAGGTCAAACAGGCACAGGGCGCTGCAAACATGGCCGCCGACAGCATAGAGGGAGAAACACCCAGGTAAGCAAATCTGACACTAAATGGCAGCCCACTAGCACCCCAGTAGGGGGACGTACAGAGCAGTTCCCGCCACAGATGGAGCCCCCCAGGTGAACCCCCGGTCAGCAGGGAGCCTAGCTCCAGAGCCCAGGGAGGAGGGAAGGAAGGAAGGAAGGAAGGAAGGAAGGGAAGGAAGGGAGGGAGGAAAGGAAGGATAGACCCCCTACTCGATCTCCCCGGTAATGTCCAGCCATGTCCTCCTGCCGAAGCAGGGGATTACTACTTACCCTTCCTGCGTGGATTATGCTGGAAGCATCCCAGACAGACCATCTTCCGCGCGGTTATGGAGGTGACTGTCGGCCCGGCATGCTGTGACTCAGCCGTATAGACTGGTCATATGCATTGCCCTGGAGCGCGTAGCTCACCGGCCACCCGAGGAGCGACGGGCATGTTGTGGATGACCCAAAGCGTAGCCAAGGTCGGCACACGCTCGATGACCGAAACAGGGGAGACTACAAGAATCTGGGATTGAGCCTGTCACCCAGTTGATCGAAGATCGCAGGAACAAAAAACGCAAAAAAATTGAAAAAAATCCCCAGGACCTATGGGCCCGAAGGGAGCCATGTCTTTCTCCTATGCTAGGCAGAAAAATACTGAGCTGCTGAGTGCTGAGTGCAGGCTGAGGGGGATATAGCCAGTAGGACCGCCCTCTGGGCGGGGCTGTTCAACTTTGATGTTGTTAACACATTCTGCCTAGTCACCCCTGAATGAAGGCTAATACCCACTTTGTCAAGATTGTGTCCATCCATGAACGAAAGAGAAAGGGGGGGTTGGGTGGAGAGCGAGAGCACCCCCCCTCCCGGACCATACAAGGCCACACGCCCTAAACATGGGGGGTGCGGGTGCTTTGGGCGGGGATCAGATTGTTGATGGGGACAAGGGCCTCTTCCCGACAACCCTGGGCCGTGGTTGTGGGGGTCTGTGGGCAAGGGGCTTCTCGGAATCTGGAGGGCCCCTTTAACATATATAGCCATGGAACGTGTCCAGCCGGCGACGTCACCATAAGACCACAATGGGCGGGGTCTCATGTGAAGTCACAGGATGGCCACACCCTATGGCTATATAAGAACCATCAGATAGCAGGGCTGGCACGATGACGGGAGACCGTGTCGGAGGAGGACCGGGTCGGCGGCGGGGAAGACAGCAGCAGCAAAGGAAGGAAGAACATCGGAGGGGAAGACCGGAGGAAGATTTTTAATAAAGGACTTGTCAAAACCATCTCTTGTTTTTATTTACAGTGCACTGCCTTTTTATTGGGTGTAGGGGTACAATGTACAATGTGCCCCATACTTATTCACATATGCCGGAATCTGGGGGCCCCCCTTGTTAAAGGGGGCCTTCCGTTTCCGGTAAGCCCCCTGCCCACAGAACCCCACAACGACCACTCAGGGTTGTCGGGAAGAGGCCCTTGTCCCCATCAACAATTGAAAGGGAGACATGTTCGCATTAGCATTTAGGGAAATGGTTACAAAAAATAGGATTTTTATAACAGCTTACCTGTAAAATCCTTTTCTTGGAGTACATCACGGGACACAGAGCGGCATAGTCATTACTATGTGGGTTATATAGTTTACCTTCAGGTGCTGGCACTGGCAACTTCCAAACCGGAAGTACCCTCCCCTATATAAGCCCCTCCCATCCGGGAGCACCTCAGTTTTGTAGCAAAGCAAGACGTGTCCCCAAAAGAGGGGTGGGAGCTCTGTGTCCCGTGATGTACTCCAAGAAAAGGATTTTACAGGTAAGCTGTTATAAAAATCCTATTTTCTTTCTCGTACATCACGGGACACAGAGCGGCATAGTCATTACTATGTGGGACGTCCCAAAGCAATGCCCAATGAGGGGGGGGATACACCATACATAAGCTGAGCGCTATCAGACATGAGGATCTTTTGCGGCCTGCAACACACTGCGCCCAAAGGTGACATCCTCCTGACTTCTAACGTCCACCTGGTAGAACCTAGTAAACGTGTGTACTGAAGACCATGTTGCGGCCTTACAGATTTGAGCCAGGGAGGCCTGGTGATGCACTGCCCATGAAGTTCCAACTGCTCTCGTGGAGTGCGCCCTAACTTTGAACGGAGGCGGTCTCCTTCTCAAGCCATAGGCTTGCATTATGACCTGTCGAATCCACTTGGCTAAAGTAGATTTTGACGCTGCCTGACCCTTTCTGGGGCCTTCCGGCAGAATAAACAAAGTATCCGTTCTGCGAATCTGAGCAGTGGCTTTAAGATAAGCTTTAACTGCTATTACTACATCCAAAGAATGTAATAACTTTTCCTCTACTGAACTAGGTTAGGGGAAAAAAGAAGGAAGAACCACATCTTAGTTCAAATGAAACCTCGATACCACCTTAGGAAGAAAGGCTGGATGAGGACGTAACACTACTCTGTCCTTATGGATAACCAGATATGGCTCTTTACAGGACATAGCGGCTAATTCCGACACTCTTTTAGCCGAACAAATGGCTACTAGAAAAATCAATTTCCTGGTGAGAAGAACCAAGGAAATATGCTGTAATGGTTCAAATGGTTGCTTCTGTAGAACCGACAGAACCAGGTTTAAGTCCCATGGACATATGGGAATATTAACCGGAGGGCTAATACGCATCACTCCTTGTATAAAGGCTTTGACTAGTGAATGCGAAGCCAAGGGCCTTTGAAAAAATATTGACAAGGCCGAAATCTGACCCTTGATAGTACTCAAGGCAAACTTCCTATCTACAGCCCACTGTAGGAAGTCCAGAATCCTACCTATTACGTACTTACGTGGATGCCATTTCTTGGCCTCACACCAGGCGATGTACGCCTTCCAGATTCTATAGTAGATCTGCCTGGATACCTTCGGCGCTCTTTTTTGAAAAGGGAAACTAGAGACAGGAGACAGGGCCATGTTTGCCGCAGGCCGGGGGATGGATGAACATTGCAACATGGCAGAGGAAGCAGTTTCCCACAAGAGAACTCACCATCTGCCTGGACTTGCTCTGATGAAAAGAAAAAAGTCCACATGACAAGAAACGTTCCACAGCGGCCTCTAGTGGATTAACACAGGTACCGCAGTCTATATATATATTTTTTTTTCTTGACCACTATTAAAATTATTACATTTTTTAGTAGTTACAGGCATGCACAGATATTTAGCGGGAATACCGTTAGGTAACAGGCAGAAAGACATATTAGGCTTGGGGGTCCCCTCAATAGAACCAAGTTCCTGAGGGGCCCCCACTTACCTTCTCCCCGCCGCAGGACTCTGTTTGGTCCACAGAAGCCCAAACTTCACCTATCACGGCAGGCATTGTAATTAAACCTTCAGGGACCGGGTTCCCAAGGATTCCACTCCCCTGGACCTGTATAGCACCCTGCACAGAAAACATCTTGGTCGTGGGTATGACCAGAGCTCTGGATCCCAGGGTCCAGCTCTCCTAAGAGAAGCATTACAGGCAAAACCTTGCTCTTCTCTGCAAGGCCCGGGTACCGACCGTTTAGCTATGAAGCTTTTTTGGTCGGATCCGGAATATCTTACTGAGGCCCAAAAGAACCTGTACGCAAGCTCAGTGAAAAACACATGTTACTTCTTGGCCAACACCTTAGACACTGGCAAAAAAACTGAGGTGCTCCCGGATGGGAGGGGCTTATATAGGGGAGGGTACTTCCGGTTTGGAAGTTGCCAGTGCCAGCACCTGAAGGTAAAATATATAACCCACATAGTAATGACTATGCCGCTCTGTGTCCCGTGATGCACGAGAAAGAAATTAGGCTCAGGAACCTTGTATCCAAAACCTCATAGGATATGAATGTTCAGGATGTAAATATTGGTCTAAAAAACCGCACCACCGAGTGCAATGATTTTTTTAGCATTGTAAAAACTACTTTGCTGTTTGAATAGATAGAAAGTATAACCCATCACATTGCATAGTCTAGGAAAAAACTCTCACATGAAAGATATAGTGGCAGGTCTACAGGAAATTGGGTAGAAGAAGCCTAGCGATTGCAGCAATTAGGACAGATGTTTTAAGGCCATGATGGGACATGTGTCCCTAAATGAACAAGGGTCCTGTACAGGATCTGGAAAGTCCTTGTACTTCTTTCTTAAAATGGGAAGGAAATGTCCACCCCTTGTGACTGTAAAGCTGCAACGAGGTGTAGAAAAAACGCTTTAAGCGAAAAAAGCAAGTAGGAAAAGTATAGAAAATAACAGGGGACAGCAATAGAGACTTTGGGTACTTCTCCAAAGGAGAGTAAAATAAAGGGCCGGACTGTCGCTTCTCTAAGCTGGAGCAAATGTCAGTAGACTTCCCCACAAATGCAGAGGTGGGGGCAAAACTTCATTGTGAGGAAGACTTCTGAGTAAGTCTGGTGGGTTTAGAGGTTAAGGGTCTGCTAGGAAAGGTTGCATCTTCGGAAGATGAGGATGTCTGGATAGGGCAAACAGATCATACACATGAGGTTAAAGAAGACAAACCAACAGGGAGGCGTGAATGTATACTGTGGGGTAGAAACCCCCTTGCATTTGTAACTGCCTGAATGTATTCCTCAAGGGATTTTGCAAAGAAGAAAAGGACACAGATTTGACAAATTACATTCTCCAAGGCGTCTACACAGAAGGGTGGTGCAGAGGACAAAAGTTATAGTTTTGCAGAAAGAAAAATAGGATTTTTGTACTCACCTTAAAATCCTTTTCTCTGTAGTTCATGGACGGACACAGCAGCATATTCTTGACAGTAGGGTATTAACAGGAGAGGACTAGGCAGAAACATGTTAAAGTGTTAAAACAGCATTAAACAGTACAGTACCACCCAGGGGGCGGTCCCTCTAGGTACAACCCCTCTCCCTGCATCCAGCAGCTCAGTTCGTCAAAAAGCAGTACAAACATAAAAAGGAGGGGTGGGTGCTGTGTCCGTCCATGAACTACAGAGAAAATGATTTTACGGTGAGTATAAAAATCCTATTTTCTCTTGTGTTCATGGACGGACACAGCAGCATATTCTTGACAGTAGAGACGTCCCCAAGCAGTGTCAAAAAAATGAGGGGTGGGAACAGCAAGCAAACAAACTTCACCTCAAACATAACCAGAGCTCCTCAACGGAGGAGTTGCAACCTTAACCACTTCAATACAGGGGCTTTTATACCACCTCAATACCGGGCCTATTCTGGCACTTCTCTCCTACATGTACAAATCATCATTCTTTTGCTAGAAAATAACTCAGAACCCCCAAACATTATATATATTTTTTTAGCAGACACCCTAGGGAATAAAATGACAGTCATTGCAACTTTTTTTCTTGCACGGTATTTGCGCAATAATTTTTCAAACGCCCTTTTTTGGGAAAAAAATGGTTTCATGAATTAAAAAAATAATAAAACAGTAAAGTTAGCCCAATTGTTTTGTAAAATATGAAAGATGATGTTACGCCGAGTAAATAGATACCTAACATGTCACGCTTTAAAATTGCGCACACTCATGGAATGGCGCCAAAGTTCGGTACTTAAAAATCTCCATAGGCAACGCTTTGAATTTTTTTACAGGTTACCAGTTTAGAGTTACAGAGGAGGTCTAGTGCTATAATTGTTGCATGTGCTCTAACGCACGCGGCGATACCTCACATATGTGGTTTGAACGGTGTTTACATATGTGGGCGGGACTTGTGTGCGTTCGCTTCTGATCGCGAGCTACCAGGGACAGGGGCGTTTTACATTTTTTTATAATTTTTTTTCTATTTTACAAAGTTTTTTTTATTTTTACACTTTTAAAAAATATGTATTTTTTTGATCACTTTTATTCCTATTACAAGGAATGTAAACATCCCTTGTAAACAGGAATGGTGTGTGACAGATCATTTTTTATGGAGAGATGCGGGGTCAATAAGACCCCACATCTCTCCTCCAGGCTGGAAAGCATGAGATCGTGAAAAAAATGTCACCAATGTCATGCTTACTAGCCGCAATCGCGGCTTTGTTTACTTCTGAGAACCCGGGCGTGACGTCATCACATCGCGCCCGGGCCTCCGACGCCGGACGATTCATTCTCCGGGCCCCCGAAGGCACGAGAGAGCCCGGAGAAGCACCGGATGGCGGCTGGAGGGGATGTCCCCTCTCGCCGCCTATAAGAACGATCAAGTGGCGGAACTGCCGCTATGATCATTCTTATTGTGCACAGAATCTCCGGCAGAAGAGAAGGATATCTGAATGATGCCTCTAGCTGCAGGCATCATTCAGCTATCCCCCCACAAAGCCCAGGACGTCATATGACATGCACCCAGGATGGGAGATCCCATCTGTGAACGTCAAATGACTATGGGCGGTATTGAAGTGGTTAAACAGCCGTCTGCAAAACCTTGCGGCCTTTATAGGCACCACTATAGAAAAATATATGTTTTTTTAATATATTATAAAAATTACATACATATGAAACACAATTAATTTGAAAAACATATAAGAGAAGAAGAAGACAATGAAAATGGTAAACCGTGAGTAAAACCACAGGGGAACACTCAATTCTATTTGTCGCTGGATGCGGGGGTGAACATGCTGGAGTGCCCACGCTGGACTTGTTAAGAAGTGTTTCCCAAATAGGTGTTCACCGGGTTCCTGAAGGAATTTTAAAAGATGCTCGACATGTTTTGCGATTTTGATAGGATCGCTTCTTCAGGAGCTTCTAAATTTCAATGAAAAAACAAATTATAGTACATAAAGAAAATGTATATCAAAAGTATGTGTATATAAATATGTACGATATGATATAATGCAGATTTATATATTATACAGGACTGTCAAAGGTTGCAACCTATGACGCTCACCAGATAAAAGTCTTGTGTTTCAAAATGTCGGGTACGCTTGCCTCACCGCCTAACAGCTCCTCTGGGAGACGTATCCACCCGTAGGTGGCTGTCAGTGCTCAAACAATCTTGTTCTGTTGGACTCGATCACAAGAGGTAGGTCTGGTGGCGAATAGGGGGATGCACCAGGAAACTAGAATATACCAAGCATATATATAATAAACCTAGTTAGTAATAATGGAAACTGTCTATAAGTAGAGAAAGTATATAGTAGTTGAACAACTTATAAATACCGTGAGTTTGATAGTATGCAGGCACAGGGAGGGTATTCGCAGCTGCTGCGGGTCCAATTAATAAATGCGGGTACCCGATCTAAAAAGTACATACAAGAGGTAACCTTTAGAAAGAAATAAACTATTTTAAATGTCACCTTAGTGGCATTATGGAGATTGTATAAGAGTCATACCTTAAGCAAGTTGTGACTGCACAAAAAAACGTTTGGACATAAACCTGATATAGAAAGTCACAGTGTCCCAAATATTGCATGGATGTCTCGATCAAGGAGTCATCTCACTGCAGGGAAACACATATATAAGGTTTAAGGAATTGGTAGAAAGATCTCCCATGTTTACAAACCTATTAGTACCTTAGAATGGTGAGCCTTAAAAAAAAAAAATGAAATAAATGAATAAAACCTCGCTACCTGCAAAGTTCTGCTTCTCAGGAGACCAGAGCTGGGTGCAAACAGAGGGAAACCTATTGGTTTGCTGGCGGCGTCGAGAAACAGCCGGTCTGGAAGGGGAATGTAAGAACCCATAAATGCTGAGCATTGTAACAACGCATACCGTGAGCACTGTCAGCTAGACAAGGAAAACCACACAAAGCAAACATGCTGCGCCTGACCCACCTTGATATTTGTAACCACTACAGTCAAAAAGACTGCCTCTCGTTGTGATGTGATGTATTGCGAGCGACCGCACTCCACGAACGACACTGTGGAGTGATCGGTTCGGCTCGCTTTGTATGCATCCCGCTCGCGTATGACGTCACGCGGGCCGGGCAAGACGTGTCTCATGTCCCCGCCGAGATTGGCGCCTGCGCACTGTCTGACTGCTGGCAGGTCCCAGGCGCAGGTAAGGGCGGAAGCACATCTAAGGCACATCAGAGGATGTGACCTAACATGCCATTGGGTGATTGGAAATCCCTCCTGCTAAGGGATAAGAAGGAGGGGACCAACTCCCCAATGGCTTGGGTGGCCACCTACACCCCACGCCCCCCTCCGAGAGGGAAAGAAATCATACAGACTTAGATTGGTGGCTAGATGTAATGAATGAGCCAGCTGAAGGGAATAAAGACAAGCGATCCGATATTGAGAAATGTAAACAGTGCATGTCAAAGCATGCTTCAAAAGCCAATGATTATGACTATTATCTCCATAAATTATGGTTAATTTTTAGATAATTATTTAAAAACCGATTGTAATACAGATAATGGTAACACTTAATACATAAAGCACGGTTGCAAAACTTCGAGCAGTAAACCCATTCTAGCTACTGAGAAATTACTTGGAAAACTGAGAAGCGTATCAGCTATTGCATCTGCATATAGCTGTTTGCACGTCTCATGGTAAGAGCAGATTTGTGTGGGGACAATAATGATGAATTGTTCCAGATATAAATATCTGGAAAGATATCAGAGAAGAAGGATGCATATATAAGCATATACTATACCCAAGACTTGGGTAGCTTGGGAATACCCAGGGGTTTTTATAGAAAAGCCCGATATGACAGTACCTCGTTAATACCTGGGGGTCTGGTTGCTGAAAGACGCTCAATCCAAATGGTCTCTTTTTGGAGAATGCGTTTGTCCCAGTTCCCCCCGCGTAGGTCTTGTGGTATGACCTCCAAAATATCGAATTTGACCATTGAGGTATCAAACTTATGGTACAGGCCCAGATGACGGCTTACTGGCCGGACCGATCACTCCACAGTGTCGTTCGTGGAGTGCGGTCGCTCGCAATACATCACATCACAATGAGAGGCAGTCTTTTTGACTGTAGTGGTTACAAATATCAAGGTGGGTCAGGCGCAGCATGTTTGCTTTGTGTGGTTTTCCTTGTCTAGCTGACCGTGCTCACGGTATGCGTTGTTACAATGCTCAGCATTTATGGGTTCTTACATTCCCCTTCCAGACCGGCTGTTTCTCGGAACCGCCAGCAAACCAATAGGTTTCCCTCTGTTTGCACCCAGCTCTGGTCTCCTGAGAAGCAGAACTTTGCAGGTAGCAAGGTTTTATTCATTTATTTAATTTTTTTTTTTTTTACGGCTCACCATTGTAAGGTACCAATAGGTTTGTAAACATGGGAGATCTTTCTACCAATTCCTTAAACCCTATATATGTGTTTCCCTGCAGTGAGATGACTCCTTGATCGAGACATCCATGCAATATTTGGGACACTGTGACTTTCTATATCAGGTTTATGTCCAAACGGTTTTTTGTGCAGTCACAACTTGCTTAAGGTATGACTCTTATACAATCTCCATATTGCCACTAAGGTGACATTTAAAATAATTTATTTCTTTCTAAAGGTTACCTCTTGTATGTACTTTTTAGATCGGGTACCCGCATTTATTAATTGGGCCCGCAGCAGCTGCGAATACCCTCCCTGTGCCTGTATACTATCAAACTCACTGTATTTATAAGTTGTTCAACTACTATATACTTTCTCTACTTATAGGCAGTTTCAATTATTACTAACTAGGTTTATTATATATATGCTTGGTATATTCTAGTTTCCTGGTGCATCCCCCTATTCCCCACCATACCTACCTCTTGTGATCGAGTCCAACAGAACAAGATTGTTTGAGCACTGACAGCCACCTACGGGTGGATACGTCTCCCAGAGGAGCTGTTAGGCGGTGAGGCAAGCGTACCCGACATTTTGAAACACAAAACGTTTATCTGGTGAGCGTCATAGGTTGCAACCTTTGACAGTCCTGTATAATATATAAATCTGCATTATATCATATCGTACATATGTATATACACATACTTTTGATACACATTTTCTTTATGTACTATAATTTATGTTTTTTCATTGAAATTTAGAAGCTCCTGAAGAAGCGATCCTATCAAATTGGCGAAACATGTCGAGCATCTTTTAAAATTCCTTCAGGAACCCGGTGAACACCTATTTGGGAAACACTTCTTAACAAGTCCAGCGTGGGAACTCCAGCATGTTCACCCCCGCATCCAGCGACAAATAGAATTGAGTGTTCCCCTGTGGTTGTACTCACGGTTTACCATTTTCATTGTCTTCTTCTTCTTGTGTTTCATATGTATGTAATTTTTATAATATATTAAAAAAACATATATTTTTCTATAGTGGTGCCTATGAAGTCCATTCTTTCCACACATTTCTCCACTAGTCAATAGGATGTGGCACTTTAATTATTAAGGGTGAAAGATTACCACCCAAGGGCAACAAGTAATCAATTTCTAAACAATGCAAAACCTTGCGGCCGAAGCAAGCATCCGAAGATGCACTCACATCAACCGTGTAAAATTTTGTGAAGGTGTGAACGGACGACCAGGTTGCCGCCTTACACACCTGGGAGACAGACACTTGATGTCGAAAGGCCCAAGAGGCACGAATCGCCCTGGTTGAATGCGCCGTGACAGGAAAGGGAGGCGCCCGCCCTTGTAGGGCATAAGCCTGAATCACGATCTGTCTGATCCACCTCGAGATGGTGGCCGATGAGACCGCCAGGCCAATTTTAGGACCAGCCACCGAAACAGTGAGTCCGACCTCCGGAACGGAGCAGTAGCAGACAGGTACACCTGCAGAGCTTGGACAAAGGAATGCAGCTCAGCCTCCTTCGGATGCGACAGTCTAGGACACAAGGACGGGAGTACAATGTCCTCATTGAGATGAAAAGCCGAAACGACTTTAGGGAGAAAAGAGGGCTGTGGGCGCAGCATCGCCTTATCCTTGTAGAGCAGGCATCACTAAATGGCGGACAGCGGTCCGGTTCCGGCCCCAGTAGCCATACTAACCAGACCGCAGCCTCGCCAAATAGTTGCCTGTGTGTCCCACTCCTCCCCCCGCCGCCGGCTTGCTCGCCTGCCACTATGTTCACAGCATTGCAGGCGCGCCACGCACGGGTTGGTCTGTCCCTTCTGCTTCGCTGCAGTGTCTCCGCCCTCCGCCTGTCTTACTTACACAAGACGAGAAGCGCAGCTGCTCTGGACAAAGGGTGGGACTTTTCAAGTTAAGAAGTGGGTGATTGGTTGCTACGCAGCGGGGCGGTCCCAGCAATCAATCACTCACCTTTAACTTGAAAAGTCCCGCCCGTTGTCCAGAGCGGCCGCGCTGCACGTCTTGTGTGAATAAGGTAGGGCTCTGTGGGGAGGGGGAAGTGCTGTGCTGTTATGGGGACAGGAGTCAGGGGTCTGTGATGGGGGGACCAGTCTGTGATGAGGGGGGCCAGTCTGTGATGAGGGGGGCCAGTCTGTGATGAGGGGGGCCAGTCTGTGATGAGGGGGGCCAGTCTGTGATGAGGGGGGCCAGTCTGTGATGAGGGGGGCCAGTCTGTGATGAGGGGGGCCAGTCTGTGATGAGGGGGGCCAGTCTGTGATGAGGGGGGCCAGTCTGTGATGAGGGGGGCCAGTCTGTGATGAGGGGGGCCAGTCTGTGATGAGGGGGGCCAGTCTGTGATGAGGGGGGACCAGTCTGTGATGGGGGAGCACCAGTCTGTGATGGGGGAGCACCAGTCTGTGATGAGGGTCTGAGATGAGGGGCCTGTGACGTGCACAGGAGGCTGCGATGTGGAGGATATCATGTGGAGTCATAGCACCAACATGACACTCGGACCTCCGCCAGGAGAAAAAATTTCTGACCGGACCCCCGTGAATTTTAATTCACTACCCCTGTTGTAGAGGATCAGATAAGGGGCCTTGCAAGACAAGGCCGCCAGCTCAGAAACCCGTCTGACTGACATAATAGCCACCAAAAAGGCTACTTTCTGAGAGAGCGTCAATAAGGGAATCTCCCTAATGTTTTCAAACGGCGGTTTCTGAAGTACTGAGAGGACCAGATTCAAGTCCCACAGAGGTAGCGGTGGCCGAACCGGAGGGGCCACATGCCGAACCCCTTGTACAAACGTACTCACCAGTGAGTGAGCCGCCAAGGGCCGCTGAAAGAAGACAGCCATGGCTGAAATCCGTCCCTTAATCGTACTTAAGGCAAGCTTTTGGTCCACACAACGCTGTAAAAACAGCAGGATCCTGGAAACTGAGTATGCGCGTGGACGCCACTTCAGCTCCTCACACATAGTGATGTAAGCCTTCCACGTACGATGATAAATCTTCCAGGAGGAAGACTTCTGTGCCCTCAGCATGGTAGAAATAACTGAGCCCGACAGGCCTCGGTCCCTCAACACCTGGCTTTCAATAGCCATGCCGTTAAAGCCAGTGACTGTAAAGCAGGATGAAGTATGGGACCTTGCGACAGAAGGTTTTCTCGCATCGGTAGTCACCAAGGAACATCCGCCACCAGATGCACTAGGTCAGCGTACCAGGGACGCCGAGGCCAATCCGGAGCAATCAGGATCACCGAGATCCCCTCGGTCTCCACTCTGCGAATTAGACGAGGGAGAAGCTTTAGTGGGGGAAAGGCATAAATCAGCCGATACTGTCCCCACGGCCGGAACGCTCCGTTCTGCCCATTGCAGAATGTGAGCGACCTCCGAGGCTGCAGCTGAGCCCCTTGTCCCCCCTTGATGGTTGACATATGCTTCCGCCGTGGCGTTGTCCGACTGGACGCCCCTGAAGTCTCAGACCACGTGGAGAGGCAATGCCTGATAGCCCAAAGTTTGATCGGTAGGCGGGACTCTTCCTGCGTCCAGCGACCCTGTGCTGACTGGACACCCCAAACTCCCCCTCAACCGGTCAGGCTGGCGTCCATCGTGATCACTGTCCAGTGAAGGGGAAGAAACGACTTTCCGGACCGATCAGAGATCTCAGCCACCACAAAAGGGAAGTCCTGACTAGATGGCCCACCCGGATCTGACAAGGACAGGATTTCCTTCTGTAAGGCACGAGTGTGGAATTGAGCATACGGTACTGCCTCGAAGGAGGCTACCATGAGGCCCAGGACTCGCATGCAAAAATGCGACAACCACCTGCGGGATGCCAGCAGCTTCACCGCCGCCTGAAGAGCCTGTAATTTGTCCACGGGGAGAAAAACAAACACTCGCCTCCAAGGAGTTCAGAACTAAGCCCAGGTACTCCAGGCGCTGAGTCGGTACCAACACCGACTTCTGGAGGTTCAGAACCCAGCCAAAGCCTTGAAGGGCCTGAGAGGCAATCGCCACATCCACCTCTAATTCTGATCTTGAAATAGTTTTCGGAAGAAGGTCGTCCAGGTAAGCCACTATAGCGATACCTCGCTGTCTCAGCAAGGCCAGAATCGGGGCGAGCAACTTGGTGAAAACCCTTGGTGCCGACGCCAGGGCAAAAGGAAGAGCCACAAATTGGTAGTGGCCGTCCCCGACTGCAAAACGCAGAAACCTCTAATGTCCGACAAATATGGGGACATGCAAGTATGCGTCCTTGATGTCCAAGGACGCCAGAAAATCCCCCGGATGGAGTGCCGCGACTACAGAGCGCACCGATTCCATCCTGAACCTCTGAACTTTCACAAAGCAGTTCAGAGCCTTGAGATCCAGGATCGGTCGGACCCTCACCTTCTTTGGGACTACAAACAGATTTGAATAAAACCTTTCCTGCAATGGCACAGGTACGATCACCCCGCGCGCCAGTAGATCCTGCACTGCCCTAAAAAGGGTCACCCGACGAGTCGGAGGAAGCTGAAGGGAAAAAATCTGTTTGGAGGGCAAGAGAGAAACTCTATCTTGTACCCTGAGGAAACTTCTTCGCAAACCCACCGGTCGGAGAGCAGTGAAGACCACCGAGCTGCGAACGTGCAAAGACAACCCCCCACCAAAGTGTCGGGCGGGGGTAGACCTTCATGTGGTCGCAGGTTTGTTCGCAGGCTTGTTGGGCTTGCGAAACCAGGGACACTTTTGTCCTCCAGCAGGTGCCTCATTGGTCTGGGAGATCTTACCTGTAGCTCCGGGCGGACGAAAAAAACGCTTATGAGCGGAAAAGGAGAGCCCATGTCTACGCCGTGGCTCCTTACCCTTCCTGGATTGCGGGAGCAGAGTACTCTTACCTCCTGTGGCATCCTTGATGATGTCATCCAGCGAGACTCCGAAAAGCCTCTCACCCTTAAAAGGTAAAATCATGCAAGGCCTTCTTAGAAGCCTGGTCCGAGGACCAACATTTCAGCCAAATCAGGCGGCGCAGTACCATCGCCGAGACCGAGGTCCTGGACAGCAATGGAGTCGTGTCCAACGCCGACTCACACACAAACTTAAGGCCTTGTACCAACTGGTCGGCCAGTGCCACACAGGCCGGGGAAGCCTGTTGCTCCTTTAACTCGTGGTGCGGCATTTTTGCCCACTCAGTAAGAGTCTGGGACACCAAGGCCCCGGCCACACTGCTGATCCCACCACCATGAACAGGGAGTAGGCCACTGCCTCAGCTCTTCTGTCTGCAGGGTCCTTGAAAGCAGGAGCCCCCTCCACCGGAAGCGTGGTCACTTTGTTCAACCTGGACACAGGGGGGTCCACTATCGGAGAAGAAGTCCATTTTTTCAGGACATTCTCCTCAAAGGGATAACGGACCGAAAAGGCCCTTTGCGGACGTTCCCATTCCTTGTATAGAAGTTTTTCTAGATAAGGTACAGAAGGAAACACCTTTTCAGTGCGGGTAGGCTTGCGGAACCCGAAAGGGACCGACATATCTGTCTTATCCTCCAACTTAAGAGTATCCTGCACTGCGGTGATAAGTGCTCCAACAAGTGCCCTATAATGCGCTGACCTGGACCCAGAGTCATCCTCACTGTCCGAACGGTCGTGGTCCGTGTCCTCTTATACATCAGAACCCGGGCCGGGAGCAGTAGCTGGGCCCGAATCCGAGTCAGAGACATCCCCGGAAGATGGTGGGGGGCGTTTTTTTACCTCCCTTTCGCCCGCACACCGCTTCCACCCTGGCAACAAATGCCTCCAGGACTGCAGACATAGCGTCCACAGAAACAGCAGGGGCACCAGTTGCTAGCACGGGTATGTCTGGGAAGGAAGCATCAGCCTCCGACGCCATGCTGACCCACGCGCCTGACACCCTTAGGAACGTAAGAAAAAAGGCATACAGCCCACCCTCCTAGCTGCTCCAGATGCCGAGAGGCCCCCCCAGAGGACTCACCACCCAAGCAGGCCCTGCACTGCTGCCGCATGCACTGTCCCGTCAGAGGAGCTCTCCCTACACAGCCGCACGTGTCACCCTCTTCCTGTGGAGTGGCTTAGGCTGTTCGCGCCGTCCTGTAGAAAAGAGCGCGTGGACTACAAGAAAATGGCCCCCGCTGTGAAGAAAAACTGCATAAGGCGTGCGGACTACAAGAAAATGGCCGCCACTGTGAAGAACAGCAGAAGGCATGCGAACTACAGGAAAATGGCCGACGATGGGGAACAAAACAGCAATAATCGGCGGACACTGCCAAGATGGCGGCCGGACACATGTATCAAAGCACACCGTAAAAAAAACATGGAGGCCCCCCCCACATGACACCAGACAGCACCCCTAGGAGAGCGGACCCACAGTGCAGCCCCCCGCTAGAGAGTGGAGCCCCCCCCAGGCTAACGCAGCAGGCCTATCTCAGAGAGCATAGGGAGAAGGGAAGGGAGGGAGAGAAGAAGGGAAGGGTGGAAAAAATAGGATTTTTATAACAGCTTACCTGTAAAATCCTTTTCTTGGAGTACATCACGGGACACAGAGCGACATAGTCATTACTAATGGGTTATATAGATACCTTCAGGTGCTGGCACTGGCAACTTCCAAAACCGGAAGTACCCTCCCCTATATAAGCCCCTCCCATCCGGGAGCACCTCAGTTTTGTAGCAAAGCAATAAGTGTCCCTAAAGAGGGGTGGGAGCTCTGTGTCCCGTGATGTACTCCAAGAAAAGGATTTTACAGGTAAGCTGTTATAAAAATCCTATTTTCTTTCTCGTACATCACGGGACACAGAGCGACATAGTCATTACTAATGGGATGTCCTAAAGCAATGCCCAACGAGGGGGGGGGGATACACCATACATAAGCTGAGCGCTATCAGACATGAGGATCTTTTGCGGCCTGCAACACACTGCGCCCAAAGGCGACATCCTCCTGACTTCTAACGTCCACCTGGTAGAACCTAGTAAACGTGTGTACTGAAGACCATGTTGCGGCCTTACAGA
Organism: Rana muscosa; assembly: GCA_029206835.1. NCBI lineage: Eukaryota > Metazoa > Chordata > Amphibia > Anura > Ranidae > Rana > Rana muscosa. The sequence continues at coordinate 918,162,225 of CM055116.1, forward strand.
TTTGAGCCAGGGAGGCCTGGTGATGCGCTGCCCATGAAGTTCCAACTGCTCTCGTGGAGTGCGCTCTAACTTTGAATGGAGGCGGTCTCCTTCTCAAGCCATAGGCTTGCATAATGACCTGTTGAATCCACTTGGCTAAAGTAGATTTTGACGCTGCCTGACCCTTTCTGGGGCCTTCCGGCAGAATAAACAAAGTATCCGTTCTGCGAATCTGAGCAGTGGCTTTTAGATAAGCTTTAACTGCTCTTACTTCATCCAAAGAATGCAATAACTTTTCCTCTACCGAACTAGGTTTGGGGAAAAAAGAAGGAAGAACCACATCTTGGTTCAAATGAAAACCTTGATACCACCTTAGGAAGAAAGGCTGGATGAGGACGTAACACTACTCTGTCCTTATGGATAACCAGATATGGCTCCCTACAGGACATAGCTGCTAATTCCGACACTCTTTTAGCCGAACAAATGGCTACTAGAAAAAACAATTTCCTGGTGAGAAGAACCAAGGAAATATGCTGTAATGGTTCAAATGGTTGTTTCTGTAGAACCGACAGAACCAGGTTTAGATCCCATGGACATATGGGAATATTAACCGGAGGACTAATACGCATCACTCCTTATCTAAAGGCTTTGACTAGTGAATGCGAAGCCAAGGGCCTTTCAAAAAATATTGACAAGGCCGAAAACTGACCTTTGATAGTACTCAAGGCAAGCTTCCTATCTACAGCCCACTGTAGGAAGTCCAGACTCCTACCTATTACGTACTTATGTGGATGCCATTTCTTGGCCTCACACCACGCGATGTACGCCTTCCAGATTCTATAGTAGATCTGCCTGGATACCGGCTTCCTGGCATTGATCATGGTAGATACCACAGGATTAGAGAGCCCTCTCTTTTTTAGAATGTGGGCTTCAATAGCCAGGCCGTCAAACCTAGGGCTGGTAAGGAAGGGTGGTATATCGGTCCTTGCGAAAGCAGGTCCAGACGACGTGGGAGAGTCCAAGGACTCCCCACTGACATTTTACAATCTCCGCGTACCACGCTCTTCGGGGCCACGCTGGAGCCACCAGAATCACTAGTTTCTTTTCTACCCTGATTCTGCGGAGTAATCGAGGTAACCATTGTGGCGGTGTGAATGCATATATCAGCTTGAACTGATCCCAAGGGAACACTAGGGCATCCGAGCCGCAAGCTAGGGGATCCCTTGTCCGAGAGACAAACCTGTCCACCTTTGCGTTGAATCTGGATGCTAGAAGATCTACATCCGATGTTCCCCACCGCTGACATATTGTCCAGAAAACCTCGGGGTGAAGGGACCATTCCTCTGGGCATAATTGCTGGCGACTTAGAAAGTCCGCCTTCCAATTCTCCACTCCTGGAATGAATACCGCAGATATGGCTGGGACATATCTTTCTGCCCATTTCAGGATGTAATTTACTTCCCTCTGGGCTGCACGACTCCTGGTGCCCCCCTGATGATTGATATATGCCACTGCTGTGGCATTGTCTGATTGAATTCTGACAGGGGACCCTTGGAGTTTGGATGTCCATGCTACTAGGGCATACCGGGCTGCTCGTATCTCTAAGAGATTGATGGGCAGGGCCTTTTCTGCATCCGACCATCTGCCCTGGAGAGACCATTGCTCCAGTACTGCTCCCCAGCCTATAAGGCTGGCATCTGTAGTGACCACCTTCCAAGAAATCGGACTGAAGGATTTCCCTTTTTCCAGATTCTGGGGAACCAACCACCAACGGAGGCTCTTGCGAACGGAAGGGGACAAGGACATTGTAAGTCTAGGGCCTGAACTTTGTTGTTCCAGGCTGACAGTATGGCCCCTTGCAAATTCCTTGAATGGAATTGACCGTAGGGTACTGCTTCGAATGATGCCACCATTTTTCCCAGCAGCCTCATGCACAGGCGTATGGACGGCTGTCTTTTTTGTACCCACTAAGTGGATCAAATCTTTCAAAGACAACACCTTTCCTCGAGGCAAGAATATTTTTCTCTGGCCTGAATCCAACCTTAGCCCCAAGTATTCCAGACTTTTGACTGGTTTTTAGGGCTGACTTGTCTCGGTTGATAATCCAACCGTGAGATTCCAGATACTTGATTGTCTTGTGAACGACCACGTCTAGTTTTTTCACTGAGTGGTCTATCAGCAACAAGTCATCTAGATATGCCATTATCATTACACCTTGTGTTCTTAGATTGGCCAATAAAGGGCCAGAATTTTTGTAAACACTCGTGGTGCTGTGGCCAAACCGAAGGGTAAGGCTCTGAACTGAAAATGGCGCCCTTCTACTGCAAAGCGTCGAAATTTTTGGTGGACTGGAAAGATGGGAATGTGCAAATAAGCATCTTTGATGTCGATCGCGGCAAACCAATCCTCCCCTTGTAGGGCAGTGGCCACCGATCGGATCGACTCCATCGGAAAGTCCTGATATACAGGAATTTGTATAGCCCTTTTAGAATTAATATGGGCCTCCCGTCCGCGTTGGCTTCGGGACTGTAAAGAGGTTTGAGTAAAACCCGAACCCTCATTCTTCCAGGGGAACCTCCATAATTACTCCTTGGAGCAATAGTTGTTCTAGTGCCAACAGGAGGGACTCTCTCTTCCGGGGATCCCTTGGCACGTTTGACCTCAAAAATGGGAAGGAGGAGAGTCTTTTAACTCCAAACTGTATCCCAAACATACTGCGGAGAGCACCTATCTGTTTTGATCGTGTCCCGCCAGGTCTCTTGCGAACAACTGGAGTCCTCCCCCCACCCGACTGAGTGGGGGCAACCCTTCAATGAATTTAACTTTTGGGGAGGTTTTGTACCTCCCCTGACCCAGGGTTTCTCATTACCCTGCTATTGTCCCTGTTTTTTACCCCCGGGAATTGACCGAGGAGGCCGTCGGAACTGTTACACAGCCGATGCCCCAGGGACTGGAGAAGCAGGCCTCTTAAAGAGGGACCTCTAACTCTGTTTTTAACCGGCAAGAGCGTATTTTTACCGCTGGAAATTTTCTTGATATATTTGCCCAGGTTTTCCCTGAATAAGCGTTCACCATGAAATGGGACGCTAACCAGCCATTCTTTACAGGGAGCTTCAGCAGACCAGTTTTTGAGCCATAGAAGCCTACGCATATGTACTATAGACAGCGTAAGGCGGGAGGTCTGATGGACTGAATCCTTTATGGCGTCAACCGCAAAGCCTAAGGCTCTAGGTAGATCAGCTAGGGCAAGGCCTGCTGATCTGTCAAGTCCCTCAAGACCTGTTTCAACTGATCCTTCACTGCTTAGCAGACCTCACTGCTGGTTGTGTCACCAAGCTTGCTGTAGAAAGAAGCAGACTTTCATAAGGACTCCAATCTTTTATCTATTGGGTTCTTGAACATTTGGACATTATCCACTGGACATGTCAGTGATTTATACATACAAGAGATGGCTGCGTCCACTGTAGGGACCTTCCATTTTTTGATGAACTTATCCTCCATGGGATAGACCACCGGAAATCTCTTGGGGGAATAAATATTTTCTCAGGACGTTCCCAATCCTGGTAAATGAGCCCTTTCAGTAAAGGGTGAAGTGGAAAAGAACAGACAGTCTGGGGGCTTCTAGCGACCCCAACGAGGATACAGTAGTGGTTGATGGTTCCGCAAGGTGCATTTTTAAATGCTGATCGGACCATGTTAGTCAGAGACTGAACCCATAATCTTTCAGCTTGAGATGCTGAGAAAAGGTTCCCCCACTGTTGATTCCTCTATAACAGAATCAACCTCATCCTGATCCCCTTCAGGCAGGTCGATCCCTGTATGGGACTGTTGCTCTGCTAACAGGCACTCTAAAGGAGGAAACGGAGATCGGGCGTGCTTTCCCTGACAGGGAGGCAGCGATCAATGTTGACAATCTCTCTCTAATCCTCCCAGAGCTGAGGAAAAAACCTCCTCTGTTACATACACAGGAGCAGGTGAACTGAGGACAGCCACAGTACCAAGTACCCCTGCGGGGTCTCTACGGTCACTTACCTCTGAACTTCAGGGGAGACTGGTGCAGCAGAAGCATGCCCAAGATCCTCAGAGCCCGATGAGACCCCCTTTGCTTCCTGGAAGATTCAGTTCCGGAGCTTCTGAACGGCATATTCCTAAGCCTAAAGCTGAGGTATTCCAGCCGTAATACACCACTTTTACTGAGAATAGTCTAGCACAATTGCTGCTATATCACAGTTGGTGTCTACTAAAGTGCCTTTCTAGGGGATGCCTGCATCAACCGCCTCTGTGTGCCTTTATACTGTTGCTAGCTCTGTCTGTGCACTTCAATAGCCAGCTATAATGTGCTTTAAAACACGCTGGACGCCCGCACATGCGCAGTAGCGCCGCGGCGCACACCTGAGCGTCATCCACCCGCTCCGCCCCTTTTCCAGATCGCCTCTATATATAGAGGCGCGCGCACGTGCGCGGGCACGTGCGCCTTCGGCGCCTTTTTTGAAAACAATAAGGAGCTAGATGCCAGGGTCCCTTTGCCGCAGGGCCCGGGGATGGATGAGTGCAGCAACAGGGCAGAGGAGACAGCTTCCCAGCAGAGAACATACCAACTGCCTGGATTTGATTCTGGAAGAAAAAAATCCACATTACAAGAAAAAGAACCATAGCGGCCTCTAGTGTCTAACACAGGTACCGCGGTCTTACATTTTTTTTTCTCTTGCCTACTATTAAAATTTTTACATTTTCTCAGTAGTAACAGGCATACACAGAATATTAGCGGGAATACCTTAGGTAACAGGCAGAAAGACAAAATAGGCTTGGGGGTCCCTCAATAGAACCAAGTTCCTGAGGGCCCCCACTTACCTTTTCCTCGCCGCAGGACTCTGTTTGGTCCACAGAAGCCCAAACTTCACCTATCACGGCAGGCATTGTAATCAAACCTTCAGGGACCGGGTTCCCAAGGATTCCACTCCCCTGGACCTGTATAGCACCCTGCACAGAAAACATCTTGGTCGTGGGTATGACCAGAGCTCTGGATCCCAGGGTCCAGCCCTCCTAAGAGAGGCATTACAGGCAAAACCTTGCTCTTCTCTTGCAAGGCCCGGGTACCGACCGTTTAGCTATGAAGCTTTTTTGGTCGGATCCGGAATAGCTTACTGAGGCCCAAAAGAACCTGTACGCAAGCTCAGTGAAAAACACATGTTACTTCTTGGCCAACACCTTAGACACTGGCAAAAAACTGAGGTGCTCCCGGATGGGAGGGGCTTATATAGGGGAGGGTACTTCCGGTTTTGGAAGTTGCCAGTGCCAGCACCTGAAGGTATCTATATAACCCATTAGTAATGACTATGTCGCTCTGTGTCCCGTGATGTACGAGAAAGAAAGACCCCCAGTCGACCTCCCTGGGATGCCCAGGCGTTTCAACCCGCCGAGGCAGGGAGAATTGCTACTTACCTGTCCTGCGTGGATTGCTGGAAGCATCCCTGACAGATCCACCACCCGAGCAGTACGGGGGTAGCTGTCGGCCCAGCACACTGTGACATGGATAGTAATTAGCCTGGTCATATGTGTGCCCGGTGCGCGTAGCTCACCGGCCACCCCTGGAGCAAACAGGGCATGTCGTGGCCGACCCAGCGCTTAGCTAAAGGCCTGCACACGCTCGATGGCCGAAACTGGGGTGACTACAAGGATCCAAGACATCCAGCCTGTTGCCCAGTCGGCAGTTGATAGAAGATCGCAGGATCAAAGCAGAATTTTTTTATTTATTTTTTTATTAAAAAAAAAGGCCTGCAGGGAGCCAGGTCATTCTCCTAGGCTAGGCAGAAAACAAACTGAGCTGCTGGATGCAGGGAGAAGGGTTGTACCTAGAGGGACCGCCCCGTGGGTGGTACTGTACTGTTTAATGCGGTTTTAACAGTTTAACATGTTTCTGCCTAGTCCTCCCCAGTTAGAAGGCTAATACCCTACTGTCAAGAATATGCTGCTGTGTCCGTCCATGAACACAAGAGAAAGGATTATCTATATCAAGAGAGGGTCCACTGTTGATTTTTCCAGTACACCATTGTCTACTGACAGAGAGACACTAGCCTGGTGCAAGGCTGGACCTACAAGAGCAAGAGAGGATTTCAAGAGAGTCTCTAACCACTTATCAGTTGAATCCTTCAAGGTTAAAGCGATACTAAAGTCCTGTTTTTTTTTGTTAAAAAGAACAAACATGTTATACTTACCTGCTCTGAGAAATTGTTTTGCATAGAGCAGCCCAGATCCTCCTCTTCTCGGGTCCCTCTTCGGTGCTCCTGGCCCCTCCCTCCTGTTGAGTGCCCCCACAGCAAGTAGCTTGCTATGGGGGCACCCGACAAATGCAAGAAAGCATCGCTCTGAACAGTGGAACCAAAAATAAGGTAAGTAGACCAATGTTTCTCAACTCCAGTCCTCAAGTACCCCCAACAGGTCATGTTTTCAGGATTTCTCTCAGCTGAAAGGGCTGTGGTAATTACTAAGGAGTGAAACTGATCAAATCACCTGTGCGGTCTTGGCAAAGCTTTTCACAGTGTCCAGCCACCTAGAGGTAGCAGAATATGGGCCAATAGTCAATTATTGTGTACTGAACAATTAAGATAATATGTTTTAGCTATACATATAAAGTAATATTAAATGCCACATTTTTAAACACTTCAGCAACTGATTTATTAACGGAGTATGCACCTTCTTGTTCCTGTTAAAGCTGGTGCAATGACAGCTGCCCAGATTTCCGGTTTCAGAATGGCTCCATTCTCTTGCAGTGTCCTATGGCGCCACCCTTAAATGCAGGGACCACAGCTAAGTCTCCCTACACTGCATGCATCCATTGAAACACACAGCCCCATGGCCTAGGATGGCAAGACACTCCCCTGTTCTTCCCTCCTCTTCCCTTCTCCAAACAGACTAACTAGAGACGGCAGTGCCCAGTGTTAACCCTTTCCTGTGAAGTTCACACGTTCAGGGAAGCAGCACTGAGATACCAGGAGACAGCAGCAATGAAAGCTGTGAAATGCAAGTGTTGGGGTGGGAATTTTATAGAACTGATTACTGGGGAATGTTTATTTTATTGTGCTCAATGTGTTAACAAAAAAAAAAGATGAGGGTTTATTGCCACTTTTAAAAAATATTGAGGAAAATTACCAGAATATAATATAAAATGTTATCAGATGCAACAAATGCTCATTAAAGTATTCTACCTGCAACTTTCTGGGGCTGGTTGATAGAAACACTGATTCCTGCCATGGTAACTGGAAGGGTGGTGACGCCTCCAGATGAAACAACAGCTGATACCACAGGTGGTTTAGCCAGAGCAACTTGGGCTGTCTGCCCTGGTTGAGCTTGGATTGGCCCCTGAGCCTGCAACTACAGAGAAAGACAATTGTTAAAAAGACATTCATCTAAGCAAACAGTATCATGTTGTAGATTTGTTTATCCAGTTTAACTCTCACCAGACGAGTCACTTGTAGATTTGCCATTGTGGCTCCAGTAAGCACAGCACCTCCTCGAGAAGCAGTTACGGTTGCTAGCTGCTGTGGTTGCTGCTGCTGAACTTGCACCTGCGTTCCTGTCTGCGCCACTTGCTGAGAAAGCTGCAGCTTATGCTTCTGCAACTTCATTAACTGTTCCTGTCAAAGAAAAATAGAATAGCAACAATGTAACCATATTTTGCTACAAACATTTAAAGCAAAAATAGGATTTTTTACTCACCGTAAAAGCCTATTCTCTGAGTCCATGGACCGACACAGCCTCTCTATTGACAAAGTGGGTATTATCCGCTAATTAGGAGTGACTAGGCAGAAAACTAAAAAAGTGTTGCATCACACCTACAGTACCGCCCAGGGGGCGGACCCTCTGGGTATATCACCCCAGTCTGCATCTCGCAGATCAGTTTTTTTCTGTCTAGCAAGGAGTAGGACATGGCTCCCTTCGGGCCCATTGGGGGAACCGGGGGAAAAAAATGTTTTTGGTTTTTTTTGCTACATTTTTTTGTTTCCTGCGATCATTCCGGGTGTGGAAAACTAGCAGGCGGACTACCTGAGCTGCCAGATGCTGGACCAGGGAGAATGGTCCTTACACCCGGAGGTGTTACAACTCCTCTGCCAAAGATGGGGCACACCAGACGTAGATCTTCTGGCTTCCCGACTCAATCGGAAGGTATTGAGGTTTGTGGCCCGGTCAAGAGACCCATGGGCAGACGCAACGGACGCGTTGGTGGCATCGTGGGGTCAGTATCAGCTAATCTATGCCTTCCCTCCCTTAAGGCTTCTTCCTCTTCTGCTCCACAGAGTGGAGGCAGAGGGAATTCCAATGATCCTAATCGCTACATCTCCATGTGTGAGGAAATGAAATGGCATCCGCGTACTTATTTGGTTTCCAGAATCCTGCTGTTTTTACAGCATGGAATGGACCAAAGGCTTGCCCTAAGTACGATTAAGGGACAGATATCTGCCCTGGCTGTCTTTTTTCAGCGACCCCCCTGGCGACTCACTCTCTCGTGAGTACATTTGTGCAGAGGGTTCGACATGTGGCCCCTCCGGTCCGTCCCCCGCTACCTCTGTGGGACTTGAACCTGGTCCTCTCGGTGCTTCAGAAGTAGAGGTCGACCGATATATCGGCCGGCCGATATATCGGCCGATATTTGGCGTTTTTTATAAAATCGGCATCGGCCGATTTATTGTGAAAAATCGGCCGATTCGCAACACTATCTGGCCCGCATGGCCACCTGCAGTACTGACCAGCATGTCTTCACGAATCCTCCACCCGCACGGCCACTACACATGTCAGGGAGTAATTCACTGGCATCGCAAAGCACAGCACCGCACCGTCCCGCCCTGCCCCCTCCCCCTCCCTCGCCGCGTGTGAGAGAAACAAATCATCACATTAGCATATTTACATTTACAGGCCTCTGCCGCCTGACTAGTAACTCCCCCCAGCAGGAGATCGTGGCCAGCACTAGCTCTTCCTTCCCTGCTGAGGCGGAGCCTGCTGGCTGCTTGTTTTACACTTCCTCAGTGATTGGCTGGTCATCTCATCAGCATGCACCTAGCCCTATCAGGTGCATGCAGATAGATACCAGCATGTATGGAGGGTAAGTTGCAAAAATTGTGTGCTGCTACTGTGCCCCCCTGCAGACTTTTATTTAATCTTTTTTTAAAGTGAAACCTGGCTGAGGCTGGCATTGATAAAATGGATGAGGATGACTCTTGGTGGATATGAGAGTTACATTGTGGACATCCTCTTCACAATGTAACTCTCATCCTCATTCATTTCACAATGCAAATCAATCATCTTCATTACTACAACGCAGCACCACCCATCCCTCTCCACAACGCAGCACCACCCATCCCTCTCCACAACGCAGCACCACCCATCCCTCTCCACAACGCAGCACCACCCATCCCTCTCCACAACGCAGCACCACCCATCCCTCTCCACAACGCAGCACCACCCAGCCCTCTCCACAACGCAGCACCACCCATCCCTCTGCACAACGCAGCACCACCCATCCCTCTGCACAACGCAGCACCACCCATCCCTCTGCACAACGCAGCACCACCCATCCCTCTGCACAACGCAGCACCACCCATCCCTCTCCACAACGCAGCACCACCCATCCCTCTCCACAACGCAGCACCACCCATCCCTCTCCACAACGCAGCACCACCCATCCCTCTCCACAACGCAGCACCACCCATCCCTCTCCACAACGCAGCACCACCCATCCCTCTCCACAACGCAGCACCACCCATCCCTCTCCACAACGCAGCACCACCCAGCAGCACCATGCATCCCCACCCGGTACAGAGGTGGCTGTGGAGGAGGGGGGTACAGAGAGGTGGCTCCACAGCCTCCTCTCTGTACCCCCCACATCCACAGCCACCTCTCTGTACCCCCCCTCCTCCACAGCCACCTCTCTGTACCCCCCTCCTCCACAGCCACCTCTCTGTACCCCCCTACTCCACAGCCACCTCTCTGTACCCCAGTGGCGGTGCATCCATATGGGGCACACGGGCGCCGCCACCTCCCTCCTGCCACTTCTCTATCACCATAGATAGGTTCATGCAATGCATGAATCTATGGTTGCCGCTGCCGGACCCTTGTCGGGCACCAGGCACCTGAATTACAGCGGCGTCGTATTTTTTGGAAGCACCTGATTAGAGCGATAGGCTCTAATAGGCGTCCAAAAAGGTGAACAGCGGGCGCCATGCTGGGTGCTCGCTGTTCACTCAGTTGTTAGGAAAGCGATTCATTCGCTTTCCTAACACTGAACTGCCTCTCAGCCAATCAGGTGCTCGGGTCTCTGTTACCTGTCACCTGGTTGGCTAAAACGACAGTCGCTGTGATTGGACGCCTATACAGAGGATGGGAGACGACATCGAGGATCATGGAGGACACCGCCGCCGTGACCCACTGCCCCACCGAGACAAGTGCCGGGTGGGCGGGGAATGCACACTGGCAGAATTTGATGGGGCACCCTGGCGGCAATTGATGGGGCACCCTGGCGGCAATTGATGGGGCACCCTGGCGGCAATTGATGGGGCACCCTGGCGGCAATTGATGGGGCACCCTGGCGGCAATTGATGGCACAGTCAGTGGCTGCGCTTGGTGGGCACAGTGGCTGCAATTGATGGGGTTTTTTCCCCAAAAATTTTGAGCACCAGCCGCCACTCCTTTAAAATGACTAAGATTGTATTTTTTTTTCTTTTTTAATAATTACAGTCTGATGATGGCTGAAAAGAGATCAAACCCAGTATGGCAGTATTTCAGTGAGCCAACATCAGGGAAGGCCAAGTGCAATATCTGCCAGAAATTGTTGAGCATGGGAGCAGAAAAAGGAAAGGCTAAAAATACCACAAATATCTGGAATCATCTGAAAGTCCACCACCTCCAAGCTTATAAAGATGCACAGAGGGAGAAAGAAGATGCAGCTGCTTCTTCAGCCAACTTTCAGCCCACTGTAGTACAGATGTTTGATGCTAAAAGAAAATGGCAAAACACTGATCCCCGGTCCAAGAAAATTGATACCCTAATCACAGAAATGATTGCCACAGACAACCAGCCCTTTACAGTTGTTGCAGATATTGGCTTCCAACGCTTGCTGGCAACATTAGAACCAAGATATTCTATCAAAAATGAAAAATACTACCGCACAGACATGCTGGACAGTGTGTACAAAAGGGTTACACAGCGAATTAAGACACTAATTGCAACAGAGAATGCTGGCCCCTATTTGTCCTTCACAACAGACTGTTGGTCTGGAGAAACAGAATCACTCATGAGCCTAACATGTCATTTTATAGACAGTAACTGGGAAAGGAAACAGGTCATTCTAAATGTCAAGGCCATGTCTGGCTCCCATACTGGGGACTATATCAGGGAGATGTTTCTTAGCATGCTGAATGATTGGGATATCAACCAAGACAGAGTGGTGCTTGTGCTGCGAGACAGTGGTGCTAACATGATTAAAGGCCTCAGACTGGCAGATATACCAGACTTAAGCTGCAGTGCACACACTTTACAGCTTGTGGTGAAAGAGGGCATCAGCAGTCAGCGAGTAGTGGGGGACATCGTTGCCAAATTAAAGACTTGTGCTACACACTTTAGCCACTCTGTGCTTGCAAAGCAGCGTCTTGGAGCCATCCAAAAAGATCTTGGCCTCCCCCAGCACAGCATCATTCAGGATGTTCCCACCCGCTGGAACTCCACATTACATATGTTGCAGAGGATGCTGGAGCAGAAGCGTGCCCTGAATTTCTATGTAGCAGAACATGGCAAGTTTACCACACCTCCAGCAGAACAATGGGATATCATCTCAAATTTGGTAGATACACTGGGCCCTATTGAGGAAGTGACTTTGGATATCAGCAAGGCAGAGGCCTCCATCTCCTGCATCATCCCATGCATAGCTGTGCTGAAGATGGTGCTTCAGGCAGAGGGTCACACCACAAGGGGGATAAAAACACTTAGGGAAACCATGTGGCAAAGCTTGGAGAGACGATTTTCAAAGATGGAGGATACCAAATGTTTGGTGCTGGCAACACTGCTTGATCCTCGGTACAAGGGTCATGTATTTGCAGGGGATACACTGAGCAAGGCAAAAACTTGGCTGCGAGAAGAGTACGCTATTGTGTCCGAGCAACAAGTAAGAGCCACCAGTGAGGGCGAAGGACCAGAACCAAAACGGACCAGGACAAGGGTAGAAGAGGAGAAGGAGGAACCCAATCCCTCTGGTCTTCTGGAGAAAATGTATGCAAACATTTTGGGGTCTCATGGAAATCTTGCTGAAGAGAGTGACGAGCACTTCATTGATGAGGAGTTGGAAAAGTACCTCCGAGAGCCACTGATAGACAGACGGACTGGTCTGCCACTGGAATGGTGGAAACAGAATGCATCCCGCCTCTGCCACCTTGCACCACTGGCAAGAAAATTTCTCTGTCCACCTGCCTCTTCTGTTCCCAGTGAAAGAGTATTCAGCGAGATTGGGATCATCTATGACAAGAAGAGGAGCAGGCTCACTGGAGAAAATGCAGAGAGACTGTGTTTCCTGAACTACAATCTGAAGCTCTTAAACTGGGAGTACTGAGAAAACATTTAAGTGATAGATGTGGTGAAGAAGAAGAGAATCAGGGAATGGAACTGAAGCACAAAGCCTAAAACGAAAGAAAATTTGCACTTTTGTATTGTTTACAAACTTACCTCCAGTAATGGCCATTATCTATTGCTGTTGATTTCTTTCAAAAGTTTTACCTCACCTGTTTTTGTGTATTTTTAGGATACATATAGTTGTTTATCTTAATCTTTATCGTACTTCTGTTGTTTAATAAATGGTTAATTTAAGAAATTTTCTGTATCCCTTCTTTATTATTTAACGAAACTGTTAAATTTTATGAAATGGGGAAAAAAAAAAAAAAAAAAAAAAAATCGGCCTAAAATATCGGCCGTAAAAATCGGCATTATATATCGGCCATCGGCCGCCCCGAATTCTAAATATCGGCATCGGCCAGTGAAAAACCCATATCGGTCGACCTCTATTCAGAAGGCACCGTTTGAGAATATTAGAGATATTCCCCTGTTGACACTTTCTCAGAAAGTGGTCCTTTTGGTGGCTGTTACGTCAGTTAGACGAGTCTCTGAGCTGGCAGCCTTGTCCTGCAAGGCTCCCTATTTGATTTTCCACAAGGATAAGGTGGTGCTGCGGCCGCAGCCTTCCTTTTCTTCCGAAAGTCGTTTCAGCTTTTCATCTCAACAAAGAATTGTACTTCCATCCTTGTGTCCTCATCCGTCGAATCCTAAGGAGTCGGCGTTGCATTCCTTGGACGTTGTCCGAGCTTTGAGAGTATACCTATCTGCTACTTCCCTGTTCCGGAAGTCAGACTCACTGTTTGTTTCTGTGGCTGGTCCCAAGAAGGGCCAAGCAGTCTTGTCGGCCACCATCTCTAGGTGGATCCGACAGTTGGTAATCCAGGCTTACGCCTTAAAGGGTCAAGCGCCCCCCTTTCCGGTCACGGCGCATTCGACCAGGGCAATAGGTGCCTCTTGGGCTTTCCGACATCGAGCGTCTGTTTCCCAATTATGTAAAGCGGCGAATTGGTCATCCGCTCACACTTTCACAAAATTCTACAAAGTTGATGTAGGTGCATCTTCGGATGCCTCTTTCGGCTGCAAGGTTTTGCAACCGGCTGTTTAGAGTTGCAACTCCTCCGTTGGAGGAGTGCTGTTTTGTGTTTAGGGTGAAGTTTAGTTTTATGCTGTTACCACCCCTCGTTTTTTCTCTGACACTGCTTTGGGACGTCCCACTTTGTCAATAGAGAGGCTGTGTCGGTCCATGGACGAAAGAGTAAATAGGATTTTTTACTCACCATAAAACTCTTTTCTCTGAGTCCATGGACCTGCCCCCTGGGCGGTACTGTAGAAGGTGTGATGCAACACTTTTTACAAGTTTTCTGCCTAGTCACTCCTAATTAATGGATAATACCCACTTTGTCAATAGAGAGGCTGTGTCGGTCCATGGACGAAAGAGTAATAGTTTTTAACTGAATTCTAGGAGAAGCAAACACTGTTTAAATGTTTTGTGTATTTATTCCAGACCCGGGTAGTAATTCAGTGTGAAACTATTCCTCTGTGTAGGAGCTTCCTTTAATCAAGCAGTCACTGCTGCTCTCTCTCCTTGTTCAGGGCGACTGTCACTGTAAATTATGGCACCCCCCCACCACCACTTCCCCAGTCTATGTAGTATTCTGCAGGCAGCCTGTAGTAGGTGCAGCTTCAGGTTCTCATCCACAGTTCTGCTATATGCACAGGCTATGTTGAGCACAGTGATAATGCCACAATATCAGAGTTAAGGACATTTGGTCACACAAAGTGAATACCTGTTGTGTAAGTTATTGTGTATGAAGTTAGGCTATAATGCAAATACTCTGAAACTACAAATTAAAAAAAGTACTTGAATGCAGGTTTGAAAAACTATGTGCCTTGTGGCATTCTTAATGGGTTTTCCACCTACTGTGCATGCATTGCAGCAGTATCTTGATTCTCCATGACCTCTTAGTTTGTTGGACAAACAGCGCAGTGGTCAAAGAACTTCCCATAGTACCCTCTAGGAACATCACTTTGCCTCCACATGTGCATAAGAGGCAGAGTTCACCAATGCAAAAAACACAGCGGCTCCTCTCACTGAGCAGTTTCCATAGTAAAGGAGTTATGGGCTGCTTCCAGGCATACCTGCACTTACTTATCCATTGCTATATATGGAGACTCCCAAAAGTGGGAATTAAAACCACTTTACAGAGGGGCGTTGGAGTAGTGCAGCTAAATCAATGTGTGCAACTAAATCTTTTCTTTTAATGCAAATTGTTAGACAGTACCATTTTGTTTTTATAAGACTAGCTGGGTATTGTGCTGATAAAACTTTTGTTTGTGCTGTGTTTTCTATAGTAGCATACAAGAGTGACATCAAAAAAAGACCAAATGGTCCATCAAGTCTGCTCCTTCGCATATGATTGATAGCTTAATTTTACTAATAAAACAAGTAAAACTCTTCTGGTAAAAGAGGAGGACAAATGGAGGATTATGGTGAAAATAGAACCACCCAATTACATGCCTAATTCCTGGCACAGAAAGAAATTAGAAAACTTCTGTAAGAGCACAATTACAGTGCATCCGGAATATTCACAGAACTTCACTTTTTCCACATTTTGTTATGTTACAGCCTTATTCCAAAATAGATTACATTCATTAATTTTCCTCAAAATTCTACAAACCATACCCCAAAATGTGAAGCGCTGTGAATACTTTACAGATGCACTGTACGTAACTTTCCTCAGACGTGACAGAGGAGAGGTAATGGAATAAATTCTGCAATGTGGCACATGAATACAATAAACTATGGATGAAGCAAAAAGGTAAATTCTGACTAAAGGTGGCCATACTGCACATGGATCGAAATTGGGCCGGGTTAGCAGGGACCAGCCAAATTTTGATTCACGTATGAATAGGCTGGTTGTATACAAGTCAATCTATAGATCGACTTGTGTACAAACAGCCTGCTGGGTTTTTCCAGATCGATCAGTGCCGCAGGTTATAGCCAGAAACACTGATCACCGTATTCTGATGGCAGATCCCCGTTAATCCCTGCTGTTTGAATGAAAAAAAATAAAAATATGAATAGTGTATGGCCTGCCTTACATGTAAATTCCTTATCTTGGAGTACAGTACAAGACACGGGCAACCTATTCATACACCATGGGTGATAGGCCTGAATACGTCCCATGGTGTATAAATAAGTTGCCTATATCCTGTAGTGTACGATTAAGATAAGAGGAATTTAAATCTGTATTTTGGAGTACAGTACAGGACACGGGTAACTCTTTCTAACTCTCCTTGTTTACTGTGCACCAGGGGCGTACCTAGAGCATTTGGCACCCGGGGCGGATCCTATATCTGGCACCCCCCCCACATTAAAATGTAAAAACACCCCACTGTGCCCCCGGCATACCTCTGCATCCTTCAATATTTCTTTGTCACTACTGTGTACCCCCTCTCCACAACTGCATCTCTGGGCCCCTTTACATTACACAGCCCCCTGCACCTCTGGATCTCTTTACATTACACAGCACCCTGCCCTTCTGGACCCCTTTACATTACATAGCACCCTGCACCTCTGGACCCCTTTACATTACACAGTCCCCTGCACCTCTGGGCCCCTTTACATTACACATCCCCCTGCGCCTCTGGGACCCTTTACATTACACAGCACCCTGCCCTTCTGGATCCCTTTACATTACACAGCACCCTGCGCCTCTTTACATTACACAGCACCCTGCGCTTCTGGACCCCTTTACATTACACAGCCCCCTGCCCTTCTGGACCCCTTTACATTACATAGCCCCCTGCACCTCTGGACCCCTTTACATTACATAGCACCCTGCACCTCTGGACCCCTTTACATTACACAGCCCCCTGCACCCCTTTACATTACACAGCACCCTGCATCTCTGGACCCCTTTACATTACACAGCACCCTGCATCTCTGGACCCCTTTACATTACACAGCACTCTGGGCCCCTTTACATTACACAGCACCCTGCCCTTCTGGACCCCTTTACATTACATAGCACCCTGCACCTCTGGGCCCCTTTACATTACACAGCACCCTGCCCTTCTGGGCCCCTTTACATTACACAGCACCCTGCCCTTCTGGACCCCTTTACATTACATAGCACCCTGCACCTCTGGACCCCTTTACATTACACAGTCCCCTGCACCTCTGGGCCCCTTTACATTACACACCCCCCTGCACCTCTGGGACCCTTTACATTACACAGTCCCCTGCACCTCTGGATCTCTTTACATTACACAGCACCCTGCCCTTCTGGACCCCTTTACATTACACAGCACCCTGCCCTTCTGGACCCCTTTACATTACATAGCACCCTGCACCTCTGGGCCCCTTTACATTACACAGCACCCTGCCCTTCTGGACCCCTTTACATTACATAGCACCCTGCACCTCTGGACCCCTTTACATTACACAGTCCCCTGCACCTCTGGGCCCCTTTACATTACACACCCCCTGCACCTCTGGGACCCTTTACATTACACAGTCCCCTGCACCTCTGGATCTCTTTACATTACACAACACCCTGCCCTTCTGGACCCCTTTACATTACATAGCACCCTGCACCTCTGGATCCCTTTACATTACACAGCTTCCTGCACCCCTTTACATTACACAGGACTCTGCACCCCTTTACATTAAACAGCACCATGCATCTCTGGACCACTTTACATTACACAGCACCCTGCATCTCTGGACCACTTTACATTACTCCCCCCGCTCAGTGCAGACACCCCCTTGTTCAGTGTAGCTCCCCCGCTCAGTGTAGCTCCCCCGCTCAGTGTAGCCCCCTCGTTCAGTGTAGCCCCCCCTCGTTCAGTGTAGCCCCCCCTCGTTCAGTGCAGACCCCCCCTCGTTCAGTGCAGACCCCCCCTCGTTCAGTGCAGACCCCCCCTCGTTCAGTGCAGACCCCCCCTCGTTCAGTGCAGACCCCCCCTCGTTCAGTGCAGACCCCCCCTCGTTCAGTGCAGACCCCCCCTCGTTCAGTGCAGACCCCCCCTCGTTCAGTGCAGACCCCCCCTCGTTCAGTGCAGACCCCCCCTCGTTCAGTGCAGACCCCCCCTCGTTCAGTGCAGACCCCCCCTCGTTCAGTGCAGACCCCCCCTCGTTCAGTGCAGACCCCCCCTCGTTCAGTGCAGACCCCCCCTCGTTCAGTGCAGACCCCCCCTCGTTCAGTGCAGACCCCCCCTCGTTCAGTGCAGACCCCCCCTCGTTCAGTGCAGACCCCCCCTCGTTCAGTGCAGACCCCCCCTCGTTCAGTGCAGACCCCCCCTCGTTCAGTGTAGACCCCCCCTCGTTCAGTGTAGACCCCCCCTCGTTCAGTGTAGACCCCCCTCGTTCAGTGTAGACCCCCCCTCGTTCAGTGTAGACCCCCCCTCGTTCAGTGTAGACCCCCCCTCGTTCAGTGTAGACCCCCCCTCGTTCAGTGTAGACCCCCCGCTCAGTGTAGCCCCCCTCGTTCAGTGCAGACGCCCCCTCGCTCAGTGTAGCCCCCTCGCTCAGTGCAGACGCCCCCTCGCTCAGTGTAGCCCCGCCTCGTTAAGTGTAGCCCCCCTCGCTCAGTGTAGCCCCCCTCGCTCAGTGCAGACGCCGCCTCATTCAGTGTAGCCCCGCCTCATTCAGTGTAGCCCCGCCTTATTCAGTGTAGTCCCCCAGTGTAGCCCCCCTCGTTCAGTGCAGGCGCCCCCTCGTTCAGTGTAGCCCCCTCGTTAAGTGTACCCCCCCTCGTTCAGTGAAGCCCCCCCTCGTTCAGTGTACTGTACCCCCCTCGTTCAGTGTACCCCCCTTCGTTTAGTGTACCACCCTTCAGTGTACCCCCCCTTCAGTACCTCAGATCAGCGCAGCGGCACATGCATGCAGGTCCCCTCCCCCTGTTTACACATAAACAGAGAGGAGGGGAAGGTGGCTTCACTCTGCTGCTCTGTGCGACATCCGGGATCACACAGACAGGCAGCCCGCGGCCGCGAGAGGAGGGGATGGTAGGTGCAGCGGTGTCACTCTGCACCCCCGCACACCCCCTCTCGCCACTGTAGCTAGCTCGCCAGCCTCTCTCTGGTGTCAGTGTGCCGCTGCCTAAACCCGCGGCGCTGCCACCGCGGGTTTAGTACAATTGCGGAGGGGGGTGCCGGTCTGACACCCCCCCAGTGTGTGGTACCCGGGGCGCCCCACCCCCCTCCTTAGTACGCCTCTGCTGTGCACTGCATGCTACAAAACTGAGGACTCATGGGATGGAGTAGAGTTATAGGGGAGGTGCCCCATAGGGCACGTCCTCAAAAGCTTGCTGGTGTCCAATCACCTGAAGGTACGAGCCTATAACTCATAGTGTAGTGTATGAATAAGTTGCCTGTGTCCTGTACTGTACGATTAAGAAAATACTATCTTTAGAAGTGTGCATGAATGCACTATTTCTAACATGCAATATCAAAAGATTTGTGCTAACTATTTCTGCTTTTGGGTCAACAGCATACACACACACAATATATATATATATATATATA
This sequence comes from Rana muscosa, assembly GCA_029206835.1. NCBI lineage: Eukaryota > Metazoa > Chordata > Amphibia > Anura > Ranidae > Rana > Rana muscosa. The sequence continues at coordinate 918,181,326 of CM055116.1, forward strand.
TATATATATATATATATATATACATATCCACATACACACACACACATACAGTGAAACCTTGGATTGCAAGCATAATTCGTTCCGGGAACATGCTTGTAATCCAAAGCACTTGTATATCAAAGCGAATTTCCCCATAAGAAATAATGGAAACTCAAATCATTCATTCCACAACCATTTATTCATAAGTCCTTCAGTTTATAGCCCATTTAAAAAGATTATAGCAATGTGATTGGTTGTGTAACCATAAAATGTCCATCCACAAATGGAGGCCTCCACAAGGAGATTAGACGTAAAATCCAGCAGGAGCTACAGAGTATAAAAGAGAAGAGAGTCACCTCTAAGTGTAGCAATATGGTTACATTTAATGAAGGTACAACATTTAGCAACTCACATGGTTGATGATTAAAAACAGACACATCCAAGTATGCAGGCATCCGGGTGTAAAGCAATCCACATAGACCATCCCCCGCACCGCCGGCTCTCACTGCTGTCAGTTTGCAATCATGACCGGGAAGACTACCCTGCAGTAGAGCGATCTGAAAGCAAGGCTTGAACCGCTTGTGGAGCGCAGTGTGGAAGGGACGACGTCAATGGTGGTGCAAAGGACATTTTATGTGGACAGCTTTACCCCAGATGCTTGCATACTTAGATGTGTCTGTTTTAATCATCAGCCATGTGAGTTTCTAAATGTTGTACCTTCATTAAATGTAACTGTATTGTTACACTTAGAGGTGCCTCTCTTCTCTTTTATACTAAGTTGTGACATAACGTGGCTTGTATATCAAGACATCGCTTGTATATCAAGTCAAAATTTAAAAAAAATGTTTTACTGATATAATATATATATATATATATATATATATATACACACACACAGTGCCTTGCGAAAGTATTCGGCCCCCTTGAACTTTTCATCCTTTTGCCACATTTCAGGCTTCAAACATAAAGATATAAAATTTAAATTTTTTGTGAAGAATCACCAACAAGTGGGACACAATTGTGAAGTGGAACGAAATCTATTGGATTTTTGAAACTTTTTTAACTAAGAAAAAAATTAAAAGTGGGGCGTGCAAAATTATTCGGCCCCCTTGCGTTAATACTTTGTAGAGCCACCTTTTGCTGCGATTACAGCTGCAAGTCGCTTGGGGTATGTCTCTATCAGTTTTGCACATCGAGAGACTGAAATTCTTGCCCATTCTTCCTTGCAAAACAGCTCGAGCTCAGTGAGGTTGGATGGAGAGCGTTTGTGAACAGCAGCTTTCAGCTCTTTCCACAGATTCTCGATTGGATTCAGGTCTGGACTTTGACTTGGCCATTCTAACACCTGGATACGTTTATTTGTGAACCATTCCTTTGTAGATTTTGCTGTATGTTTGGGATCATTGTCTTGTTGGAAGATAAATCTCCGTCCCAGTCTCAGGTCTTTTGCAGACTCCAACAGGTTTTCATCCAGAATGGTCCTGTATTTGGCTGCATCAATCTTCCCCTCAATTTTAACCATCTTCCCTGTCCCTGCTGAAGAAAAGCAGGCCCAAACCATGATGCTGCCACCACCATGTTTGACAGTGGGGATGGTGTGTTGAGGGTGATGAGCTGTGTTGCTTTTACGCCAAACATATAGTTTTGCATTGTGGCCAAAAAGTTCGATTTTGGTTTCATCGGACCAGAGCACCTTCTTACACATGTTTGGTGTGTCTCCCAGGTGGCTTGTGGCAAACTTTAGACGAGACTTTTTATGGATATCTTTGAGAAATGGCTTTCTTCTTGCCACTCTTTCATAAAGGCCAGATTTGTGCAGTGTACGACTGATTGTTGTCCTGTGGACAGACTCTCCCACCTCAGCTGTAGTTCTCTGCAGTTCATCCAGAGTGATCATGGGCCTCTTGGCTGCATCTCTGCTCAGTCTTCTCCTTGTCTGAGCTGAAAGTTTAGAGGGACAGCCAGGTCTTGGTAGATTTGCAGTGGTCTGATACTCCTTCCATTTCAAAATGATCGCTTGCACAGTGCTCCTTGGGATGTTTAAAGCTTGGGAAATCTTTTTGTATCCAAATCCGGCTTTAAACTTCTCCACAACAGTATTACGGACCTGCCTGGTGTGTTCCTTGGTCTTCATGATGCTCTCTGCGCTTTCAACAGAACCCTGAGACTATCACAGAGCAGGTGCATTTATACAGAGACTTGATTACACACAGGTGGATTCTATTTATCACCATCAGTCATTTAGGACAACACTGGATCATTAAGAGATCCTCGCTGAACTTCTGGAGTGAGTTTGCTGCACTGAAAGTAAAGGGGCCGAATAATTTTGCACGCACCACTTTTCAGTTTTTTATTTGCTAAAAAAGTTTCAAATATCCAATAGATTTCGTTCTACTTCACAATTGTGTCCCACTTGTTGGTGATTCTTCACAAAAAAATTAAATTTTATATCTTTATGTTTGAAGCCTGAAATGTGGCAAAAGGATGAAAAGTTCAAGGGGGCCGAATACTTTCGCAAGGCACTGTGTGTGTATATATATATATATATATATATATATAAATAAAAGGCTAACTGAAAATGGTTTCTGACATTTAAAAAAACAAAATACTTGTTTCAAGCACTTTCGATACATAAGCCTTTTTGTAACTTATTTCCCATTCCTATTTGAATATCCTGCAGCATATTTTAACTTACCGAGGAAATCTTAGCAACGGCCTTTATTTGCCCTGGGGATTGTGCTTGGGCCTGCATTTGAGGTACTTGCACCTGGGCAGTAGCCGGTTGCCGAAGCAGCTGAAACTGAGCTTGGGTTATGGTTTTTCCAGCTATTTGAACGCCAGTGGTAGAGGTGGCTAGAAAATATGACAAAAGAGTTAGACGGAATGGAAGGTAAACTGCAATTCGTTAGAAGATATAAAAAAGCATTCAGTATGCTACCTGTTGTTACTTGGGTCACAATGGTTCTTGCCTGAGTTTGAATAGGTGTAAGGTTTGTAGATACCACAGTCCCCGCAGTCACAGCTCGAACTCCTGGGCTGGTTGCTATGGTCACCATCTCTGTAGGTGTTGTTGCTGTCCTCTGTTGAACTAACTGACCAGTGGCTGCAGACTGATAACAAAGAAGAATTTATATAGTAACAAATTGTTTAAGTGTTAAAAAGGACCTGTCCTACAAAAAAAAGTTAAAGTGGTGTTCGGGCCGAAATTACACGTTTTAAATTAAAATACCCCTATAATACACAAGCTTAATGTATTCTAGTAAGGTTATGGGGGGTGACGCTGATCGCCGAAAATGACAGGCGTCAGGGGCTGACTTACTTTCTTACCTCTTCATTCTTCCTTCTCCCTCTTCATGAGGACTACAATCTATCTAAAATCGCTTCAGTGATTCTTATTGAGGAGAGTCCTGCTCCATGGTAACAATGGAATTCAGTCGCCCCTCTGCTAGGTCTTTAGACATGACTAGCCAATAAGGAAAATGGGAGGGCGTGGCTTAGCACAATCTGTGCTTCTCAAAGTATCAGCACAGCGGGTTGTGTAGATCGGACTGCGGCTAGCACCCGCGCATGCGCGGTAAAGCCCCGCGATGCTACGGCCCGACTATTCTTCTGGGATTGATGACAAACATCTCCCAGGAGGCATAGCGGACAGGGAATGACGCGCTCAGGCCTCAGCCGGAGGAGAAGCATATCAATAACAAAACGGAGTTATCAAAACAAATAATATGCCAAATGTGTTTAAGGGGACAGAGACGCAGGGGATGAAGAGGACTTGAAAAAGAGGGTGGAACTCCACTTTAAAGGATAAGTAAAATATACAACATCTAACTAAACTCACAGATAATGATCAATGAAGTCTATAATGGGCAGCTGTAAATTACTATTTAAAGAATTCCAGGTATGGCTATTTTGCATAATACCATTGGTCCAGTGTGAGCGCAGACCAGTGAGGGAATGGAGAGGAAAGAATCAAACTTGAGTGTGAGTGAAACCTCGAATGGACTTTGTCAGCAAATTATAGTCGAACTCCAGCTAACATCTTTTAAGCAACAGTTTTTTTTCTTCTTCTCGTTTTGGGGTAAAGGCCTTTTTCATTATTGATCAGCTGCTGCACTTGCAGGCTTCAAATGAGTAAAGCGCCGGATATCTATCCCTTTGGTAGCATCTCACCAAAAATTTGATTTTTGTTCCCGAGTATGCAAGGATTCACAAAATGAGATTTGTATCTTAGTGCAGAGTTCTGGGAAAACCAGTGAGCCAATCACAGAAGCAGGAATTAACATTTCTGGGGGGGTTCTGTACACCGTCTGTGTACAGAATACCTCCCGGTTACCATATTGCATTGCATTTTACATAAAATTACAGTGAGGCGGATTGAAAAGGAAAGGTTATTTTAAATAAAATTATATTACAATATGGCTTGTGTTGGATTTGTATATGTTGTATTATCCCCCCCCAAAAAATTTGGAGTTGCCATTTAAGCTAATAGGGAGAAGTGGTCCATCACCTTGGGGCACTAGGGGAAAAAAATGAGGACTCACGAAGTAGGGTAGGGTTAAAGGTGGGACACATAGTGGATGTTTCTTCATATGTTTGCCAGTGTCCAATAATCGGAAAAAATCAGCCCATAAGCCTGGTCTACGTATAGTATAATCAGCCTGCTTCCTGTACTGTAGGATTAAGATACTTATTTTATAGTTTTTGATTAAGATGATGAGATTTAAAACCTTTGTCAGGTTTTTGCTGTCTTTGACCCTGTTGGAGATATAGGCCATTACAATTTGTCCTAGTTATCATTTTGTGGAAAATCCAAAAATTATGCATCTGTCAGTGTCACAGGGTACAAGTGATATCTTCTATTAGAAGACCGCTCTAAAAAAAAAGAAAAAATTACTTTTTCTATTTTCACTGTTTTAGGAAATAAAAATTTTCAGTCAAAATCACCTATTTCTTATTTCCATAGATAGTCAGGGTGAAAAAGACACAAGTCCATCCAGTTTAATCAAAAAAAATATACATAGAACAAATACATAGAAAAACTCCATATACAGAGCGCTATACCCACATCTGATTTGGAGAAAGGCTATAAAGCCTTGAACAACATTATCTGGTGAAATCATCAGATGGCTCCTTCTGAGCTTTTCGCATTTTTTTTTTCGTTCAGCAAGCCGGTTCGATCGGGAAAATAAAAATAAAAACTGCTAGTGTGTACCAGGCTTAACTCACAGTAAAAAAATCAAATGCTGTTTACTTCAGTCAAAGCAGACTGCAGCCAATCACCCTGTATGGTAACTGCATAAGGTGAAAAGGGGATACTCCCTTGGGATAGATTAATTAATATTGATCTTCCCTGGTTCAATGGCATCACATTGATACCAAGGAAAGGAATACGGTTATTTTCAATGAAGGAAGTCTTTATAGGGCACGACCCCTCTGAAGCTTACTACCAGTATATGAAGTATACGTTTTAGGAGTGATATTATCAGCCTTTGGATTCCTTGACTTATCACAACAGGGTGTCAATTTAAGGCTACTGTCCCCCCTGTATGGCACACTGATACCTCGTTGGACCACTTGGCGGGCCTTGAGGGTCCTTTGGGTGACATTGTATAAAGGTCCTACAAAAGCTCCAGAAGAAGCCACAATTATGGCGAAACATGTGTAGGAAACTTTTGTATCGTGACCGCATGTTCTTTTCAGGTTTTAAACTTTATTATTTTTTTAACCATGTTTGTTCAAATAAAATATGAAATTCCCAATATCAATTTGATTTAATTTTTTGCACCTCAAAACTCCCAATTTTGTTTCTTGGTATTTTTCTGAACCGATGAGAAAAGAGATTATTCCTGAGCACCTGCTATTGATTACTGTACTATTATATTGTAACTTTGTAGGCATATCACAAGTTGTTATTAAAGAACACTTACTGAAATTGCACTGGTTACCACAGGAGACACCAGTCGCTTGTTGATAGGTTGGAAGGTTGCAGAGGGAACACTTGCCATGCCAGACACTGTGTTTACAAGAACATTTGCAGTGACTGTTCCTAAATTAGAGAATAGAAAAAAGTGCTGAATACTTAAATATCTAAAATTTAGACAGACAATCACAAGAGCAATATCCACTAGAGCATATTAGGACTACCCACACATACAGCAAATTATACTTTTGGTGCAATTAATAGTGAGACAATGAGTCTCGATGGTTCTACTAAGAGTGACTGGGTGACAGTCAAATAAATAAAAAAATGCCAACAGATGCAAAGGGCATGCACATATACGGTGCCTTGAAAAAGCATTCATACCCCTTGAAATTTTCCACATTTTGTCATGGTACAACCAAAAACGTAAATGTATTTTATTGGGATTTTATGTGATAGACCAACACAAAGTGGCACATAATTGTGAAGTGGAAGGAAAATTATAAATGGATTTCAAATAAATATCTGAAAAAGTAGTGTGCATTTGTATTCAGCCCCTTTTCACACTGGGGCAGTTTTCAGGAGCTTTAGCGCTGGAAATAGCCTCTGCTAAGTGCCTGAAAACCTGTCATTCGTTCCAGTGTGACTTTTCACACTGGGGCGCTGCGCTTGGGGAACGGGAAAAAAAGTCCTGCAAGCAGCATCTGTGGGGCGGGTTGGGAGTGCTGTATACAGCGCTCCCAAAACGCCCCTGCCGATTGGAATGAATGGGCAGTGCTTTGAAAGCGCCGCAAAACGGGAGTATTTAACACCCTTAAAGCCCCCCGCTAGCGGGCGAAAAACGCTGCTTAAACTGCGAAATAGCGCTGCTAAAACGAGCGGTGCTTTAGCGCTGACACGGCCACAGCCCCAGTGTAAAAAGGGGTTTTGTTTTGATACTCCTAACTAAAATCTAGTGGAACCAATTGCCTTCAGAAGTCACCTAATTAGTAAATAGGGTCCCATCTGTGTGAAATTTAATCTCAGTATAAATACAGCTGTTCTGTGAAGCCTCCGAGGTTTGTTAGAGAACCTTAGTGAACAAACTGCATCATGAAGGCCAAGGAACACATCAGACAGGTCAGGGGTAAAGTTGTGGAAAAGTTTAAAGCAGGGTTAGGTCATAAAAAAATATCTCAAGCTTTGAACATCTCATGGAGCACTGTTCAATCCATCATCCGAAAATGGAAAGAGTATGGCACAACTGCAAATCTACCAAGACATGGCCGTCCACCTAAATTAACAGGCCGGGCAAAGAGAGCATTAATCAGAGAAGCAGCCAAGAGGCCCGTAGTGACTCTGGAGGAGCTGCAGAAATCCACAACTCAGGTGGGAGAATCTGTCCACAGAACAACTATTAGACACGCACTCCACAAATCTGGCCTTTATGGAAGAATGGCAAGAAGAAAGCCATTGTTGAAAGAAGGACATAAAAAGTCCCATTTGCAGTTTGCGAGAAACAATGTAGAAGAAGGTGCTCTGGTCAGATGAGAAAAAAAATTAACTTTTTGGCCTAAAAGCAAAATGCTATGTGTTGCGGAAAACTGACCAGAGCACCTTCTTCCACATGTTTGCTGTGTCCCCCACATTGTTTATCGCAAACTTCAAACGGGACTTCTTATGGCTTTCTTTCAACAATAGCTTTCTTCTTGCCACTCTTCCATAAAGGGCAGATTTGTGGAGTGCACGACTAATAGTTGTCCTGTGAACAGATGCTCACACCTGAGCTGGGGATCTCTGCAGCTCCTGCAGAGGTAACATGGGCCTCTTGGCTGCTTCTCTGATTAATGCTCTCCTTGCCCAGCCTGTCAGTTTAGGACGACGGCCATGTCTTGGTAGGTTTGCAGTTAGGCTATTCTCTTTCCATTTTCAGATGATGGATAGAACAGTGCTCTGTGAGATGTTCAAAGCTTCGGATATTTTTTTTTATAATCTAACCCTGCTTTAAACTTCTCCACAACTTTATCCTTGACCTGTCTGGTGTGCTCCTTGATCTCCATGATGCTCTTTGTTCACCAAGGTTCTCTAACAAACCTCTGAGGCCTTCACAGAACAGCTGTATTTATACTGATTAAATTACTAGGGTTGTCCCGATACCACTTTTTTAAGACCGAGTACAAGTACCGATACTTTTTTTCAAGTACTCGCCGATACCGATTACGATACTTTTTTTTTATGTCATGTGACGCACTAATGGATAGCACTGGCTGATGGGCACTAAAAGGTGGCACTGACTGATGGCTGGGAACTTATTATGCAGCACTGATGAGTGGCTTGCACTGATGGCTGGCACTGAAAAATGGCACTGATAGGTGGCATGCACAGAAAGATGGCACTGATAGGTGGCATGCACTGATGGCTGGCACTGATAGGTGGCACGCACGAAAAGATGGCACTGATAGGTGGCACGCACTGAAAGATGGCACGCACTGAAAGATAGCACTGATGGGTATCACACACTGAAAGATGGCACTGATGGCTGGCACTGATAGATGGCATGCACTGATGGATGGGCACTGATGAATAGCTGGTACTGATGGATGGACACTGACAGATGGATGGCACTTATGGGCAGGCACTGAAATAAATGACATGAAAGGAACCTAAACTATTTTTCTATGCTGCCTGCAACGTCCATCTTGCTACACCCTGCACTTGGCCACATAAAAGCAGCAGCAGACATTTTGTTACACCCAGCCTGAACTATCTGAAATTTTTAGATTATAACACTCCAAGATATATTAAGGCATTGATATTAGGATTCACTTTTTTATGTCAGTTTCATGTATTTAACACTATGTAGATAATTAGTATTTGACACATCAGGGGGGGGGGGGAATCTAATCACACACTGACCTGCTGCAGTGATGCTGGCAGTGTGTCTGTGCTTCTGCTTGCTGGAGAGGGGGAGAGGGGCTCCACCAGGCTGAGTACGGACACTCAGGGCACTGGGAGAAGCCTCGCTGTGTGCATAGCCTTGCAGCTGCCAGGGAAAAGTCAGATCTGTGCGGAGATCACACAGGACTTCCTGCTCACCAGACTGTGACAGAATTAGCGGAGCCGCGATGAGCAGAGCTGAATGTGAGAGCTGCACCCGGCAGGAGGGGGAGGACAGTGGAATGCCTGGGGGGAGCTGGGCTTGCTCACCTCTAATGCAGGAAGTTTCCACAGATATGCAGTCCCAAGCCTGGTGACAGCTGGCGAGAGGGGAGGAGGAGGCGGGGAGGGAAATCACAAGGACACGTGATTGGTTGTTAAGGACGCCGCGGCCCTGTTCCTTAACAACTAATAATTGCCAGCATTTTTTTCTTAACTTTTCAGCTGTTAGCGGGGAATTCCTGCTGACAACTGAAAGTACAGAGCCCGAAGGTATCGGTTTTGAGTATCGGGGCATTTGCAAGAGTACTGATACTCTTGCAAATGCTTAGTATCGGCACAGATACCGATACCAGTATCGGTATCGGTGCAACCCTATAAATTACACACAGATGGAATCTATTTACTAATTAGCTGACTTCTGAAGGCAATTGGTTCCACTAGATTTTAGTTAAGGGTATCAGAATAAAGGGGGGCTGAATACAAACGCACGCCACACTTTTCAGATATTTGTAAAAATGAAAAACATTTATCATTTTCCTTCCACTTTGTGTTGGTCTATCACATAAAATCCCAATAAAATACATTTACGTTTTTGGTTGCAATATGACAAAATGTGGAAAATTTCAAGGAGTATGAATACTTTTTCAAGGCACTGTACGTACATACAGACAATAGCCAATTCAAAGAGCAAGCTTATTAACCTACCAGTGTGTTTTTGGGGAGTTTTCAGTAGTATGAAACTATTTATTCATGTGTAAGGAAGTTGGTATTTCTTTGGGTTCATTGTCAAAACCCACTTTTGAGTAGTCGAATTAGAATGGTCGCCTGTGTAGCGAACGTATATTTGAGAAACTTTTCTCTGACAAACACATAAATCACAGCTATGTCAGCATTCTCACTCTACATTCAAAAAATAAAAAATAAGTATACACCAAAACACCACAGATGAGATAACATTATTCTAGCTTTCACACACCAAATAATACACTGACCTGTGGTTATGGTTGTTCCTGGTACAGCAGCTTTGATTGTGCCAGTCTGCAAAATGAAGCATTACTGTTACACCAGTGCAAAATATAATGCCATAATTCATAGCATACAAATATCACAAGAGGCGGGCTACCACTTTAAAACTACTTAGCTGTTGTATGACTAGGATGAGTTGGTATTGTCATCATTTGATATGACACCATTGCTTGACATTTAACTACATAATTGTACTTTATAAACTTGTCTAAACTTCTTCCATTAAAAATTATTGGAAAGACTATATTCCATCCTCAATACCAGCGCACAAACCAGCTAAAGCCTTTGTAATAATGCAAAAAACAACTGAAGTCTGAATAGAAAATTTTGTTGTATACAGCTGTAACATTATGTAGCTGCAGTAAAATATATCTCAGTCAAAATAAATGGTAATAATTATATTTAGTAACAAATTTAAAGTGGATGTCCTGCTCCCCAGTACCGAATTTCTAACAGTGGATGTGGTTTTCATTCTGAAAATTAGATTTTTGACATACTGTACAATCCCTTTCTTGGGGTACATTACAACACACAGAAGGGTTAATTCTTAGATTATGGGGTATACTCAACGTCCAGGTAACTGGACACTGGAAAATAGCAAAGCTTGACACCACCCAGCATAAACTCCATTTCCCACTGTCAGTATTGCCTTAGATTTGTCAGCAAGCAATATCAAAGAAGAGGAAGCTGTGTCCTGTTATGTACTCCAAGAAGTTTTCTAGTTTTCTTAATTGTATATCACAAGACACAGGGGAGTTAGGTCTTAGACCATTGGAACATCCAAAAGTGATCCCCCAAGCATCAGGCAACAGCAAACAACCGCTAACAGATCCAACCGTAACTATCGTCTTAGCATAACGAGAAAAGGAAATGAAAAGGACTTTGTGACCGATGCCAGTGTTCACCAATTGATTATCCACCTGGTAAAAACTTAGATAATGTATTAGCAAAAGACCTGGGAAACTGAGGCATGATGTTGAAAAACCCACAAAGCAACAAGACTTCTGGTAAAGTAAGCTTTAACTGGAAAGAGGGGGGAAACCTTACTTTTCAGGTTGCACACCTGAGAAAAAATTCCCTAATTCACCAAGCAATTGTGGATCGAGAGCCTTCAAGCAACACATAAAGGGCATCAGATAGACGAATGGGGGTGGGGGCTGGGAGATAGACTTGCACAGCCATAACCACATCCAAGCAGCAGGGAGCAATATCCTTTGAATGCTTGGAACCAGACAAAAGGAAGGCATGGTCCCGATTCAAATGACATGCTGAGTTCACCTTAGGCAGGAAGGAATTACGTTGTCCCAATACAACCTTATTCCTTGTGAAGCACAAGAAAAGGCTCCTTAGAGGGCAAAACCACAAACTCTATCACGCTGCTAATTGGGATGATAGAAAAGAGACATGCAAGACAGAGAAATATCGCAAATAGGTACAATGGTGGTCTTTGAAGGACCGACAACATCAGAATAAGGTCCCAGAGTTAGCAGGGCATGTACTGGTGGCACAATGCGAGTTAAACCTACCAAAGTGACTCCCATCACATTTCTCCCCTTTTGGCAGGAGACTAACACAGAAGGAGACTCAAGATGGGTTGACTTGAAGTTGTCTTTAGTTCTAGTCCCCCAATGCCCATATCCACACAGTACCCTAAACAAGTTGTCCTGAACAGAGCAGCCAACCTCGGCGTCTCTCGTAGAACATTCCCAACGCTGGGGAGAAGTGCAGACTGGTCCTTCTCCCTGGAGTCCTTTCAGCCACTGAAGAGAAGACAGGGTGACTGGGCTCACTCCGTCATGCTGTTGGGTAACTGGGCAGATTCCCAGCATCCCTGGGAGTGGAGACCGTAGTCCCATTCAAAAAAAGTCATCCACTTTTGCTGGATGAAAATCCCTAAGTGTTGTCAGAGTAAGGCTGAAATTCTCCTGTCCCAATGCCAGACCTTTTTCTGGAGTTGTGTCAGTGGATACCGCAGCCCCATCCACTACCACAGGAAATACATCTTCTGTTAGTTTAGGGGAGAGGTCCGCATCACTTTGCCCTGTTGTAAGCTCTTCTGCAGGGTTGATGACAGTGGAGACCGCGAGGTGTCGATTGCAACTCCTACTATGGTAACCCCTATTTCTTCTGCAGGAAGTGGAGACCGCGAGGTGCCGATTGCATGATCTTCCTGGTGCTCCTGCGGAGTATAACTTGCATACAGAGGTCAACAGCGCTATTGCTCTGAAGCCAGCTCTTCTGCTGGAGGCTCATCAGGGTTGTTTCCCCTCAGTAGAAAAGTCTATCAAATCCCCAGTCTCTGGAATTGGTGTCTGGGGATAAAGGTTCACCATCTCATGTCCATGGAACCCAGAAAATGGGTTGCCTTGTTGACAACACTTCAGCTTTGGGGATGGCACTCTCCGGAGTTTCCGCTGCCGATTCTAGGGCATGCTGCTGAACGCGTTCTAGCAGTTCCCTGTATGCCCTTTCCAGGTGCTGTTCTTTCCTTAGCAAGTATTCCAGATCAGGTTTAAGCTCTGAGACCCCTGCAATACTGCGCATAACCTCTCTGTATTCTCGCAAGTCCTCAAGAGCAGGTTCCCCTTCATCGCCAAACACAAAACCATCTGTAAGGCTCTCCCACAGCAATCCAGGGCTGCCAAAGTCATATCCCTCTGGAGAGAATTCTGTTCTCTCCTAAACATTTCTGCTCTGTGTGCCATTGCAGAGTCCGATATCAATTGTCCAGCTCCATCTCCTGCTGGACCAGCCTGTCCAACTAGGACACCCAACTTTAGCGTATCCCGCACTGCAGTAATAAGGTCAGATACCAAAACCGTCTCGCGTACTGACCTGGACTTGGAGTCATCCTCACTGTCCGGTCACGGTCTGCAGTCTCTGATGTGTCAGAATCTGGGCCCCGAGCCGTAGCTGGACCAGGTTCTGCATCAGAATTATCCCCAGAAGCTTGCAGGGGATGGGGCGTTTACTATCCCCCTGTATTCCCGTGTGCTGCTTCCACCCTGGCAGCAAACGCCTCTAGGATTGCCGTCATAGCGTTCATAGACACCTCAGGGGCACCAGCTGCTAAATCTGGTGTTTCAGGGGAGAAGACATCTGGCTCAGATGCCATGCTGACCACACGCTGACACCCACAGGGCTCCAGGCAAGATATCAATAGGCCACCCTCCTGCGCTGCCGAGATGCTGGGTCACCCAGAGGACTCACCACCCTGGACTGGTACTGCTATGCTGCCGTGTGCTGCGCCTGTGATGCTGTCCCACTGCTGCTGTGTCAGTCTGCTTCTTTTCTCAGCGCTTCCTGTGTGAATTTTCGCGCCAGTGTAATGCGCCCTAGAGGCCGGAGCTCTCGCAAAATGGCCGCCAAAAACGTCTGTATGGAAGAAAATGTGGGCTCTAAGAAAATGGTCGCCGAGCCGAAGATAGAGGTCAAGCAGCCATAGCTCACAAAAAGATGGCCGCCGAACGGCAATATATACATACAGGGTGGACAAACATGGCCGCCGATCAGTTGATAGGGGCCAGTGGGTGTGGACTACAAGAAAATGGCGCCGAAAGCACAGGAAGATGGCCGCCGGGCAGTCACTAGAGGCCGAACCCGGCAGGGACCACCCCAAAATGGTCGCCGACAGCATGGAGGAGGAAGCACATACAGGTAAGCAGAAATGACATTTCTTTTAAATGTTAGTTACAGCCAGCCCCGCTCCAGTGGAACCCCTTAGGTGACCCCCAGCACCCAGCAACCTTTAGCTAGAAGCCCAGGGAGGAGGGAAAGGCAGGGAGAGAGGGAAGAAAGGGGCCACAACCACTTACTTGATCTCTCCAGGAATGTCCAGCTAAATCACAAAGCCGAGGCAGGGGAGTTTTACTTACCTATCCTGCATGTATTATGCTGGAAGACATTCCAAACAGATCATCGTCTGCGCACGGAAGGTGACTGTTGGCCAGGCATGCTGTGATTGGACCCAAAAGGGACGATCATATGTATGCCCTGGAGCGTGATGCTCACCGGCCAGGCTGCTGTGACTCGGCCGTAAGGTCAGCCGAAGCTGAGCGGTCCGATGCAGGCCCTGGAGCGTAGGCTCACCGGCCACCCATGGAGCAACGGGCATGTCGTGGAAAACCCAGCGTGTAGCTAGGGTCGGCACACGCTCGATGGCTGAAACTGGGGAGACTACAAGGATCGAGGATCCAGCCAGTAACCCAGTCGGCAGTTGATCGAAGATCGCAGGAAACAAAAAATGTAGCAAAAATATATATTTTTCCCCCGGACCAATGGGCCCGAAGGGAGCCATGTCCTACTCCTTGCTAGACAGAAAAAAACTGATCTGCGAGATGCAGACTGAGAGGTTATACCCAGAGGGTCCGCCCCCTGGGCGGTAATGTAGAAGGTGTGATGCAACACTTTTTACAAGTTTTTCTGCCTAGTCACTCCTAATTAACGGATAATACCCACTTGTCAATAGAGAAGCTGTGTCGGTCCATGGACGAAAGAGTAAAAAAAAATTCTAACCGCACAAAACCACAGGTAACGAAACCTTTGCTAAATGCAATGTGTGAATGGGGCCAAATGGAAAGCATTGTCTGAGTTTAGCTGGGGTAGATAACTTCATCTATCCGCAGCTTAAAACTGAATTCTATCCGCCCGTGTGAAAAGGGGCCCAATACTTTAATGCACAGACACAAGTATATATCTCTGGAGACCATTCCCCCTTCATGTTGGCATAGGGACACAGGGGGCGGGGTAAACATCCAATAAACATCAGGCACAGGTATATTGAAACTTTTCAACACATCTATAAACAAAATCAGGGCATGCAGCCAACAACTTGTGGTACTGAAACATTTACCCTTTCAACAACTATTTAAAACAGTACCTGGGCCTGCAGATTAAATTTTACATGAAGAGACCTGTTAAAAGAGCGTCTCCTCTCCTATGACTTGGGCATGCGTGCCTGCACACAGCTCAAATGTCCAATGTCAGTGTTCTAATCATAGTGTAAACAACCTGGCTGGTTCAGGGGTAAAATGAAATGCTGAGTCCAGTGTGGTTGTACTGAATCTGATTAGTGCAGATCAGACTGGGCTTCTCAGGTCACCCTGTGCCCCCAATAAACACAGGGTGAGTTACACATAAAAGGGGTCTGGTGAGCTGAACCAGGAGTTTCCTGACCCCTCTAAGATAAGCTGGGTTCCACGGGCCACCAGCCCAAAAGTGACTCCCATCACGGAATGTATCTTCGGTCCCCAAATAACAGCATTATCTTTGGGGCCCTCAAAAGATTGCTTTCCCAAGGGTTCATTCGCACCTGTGCCAGCAGAAGAGCAGTCTCACTACTTCTATTACACCTTTTTCACAGTTCCCAACCCAAACTGAGACGTCTGGCCCACTCTGGACTTCAAGAATTCCATGAAGTTTTTAAAAATGCAAAAATTCAGAATGGAGTCCACCCAGTCGATGGACTGACCTCCAATTTCCAGCAGACGGTACAAGTTTTGGAGAACATTTAGCTGTGTACTTAATCTTCAGAAGTCAGACTTGGTTCTCACTCAATACCTGCTGCACTTAAAGGGGTTGTAAAAGTTCATTTTTTATTTTCTAAATAGGTTCCTTTAAGCTAGTGCATTGTTGCTTCACTTACCTTTTCCTTTGATTTACCTTCTAAATGTTTGTTTTCTTTGTCTGAATTTCTCACTTCCTGTTTCTCCTCACTGAACTTCACACCATCATCTGAGTGGTGTGGAGTCAGCCAGAACAGCTTACTGAGGAGGAACAGGAAGTGAGAAATTCAGACAAAGAAAACAAAGAAAAAAAATATTTAGAAGGGAAATCTAAGGAAAAGGTAAGTGAACCAACAATGCACTAGCTTAAAGGAACCTATTTAGAAAATAAAAAAACAAACCTTTACAACCCCTTTAAGCTTTATCCAATCACCTGGAGATGGAGAATGGCCCAAATAATCTAAGAATTACTGCCTCTGCATTTTGTGAGGGATGATTAAGAATTTTCACTCATACCAAAATCTAATGTTTAAAGCAAACTAAACTTTGAGGTACTTTCATATGACATTTGTCATGTCTCTGTTGACAATATCGAATATACTTTCGAGACCAGTGTACCACCACCTTAAATGTGTCATGATTTAGTTTACAGTTCCCTGAGGTCTTCAGTACTACTAGCTAACTAGGGGGTTTAGTTTAAAAATACCAATTATCCAATTTCAGTTTTGGTGCTGGGTTACACAATAAAGCATAAAATGTCTACTATGGTAGAAAAGTGGCACGTTGCATTGTTTGTATTTTATGTTAAAGTACTTTAAGGTCTCATGCACACTGGCCCTAAAAATCGCCATTTTTAAGGGTGTTTGACTTTAAGCCTCTAAATGCCCCTACTTCCATGCACACATAGGCGTTTACAGGAGTATTAGTAGAGCAGTATTTAGAGGCTGAAAAAAAAAAAAAAAAAAACATCACTTGCAAGCTCAGGAGAGGAGCATCTGAGAAGAAAAAACACTTGACAAACATAAACACTAGGTGCATTTAGCGCTTGATCGTTCACTTCAATGGCCAGAATAAATTAATAATTGTCTGACCAATGGAATGAATAAACATCCAAACCCTTCACGTGCCTATACGCATTTGCAAAACATGGCTTTAGGTGCATTTTTTAAGCCATTTCTCTCCTGCCAGGAGAAAAGGCGTTCAGAGGAGCAGTAAAATAAAGAATGGCCTGCCGCTCTCTTGTCTTCTGTGATAATGACATCGACGGAGGCTGAGGGAAAGAAGATACTCCTAAATGGTGTGACCGCAGATCCGGACAGCTGTCTGCAATTTAATGATGCCTAATCTACCATATGAATATTGAAAGCACATCAGATGCCTGTTGCTAGGGCTGCAACCAACGATTATTTTCATAATCGATTAGTTGGCCGATTATTGTTTCGATTAAATCGATTAATAACCTTAAAAAAAATGTGTGGCCATACAACATCTCCCTTCAAAAAAAACAAAAATTTTAAGAACGTTTGTTCGATTTTCTAATCCTCAGTAGGGTCCAATCGACGTTTGTTTCAACCACAGTGACGGGAACGTTTAGAAAGAATAGAAAACTTCTTGGCCAAAGGAATTTTAAGACAGTGTATGTGGTTTTCTTTCAGAAATTACATTAATTTTAAAACTGAATGTTAAAAGCAAGTGAAAATTTCAAACAACATTCTTTCCTTCAGCGAGTGTGCAAAGATTTTTCGTATTAATATAATATCAACAGTAGTGATTATTTGCACTTTTTTTTTTATATAAAAGGCAAATTTTATTTTTTTAACCCATTATGTTACTGGCCGATTAATCGATTATGAAAATAGTAATCGATTAATTTCATAATCGATAAGTTGTCGATTAATCGATTAAGTTGTTTCAGCCCGACCTGTTGCAGATTTTTTCTTTTATTGGCAAGTACTATATCCTCAATGATATTTAGCTATCAACATAAATGTAAAATGTTTAAGTGATAGTTTTCTGAAAACCAGCATGACTTACAATGAGTGCTGGAGTAGTTATGGGTGTTGCACCCGTATTAGGATTCTTGGCTGTAGGTTGCTGCTGAACGACAACTTGTGACTGAGTAACTGCGGGAGTGGGTGTCTGAGCCTGTGCTGTCTGCACAGCTGTTGGTTGAGTTGGTTGTTGTCCGTTTTGCTGTGGCTGCAGTGGCAATGGTCCAGACTGCTGTTGTGCTCGAACCTGTTCCAAAGCCTTGAAAAACAGCACAATGGAGATTTTCAGTTAAATGTATAAGCTGTGAAGACATGCACATCCCCATTATTAAATACACAAATACATTTCGGAGATAACTCGCCTTCTTTTCTTTGGCTATACGGTCTGCACGCAATGAGGCCACTTGAATTGGTGGTAATGGTTTGTCATAGCTAATGCCACTAGACAAAAAAAAGGTAAAAAAAAATAAAATAAAAACTTTCTGGTATATTTTCTTACGCTCAAAAGGTACCGTAATTTTTAAAATGTTACCTCTCTGCAAGCACAGATGCATGCTTGGGATTTTTCTGGAATGGATTCATGCCAAGTCTGAAAAGTACAATCCATAATAAATGTAAGGTATAAGTGACGTATAAACTTTTAAGACAATGAAAAACTAAGATCTGTAGTTAAGTAAAAGAGGTTTGGGCATTCAACCCCTTCGCGCCTAAGGGTAAACCAAATCTTAAAGGGGGTAGTAAAGGTTCGTGTTTTTTCACCTCAATGCATCCTATTCATTAACCACATGCCGACTGGGCCATACTCGAAAGTCGGCTACAGCGCGGTCAGGTTATTCGGGGAGGGTGTCCATGGACGTCCTCCCAGAATCATGCTCCCGTTCGCCCCCTGGGGCGCGCTCCTGGAAATATCCGTGACTGCCCGGTCTGGAAGACCCGGCGCATCACGGAAAATGGCTGCTGATAGTGGCCGTTTACCACGTGATCACTCCGTCAAATGACGGAGCGATCACTTGAAAAACAAACCGGCGTCACGGCATGACGCCGGTTCCTCTCTCCCCTCTCTGTACCGATCGGTACATTGTGAGAGGAGAGATCCTTTGCAGCAGCGCTGTGGGCTGGATCTGTAGTGCCCACAGCGCTGCTCAGTCAATACCCTGCCGTCCATCCATACTCTGCAATACTCAGCCATCTCGCCCACACTCAGCCATACCCAGCCATACTCAGCCATCCCATTCATACTCAGCCATCCACATCCACTCGCATCCATGCCACTACAGTGCCTCAAAGTGTAATTAGATAGTCAAATTAGACTTGAAATTTATGCCCCTAGAACGCCTGCTGGTGCTCCTTGGGCCTCTGTATGTGGCCACACTGTGTAAAAGTCTCACACATGTGGTATCGCCATACTCAGGAGGAGCAGCAGAATGTATTTTGGGGTGTAATTTGTGGTATGCATATGCTGTGTGATAGAAATAACCTGATAGTGACAATTTTGTGAAAAAAAAAAGAAAAACAATTTCAAATACCTCACCATGCCTTTCTAAATACCTTGGAATGTCTACTTTCCAAAAAAGGGGTCATTTGGGGGGTATTTGTACTATCTTGGCTTGTTGGGGTATCAAGAAATGAGATAGGCCGTCAGTACTTCAGGTGTGATCAATTTTCAGAGATTGGCACCATAGCTTGTGGACTCTAACTTTCTCACCGACCAAATAATATACACCAATTCTGATTATTTTTTACCAAAGATATGTAGCGGTATAAATTTTGGCGAAAAATTACTAATTTGCTAAATTTTAACAGAAACAAAAACAATATTTTTTATAAAAAAATGTTTACAGAATTTTCAGTATTTGTTGATTTATAGCGCAAAAAATTAAAAACCCAACGGTGATTAAATACCACCAAAAGAAAGCTCTATTTGTGTGAAAAAAAAGGACAAACATTTCATATGGGTACAGTGTTGCATGACTGAGTAATTGTCATTCAAAGTGTAAGAGCACCGAAAGCTGAAAATTGGTCTGGTTAGGAAGGGGGTTTAAGTGCCCAGTGGTCAAGTGGTTAAGGTGAAAAAAACACCTGGCAAGCACCAGCCCCCCCCCCGTTTTACTTACCTGAGCCAGTTCACCTTCTCGGCGCGTCCCCGGTGTCCTCTTCTCCACAGAGTCCTGGCGTTGATTGAATAGATTGATAGCAGTGTAGCCATTGGCTCCCACTGCTGTCAATCAAATCCAATGACGGGGGGCGGGGCCGTGTCATACACAGGAGCGCACCCGCAAGGTAACCCCCCCAGGAGAGAGCTTCCCAGAGGGGGTTATCTAATGCGGAGAGGAGCCGCGAGACCCCAGAAGAGGATGTTCGGGGCCACTCTGTGCAAAACGAGCTGCACAGTGGAAGCATGACATGTTTTTTATTTAAAAAAATAAATAAAAATAAAACAACAGGAACCTTTACAATCACTTTAATGCCTAAGCACAATTTTGCAACTTTGACATGGGTTAGTAAAACTGTACATAGCATACCTACTTTGTGCATCCAGGTGGATAACACTGCAATTTTTTCAGGACAAATTGGGCTTTCATTTTTATTAGTATCAAAGGAAAACTGGCCCAAAATAGTAAAAACAAAACAAATAAACTAACAATAGTGCACATGTTGCTTTCTTTTATCCTACCTAAAAACACACTGACACTAACAAATAAATAAATAAAATCCCATCTAAAGTTGTGTATATATATATATATATATATATATATATATATAACACACACACACACACACACACTAACCTTGACCTTTTGACCCTGGCCCAAACACTAACCCTGGCACTGACCTAGCCTATCAGAGGCTAGCACAGTGATCAGGTGATCTGGAATCGGGTGTTCCAGGTCCTAAACGTTAGTATGGTGTTCTCTGTGAGACCCGGGTCTCTGCTGGGAGCTTACTGTTCGACACGCTCCCAGCAGAAAGTGAGATACACAAATATGCGGCCCCACAGAAAAAAAGCCCAGTCTAATTGTGTTAGGTCGATGTGAAGGGGTTAAATTCTTGATAGAAAAAGTGTTCAATACTGTACATCTCTGTGTGGAAAATCATAATGGTGAACTTGAATTACCAAAAAAAAAGATACAAAATAAAATTAAAACTTGATTGACAAGCTTAATAACAAATATATAATGTTCACAATACTTTGCCTAAAATCCTATTTATATGAATTATTTAGATTTCAAGGCACTGCCTCACTTACAGAGGTTTGATAGGTGGACTTCTCTTTCCAGCTGTCATTTTCATCAGATCAAAGCGAGTGATATACAATTGCAAGTGTGATTGTCCCTCGTCTTGTGCATAGATTTGGCTTGTCCTTAGGGGTTTATTCTCCAGAAAGGAAAATAAAACAAATCAGTACAGGCTGTCATCAATGCAATTAAATAAAAAAGAGACAAGCGGCTACAAAAGAAGCAATACTGTAGCATTTGAAATTATTTTTATTCTTAAGGCCTCATGCCCACGGACGTTTTTACAGCCGCGTTTTTGAGCGTTTTTTACAGCTTAAATAGCATAAACGTTTTTAAGCTGTAAAAAAAAACCCAGGACCAGTGCGTTCCTCAGCGTCGGAGTTAGGCAGAAAAAAACGCGCGGTCGCGTTTTTTTTTAGCTCCGACGTGTTTTTTTTTTCCAAAAAAAAAAATTTACAATAACATGGACAGGCGTTTTTAACCACTTAACGACCGCCCACTGTAAATATACGTCGGCAGAATGGCACCGACAGGCAGAATCACGTATATCTGATCGGACCCCCCATCTTTACAGTGAGCGGTGGTTAACTGATCGGGAGCGATCAGGCATGAGGGGACGGCCGTTCGATTCCAGCCACCCCCTCTCGATCGCTCCCGGCGAATGAGAGAGCTTCCCCTGCCTGTGTAATGTTTACACAGGCAGAGGAAGTGATGTCATCTCTCCTGCGGGGCTCACATATACCGAGCGCCGTACAGGAGAAGATGCCAGGTTAGTGCACAAAACACTACACTGACACCAGGACACATACGTACATAAATCGCCCCCCCAGATCAGCCCCCAGCCAAAGTGTCACTGATTGCAGTGACCATTTATTTACTGATCACTGCAATCAGTGACATTTGTGACTGTAAAAGTGTCACCAAAGTTTAGTTTTAGGTCCAGTGCAGCCCCCTAACCCCCCGTAATAAAGGTTTAACCCCCTGATCGCCCCCCAGATAACCCTCTCACCCCTATCACCACTGTCGCTAAGCGATCATTTTTCTGATCGCTGTCTTAGCGTCAGTGATGCCGATCGGTAGCCAGTATTTTTTTTTAGGTTCGCCGCAGGTTTTTATAGCGTCGAGTACCCCCATATATTACCTAATAAAGGTTTAACCCCCTTGATCGCCCCCCCAGGTAACCTTTTCACCCCCTAGCACAACTGTCGCTAAGCGATCGTTTTTCTGATCGCTGTCTTATTGTCGGTGATGCAGATCGGTAGCCAGTAATTTTTTTTAGGTACGCCGCAGGTTTTTATAGCGTCAGGTTCCCCCATAAATTATCTAATAAAGGTTTAACCCCCTTGATCGCCCCCCATCACCACTGTCGCTAAGCGATAGTTTTTCTGATCGCTGTCTTAGCGTCGGTGATGCAGATCGGTAGCCAGTAATTTTTTTTAGGTTCGCCGCAGGTTTTTATAGCGTCAGGTACCCCCATATATTATCTAATAAAGGTTTTAACCCCCTAATTGCCCCTAGTTAACCCTTTCACCAGTGATCACCATATAAGTGTTACGGGTGACGCTGGTTAGTTAGTTTGCTTTTTATAGTGTCAGGGCACCCGCCGTATATATAACCCAATAAAGGTTTAACCCCCTGATCGCCCGGCAGGTGATATCAATTAGGTTTTAGCGTCAGAGGGGGTCTGCGTCACACCCCAGGCAGCGTCAGGTTAGTGCCAGTAACGCTAACACCCACGCGTGAAGCATACACCCCCCTTAGTGGTATAGTATCTGATCAGATCAATATCTGATCTGATCAGATCTATACTAGCGTCTCCAACAGTTTAGGGTTCCCAAAAACGCAGTGTTAGCGGGATCAGCCCAGATACCTGCTAGCACCTGCGTTTTGCCCCTCCGTCCAGCCCAGGCCACCCAAGTGCAGTATCGATCGATCACTGTCACTTACAAAACACAACACACATAACTACAGCGTTCGCAGAGACAGGCCTGATCCCTGCGACTTCAGTGCTGTAGGAGGTGATTTCACCACCACAGTTAAAAAAAAAAAAAGCATATATGCCGAAGCATTGGGGCAGCAGGGGCGGAGGAGTGATTTTGCTCCTAATGCCGCGTACATACGGTCGAAATTCCGACGGAGGCTTGCCCGTGGAAAAGTCCGACCATGTGTGTGCAGCATAACTTTTTTGCGGGAGGATGCCCCCATGCTTCGGCATATATAAATGGTGCATGTATGCCCATCATTAGAAGTGGGTGGATGAAGGGCGGTATTCTAATGGTGGGCATACCCACCGATCAATCTCTTTTTTCGTTCAGCCAACTGGCTGCATGAAAAAAAAAAAGATTACAATACATGTCCAACAAGGACCAGCAACGTACTGGTATGTTGCTGGACTTTGAATGTTTATACCAGAATGATGCCTGCGGGTTTAGGTATCATCTTGGTATCCTTCTTTTCAGCCAGCGGCCGGCTTTCATGTAAAAGCAATCCTAGTGGCTAATTAGCCTCTGGACTGATTTTACAAGCAGTGGGAGGGAATGTCCCCCCCCGGATATAAAAAGCGCCATTGGGAAATTGGGAAAGCATTTTATCACACCGATCTTGGTGTGGTCAGATGCTTTGAGGGCAGAGAAAAGATCTAGGGTCTAGAAGACCCCAGTTTTTTCAAAAAAGAGTACCTGTCACTACCTATTGCTATCATAGGGGATATTTACATTCCCTGAGATAACAATAAAAATAAAAAAAATATGGAAGGAACAATTTAAAAATAAAATAAAAAAGCAAAATTAATAATAATAAAAAAAAAAAAAAAAAAAAAAAAAAAAGCGCCCCTGTCCTGCCCTGCTCTTGCCCAATGGCGAACGCAAGCGTCGGTCTGGCATCATATGTAAACAGCAATTGCACCATGCATGTGAGGTATCACCGCGAAGGTCAGATCGAGGGCAGTAATTTTAGCAGTAGACCTCCTCTGTAAATCTAACGGGGTAACCTGTAAAGGCTTTTAAAAATGTATGTAGTTTGTCGCCAATGCGCGTTTGTGCGAAATTTTAAAGCATGTCGTGTTTGGTATCTATGTACTCGGCCTAAGATCATCTTTTTTATTTCATCAAACATTTGGGCAATATAGTGTGTTTTAGTGCATTAAAATGTAAAAAAGTGTATTTTTTCCCCAAAAAATGCGTTTGAAAAATCGCTGCGCAAATACTGTGTAGAAAAAAAAATGCAACACCCACCATTTTAATCTGTAGGGCCTTTGCTTTAAAAATATATATAATGTTTGGGTGTTCAACATAATTTTCTTGCAAAAAAAAAAAATGTTTTCATGTAAACAAAAAAAGTGTCCAAAAGGGCTTTGTCTTCAAGTGGTTAGAAGAGTGGATGTAAGCTTCCTAATGTTGTGTATAAAATGCCAGAACAGTTCAAAACCCCCCCAAATGACCCCATTTTGGAAAGTAGACACCCCAAGCTATATACTGAGAGGCATGTCGAGTCCATGGAATATTTTATATGTTGACACAAGTTGCGGAAAAAAGACAATTTTTTTTTTTTTTTTGCACAAAGTTGTCACTAAATGATATATTGCTCAAACATGCCATGGGTATATGTGGAATTACACCCCAAAATACATTCTGTTGCTTCTCCTGAGTACGGGGATACCACATGTGAGACTTTTTGGGAGCCTAGCCGCATACGGGACCCCAAAAACCAAGCACCGCCTTCAGGCTTTCTAAGGGTGTAAATTTTTGATTTCACTTCTCACTGCCTATCACAGTTTCGGAGGCCATGGAATGCCCAGATGGCACAAAACCCCCCCAAATGACCCCATTTTGGAAAGTAGACACCCCAAGCTATTTGCTGAGAGGTATTGTGAGTATTTTGCAGATCTTGCTTTTTGTCACAAAGTTTTGAAAATTGAAAAAAAAAAAAAAAAAATTTCTTTCTTCATTTTCAAAAACAAATGAGAGCTGTAAAATACTCACCATGCCTCTCAGCAAATAGCTTGGGGTGTCTATTTTCCAAAATGGGGTCATTTGGGGGGGGGGGGGTTTGTTCTATTTTGGCATTTTATGGCCTTCGAAACTGTGATAGGCAGTGAGGAGTGAAATCAAAAATTTGTGCCTAGAAATCCTGAAGGCGGTGCTTGGTTTTCGGGGTCCCGTACGCGGCTAGGCTCCTAAAAAGTCCCACACATGTGGTATTCCTGTACTCAGGAGAGGCAGCAAAATGTATTTTGGGGTGTAATTCCACATATAACCATGGCATGTGTGAGCAATATATCATTTAGTGACAACTTTTTTTTTTTTTGTCATTCAATCACTTGAGACAAAAAAAAAAAATATTCAATGGGCTCAACATGCCTCTCAGCAATTTCCTTGGGATGTCTACTTTCCAAAATGGGGTCATTTGGGGGGGTTTTGTACTGCCCTGCCATTTTAGCACCTCAAGAAATGAGATAGGCAGTCAAACTAAAAGCTGTGTAAATTCCAGAAAATGTACCCTAGTTTGTAGACGCTATAACTTTTGCGCAAACCAATAAATATACGCTTATTGACATTTTTTTTACTAAAGACATGTGGCTGAATAAATTTTGGCCTAAATGTATGACTAAAATTGAGTTTATTCGATTTTTCTTATAACAAAAAGTAGAAAATATAATTTTTTTTCAAAATTTTCGGTCTATTTCCGTTTATATCGCAAAAAATAAAAATCGCAGAGGCAATCAAATACCATTAAAAGAAAGCTCTATTTTTGGGAAGAAAAGGACGCAAATTTCGTTTGGGTACAACATTGCATGTCTGCACAATTTACAGTTAAAGCAGCGCAGTGCAAAATTCTGAAATCACCTCTGGTCCTCTAGCTACCAAATGGTCCGGGGCTTAAGTGGTTAAGCTGTAAAAAACGCAGCTGTAAAAACGTCCGTGGGCGTGAAGCCTTAGCAGCAGGATGCTACTGCAGTTTATTTTTTTACTGTGCAGTTAAAGCATTTGTTAACCCCAAAAAAAACAAACAAAAAAAAAAACACAGATACTGTTCCTTTAAAGCATGTTATACAGCACAATGTTTGTGCTGTGTCATTTGGCCCCCTGTATACCCTAAAAGATTTTTTGTACTCACCGTAAAATCCTTTTCTCTGACATCCATGGACTGACACGGTGTCTCTTTACACTTTACACGTGGGTTATATCCCTGCTTGCAGGAGAAGACCTAGGCAGAATGTGAAATGTTATACATACATTCTAAAAGCCAGAGCTTAACAGCCCCACCCAGGGGGCGGTCCCTCCGGACATAACCCTCCCACTACAGTCAGCAGACTTCAGTTCGTAACAAAGCAGTACAAACTTAAAAGGAAGGGTGGGTGACGTGTCAGTCCATGGATGTCAGAGAAAAGGATTTTACGGTGAGTAAAAAAAAAATCCTATTTTCTCTTATCATCCATGGACTGACACGGTGTCTCTTTACACTTTACACGTGGGATGTCCCAAAGCAGTGTCAAGAGGGATGGGAGCAGTATAAATGGAAAAACCAAAACTTCACTCCAGTAAGGCAGAGCTCCTCAACGGAGGAGTCGCAACTTTAAACAGTGGCCTGCAGCACCCTGCGGCCGAAGGAAGCATCCGAAGATGCAGCCACATTAACCTTATAAAAAACTTAAAAGGCATGAACAGACGACCAGGTCGCCGCCTTGCACACTTGTGCAAGCAACGCTTGATGTCGGGAAACCCAGGAAGCACCAATTGCCCTGGTGGAATGCGCCGTAACCGGAAAGGGAGGCGCCCGCCCTTTGAGAGCATAGGCTTGAATGACGGTTTGTCTGATTCCCCTAAAATGATGGCAGACGAAACCGCTTGGCCCTGTTATGGACCAGAGACCGTCACAAACAGTGAGTCGGACTTCCGAATAGAAGCAGTAGCAGACAGGTACACCCGTAAGGCTCATACCACCTCCAATATGTGCAGCGCAAACTCTCTGGGATGCGATGGGTGAGGACACAAGGACGGGAGGGCAATGTCCTCATGTAGGTGAAAGGTCGACACCACCTTTGGCAAAAAAGGAAGGTCGCGGATGCAACACCGCCTTATCCTTATGGATGACCAAATATGGCGACTTGCAGGACAAAGCCGCCAACTCAGACACTCGTCAAACAGAAGTGATTGCCACTAAAAAGGCCACCTTCTGAGACAAGACAAGAGGGGAATATCCCGGATATTCCCAAAAGGAGGTTCCTGGAGGACCGAGAGCACCAAATTCAGATCCCACGGTGGGAGAGGAGGCTTGACAGGAGGGAGCACATGGCGAACCCCCAACACAAGGTGCTAACCAAGAAAAATGACCCGCTAGAGGTCGCTGAAAGAAGACGGCCAAGGCCGAAATCTGATCCTTTATGGTACTCAAAGCAAGCTTTTGGGTCAATCCACACTGCAGAGGACGCAGGATTCTGGGGACGGAATACGTCCGAGGACGCCAGTCCAGCGCTTCGCACATGGCGATATAAGCTTTTCAGGCACGGTGATAGATGTGCCTGGAGGAAGACTTCCGTGTCCTTAACATGGTCAAAATGACCAAGTCCGAGAGACCTCGGTCCCTCAATACCTGGCTTTTAACAGCCCTGCCGTTAAAGCCAGAGACTGTAAGCCGGATGAAACATAGGACCTTGAGACGGAAGGTCCTCCCTCATCGGCAACCGCCAGGGAACGTCCGCGACGAGACGTACCAGATCAGCGTACTAGTGATGCTGAGGCCAATCCGGAACAATTAGGATCGCCAGAGTTTATATCAGGCGATAAGGACCCTATGGGGCCACCAACGCATCCGAGGCATCGCCCAAGGATCCCTGGATCTGACCACAACCTCGACCCTTGCGATTGAGTCGAGAGGCCATCAGGTCCACATCCGGCGTGCCCCACCGTCGGTAAAGGAGTTGAAATATGCAAGGACCACTCTTCTTGGTCCGGCGTCTGGCGATTGGCGACTCAGATAGTCCGCCTGCCCATTGTCTATGCCCAGAATGTAAAATGGCCTACAGAGCCGGCACGTTTCTTCCGGCCCACTTCAGGATACGGACTACCTCGGAAGCCGCAGCTGAGCTCCGAGTTCCCCCCTGATGGTTTACATACGCCACCGCCGTGGCGGTGTCCGACTGGCTCCTGATGGAGCGACCCCGTACTCTCTCCGACCTGAGGAGAGACACAGTCCGACGGCCCGTATTTCCAGAACAGTGATTGGTAAACGGGCTCGTCTTGAGTCCAAGGCCTAAGCCGACAGGACTCCCCAGACTCCACCCCAGCCCGTCAGGCTGGTGTCCGTCATGAGTACCGTCCATTGGATGGGAGGGGAACGACTTTCCGGACCGAAGAGCCGAGGATCTCAACCACCATGTCAGGGGCGCCCTGACCAGGTGAATCACCTGGATCTGAAGATCCAAGGACAACGGGGATTTGTCCCAGGTGGACAAGATCTCCTTCTGCAATGCCCTGGTGTGTGATTGGGCATACGGAACGGCCGTGAAGGAGGCCACCACGAGTCTCGGGACTCTCATGCAAAAAACGGATTGACAACCATTTTTGGGATGTCAGCACCCGCACCACAGACTGAAGTGTCAGCAACTTCTCCAGAGGTAGGATACCTTTGCCTCCAAGGAGTCCAGAATCAGAACTAGATACTCCAGACACTGATTCGGGACCAGGACTGACTCCTGAATGTTCAGGAACCACCCGAGTCCCTGAGGGTCTAATTGACGATAGTCCCCTTTCCTCTAAGTCTGATCCACTTTCTGCTCTTAGCAGAAGATCGTCCAGATAGCCCATGACAGCAATACCTCGCTGTAACAGAAGGCTAGAACCGGAGCAAGCACCTTGGTGAACACCCTTGGTGCCGAGGCTAGGCCGAAAGGAAGAGCCACAATCGATAGTGGACTTCGCTGAACGCAAAGCGCAGAAACTTCTGGTGACTTGCGCAGATCGGAACATGCAAGTCGGCGTCCTTGAAGTCCAAGGACGCCAGAAGAAAATCCCTTTGGTGGAGTGTAGCGATCACCGTGCGAATGGATTCCATGCGGAATTTCTGCACCTTCTCGAAGGCATTCAGGGCCTTGAGGTCCAGGATAGGTCGAACCACGTCCTATTTTTGGGACGACAAACAGATTCAAGTAGAATCCCTGAAAACTCTCCTGTGACGGAACCGGCACAATCACTCCGGACCTGATCAAATCCTGTACAGCCCCCAAGAGGGCTGCCCGACAGGTAGGAAGGAGAGGAAGATTTGAGGGAAAGAATCTGTCTGGGGGCCAGGATCGGAATACTATCCTGTATCCTGAGGTGACCACCTCGCACACCCACCAGTCGGAGATTCGGGAGGACCACCGATTTGTGACCTGCGAAGTCGTCCCCCCACCCCAGAGTCGGGCGGAGGCAAGACTTCACGCGGAGGCGGGCTTGGGAGCCGCTTGTTCGGCTTACGCACCCTGGGGCACTTGTGCCCACCAGCCGCACTGCCGTCAGTCTGAGAGGGCCTACCCGTGGACTGACTGACGAAAAAAAAACGTTTTGCTGGAAAGGAAGGCCCCCGTTTGCGGCGGGCCTCCTCACCCTTGCTAGTCTAAGGAAGAAGAGTGCTTTTACCTCCCATGACGATGTCATCCAGAGCAGCACCGAAAGGTCTACCACCTTTAAATGGTAGATCCGTCAGGAGCTTCCTAAGGCTAGGTCAGCAGACCAGCACTTCAACCAGATAAGACGACGCAATACCACCGCCGAGACAGAGGCCCTGGATATTAAAGGGGCCGCGTCCAACGTGGCGTCGCACACATAAACCAGGCCCTGAACCAGTTGGTGGGCCAAAGCAACTGTGTCTGGAGGAAGAATATGCTCCTGTACAGCTAGCAACATTTTTGCCCAACCTGTAAGTGTTTTTGACACAAGGGTCGCCGCTACCACAGGCCGTAGGGCGGATCACAACAAGGCAAACATGGCTCTGCTCACCACTTCTGACCTCCTGTCAGTGGGGTCCTCAAATGCAGGAGTCCCCTCCATCGGGAGAGTGATGGCCTTGTTCAACCAGGCGACTGGAGGGTCGACCCTGAGGGAGAAGCCCACTTTTTAAGTAGGGCATCTTCAAGGGGTATCTGATAGCCAAACGCAGCGGGACCATAAAAAAATTCTTCTGCGGCTTTTCCCAGACCTTATCAATGAGCTGGTCAAAGAAAGTACATATGGAAAAACCTCTTTAGAAGGCCTGGCCTTAAAAGAACCAAAGGAGACTGTATCCGCCTGAGGTTCTGCATCCGCAGCATTTTAGCTTGAGAGTGTCCCTCACCGCAGTCATGAGTACACTAACAAGCGCCCTGTCGTTTACTGACTCAGAACTGGAGTTTTCCTCATAAGGAATGTCCTGTTCAAAACCATCCAATACATTCAGAACTAGGGTCCTGAGCGGTAGTGGCTAGGCCCATATCTGAATCAGCGCACTGCCCTCATGAATTAAAGTGGGGAGAGGGTGCTTTTTTGCTCCCTTGCGCTTGCACACAGCTCCCATCCTGGTCAGAAATGATTCGAGGACTGCCCACAACTGGTCCCTAGGGACTGCAGGTGCTGAAGCACTGCCTGTTGTCCACTGACATTTAGGGGAAGCTGGTGACAGAGACTCCATATTGCCCCCCTCTGAGACTCCTCAGATAAAAAGTCCACCCACAGGCTGTGCTGACTGAGGAGGGGGAGCTCAGGGGACTCACCAAACCGGACCAGGGACCGCTCAGTTCCGCTGTCTGTACCGCGCTGTGTCAGCGCTGGTGAGCTGTGAGGAGATTTGCGCTGTTACAGCAGCGCTAGAGGCCAAAACTAGTGCTGAAGAGCGCGCGGGCTACAAGAAAATGGCCGCCGCACTTCACTGAGGTGATCCGCGGCAAGATGGCCGCCATGACTCAGCAAAAGTGAAAAAAACAGCACACACACAGCGCCACTCAGGCCCTAAAATACACAAAAAAGGCCCCAAGCATATCTGCAGACCAGCATTAGCCCCTCCAATAACAGTGTGACCCCCAGGCACCCCACACAGCACAGCGCCAGCAATGGTGACAGAGAGTGACAATGAAATACAGGGGGAGACAGGGAAAATCCCCCACAGAGAAACACACAGCCTTTTGTACTCACCTGCAGGCAGGAGAGACTACTTACCCGTCCCCTGAGGGACCCACTGGTGTGTTTCTGACAGGACTATCACAGTGCAGTACTGAGTAGCTGTCGGCCCGGTCCACCGCGAAAGATACAGTCAGTCAGGAACTGTTCAGTCTTGAGAGGACCGTGGGAGCATGAAAGCAAACCCGGCCACCCCTGGAGTCATGGGGCCTGTCGTGAACTGAGTCTCACGCACACAAGACGAGGATCAGCGCGCTCGATGGTCGGACAGGGAAGACTACGAGGATATCTTGTACCCAACCTGTTGCCCAGCCGACAGTTGATAGAAAATTCTCAAAAATAAAATATAAAAGAATTCCAGAAAAGGAATAAAAATAGGTCAGGAGACTGGCTCCTGAGAGAGCCACGTCTACTCCTTCTGCTAGGCAGAAAAAAACTGAAGTCTGCTGACTGTAGTGGGAGGGTTATGTCCGGAGGGACCGTCCCCTGGGTGGGGCTGTTCAGCTCTGGCTTTTAGAATGTATGTATAACATTTCACATTCTGCCTAGGTCTTCTCCTGCAAGCAGGGCCATAACCCACGTGTAAAGTGTAAAGAGACACCGTGTCAGCCCATGGATGGTAAGAGAAAACCTGGCTAATCCTGCCTGACTAAACCCTCCTCTCTGCAAACTGACCACGGTAATCATTGCTGCTGAGCCCTGACATGGTGGTCAGTTTGCATGATTCCGTCATCCGCAGCTTTCCCTGTGTCTGCCTCCTCTTCCAATTAATGACCATTACGGTACCTCTCTTCCAATACTCAGTTTTGGGCCCTACACCTATACTACCTCTGCTAGAGTCTGATTACTTCATCACTCTCAAATCCTTGCCTACTTCAACAATGTTGCAATGAATTTAGAAGCTCAGTCAAATCTATTCTACACTACGAAGGTTATTCAATTATACTCCTTTGTGGGATAATACTTTACCTAAAATTGCAAAATTTAAAATATTTGACCATACAGAAATCCAGGGGTGTTATGCATATACCGTACATCAGGTGTCTACCAAAACACGTTGAAATTATTCCAACACCTACAAGAGGAAGCAAAAAATCTGAGGAAAACGCTTGGACAGCCGCACTCCAAAAAAGGTTCTTTTATATAAAACAAAAGCACAAACAACATGCCACAGCAAAAAACAGCGAGTATGAGCTGACGTTTCGCACTGCCATTCAGTGCTTAATCATAGCTAGAAACTCTCACCTACAAGAGGAATATGGGACCCCCAAGAGTTGCTTTTAATCAGTGCCTCCAAATTGCGCCATGCAGCAGTAGAAATTCCCACTTATATTCTTTAACCACTTGTGCTCAACACAGTAACTAAAGCAACATCTAAATGGGGGGGGGGGGAAAGAGACGTCTGCTATGTCTATTCAACTTTACTAGACCCCCACCTAAACCTCGCTTGTAAAGAAAAATGGGAATAAAATGTTGGGGAGATCTCCACAGAACTTTGGGATTGTATTGTACAAATTCCTACCATGTCTTTATCCAACTCTAAAAAATTATCACAACTCTATTTCCTTCAAACGGCATAACAATTGCCTGAATGGCTGTATAAATATGGTTACAGAGACATTCCAGAGATAAGGGGGACCTACTGCACATATTTTGGTGCTGTCCTAAGCTAGTTCAGTACTGGTGTGATATAGAAGACCTAATCGGTCTGGTGTTTGATTCTCCAATCTCTTTTACTCTGCTCACTTGTGTTTTGGGCTGGCTGGAGCGGTCAGGGGAGAACACTCTGCTGACTATGGTCATAAGTCGACTATTTATAGCCAGAAAATGAATAGCCATTAAGTGGTTGTCACCTTCTTCATGGATCAAGGAGGTTAATACTTGCCTCGGCTTTTACCTATCAGCAACAGGGTTGCCAACAAAAATTAGAAAAAAAAATGTGGGGAGCCTAGTTAGATGCGCCTAATGTAGCGCCTGTAGAACTGGGACGGGACAGACTTCTATTGTAATGGCCCTATCTTGAGGTAACACTGTCAGGTGATTCCCATAGGTCTCCTTAGACTGGACCATATTGTTTCTTTGTTGTTTGGGGAAGATGATATCACTGACTTTAGTTGACCTAGTGCTGCCTTTATCTTAGTTTGTCTTTATCTTATGTTTTGATATATGGATGTAAATGCTGCTCACTGTTGTGTCCTTTGAGGCATGTTCCTTATTTTGACATTAAGCGAACACTTGCTGTCCTATGTATTATCAACTGAAGTTTTAATATTTTGTCATAATTTGTTATGCCTCAACTATGCCTCTGTAAACTGGAAAAAGTTCTTCAATTAAAAACTATCTTACAAAAATAGAAAATACCACAATGCTACCAATTTATGCTGTGCCCCTTCATCTAGAGTGGAGGCGTGGTAATAGGGGATGTGTGTTACTGGCCAGATCACTTTTTCAGAAACTTAAAGTGTAAGTTCACCTTTACAGAAAAATATGTAAGGTGAACTTACACAGATCTCCCTTCTCACATTCCCCCCGTCCCGCTGACCTGGACCACCGATATCTCCGGTTCTAAGCCTCAGTATACCCGCGCCAGGCATCCGGGGCTTAGAAATCCCAGGAGCTGAATGTCCAAAACGTCCCTGGTCAGGGGGGAAATTTTGGAGCATTCTAATTTGTCAAAGTTTGGGTGCTGCAGCAACAACCAGCTAGATACTGGTTCAAGCCAGCACACCATGGATCGACACAAAGTAGCGTCCAAACAGGTAGTATATTGCATGATCACAATATAAGAAGAGTGCAACGTTTCGGAGTCACGCAGGACCCCTTCGTCAGGCATGTGAGCCGTCACATGGGCGGCGCCGACCAATCAGCAGCCGTATAGCGCGTCCTGTCAGCTATGGAGAAGGCGCCGCATGGCTGCAGAGAGGATTTACGAGCCCCAGGCTCCTCAACGGGACCAGGGGGGGGGGCACGTAGAGGAGAAACCTGCTTGTATTGAATCCTCGAGGCATCAACAGCAAAATACAGTGCTCACGGTAAATCTGCTTTGATTTCAGCAGGATGATTGGCTGAATAGCTGAACTGGCTAAAGAAAGGGAAGCCTTTAATAGTGACTCCAGTTTCTTGTCAACAAGGTCCTTTAAGCCGTGTGCGTTATCCACCGGACAAGTTAAGTTCTTGTTTAAGGAAGAGACTGCCGCATCTACAGCAGGCGAAATTAACTTCTTAACTAACTTTTCCTCTATGGGATATAAAAGAGAAAACCTTTTAGGAGAAACGAAAATCCTTTCAGGATGTTCCCAATCAGCATATACCACCTGTTCCAACAATGGGAGCAAGGGGAAAGCCTGTGCGCCCTGAAGAGGCCTCAGGAAACCAAAAGAGGACTGGGTGGGGGCTCAGAAACCTCTGCAGGAGGCAACTTAAAGGCAGAATGAACCATCTAAGTAAAAGTCAGAATCAAAAGCATCTGCGACTAAGAAGCAGATACCAACTGGACATCTTCTGGCCCAGATTGCTCAGACGCAGACTCACCTGCCAGGCCCTCCAAAGAATCCTTGGCATTTAGCTCTTCCCCATCCTCAACCCATTCCTGCTCCAAATTAGGAGGCTCAGGGGAGGGGGATCTATCACGCCTCTTGCCACCCTGCGGGGTGGAGGCAATCATTCCAGCAATCCTGTGCTCTAACCTGGCTAGGGCTGAGGACAGTTCATCCCTGGAGACAAAGGGTGAAACAGCAGCATTGGCTGTAGCCACAATACCAGACAGGCGTATCGGCTCAGATTTCCCGGAAGCCTCTGGTCTCTCAGGGGATACAACACTGGGGATACGACTAGGCTCCTCAGGACTGACGACGTAGGTGTGCCTTTCCCTGTAGTGTTAACCCTGCTCCTCTTTTTTAAAGACAGTGTAAGCCACAAAAAGGAAGTACCTGGGTTTAGTAATTGCATACCCCAGAAGGGAGCCCCTTAATAGGGCTCACCAAGCCCCTATGCAACAATACGGCTAAGCACCTTAGAGTGCCAAGCAACCCCTGGTGACTCACGTGACCCAGGTAAGGAGAAATGAACCGCTGAAAATGCCTGGTTCAGAGCCTGCTCTGTGTCCCACAGCCGATTTCTGGAAGCACTGCATGCTTGGGCCAACACAGGAACCAGTGCCTAAAGCAAACATTACAGACCGGCCCCACTCAGTGGGGTCTGGGTACGGTTCCCAAGGTACACAAAGAGAGTAACCAGTAGCCACAGGCAGAAAGCAGACAAATCCTAACAGAAGCTTCAGGAAAAAAAACGGAATGGTTAAAAAATAAAAATACTTCTCCAGACAAGAACAGATTCATCTCCTACGAACATTAATATAAAAAAGTCAGAGCCACTCAGGACCCCCAAATTTCCTTTCTATTTCATCCCATTTTTCAGTGGAGCCATATCGCATTGAAATTATTTCCAGTAATTGCAGCTCTGGCTGAGCTTGAATGATCTGCAGTACGGCACTAGATCCTTTGAGAATTTTCTTAGGAAGCTATATCACCTGGGCAACATTGTCCCCCCACCATTGTATCTGTGCCCTCCGGAAGAAGGACTTTCCCTCTGCTGGGGTCACAGAGTTGCTGTTTCAGACCCGCCCCTTTGTTTTCAGCCGCCGGCCACACAGCTGGTTGTTTTGACCAGCGGAAGTGCTAGTGTAGTGACCTCATCACAGCGGCGGTTCCCCTCCGTGCTGTTCTCATCACAGGAGGATTCAGAAGCTGCAGCCTGTCGCTATCCCCAGCACTTAGCGCGGTCTGTCGGATTGGATTCTTTCATTGCCTTTTCCTCACCAAAGGCCATCCGCCTTCCCTAACGCATTATACATCATTGGGAAGTCCTCCCTTCTGCCGGACTACTGCCCATTGGCTCATTCGAGTCCCAGCGAGTCAGACGGCTGAGCCCTCTCTTCATTACACTCTGCAACCTGGATTCAGCTCCCACCTCCATGGATGTCAGGTTCTATGATTATTATTATTGACCTTTCCCTGGTTTTATATGTCACCGTGTATGAACTATTGATCTTGTTATTATTTTTGCCTTATGAACTCTAATTAAAAGGCATTTTTATCAATTGAATTTTTATTATCTGATCTTTGTCCATTGAGCGCTGGTTTTTAGTTTTATTTATCCTACGAACATTAGCTTATGGTGCCCTTTGGGGGCGGCCCTAGCACAGTTTTGCCAGTTTCCAAAAAACCTGAAGATAGCCTGCATTTAACACATGGTCTATAAGTAAAGTGGAACAGAAATCATTTTACAACAGACTGCGAGCAGGAAGACTATTGTCACATCACAGTAGAGATATGCAATGTCTCTTCTGCAATAAAATACACCTGCCTGCCTGCAATCTTCTGTGGCATGTAGCTCTGCTTACCTTGCCTGCACGATCCCTGTGTACAGTACTGAGAAGACTGACACACACATCATCCCACACTGACCAATTGAGATGCCTGAAAACCAGCACCTGGGGAGAAGATGCTGACGCT
Organism: Rana muscosa; assembly: GCA_029206835.1. Lineage (NCBI taxonomy): Eukaryota > Metazoa > Chordata > Amphibia > Anura > Ranidae > Rana > Rana muscosa. The sequence goes on from CM055116.1 coordinate 918,217,763, forward strand.
GGACCCAGACTGTTCAAGAGGAGGCGAGTAAAGTGCCTTAATTCCACTTTAAGATAAAAATACTCCAAGCACTTTTCAACTTAATTTCACCCATCAGAACTTTTGTCTAACCTAAAATAGTCAAATGTGAATGTTATGATTCATTTGGCGTTAATAAAATCTGCATACCTTAAACACATTTTCTGACTTCTTCTTTGGGCTTGCATCAAATAGCAACTGCAATACAAACAGACTATTGAGAGTCCAGTTTAATTAGTCAGATGCCTATCACAGAATGCAATGCATCAGGAGAGCTGGGATGACATGTGATTATTATTTATACATGGCAGCAAGGAATAAAAAAAACAAAACAAAAAAAAAACCTGTGTCCAAGCAACTACCCCATTTATAACTTTCAGATGCGGATTAGGAGTTCATTAAGAATACTATTCACTCAGGGCCAGAACAACCAACTGCTAGAACTCAGTGAAGTTTATGCAATGTACTCCTTGTGAAACAGCAGAGATAATAATAAAACCAGCCCCAATGAGGATTCTGTCGGAATTCTTATTCCCCCTAAGACTGCTACATTCAGGTTATATATATATATATATATATATATATATATATATATATTGTAGGTATACATTTATGTTATATTTGGTTGGAGCCATATACACTACATTTTTGGGCCAAATTCTTAATTCATAGAATACATCAGTTTTCTCTTAAAGAGGAAGTAAACGCTGCCTCTTTTTTCTTTCTGCCTTGCAAAGTAAAGGCATAATGTATCGCATATATTGTATCCCATACTAGCACATTAAGTGAAACTTGCCTGCAAACGAAGCCATCATTGTCATGCGTGTGAGCCGCCAGTCATGGCACAGGGCTCTGAAGAAACGGCACGGGTCGCCGTTCCCTCAAAGCGCTGCGCCAATGACGTCATCAGCGGCGTATACAGTAAATATTGCCTAAACAGTGCATGTTTAGGAGATATTTACAGTACCTATAGGTACAAACAATACAGAGAAGTATACTTCCACTTTAAAATTTGCTGTCTTAAGAAGATTCATCTTACAAAAATACTACAAGCTATAAAACACAGCTTCAAACTCCATTGCCTATATACACACCAACTTCTGTACTTATCCTAACTGCATTATTTTACCTGCACACTGCAAATCACAATCTAACCAATATAGACAATTATTTTTTGATATGATCAACAATGTTGAGAACAATGGATCATCAAAATCAATTATATGATCGTGGCTGGGCTGCCACAGTCCCATACAACTATGTATGCTATACAGCTAGTCAACTTGGAAATTGAATAGCTGGAGCTAATCCAGACAGTCGATTAACCTGGGTGTGATCATACCAAAATAATGCTATTATAGGTCAATGTTTAGGTTAGAGATCAGCGGGCTATACTGTATATACACCCATCATAAAAATATGACAAATGTTTACACATTTAGAGAAAAAAGGGACAGATAAATAGGTACTAAAATAATCTAAATGGCAATGTTTAAAAAACGATTAGGGTCAAAATAAAATGTAATACAACCACTATCCATTAGAAGTTTCCATTATGTAAAAGTAATGACAACATTGCGGTGTACCATATAAAGAACTTACTTTCCCTTCCTCTCTTGGAATGATGACATTTTCATAGCGAGTGCGGCACTGCTTGGATGAACGGTAGATGCGACTGCAGGAATTCACAACATCGCTTACCAGATCCCAATTTGGTGTATGAGCAGGGGACACAACAGAGAGGTTAAGAGGAAGCTCCAACAGCTGCTTCACCGCCTGCAAAATTGTACACAGCAAAGTTTGAATGTAAAGGATGAACAGATTCCTTATAGTGCAAAAAAAACAAGTACCAAACATTTCTCCAATGCCCCCCTCCCTCAACTCACACAATTGGCACAACACAGCCTGAGCAGCCAATAACTAAGCCACAGCACTGTCATCTATGCTGGTGAGAATGTGTGAGTAGATTAAAACAAATCACTTCCAGAAAGTAAGTATTTTAATAGGATACTCAGAAGCTGCCTCAGTGGTTAGAAAAACATTACTGGAAAGATTGAGGTGCGCTCTCGTATAACAGGTTCTCAACCTTAAGCCGGGTACACACTACAGTTTTTTTCGTGCAACCTGCTGGGTCGCTCGAAACAGTCAGAGACACTGTACTTACCATGTGTGATTAGTCCAGCGATCACTCCTGCTGAGCTGTTGTGTTCTGACAGGGGGACCCCCCCTCGCCAGAACACTGATCAGCACTCTCTGCCATTGGCTGAGAGTGCTGATTGGGAGTTGGTCTGCTTGTTTATCAGCATGCACGTCTGACAGAAACTGGCCAAGCGGCTGGCTTCTGTTGGACAGACCGACAAACACACGGGCACAATGTCGGCTGTTTTTTTTTGTGAACCGGCAAATGTCTCCCGACATTCTGCCCGTGTGTTGGAGGTGTTAATGTAAATTGTACATATGGCTACGGGAGGGGGTTCCAAGGAACCGTCTATGTGTGTAACGATTTTTGTAGTCGCTGTAAAAATATTTTTCTTGCAGCCCATTGAGTGACACAAAGTCTCTAACCTTCAGGTCATTGCTGTCTACAGTACTGGACACTGCCAAACAAAAACTGTAGGGCAGCCAAGGTTAAACCCTCCTACCACCAGCAAGAAAATAATTTAACCGTATGTATTTACCTTTCAATTCTATTATATTTTCATTCTCATACACTGATGGACACTGGAAGTCCTTAACATTCTAGATGTCCAAAACAATCCAACTGATGGGTTGGGAAACAGTAAACACAGCTTAGTTTCTCCCAGTGACCGTGTTACTGGATTGTCAGGGATTGGAGCACTCCTCCCCGACAGGAGAGATTTGCATACGTTGTGATAACTTTCCAAAGATCGGGAAGGAAAATCTTCCTCACTGTTAGGCTGGGGTGGCGATCCATCAGGATAGGGAGTTCTCTGCTTGGCTGGACAGGTGTAATTATATAAAAGGAGCCTGCTTTTTTCACATATAGGACTTTTGCATCTCAATTTTAGTGCATGTTTGCTTAAAGTAGAACTACAGTGGACCCTCGGATTGCGAGTAACGCAGTTAACAAGCGTTTTGCAATACGAGCACTGTATTTTGAAAAATCCTAACTCTGTTTGCCTCGCAAAACGAGCAGGATTCAGGGCAATGCAGGGTGCAGTACCGCGTTTGGCCTAAGGTGGTGGGGGCGCCGAAACCGAACAGCGCCGTTCGGAAATACCACGTTCCCCAGCCTTTACAAAGTCAGCCGAACTGTCCTTGGGCCTTTCTGGCCATTTCCGAGGCTCTCCGGCGCCCCCGCCTCTGGCCGCATGCGGTATTGCATGCCATCGAAGTCAATGCGGAACAAATTTATTTTCGTTTCCATTGACTTCATTGGGGAAACTCGATTAGATATGTGATTACTTTGGATTAAGAGCATTCTCCTGGAACAGATTATGCTCGTAATCCGAGGTTGCACTGTATAGGCAAAAACAGGATTTTTATAACAGCTTACCTGTAAAATCCTTTTCTTGGAGTACACCACGGGACACAGAGCCAGTCATTACATAATGGGTTAAGGGTCACCAGCGGTGATTGGACACTGGCACAACCAATAGAAGACAGTTCCCCTCCATATAACCCCTCCCATCAGGGGAGCACCTCAGTTTTTGTAGCAAAGCAGTAAGGTTCCCATAAGAAGGGGGGGACCTCTGTGTCCCGTGGTGTACTCCAAGAAAAGGATTTTACAGGTAAGCTGTTATAAAAATCCTGTTTTCTTTATCGTACACCACGGGACACAGAGCCAGTCATTACATAATGGGACGTCCCAGAGCAATGCTCAATATGAAGGGTGGGAGACCCAGATCAAATAGGCCGCTTGCGGACAAGAAGCCCTATACTGCTGCCTGCAGCACACTTCGCCCGAAGGCGGAATCCTCATGTCCTTTCACATCTATTTGATAGAAATTGGAAAATGTGTGGACTGAAGACCAAGTTGCAGCTTTACAGATCTGAGCCATTGAAGCCTGGTGGTGCACTGCCCATGAAGCACTTATCGCCCTGGTAGAGTGCGCCTTAACAGAAAAAGGAGGAGTCCTGTTCTTTAAACCATAAGCTTGAACAATTACCTGTCTAATCCACCTGGAAATGGTGGATTTTGATGCCGCTTGGCCCTTCTTGGGACCATCTAGCAAAATAAACAAAACATCTGTTTTACGTATCTGAGCGGTTGCTTGCAGATACACCTTTACCGCTCTCACTAGATCTAGAGAGTGCAACAACTTTTCCCCCGCCGTCCACGGGTTTGGAAAAAAAGAAGGCAAAACAATGTCTTGATTCAAGTGAAAAGCCGACACTACCTTAGGTAGAAAGGCAGGATGGGGTCGTAGTACAATTTTGTCCTTGTGACAATTTAGATAAGGCTCTTTACAAGAAAGAGCTGCTAGTTCTGATACTCTCCTAGCAGAAGCAATAGCAATCAAAAAGGCCAATTTCCTACTTAATATAATTAAAGGAATATGGCGAATAGGTTCAAAAGGTTGCTTTTGCAACACTGACAATACCAAATTCAAATCCCATGGACACAAGGGAGACCTGACTGGAGGATTTAACCTCAGTACCCCCTGAATGAAGGCCCGAACTAGGGAATGAGATGCTAATGGTCTCTGAAAAAATACTGATAGAGCCGATATTTGACCCTTGATGGTACTAAGGGCTGATTTCATATCCACTCCTAACTGGCAAAAGGCAAGAATCCTGCTTATTTCATATTTCTGAGGGTTCCAACTTCTGGATTCACACCAGGAAACGTATGCTTTCCAGACTCTATGATAGATGAGTCTGGAGGCTGGCTTTCTAGCATTAATGAGCGTAGAAAGAGCTGGACCAGAGACTCCTCTCTTTTTCAAAATGTGGGTCTCAGCAGCCAGGCCGTCAAATTTAGCCCTTGTAAGGAAGGGTGGAATACTGGACCCTGTGACAGCAGGTCGTGTCGAAGCGGAAGCTTCCAGGGCCTTCCTTTCGCCATCTTTACGATCTCGGCGTACCAAGGCCTCCTGGGCCAGTTTGGGGCCACTAGGATTACTGGTATCCCCTCCTCTTTGATCCTGCGAAGAAGTCTTTGTAGAAGAGGGATCGGGGGGAATGCATAGATTAGTGAGAACTGGTTCCGCGGAGCTATTAGAGCATCTACTCCGTAGGCCAGAGGATCTCTCGTCCTGGACACAAAGTTGTCCAATTTCTTGTTGAACCTGGAGGCTAGCAGGTCTACATCTGGGTTTCCCCATCTCAGACATATGGCCTTAAAGACCTCGGGGTGGAGAGACCACTCTCCTGGTAATAGCTGCTGACGACTCAGATAGTCCGCTTGCCAGTTTTCTATCCCCGGGAGGAAGATTGCCGAAAGGCAAGGTACATACTCTTCTGCCCATGTCAAAATCCGGTTCACCTCCTTTTGAGCAGCCCGACTGCGGGTGCCTCCTTGGGGATTGATGTAAGCTACTGCCGTAGCATTGTCGGATTGAACCCGAACTGGGTGGCCCTGTAACCTGTATGTCCAGGTTTTGAGGGCTAGATATACTGCCCTGATCTCTAGTACATTGATGGGCAGGATCCCTTGGGTCTTGGCCCAGGTTCCCTGGGCAGAAGCTTCTTCGAATACTGCACCCCAGCCCGATAGGCTGGCGTCCGTAGACACCACCTTCCAGGAGACCGGGAGAAAGCATTTTCCCTTCCGTAAGTTCTTGGCTTCTAGCCACCAACTGAAGCTTTGGCGTACTTGCGAGGACAGGCGCATGGGTATATCCAGAGCTTGGCTCTTCCTGTTCCAGGCGGCTAGAATATTGCCTTGAAGCAGTCTCGAATGAAACTGGGCGTAAGGGACAGCCTCGAAGGAGGCTACCATCTTCCCCAATAGCCTCATGCAAAGGCGAATAGACAGCCTCTTGTTTGCTTTGACCTTGTGGATCAGATCTTTCAGAGACTGTATCTTTGGCTCTGGCAGGTATACCTTGTTTTGGGTCATGATCATGCCCAAGTATACTATCCTTCTTTGGGCCTGAAGAGAGGATTTTTGTAAGTTTATAATCCATCCTAAATGCTCCAGGTATCTTACTGTAGTGAGCACAGCGTGATCTAATCCCTCTTTTGACTGATCTATCACCAGTAGATTGTCTAGATAGGCTGTTAACGCTATGCCCTGTGTCCTCAGATTTGCCAACAGGGGAGCTAGTACCTTTGTGAATACTCTGGGCGCCGTGGCTACACCAAAGGGCAGGGCCACAAATTGAAAGTGGCGCTGTTCCACCGCAAACCTTAAGAATTTTTGGTGAGCGGGGAGGATGGGTATGTGTAAATATGCGTCCTTGATATCTATGGACGCCATGAATTCTCCGCCTTGCAAGGTGGCGACCACGGATCGGATCGTTTCCATTCGAAAATGGCGCACGTTCAGAAACCGATTTAGAGATTTTAGATCCAGGATGGGTCTGACGTCTCCATTTGGCTTTGGAATCACAAAGAGGTTTGAGTAAAAACCTGAACCCTGCTCTTTCTGGGGTACCTCTGTAACCACCCCTTGAGCCAGTAAGTGATTCAAACCTTTGAAGAAGGATCCTCTTTTGTGGATCCTTGCAGAGTCTTGAACCTCAGAATTGCGAAGATGGGATCTCTCGAAATTCCAGTCTGTACCCTGAGGATATTGTGGATACAACCCACTTGTCCTGGGTTTCTGTCCGCCAAATTGCTGAGAACTGACGGAGCCTTCCCCCCACTCGGCCAAGCGGGGGCGCCCCTTCACTGAGAGGTCTTGGGGTCCTGCTTATTAGCTCTTGCACCCCACGGCTTTTTGTTCCTCTGAGCCCGATTTCCTTTGGCTTTTGTGGGTTGCTGAAAATGCCGTCGCCACTGGCTAGAGGCAGGTTTCCCGGGAGCTGGGGAAAGAGAGCGTTTAAAACAAGGCCTCTTGTTTTTCTTTCTCTCAGGTAAAAGAGTCGTTTTACCACTTGATATCCTTTGGATATATTTTTCTAAATCTTCCCCAAATAGGCGTTCGCCATGGAAGGGGAAACTTGCCAACAGCTTTTTGCATGGGGCTTCCGCTGACCAATGCTTAAGCCACAGCACCCTACGCATATGTACCAGTTGGAGTGTAAGGCGTGATGCCTGCATAATAGAATCTCTCATGGCATCCACCGTGAAGCATAAGGCTTTTGGCAAATTCTCCCAATTTTTAGCATGCTCTGGAGGCAGCTCCTTCAGCCCCTGCTTTACCTGTTGGCTGATGACCTGACACATACCGACTGCTGCTACTGCAGGTTGGGTAACTGAGCCGGCCAAAAGAAAGGAAGACTTAAGTAGGGATTCCAATTTCTTCTCAGAAGGATCTTTAAATACTTGCACATTGTCCACCGGACATGTCAGGTTCTTATTTACACAAGAAATAGCCGCGTCTACAGAAGGCAGGCTCCATTTCTTTAAAAAAAATTCCTCCATAGGATAAAGAATGTCAAACTTTTTTGGAGGTGAGAAACGCTTATCTGGGTGTTGCCAGTCTGCGTACATTAGATCCTCTAGCAATGGATGAACCGGAAAGGAGCATGCACCCTGCAGGGATCCTAATGAACCTAGGGAGGAGATAGGTGATTCAGTTACCTCCGAAGAGGGTAACTTAAATGCAGATCGCACTGTTCCTGCATAACATTGCACCTGCGACCTCAGAATCTGGGATGCAGAGAAAGGCTCATCTGATATCCCTGATCCGTCTGACTCCTCATCCTCTGCTTGTGTAGCATCATCCTCATTCTCCTCCTCCTCAGATCTTCTGCAGGGAGGTCAACAACTGGAGGAGATCTGCTTCGCTTATTGTCCTTTTTAGAGGATTTAGCGATCAAAGTAGCAATTCTCTCCTCCAGATTATTTAGGGCTGCTGACAAAGTGTCTTCAGTGACATACGCAGGCCCAGGCTTCACTGGGGAAGCCGCCATACCTGACAGAGGTAATGGCTCATCCTGTACAGCTGCATCCGGCAACACAGGAGAGGAAGGTACCGAGTTAGCACGGCTAGGGCCTCCTGTCTCAGGCAGCAGTGCTTTTTTATCTTTTTTGTCAGCATTCTTTCCCCTGGAAGGCATACTGCTCAGAAAAAAACACAAGGTACTCTATTGCATATATTACTGTGCTCAGTTCAGCAATTTACATAAAGTATGCAACCTTAAAACACACAGCTATGCATAAAGTGGATGTCTTCTAGGAAGTACCCAGCCCAACCACATGGAGTCTTACGTCCCTGTATCGCTGCTGTGTATCCCTCCAAGAGAGAGAGAGAAAAACGAACTTGCTTGTTCTGCAGCGCTTCTGCACACTGACATCTTTTTAAAATTTCGCGCCGTTTCCGTGCATGCGCGCGCCCTACGTGCCCGCGCATGTGTCATTTGCGGCCTCCCGCCCCCCCTCTGATAAAGCGCGCTCCCGCGCGCGCGGCTCTAATGGCGGCAGTAACAGTGAGAGTGGAGCTCCCTCTCACCAGCCCTTGTTCCAACTTTACCTGCTTCTGCAGGTGTCTGGTCAGCCATCCGAGAGGAGGAGGGAGGCGCCCAAGCCAGCTCAGCAGCAGAGGGACAGACAGTGTACTTTGCCGAAGCAGACACTGAAGCAGAGCGAGGTGAGTTTTACACTCAGCTCTTTACTACCCCCAGTGGCGGAATAAGAGAAGACATCCACTGTTTTCTTTGGAAAGGTCCTTAAACCTAGTTTTAGGACCTAACCTCTTACCTTATCCACGCCGCAGGTTTTTTCTGCTGAAATTTTCAGACAGATACCAAACTTCACCCCTCACGGCGGGCTATGTGTGCCAACCTTCAGGGATATGGGTTCCTATTTAAAGGATACCTCTCCCCTGGGCCTTGTACAAGACTCTTACCAGGACTTTTAGCGAAGTAGCGAAAGTGCTGGATCTTAGAGCCCAGTCCTCCGAAGAGAGAAATTACAGGCGACGCCTCACACGTGAGGCCCGGATCCCATCCAGTTTTGGCTTACTTTAGGCGTCTTGGATGGGTCCAAAAGCATAGCTCTTTTACCCCCAGAGGGTCTCCTTGGCAGAGCTTTCCTTTAGCACATCCTATCGCGTCCAACACCTTTAGACACTGGCGAAAAAACTGAGGTGCTCCCCTGATGGGAGGGGTTATATGGAGGGGAACTGTCTTCTATTGGTTGTGCCAGTGTCCAATCACCGCTGGTGACCCTTAACCCATTATGTAATGACTGGCTCTGTGTCCCGTGGTGTACGATAAAGAAAATAGGATTTTTTTTGTACTCACCGTAAAATCCTTTTCTCTGTCGTCCATGGACGGACACAGCTCCTTAATTCTTGACAGTTGGGTTATCTTTCTGTTCTATAGGAGAGGACTAGGCAGAACATGATAGATATTTAAATACATGTTACTTTAACAGAGTTGAACAGCCGGCCCAGGGGGCGGTCCCTCCGGACATAACCCTTCGCCCTGCAGTCAGCAGCTCACTTCGTAAAAAGCAGTACAAACCAAAAAAGGAGGGGTGGGTGCTGTGTCTGTCCATGGACGACAGAGAAAAGGATTTTACGGTGAGTACAACAAATCCTATTTTCGTCTTTTCGTCCATGGGCGGACACAGCTCCCTAATTCTTGACAGTTGGGACGTCCCAAAGCAGTGTCAAAAAAACGAGGGGTGGAAACAGCAATCAAAAAAACTATTTCACCCCAAACAAACAGAGCTCCTCAACGGAGGAGTTGCAACCTCAAAAAGCCGCCTGCAAAACTTTGCGGCCGAAGCTAGCATCCGAAGATGCACTCACATCAACTTTGTAAAATTTTGAGAAAGTGCGAACGGACGACCAAGTCGCCGCCTTACACACTTGTGATACAGACGCTTGATGTCGGAAAGCCCAAGAGGCACCAATAGCCCTAGTCGAATGCGCCGTGACAGGAAAGGGAGGCCTGATCCACCGAGAAATGGTGGCCGACGAAGCCGCCAGGCCCTTCTGCGGACCAGACACTGACACAAACAGTGAGTCAGACCTCCGGAACGGAGCCGTAGCAGACAGGTACTCCCGCAAGGCACGTACCACGTCAAAATGCAGCGCAACCTCCTTGGAATGCGATGGCTGAGGACACAAGGATGGAAGTACAATGTCCTCATTCAGGTGAAAGGCCGAAACCACCTTCGGAAGAAACGAAGGCTGCAGGCGTAGCACCACTTTATCCTTATTGAGGACCAAATAAATGGACTTGCAAGACAAGGCCGCCAATTCAGAAACCCTCCTGACGGATGTGATGGCTACCAGGAAGGCCACCTTCTGAGAGAGTGTCAAAAGAGGAATTTCCCTGATGTTCTCAAAAGGAGGATTCTGAAGCGCCGAGAGCACCAGATTCAAATCCCACGGAAGTAGTTGTGGTCGCACCAGGGAGCCACATGTCGGACCCCTTGCACAAACATACTCACCAGTGAATGAGCCGCCAGGGGTCGCTGAAAGAAAACAGCCAAGACTGAAATCTGCCCCTTAATGGTGCTTAAGGCAAGTTTCTGAACTAATCCTCGTTGTAAAAACAGCAGGATCCTAGAAACCGAATATGCCCGTGGACGCCATTCCATCTCCTCACACATACAGATGTAGGCTCTCCACGTGCGATGGTAGATCTTCCTAGAAGAAGACTTCCGTGCCCTCAACGTGGTTGAAATGACCGAATCCGACAGGCCTTGGTCCCTTAGTACCTGGCTTTCAATAGCCATGCCGATAAAGCCAGCGACTGTAAAGCAGGATGAAGAATGGGACCTTGCGAGAGAAGGTCCTCCTGCATTGGCAGTCGCCAGGGTGCATCCGCCACCAGGCGCACGAGGTCGGCGTACCAGGGACGCCTGGGCCAATCCGGGGCGATGAGAATCACCGGAATTCCTTCGGTCTCTGCTCTGCGGAGCAGACGAGGAAGCAACTTCAGTGGGGGAAAGGCATAAATTAGCCGATACTGACCCCACAGGGCCACCAACGCGTCTGCCCAGGGATCTCTGGACCTGGCCACGAACCTCGACACCTTGTGATTGAGTCAAGAAGCCATGAGAGCCACATCTGGCGTGCCCCATCTCCGGCAAAAGAATTTGAAAAACCTCCAGATGTAACGACCATTCCCCGTGGTCCAGCATCTGGTGACTCAGATAGTCCGCCTGCCAGTTTTCCACGCCCGGAATGTAAAACTGCCGATAGAGCCGGCACGCTCCTTTCCGCCCACCTCAGGATGTGAGCGACCTCCGACGCTGCAGCCGAGCTTCTTGTTCCTCCTTGATGGTTGACGTATGCCACTGCCGTGGCGTTGTCTGAGTGGATCCTGACTGGACGTCCTCTTAGCCTCTGTGACCATTTGGAGAGGCACAGCCTGATCGCCCGGAGTTCCAGGACATTGATCGGCAGTTGGGATATGTCCGGAGAGCCGGGGATCTCAACCACCAACTCAGAGAGGCCCTGACAAGATGACTTATCTGAATCGGACGATCCAGAGACAACGGAGATTTGTTCCATTTGGAGAGAATCTCCTTTTGCAAGACTCGAGTGTGGAATTGGGCAAACGGCACTGCCTCGAAAGAGGCTACCATGAGGCCCAGGACTCGCATTCAAAACCGGAGAGACGACCATTTGCGGGATGCCAACACCGTAGTATGGAGTGTCTGCAACTTTTCCAAAAGAAAAAAGACTCTGGCCTTCGAGGAGTCCAGAATAAGCCCCAGGTACTCTAGGGCGCTGGGTCGGTACTAACACCGACTTCTGGATGTTCAGTATCCAACCAAACTCCCGGAGGGTCTGACTGGCTATAGACACATCCTCATCTAATTCTGAGCTTGAAGCAGCTCTCAGAAAGTCGTCCAAGTAGCCCACGATAGCAATGCCGCGCTGTCTGAGCAAAGCTAGAATCGGGGCGAGCACCTTGGTGAAAACCCTTGGTGCCGACGCTAGGCCAAAGGGAAGGGCCACAAATGTACAGTGGTCTTGCCAATCGCAAAGCGCAAAAACCTCTGATGCCTAACGCAGATGGGGACATGCAAGTATGGGTCCCTGATATCCAAGGACGCCAGGAAGTCCCCCGGATGGAGCGCAGCAACCACCGAACGAATCAATTCCATCTGGAAATTTTGAATCTTTATAAAGGCATTGAGGGCTTTGAGGTGCAAGATTGGACAGACTCCGTCCTTCTTTGGGACCACAAACAGATTAGAAACCCTGAAACCTGTCCTGTGGTGGTACGGGTATGATTACCCCACACCTCAACAAGTCTTGCACTGCCCCCCGCAGGGCAGTCCGACGAGCCGGAAGGAGAGGCAGATTTGAGAGAAAGAATCTGTTTGGTGGACAAGAAAGAAACTCCATCTTGTACCCCGAAGTGACCACCTCGCAGACCCACTGGTCGGAGAGCAGGGAGGTCCACCGAGCTGCAAACCCGCCCCCCCACCCAGGAGTCAGACGGGGGCAAAACTTCATGAGATAGCAGGCTTGTTTGCTGGCTTGTTGGGCTTGCGCACCCATGGACGCTTCTGTCCCCCAGCTGGACCTTTGTCTGCTTGGGAGGGTCTGCCAGCAGGTCCTGACTGACGAAAATACCGCTTCTGTGTGGGAAAGGAGGGCCCCGGCTTACGGCGCGGCTCCTTCCCTTTAGTGGACTGAGGAAGAAGAGTGCGCTTACCTCCAGTGACATCCTAATGATGTCGTCCAGTGAGGCACCAAAAAGCCTTCCACCTTTGAAAGGCAAATCTGCCGGAGTTTTCCTGGCAGCTTGGTCAGCGGACCAGCATTTCAGGCGGTGCAAAACCACCGCAGATGCGGAGGCCCTGGAGATTAAAGGGGCAGCATCCAGGGTTGCATCACAGACGTACACAAGTCCCTGTACCAACTGTTCGGCCAGTGACACACATTCTGGAGGGAGCTGATGCTCCTCCACAGTCTGGTGCAATAGTTAAGCCCACTCAGTGAGTGTCTGGGACACCAAGGTAGCAGCCAAAATAGGCCGCAATGCGGACCCCAGCATAGTGAACATGGAGCGGCTCACTGCTTCGGACCTCCTATCAGTAGGGTCCTTAAAGGCAGGGGTCCCCTCTACCGGGATAGTGGTTACTTTATTTAAATGCGAGAGACTGGAGGATCAACGACCGGAGGAGAAGCCCATTTTTTCAAAAGGCTCTCTTCAAATGGGTAACGGACCGCCATGCGCTGAGGGACCGCAAAAGGACCTCTGCGGCCGTTCCCATTCCTTATCTATGAACTTGTCAAAGAAATCAACATAAGGAAAAACCTTAACAGAGCGGGTCGGTTTGTGCAACCCAAAAGGGACAGACCCTGCAGTGGAAGTCCCAGCTGTATCTTCCAGCTTAAGAGTGTCCCTCACAACATGGATAAGTGCACTGACAAGTGCCCTGTCTTGAGCTGACCAGGACGAGGGGTCCTCCTCACTGGGAAGTTCCTGGTCCCTCTCTTCTGACACACCAGAACCGGGGTCCTGAGCCGCAGCCAGGCCCGAGTCTGAGTCAGAACATTCCCCAGGCGGTGGGAGGGGGCGCTTAGTACCTCCCTTATGCCCACACGCCTCTTCCACCCTGGCAACAAATGACTCCAGGACTGCCAACAAAGCGTCCATGGGAACCGCAGGTGCAGGGGCACTGGTTGCTGCCTCTGGAATGTTTGGGGGAAAAACGCCAGCTTTTGACTCCATATTGCCCACTGACAGCTCTTAGGGACTTAGTCAAGACACCCGACACAAAAATTGTCCACCCTCCTTGCTGCACTGACCGGGGGGGGGGGTTGCCCAGGAAACTCACCACCCAGCAAGAGACTGTTCAGCGCCGCTGCCCGCTCTCTATCCACACACAGCGTGTGACTGAAGAACTCTGTGAGGTGAATTGCGCCGTTCGCGCTGTTCAGGAAGCCAGCCAGCACTAGAGGCCAAAACACACTCCAAAATGGCCGCCGGGTGCCTCAGAGAAAAGTGCGCGGACCACAAGAAAATGGCCACCCGCAATGCAGACCTGTGTCACAGCGCGGCCAAGATAAAATGGCCGCCAATGGGATTTTACAATGTAATACACAGGCAACAGAAAAATGGCGCCGGCGCTTCCAAAATGGTGCCCAAACAAGCGAGGTGGACGAGAAGGCCGCAGCAGAGGCTTCCAAGAAAATAACTACCTCCCCACAGAGAGCGGGCCTGGACACCCCCACAGTCCCCAGCCGGGATCTGGAGTCCCCCTACCGGTATTCCCCAGTCGCAGCGAGCCCCGCAAGGGGAGGAAGAAAAAGGGTGATAGAGGGAGAGAGGGGAGGGCAGGAGGACCCCCTAACAACCCCCTTAGGAATGCCCAGCTGTTCCATCCCACCGAGGCAGAAGGAACTGTACTTGCCCGTCCCTGCGAGGACCTGCTGGTGCGTTCCTGACAGACCTACAACCGAGCAGTACGGAGTAGCTGTCGGCCCGGTCCACTGAGACAGCAAGCAGCCCGGTCATATGTGAACCCTGGAGCAATAAGCTCACCGGCCACCCATGGAGCCATGGGGTATGTCGTGGCCAACCCAGCGCGTAGCTAAGGCTCGCTCACGCTCTATGGCCGGACTGGGGAAACTACAAGGATCTATATTATCCAGCCTGTCACCCAGCCGGCAGTTGATAGAAGATTTCTTAAAATAAAAGGGAGCCAGGTCCTTCTCCTCTACTAGGCAGAAAAAAACTGAGCTGCTGACTGTAGGGCGGAGGGTTATGTCAGGAGGGACCGCCCCCTGGGCGGGGCTGGTAAACTCTGTTAAAGTAACATGTATTTAAATATCTAACATGTTCTGCCTAGTCCTCTCCTATAGAACAGGAACATAACCCAACTGTCAAGAATTAAGGAGCTGTGTCCGTCCATGGACGAAAAGAGAAACGTTTTTTTCCCCCCATTTTGGAAAGAGTAAGGAATGGTCATAACCCCTCTCAGATTCTTTTTTCACCATCTGTGTCCCATTGCGGAACGTTTTCTTAATTTCCTGTCCTATAGGCAAACAGTGAGAGGAAATCCCTGCAAATGAAGGGAATTCCTTGGGGAACCCCAGGACACGAGAACTAGTGTCCCTATTGGAAGATTTCCCCCTTTATCACTTTTCTGATGAAAACCTAAAATTGGGGATTTTCTTTTACTTTCAATGATAATGATAAACAGGATAAATAGAGAGAGTGACTCTTCCTAACAGGGGCACAGACTGCGATAAAAACTAACAGGTGTTCTAATCCCTCTCCACTAGCCAAAACAAAAAGAAAGCAAATTGCCTTTAGTTATATTTTAAAGAAAGAACGCTTTTACTTGGGAAGTCTCCAGGATCAGACCCAAGTATTCTAGGTGATGGGAAGGCTGGAGAATAGATTTGTTGAAATTAAATACCTTGCCATCCCATAAAGAGGTGTGGATTACATGTGCCAGCATCCCTGAGTGTTATATTACTAACCAAGGGCCCGGAGCGTCTAAATTGTCCTGTTGACATTTTCTGATAGCTGGATGGGAGAGGAGTCCTTCAGAGGAAAGTCTTTTAGAAAGCCTGTGACTTGGATGGAGTTTTGAGAAGCTCAAGCAGAGGTGCTAAGGCCTTTGTGAATAGTCTGGAAGCAGTGGATATGCCAAAAGGCAATGCGACAAACTGAAAGTGATGGTCTACCACTGTGCAGTGCAGAAAATGTTGATGATGTGGGTAAATGGGAACATGCAGATAGGCATCTGGGACGTCCATACATGCCATGTATTCCCCTTTTCCCAGAGAGGCAAATACTGACCTTGGATCAGTACTGACTGGACTAGTTTGGTCCAAACTATTTAAAGTTAAATTAATTCTAGAGTTCAGCTTTAAGACATTCCCTTTTTCTGTATTGTACATCACAGGATACAGGGCATCTTCACATTCTTTAACATAGGGATGTTCCAAACCATTGAATATGAGGGGTGGACAACACACCAACAAGAGAGCAAGCCCCAAAAACCTTAAACACAGGTGCCTACAGGACCCTCCTCCCAAAGATAACATTCGCAAAGGCCCACACATCTACCTAGTAAAAGTATAAATAGAAGACCAGGTAGCATCCTTAAACAGGCCATACGTGGGTCGAATTTTGAAAGAATCTTCTTACGAAAATCGTAACTAAGAATTTTCTTTTGAATTTCGCATCATTAGTGGGCTGCAGCAACAGTCGATTTTCGCGTGGCCATTGAATTCAATTGATCAGGCATGTTGGAAATTTTTGGAAAAATTAACAAATTTATAATCAATGATGGGCGAATCGAGCAAGAAATATAAATAGAAAAAGAAATGTGCATGAGCGCAAGTAAAGAGAAGATTTCCAGCCACGAAAAATCCTTTCTGTAGCAACAGGAGATAAAATCGAAGGCTTGGTTGGTCGAATTTCGAAATCAATGGTGGCACCATCGGATCACAAAACGCACAAAATTTCTGATTATTGAAAGAAAATTTGTTTGGAATTTGACCCATGTATACCATCTATGGCCTGCATTACAAACTTGAGCTAAGGAAGTTTGATAAATAAAAACAAACGTGTCTTCACGCAACCACTCTAAGTACTCATACTAAGTTGCTGTCACTAAAGTGTGTCACTCACATATAAATAAAATATATAATAAAATACTGCGGAGTGCTTTACTAATAACGTGAAAAATCATACTTTTCTCTTGTACCAAAAAAATCAATACACATATAAACCTCAAATAACGGTGAAAGATCAAGACAACCATCAGTATAAAAGCTTTATTCCTTTAACGAAATTACTACTCACGAATGTAAACTTTCAACACTGGCACATAAGAACACTGCTGTGTCGCGGTGTTCAATATTCCTCCAGCCGGACTTCTCCTTCTTTACATATAAGTGTGGGTAGGGCCAAAACTACTGATGCGTTGCATCACCGGGCAGGACTTCATCAGAGATTTGTACATATTGTTGAGGTATAAGAGAGAATTGAATGGGAATTATATAATTTGGACTTTTACCACATATACATTTGGGTGAATTATATGTACATTGTTTTTTTGGCACAAGAGCAGAGTATAATTTTCACATTAGTGAATGCTGCACAGTATTTTATTATGCAGAAGTTGATGCTGAATAGCCCAGGAAGTGCCAACCAACCCTGGTAGAATGAGCCGTTATATAGAATGGTGGATCCTTTTCTTTTAAGGTCATAAGCCTGAGAAATTAGCTAATGGATCCTTCTAGAAATGGTAGATTTATACGCTGCTTGACCTTTTTTGTGGTTCTTCAGGAAGGATAGACAACAAATCAAATGGCTGAATCAAAGCGGTCGACTTCAGATAAGCCTTAATTGCACTAACCACATGCAAGGTATTAAATGCCTTATCTGCCCTTCACCTGAGGAATAGGACAGAAGGAGGGAATACAATATTCTGGTTGGGATGAAACACAGAAACCACCTTAGGCAAAAAGGACGACTGAGGTCACAAAACCACCTTATTTTGATGAATGACCAGAAATGTTTCTTTGGCTTGCAGGGTGTCTGATTATGTACGACACTCCACTATAAAGAAATAGCAACCAAAAGGACAACTTTTCTTGTCAAAAGCACAAAGGGAGCATTTCATATAGGCTCAAATGGAGGATTTCTTTAAGTTGGTCCGAATCATCGCTGCTGGGAAACCTACAAAATGCTCCTTTGTGTTTGAAACAACCATGGGCACTGGGGTTAATTGGGAGTAGACTCTTCAGAAGATTATTCACTTTCCTCAACTTCCCCACTGAGTCTTCTTCCTTCTCCAACAGATCAATAGGCTTCTCTCCTCCGTGAGAAAGGAAGGGGGGGGATGTTTCCACCTGCAATCTATGCAGTCCAAACCAGAAAAGGGTACAGCAAGCTGGTGTTGTAAGCTGACAACAGCTCATGAAAATTCTCCATTCTAGAATTAAATGAACCAGAGGAAGGTGCCCCTGACGGGATAGAAAACCAAGATGGGTGTAGAGAATCAGAGCTACATGGAACTCAAACCCAACCCCAGCCGCCGCCCCCACCCCCCCGGCTAGATTTTGGGAAGATTTATCCAGGCCTGATTTAATATGCATAAAGCTAAAGAACAAAACATGGCTATTTTTAAGGGGTCGTATAGGTTTTTTTTTTTTTCTTTTTTTTTAATAACAAACAGGTCATAATTACCTCCACTGTGCAGTTCGTTTTGTTCTGGGGTCCCACGGCGGGTCTTTCCGGGGGGGTGTTTAGCTTGCGGGCGCACTCACGTGTCATACAGTTGGCGCCAAGTGTATGGCTCGGTCCCGCGCCCCCCCCCCCCCGGCAGCCACGTCATTGGATGTGATTGACAGCAGCCAATGGCTGCGCTGCTATCAATCTATCCAATCAACGGCCAGACTCAGTGGAGAAGAGGATGCCGGGGGACACGCACAGCAGGTGAACGGGCTCAGGTAAGTAAAACAGGGGGGCCCATGACAGCGAGGTGTTTTAAAAACACAAACCTTTACAACCCCTTTAAAGCCTATTAACGTTTACCTACAAAGGATAATGGAATTGCATTTCAAAATATACATGGTCAGCAGTGACTTAAAGACCGAGAACACAACAAATAATTTGCAGTTATTTTTCTTTTAAAACATACTGGTATGATCAGCAATCAAAGTTAATTGCTGCCAAGGTGTTATTCATCCAAGATATACTGCTGCATAATGTAAAGCTACCGTACCTGCAGCAGTGCCCAGTCCTCACTAATCAACCACTCAGGATTGTCTGGTCCCGCCTCCATAATTGGTTTTGAGAGGGTTGGCAGAGGTTTTGCAAATTGGGTCTGCTGTTTCAGCAGAATGTTCTTCTTTTGCTCCTTTCCTTCTTTGCGTATCTTGAGTGGATTTGGAGCAGCTCTGTCAAAGAGGGAGCGAGGAGGCACCACAGCTTCTCCATGTCTCATCTTCTTTCTGCCAGCAGCTGCAGCAAAAAAAAAAAAAAAAACACTATTATATATACCGTATATACTCGAGTATAAGCCGAGATTTTCAGCCCTTTTTTTTGGGCTGAAAGTCACCCCCTCGGCTTATACTCGAGTCAGCGAAATTTTACATTGGAAATAGTACCTGAAAAAAAGTTGCGGCATCCATCGTTCAAATCCCGCGGTCTCTTCCTGGTCCCTTCCGTGATAGGCGATTCTCATCAGACACTCTCCGCCTATCACGAACGTTCTCTCATCCTCAGTTTCCCAGCAGACGTCTGTGATTGACGGAACACCCAACACAGTGTCTGCTGGGAAACCGTGGATGAGAGAACGTTCGTGATAGGCGGAGAGTGTCTGATGAGAATCGCCTATCACGGAAGGAACAGGAAGAGACCGCGGGATTTGAACGATGGACGCCGCAACTTTTTTACAGGTACTATTTACAATGTAAAATTTAAACAGTGAGGATAGGAAACAGTGAGGATAGGAAACAGTGAGGATAGGAAACAGTGAGGATAGGAAACAGTGAGGATAGGAAACAGTGAGGATAGGAAACAGTGAGGATAGGAAACAGTGAGGATAGGAAACAGTGAGGATAGGAAACACTGAGGATAGGAAACAGTGAGGATAGGAAACAGTGAGGATAGGAAACAGTGAGGATAGGAAACAGTGAGGATAGGAAACAGTGAGGATAGGAAACAGTGAGGATAGGAAACAGTGAGGATAGGAAACAGTGAGGATAGGGAACAGTAAGGATGGGAACAGTAAGGATGGGAACAGTGAGGATGGGAACAGTGAGGATAGGGAACAGTGAGGATAGGAAACAGTGAGGATAGGAAACAGTGAGGATAGGAAACAGTGAGGATAGGAAACACTGAGGATAGGAAACAGTGAGGATAGGAAACAGTGAGGATAGGAAACAGTGAGGATAGGAAACAGTGAGGATAGGAAACAGTGAGGATAGGAAACAGTGAGGATAGGAAACAGTGAGGATAGGAAACAGTGAGGATAGGAAACAGTGAGGATAGGAAACAGTGAGGATAGGAAACAGTGAGGATAGGAAACAGTGAGGATAGGAAACAGTGAGGATAGGGAACAGTAAGGATGGGAACAGTAAGGATGGGAACAGTAAGGATGGGAACAGTGAGGATAGGGAACAGTGAGGATAGGGAACAGTGAGGATAGGGAACAGTGAGGATGGGAACAGTAAGGCATTGTTGACCCTCGGCTTATACTCGAGTCAGTAAGTTTTCCCAGTTTTTTGTGGCAACATTAGGTACCTCGGCTTATACTCGAGTATATACGGTATATATATATATATATATATATATATATATATATATATATATATATATATATAAAACCTGATACTAGAAACTTCAATATACAGTTTCATGATTTATCGGTTGACATGCTAAACATGTTCCATGCAGTATAAAGACTTCACACTTACAGCCACTAGAACTTACCTGATGGATCTGTTTTGTGCCTCTTGCGTTCCTTCCTCACATAGACAAGGGGAAGTTTTGATTCCAGGATGGGGTTGGTATCATACATCAAACACATCACAGAATCAATATAAATGTCATTTTCATCTTGAGGGGGAGTTGGCGGTGTCCATATCTATAAAAATGAACAAATACCAATAAGAGCCGCCGCTGCACTAAAATCTGACCATGCATTAGGGAATAAATGGTCAAACAAATATTGTGACAAATAACTCACTGGCATTATTTCGGTCTGTCCTTCTTGGTCATCATAAATAAAGTCCTAGCAAAAGGCAAAAAAAAAAAAAAAAAACGGGGATCAGATATAGCTGCATAAAGGATATACACTACATTGCATTCCTGAAAGTCAACAAAAATGGCATCCACTACTGCTCATAACTGTCAAATGCAAGCACATTTTAAAGGAATGTAGAGATTAGGGGGTCTATTTAAAGCAGGGATCCAGCTGCAAACTTTTTTATTTTTTTTAATTAACCGCTCAAGGACCCCTTCACGCCGATATACATCGGCAGAATGGCACGGCTGGGCACAAGCATGTACCTCTACGTCGCCTTTAAGAGCCCAGCCGTGGGTCGCCAGCGCGCCGCCGCAGGCGCGCTCGCAACCTGGTCCTATTCTCCGTGATCGCGGGACCCGATCGCCGCCGGTGTCCCGCGATAAGGTCACAGAGCTGAAGAACGGGTAGAGGCAAGTGTAAACAAACCTTTCCCTGTTCTTCCTAGTGTGACTGCCACTGATCGTCTGTTCCCTGTCATAGGGAACGACGATCAGTGATGTCACACGGCAAGCCACGCCCCCTAACAGTTGTAATCACTCCCTAGAAAAAACGTAACCCCTTCAGCGCCCCCTACAGGTTAACCCGATTCACTGCCAGTGTCATTTTCACAGTAATCAGTGCATTTTTATAGCACTTTTCGCTGTAAAAACGAAAATGGCCCCAAAATAGTATCAAAAGTGTCCGATGTGTCTACCATAATGTCGCAGTCACGATAAAAAAAAAAAAAAACCCGCTGATCGCCGCCATAACTAGTAAAAAAAAACTTGTCACTCTATTTTTGTTTATAGCGCAAAAAATAAAAACCACAGAGGTGATCAAATACCACCAAAAGAAAGCTCTATTTGTGGGGAAAAGAGGACGTCAATTTTGTTTGGGAGCCATGTCGCACAACCGCGCAATTGTCAGTTAAAGCGACGCAGTGCCAAATCGCAAAAAGTGGCCTGATCCTTAACCAGCCAAAATGGTCCGGGCTTAAGTGGTTAAGCAGCTACAAACACTGCAGCTGCTGACTTTAATAAGGACACTTACCTGTCCAGGGAGCCCACGATGTCGACCCCCCCCCCCCCCCAAAGCCAATCCGTCCATCGGATCGGGTGCAGGCGCCACCATTCCAACTTAGGGAAACCGGCAGTGGAGCCTTCAGGCTTCACTGCTGGTTTCCTCTAGTACGCAAGAGCGAGTCGCTCGGTGCTTCCCGAATGGCCCAGTCATCTTCTGGGACACACAAAGATTCCAGAATGCAGCGGGGGAGAAGAGCCGTGGCGAGGCTGGGGCGGAAGTACACAGGGTACTTCATAAAAGTAAAAAATATCCAAAATCAAGTGGTGGAGGGGTCGTCATTCTTTAAGATAAAGTTGTAAAAGAGAGTGGAACTCCACTTTAAAAAGGTTTTCACACAAGGATTCATACAACCTTCACCCATGAATCACATTTTTCCAACTGAATCTATTTAGAAAAATGTGTGACACCTGGGCGAAAGCTGTGTGACTCTTGCACAAAAACATTTATAAATGGACCCCGAGCATATGTTTAAAAAAAGTGATGCATTTAGAACTTCTAATTACATAAAACACAAAGATATGCAGCAAGAATGCGAGTGCGATATATTCTCAGCAGATTTCACATCTAAAAATTTTGCTTTAGATATTACCATAGTGACTGCGATAGATTTTCAGCAGATGCCATGTGCCAAATTAAAATATATAACACACAACCTTTAAAAGATCTTTGGCACTGTAATCAAAATGTATACTTAATACAAAATAGGCTCTAGATATTACCATATTATAAGCATCTTCCCGTGTGTATGTCAGCAGCAACTCATGTTCTTCCTCCTCCCATTCCATCCTTTCCTTTAATTCCTTCAAATGCTGCGAATCCCAGTCTTTCCTAGCTGTGTTTAGTTGTGCCTGGAAAAGAAAATAAGTCAATTGCCACGTTGGTTTTCTGATAACTCTCCTTGCTATCCAGATGTCACCGTGGCAATCCTGGAAGGACTAAATTAGAGGACATATCAAGAAGTGAAAACACTCACCTCTTCGCCTGTCGACACACCTGATTGTTTTTGAAACCCCAAAGCTTAATATTAAATATGTGTATCCTGGTCTTATGTAAACGCTTTTAAATCAAGCCTTTTCAGTTTTTATTTTTACATTGAGGGGGACATACCCGGAGATCTTGGCACCCTTCTTTCTTTCCTAATTCAATCTAACAACGCCAAACACAGAAGCAGATTTGTGTTGTGTTGTTAGTTTACGTGCTGTGCAAACTGCTTGGAGTTACAGGATGCTGTGCCAGCACACAGCGTTCCTGTACCTCCCATATTAATTCTGCCCGCCTCGCCCTCAGACCAGCTCTGCTGTGTTGGTTGATAGTGGCTTCTGCTCGAAGCTGCTATCAATCAACACAGCAGGGCTGAGAAAGGACATATCGACCAAACTTACTGGGGAAGTACAGGTGAATTGAAGAGAGCGGTGGGTGGGGCAGAGCCGAGCTTTGTGCATCTCAAGGATACACAGGGACAGCTCGGAGTGAGCATGCACGAGTGTCCCCATAGCAAGCGGGGGATGTAACACTGGCAAGACAAGAAAACAGAGCAGCATCAGGTAGGAGAGTGTTCAGTGGTCTGAGTGCAGGAAGTGTTCAGTACTGCTGACAATAACATAAGTGTTCTGGTGAGGACTGAGGAGGAGGACCAAACAAGATGGGCATACAGTTGTGCTCATAAGTTTACATACCCTGGCAGAATTTATGATTTCTTGGACATTTTTCAGAGAATATAAATAACACAAAAACATTTTTCACTTGGAGCCCATTCACACAGGGGCAACACGACTTCCAGCGCGATTTTATGAGGCAACTCAGACATGACTTGAGTGTGAATCACAGCGCGACCTGGAGTAACTTACAAGGCAACTTCAAGTTGCCTGCAGGACAGGAGACATTCCAGTGGCCAATCAAACAAGAATCAGCTCTGTGGGAGGGGGGGGGGAGGGAGAGGTTTGCCTGAGAAATGTATTTTCTCTTCCTGGAGAGTTGCTCCTACTAAGACAGTGATCCGACTTCAGAGGCAACTCCCATTGAAATCAATAGGTACAGGTCACCTAGAAGTCGGATTGAAGTAGTACAGACCTTTTTTGAAGTCGGAGTGACTGCAGTAGTGTGCATTAAGACGGCTCCATTAACTTACATTGATTTCCTCAGCCAGCGCGACTTGAGGCAACTAGGGGCGATTTGAAGTCGGATCCAAAGTTACCCCTGTGTGAATGGGCTCTTATGGTTAGTGTTTGGCTGAAGCCATTAATTATCAATCAACTGTTTACTCTTTTAAAATCATAATGTCAACAGAAACTACCCAAATAACCCTAAACAAAAGTTCTTAATACTGTGTATTGCCCCCTTTAACATCAATGACAGCTTCCAGTCTTTTGTGGTATTTGTGGATGAGGCTCTTTATCTTCTCAGAGGGTAAAGCTGCCCATTCCTCTTGGCAAAAAGCCTCCAGTTCCTGTAAATTCTTGGGCTGTCTTGCATGAACTGCACGTTTGAGATCTCCCCAGAGTGGCTCAATGATATTGAGGTCAGGAGACAGATGGCCACTCCAGAACCTTCACTTTATTCTGCTGTAGCCAATGACATGACGACTTGGCCCATGCGCAGCTTCCTGGCTGGTGAATGCAAATATTCCTACAGTATTTTTTGATAACATACTGCATTAATCTTGCCAACATTTTTGACCAAATTTTCTGTGCCTTTGTAGCTCACACATCTACAAAACATCAGCGATCCACCTCCGTACCTTTCATCATAGGCCTTGTTGACTCCTCTCCAAATGTAGTGTTTATGGTTGTGGCCAAAAAGCTCAATTTTGGTCTCATCACTCCAAATGACTTTGTGCCAGAAGGTTTGAGGCTTGTCTCTGTGCTGTTTGGCATATTGTAAGCGGGATACTTTGTGGCATTTGCGTAGTAATGGTTTTATTCTGGCGACTCGACCATGCAGCCCATCTTTCTTCAAGTGCCTCCTTATTGTGCATCTTAAAACAGCCACACCACATGTTTTCAGAGAGTCCTGTATTTCACCTAAAGTTATTTGTGGGCTTTTCTTTGCATCCCGAACAGTTGAAGCTGAAATTTTAGTTGGTCTACCTGCCCGTGGTTTGGATTCAACAGAATCCCTAATTTTCCACTTTTTAATTAGAGTTTGAACACTGCTGATTGTCATTCTCAATTCCTTGGATATCTTTTTAGATCCCTTTCCTGTTTTATACAGTTAGACTACCCTTTCCTGCAGATCCATTGACAATTCTTTTTGTTTCCCCATGACTCAGAATCGTCAGTGCAGCACTGGATGAAAGATGCAAGGGTCTGTCAGGAGTCCAGAAACTCATTGACCTTTTATACACACACACTAATTACAAGCAAACAGATCACAGGTGAGGATGGTTACCTTTAATAGCCATTCAAACCCCTTTGTGTCAGGCCAAAATCACCAGGGTATGTAAACGTTTGATCAGGGTCATTTGGGTAGTTTCTGTTGTGATGATTTAACCACTTAAGCCCTAGACCATTTCGCTGCCAAATGAATGGGACACTTTTTGCGATTCGGCACTGCGTCGCTATAACTGACAATTGCGCATTCGTGCGACGTGGCTCCCAAACAAAATTGACGTCCTTTTTTCCAACACAAATAGAGCTTTCTTTTGGTGGTATTTGATCACCTCTGCGGTTTTTATTTTTTTGCGCTATAAACCAAAATAGAGCGACAATTTAGAAAAAAAATGCAATTTTTTTTTGCTATAATAAATATCCCCCCCCCCAAAAAAAATATATATATATATATATATATATATATATATATATATATATATATAATACATTTTTTCCTCAGTTTAGGCCGATACGTATTCTTCTACATATTTTTGGGGAAAAAAGAAATAAATCGCAATAAGCATATATTGATTGGTTTGCGCAAAAGTTATAGCGTCTACAAAATAGGGGATAGTTTTATGGCATTTTTATTAATCTTTTATTTTATTTTACTAGTAATGGCGGCGATCAGCGATTTTTATCATGACTACGACATTATGGCGGACACATCGGACACTTTTGACACATTTTTGGGACCATTGTCATTTTTACAGCGATCAGTGCTATAAAAATGCACTGATTACTGTGAAAATGAATCGTAATAAAAGATGGAAAAAGGCGCCAAAAATTATTAACTAATTGCACACAAGTGCAGCTCCAAAATTAGTGAATACTAATACAAACTGTGAAATGAAAGGTACAAAGGGCGCAACAGGTGTGAAATAATGTCCATATAAACACCAATGATGAAAGTTAAAATATAAAAATAACATATATATATATGCTGTGTTCCAATTGTTAGGCTCCAACCACCGTGCTCTTATACGTATAGTAGGCTCATAAAAGTGCTTCACCCGACGTGACAATCAAAATATGCTCACCAGATGTAAGCGGCCATAAATGACCATCAGGCATGTAAAGGATTCTTTTAGTTCCTCATTCCTCCAATCTCTACTGATTAAGATCCGTTCCAGTGGATGAACACAGAGGTCTCTGTGAAGGCAGTTTGGTGCTGATCCTCCACTCTGGAAAAGGCCAAACAGCTCCACCACAATGAGCCACAAAAACGGATAGAGTGTAATACCGTTTAGTTAAAATACATGTAACAAGGGTAAAAACGTGTATACAGGCAGGTATACTGACAGCTTTGTAGGGAGGCAGCGGCCGGACTTATTAGTAGAAGCAATAAGGGCCTCGGCTTGCATCTAAGCTGTAGAATAAAAATCAATCATACCGCTCCAGTGTATATGGCGTGCTGCCAAATTTCTATGCATTTCGCGTGGATCGCGTCATCAGGAAAATGGCACCGCCTACATTACACCGGAGTTATATAAACGATGACTCAATTTCATTGGATCTAATATTCCAAGGCAAAATGGCGTCGCCACCATAATGCCGGAGACCAAAACGAATCAGCTGACTGATGGGCTGAACCCATGATGATCCCTAACACAACAGCGGCGACGCCATCATGCCAGAGAAAACAGCGTCAGCCGTGGGACAATGCTAACTAGTCCCATAAAAACAGAGCTACAACAGAACTAAAACCTGCATCTAAATTAATTCAGCTAGTGTTAGTCTCCCAGCAACCACGGCAATGATGCCATAATGCCGCAGTCCCAAAACCAGCTAGGCTTAATAATAAAACTAAAAAAACGAACTGAACTAAAAAAAGGGGGGGGGTAAGGGGATGAATGGTGTCAATTAATGGGGAAGGAAAAAATAAAAGCCGCCTCCCTCCATAACTGAAAGCGTCACAAATCATTTCAAGTACCATATGAAACAATAATATAGCACCCTATTATAACTTTTGTAACTCTTGGGTAAGAACCGCCAATACAGGTTCAAAAATTATTGTTTGGAGTAAAAATACATGCCATGTATAACACAAAATTTTGACAAATTAATATGCAAATAAGTAGACAAAGCATCTCAATTAATCAAACCTAATATACACTGGATTCATACACGCACTCAGGTCTGCCCATCTGAAACAAGATGACTCCATCTTGTGGTCAAACAAGAGTGCTGCACTAGAATCAAGATATATATTATAAAGTGCCCACATACCAATCCCTATCATTAGATGTAAATGTATATAATAAAACAGTTATTTATATTGGATATATTAAAAAAGGAGTGCACATGCAGGCAACCCCTGAATGATACAAAATAACTCATGCATATATATAAAAAAATGTTTGATAATAAAACAAATTGGTGATGATAAGGTCCAAACCTAGAGAGTCTCATCTACATTTCATACAGATATTAAAAATCAGTCAAAAAACAATTCAAATCAATGTCTAAATTTAACCCAGCAGGTGCAAGACAACCTAATTCAAAAATCCACCTGGTCTCGGCCTGCGAGACCTGAATTTTCATATAATTTCCCCTCCAGTATGGTACAATTTTGTCTATGCCTTAAAAATTCAGAAGGGATGGGTCCTGATTGTGGTGGGTTCTGAAATGGTTGGAAACACTATGTTTTCTAAACCCGTTGATATTGGTAACATGTTCATCTATTCTTTTATAGAGACATCTAGTGGTCCTACCGATATATACCAAGCCACATGGGCACGTCAGAAGATACACCACATATTTAGTGTATATTTAGGACCCATCCCTTCTGAATTTTTACGGCATAGACAAAATTGTACCATACTGGAGGGGAAATGATATGAAAATTCAGGTCTCGCAGGCCGAGACCAGGTGGATTTTTGAATTAGGTTGTCTTGCACCTGCTGGGTTAAATTTAGACATTGATTTAAATTGTTTTTTGACTGATTTTAAATATCTGTATGAAATGTAGATGAGCCTCTATAGGTTGGGACCTTATCATCACTAATTTGTTTTATTTCCAATTTTTTTTTATATATAAGCATGGGTTATTTTGTATCATTCAGCACTCTTGTTTGACCACAAGATGGAGGCATCTCATTTCAGATGGGCAGACCTGAGTGCGTGTATGAATCCAGTGTATATTAGGTTTGATTAATTGAGATGCTTTGTCTACTTATTTGGATATTAATTTGTCCAAATTTTGTGTTATACATGGCATGTATTTTTACTCCAAACCAGAATTTAACCTGTATTGGCGGTTCATACCTGAGAGTTATAATAGGGTGCTATATTATTGTTTCATATGGTACTTGAAATGATTTGTGACGCTTTCAGTTATGGAGGGAGGCGGCTTTTATTTTTTCCTTCCCCATAATTTGACACCATTCATCCCCCTTACCCCCCCCTTTTTTTAGTTTAGTTTTTTTTTTTTGTTTTATTATTAAGCCTAGCTGGTTTTGGGTCTGCGGCATTATGGCGTCATTAATTAGTTTAGATGCGGGTTTTAGTTCTGTTGTAGCTCTGTTTTTATGGGACTAGTTAGCATTGTCCCACGGCTGACGCTGTGTTCTCCGGCATGATGGCGTCGCTGTTGTTGTGATAGGGATCATCATGGGTTCAGCCCATCAGTCAGCTGATTAGTTTTGGTCTCCGGCATTATGGCGGCGACGCCATTTTGCCTTGGAATATTAGATCCAATGAAATTGAGTCATCTGTTATATATCTCCGGTGTAATGTAGGCGGCGCCATTTTCCTGATGACGCGATCCATGCTAAATGCATAGAAATTTGTCAGCACGCCATATACACTGGAGCGGTATGATTGATTTTTATTCTACAGCTTAGGATGCAAGCCAAGGCCCTTATTGCTTCTACTAATAAGTCCGGCCGCTGCCTCCCTACATAGCTGTCAGTATACCTGCCTGTATACACGTTTTTACCCTTGTTACATGTATTTTAACTAAACGGTATTACACTATATGCGTTTTTGTGGCTCATTGCGGTGGAGCCGTTTGACCTTTTCCAGAGTGGAGGATCAGCACCATAGTGCCTTCACAGAGACATGTGTTCATCCTCTGGAACGGATCTTAATCAGGAGAGATTGGAGGAATGAGGAACTAAAAGAATCCTTTACATGCCCGATGGTCATTTATGGCCGCTTACATTTGGTGAGCATATTTTGATTGTCAAGTCGGGTGAAGCACTTTTATGAGCCTACTATACGTATAAGAGCACGGTGGTTGGATCCTAACAATTGGAACACAGTATATATATATATATATATATATATATATATATATATGTTATTTTTATATTTGAACTTTCATCATTGGTGTTTATATGGACATTATTTCACACCTGTTGCGCCCTTTGTACCTTTCATTTTACTGTGAAAATTGCAGAATGGGGAGATGTTGTGTTTACACTAACATCTCCCTGTTCCTTCAGCTCTGTGACCCGATCGCAGGACACCGGCGGCGATTGGGTCTGCGGGTCCCATGGGCACGGTCACGGAGCTTGCGACCACACGGCAGGCAAATTAAAGGGGACATATATATACGCCCTTCTGCCTGTCCGTGCCATTCTGTCGATGTAAATGTTCGTGTGGCCGGTCGGCAAGCGGTTAAAAAGAGTAAACACAGTTGATTGATAATAAATAACTTCTGCCAAACACTAACCATGAGTGAAAGAAATGTTTTTGTGTTATCATTCATTCTCTGAAAAATGGCCAAGAAATCATAAATTCTGCCAGGGTATGTAAACTTATGAGCACAACTGTATACTCACTGGGAATATAAAGCCGAATGGGTCCCAAATGCTCTAGGGTTCATACATTTTTATACAATACAAGATATAGAAAGGATAGGTATGTGGACAGGAGGGGCAATCTTTCTGCTGCCCTGAATACTTGGCAGCGAGTTATGTAGAGTGCAGATATAGAAAAAAATATTAAATTTGCATGCTGGGGATAGGCTCTCAGGGGCTTGGAGACATAATTTCAAATGTGAAAGTGGCATCAAGCTTTAATATTATAAAAGGATGGGATCATCATATTTACTGTTGTAATACAGAAGAAGAGACTGGTAAAGCATGATCAGAATAAAATTTAGCATCCTTTTTTGCTCCTCCCCTGCACCTCTTTGTCAGCACTAGGGCCCCATTAGCTGATCGAGAGAAATCGAGGGATAAAAGAAATATCAAAATACTAGTCAGTACCAGCAAGAAAAGGGGGATATGCTCTGCAAGCATAAATCAAACCGAACGTCGGATGTCCCATGTGTGTAGATGTTACTGCGTTCTGTAAAACATTATTTTTTTACATTTTAGAAAAGGGTGTCTCAAGATTGTGCAGAATTTCAAAGGGTGCCTTGACTGAAAAAAAGTTGAGAAACACTGCTCTAGCTGCCTGCACTTTATATTTGTTAGCAGCATTCCTTGCGGCAAAGGACTTCTGACTTGACTCATCTGCATACTTTTTCTGGGTCGGAAAGGCAAAATACTACAGCAATTAAGTAAGCATAAGCCAGGCATTTAACTTTTTCAGAAGGCATTCAAAGGTCACCCCCACATTTCTCCTATGGCAGATTTAAAGTAACGTTATTAGGGCTGAAATAATAGGATATTTGTACTCACCGTAAAATCCTTTTCTCTGTAGTTCATGGACGGACAACAGCAGCTTAATCTTGACAATAGGGCATTAGCCTTCTATCAGGAGAGGACTAGGCAGAAATATTGTTAATGTGTTAATACAACTTTAAACTGTACAGTACCGCCCAGGAGGCAGTCCCTCTAGGTACAACCCCTCTTCCTGCATGCAGCAGCTCAGTTCGTCAAAAAGCAGTACAAATATATAAAAAGGAGGGGCGGGTGCTGTGTCCGTCCATGAACTACAGAGAAAGGGATTTTAGGGCGAGTACAAAAATCCTATTTTCTCTTGTGTTCATGGACTACCGAGCGCACCGATTCCATCCTGAACTTCCACAAAGTAGTTCAGGGCCTTGAGATCCAGGATCAGACGGACCCCTTCCTTCTTTGGGACCACAAACAGGTTTGAATAAAACCCCTGAAACCTTTCCAGCGGGGGCACGGGCACGATCACCCCCCGAGCCAGCAGATCCTGTACTGCCCCAAACAGGGCCACCCGACGAGTCCGAGGGAGCTGAAGGTTTGAGGGAAAAAATCTGTTCGGAGGGCAAGAGAGAAACTCTATCTTGTACCCTGAGGAGACTACTTAGCAAACCCACCGGTCGGAAAGTAGGGAAGACCACCGAGCTGCGAATGTGCGAAGGCGCCCCCCACCCGCATGTCGTACGGGGGCAAACCTCCATGCGCTCGCAGGCTTGTGCGCAGGCTTGTTGGGCTTGCGAAACCAATGACGCTTTTGTCCCTCAGCAGGTTTCTTATCGGTCTGGGAGCTCTTACCTGCAGCTCCTGGCAGACGAAAAGGCCGCCTATGAGCAGAGAAGGAGGGCCCAAGCCTACGGCGTGGCTCCTTACCCTTCCTAGATTGCGGGAGCAGAGTACTCTTACCTCCCGTGCCATCTTTGATGATGTCATCCAGGGAGGCTCCAAAAATCCTCTCCCCTTTAAAAGGTAAATCAAGCAAGGCCTTCAATCGGGGAAGATGTCCATTTTTCCAGGAAATCTTCCTCAAAAGGGTAACGCACCGCTATACATTTGGGGACCCAAAAAGTCCTCTGCGGTCGTTCCCATTCCTTGCACAAGGGGTTATCCAAGTAAGGCACACAAGGAAAACACCTTTTCAGAGCGTGCAGGCTTGCGGAATCCGAAAGGGACCGACACCTCTGGGATGCACCTGACTTACCCTCCAGTTTAAGAGCATCTCGCACTGCCGTGATAAGTGCCCCAACAAGTGCCCTATCATGCGCTGAACCGGACACGGAATCATCCTCACTGTCCGAAGGGTCGTGGTCCACACCGTCAGAAACATCAGAACCCGGGCCGGGAGCAGTAGCTGGGCCCGAATCAGAGTCAGAGACATCCCCAGAAGATAGCGGGGGGGAGGGGCCGGTTTTTACCCCCCCTTTTCCCCCACACACCGCAGCCACCCTGGCAACAAAGGCTTCCAAGACTGCCGACATAGCCTCTACAGAGACAGCAGGTGCCGGGGCACCCGTTGCAATCACAGGTATGTCTGGGGAAGAAGCATCCGCTTCGGACGCCATGTTGACCCACACGCCTGACCCCCTAGAGGACTCACCACCCCAGTAGGAAACTGCAACACTGCCGTCCGCCCTGTCCTGACAGAGGAGCTCTCCGTATGCCACTGCACGTGTCACTGTGTCCAGCAGAGTGAAAGCCGGCTGTTCGCGTCGTCCAGATACCTAAAAACCACCGCAAGAGGCCAAAAACCTACAAGAAAATGGCTGCCGAACGGCCGTCCTGATGAAAAAAAGTGCGCGGACCATGAAAAAATGGGCGCTGCTGTGAAGAACACAGGGCGCGCGGACTACAAGAAAATGGCAGCCGAGCGGCCACCCTGTAGAGAAAAAGGTGCGCGGCTACAATAAATAGGATTTTTATAACAGCTTACCCGTAAAATCCTTTTCTTGGAGTACATCACGGGACACAGAGCGGCATAGTAATTAGTATGTGGGTTATAGCGATTACCTTCAGGTGATGGACACTGGCACACCCAAGACAGGAAGTCCCCTCCCCTATATAACCCCTCCCATACCGGGAGTACCTCAGTTTTGTAGCAAATCAATAAGTGTCCCCAAAAGAGGGGTGGGAGCTCTGTGTCCCGTGATGTACTCCAAGAAAAGGATTTTACAGGTAAGCTGTTATAAAAATCCTATTTTCTTTCTCGTACATCACGGGACACAGAGCGGCATAGTAATTACTATGTGGGAAGTCCCAAAGCAATGCCCAAATGAGGGGAGGGAGACACCATACATAAGCTGGGCGCCAACAGACATGAGGCTCTAAATTGCAGCCTGCAACACACTGCGCCCAAAGGCGACATCCTCCTGACTTCTTACATCCACCTGGTAGAACCTAGTGAACGTGTGTACCGAAGACCATGTCGCGGCCTTACAAATTTGAGCCATGGAGGCCTGATGCTGCACTGCCCAGGAAGTACCAACTGCTCTCGTAGAGTGCGCTTTAATCTTAAATGGAGGCAACTTCTTTTTTAAGGCATAGGCTTGAACAATGATCTGTCGAATCCACTTAGCAAGAGTAGATTTTGACGCTGCCTGGCCCTTTTTCGGGCCTTCTGGCAGAATAAATAACATATCTGTTTTCCGAATCTGAGCGGTGGCCTGTAGATAAGCCTTAACCGCTCTTACTACATCCAAAGAATGTAATAATTTCTCTTCCACCGAGCTAGGCTTGAGAAAAAAGGAAGGAAGAACCACATATTGGTTCAAATGAAAACTCGATACCACCTTGGGAAGAAAGGTTGGATGAGGCCGTAGAACTACTCTGTCCTTATGGATAACCAAATATGGCTCCCTACAAGACATAGCGGCCAATTCCGACACTCTCCTGGCCGAGGATATGGCTACCAAAAAAATCAATTTCCTGGTGAGAAGAACCAAGGGAATGTGCCACAAGGGTTCAAACGGTTGTCTCTGAAGAACCGATAGAACCAGGTTTAGGTCCCATGGACATATGGGAGCTTTAACCGTTGGGTTAATACGAGTCACTCCTTGCAAAAAAGATTTAACTAGTGAATGCGAGGTTAGGGGCCTTTGAAAAAGTATTGACAAGGCCGACACCTGACCCTTAATAGTACTTAAGGCTAACTTCCTATCCACAGCCCACTGCAGGAAGTCCAGAATTCTGCCTATAACGTACTTACGAGGATGCCAGTTCCTGGCCTCACACCAAGCGACGTACGCCTTCCAAACTCTATAGTAAATACGCCTAGATACCGGCTTCCCGGCATTTATCATGGTAGATACCACAGAGTTAGAGAGACTCCTCTTTTTTAGGATGTGGGACTCAACAGCCAGACCGTTAAACTTAGAGTTAGTAAGGAAGGGTGGTATACCGGTCCTTGTGAAAGCAGGTCCGAGCGAAGTGGAAGGGTCCAAGGACTCCCCACGGACATCTTTACAATCTCCGCGTACCAGGATCTTCGGGGCCACGCTGGAGCCACCAGAATCACCGGCTTCTTTTCCAACCTGACCCTGCGGAGGAGTCGAGGTAACAACTGTAGTAGCGGGAATGCATATATTAGTTTGAACTGATCCCATGGGCACACCAACGCATCCGATCCGTAAGCGAGGGAATCCCTCGTCCGAGACACAAATCTGTTCACCTTTGTGTTGAATCTGGATGCTAGCAGATCTACGTCCGGTGTTCCCCACCGCTGACATATTGATCGAAAAATGTCGGGGTGAAGGGACCATTCCCCTGGGGATAACTGTTGGAGACTTAGGAAGTCCGCCTTCCAATTTTCTATTCCTGGAATGAAGACAGCGGATATGCATGGGACATGCCTTTCTGCCCATATCAAGATGTGATTCACCTCCTTCTGGGCTGCACAACTCCTGGTGCCCCCCTGGTGATTGACGTATGCCACTGCTGTGGCATTGTCTAATTGAATCCTGACAGGGGACCCCTGAAGCTTAATGTCCATGTTTTTAGGGCATACCGAGCCGCCCGAATTTCTAGAAGGTTGATGGCCAGAGCCTTCTCTGTATCCGACCATCTCCCCTGGAGAGACCATTGCTCCAGTACTGCCCCCCAGCCTACAAGACTGGCATCTGTAGTGACCACCTTCCAAGAAATCGGACTGAAAGATTTCCCCTTTTGCAGATTTTGGGGTACCAACCACCAACAGAGGCTGTTCCGGACTGAAGAGGTCAGGGACATCGGGAAGTCTAGGGCTTGAACCTTTATGTTCCATGCTGAAAGGATGGCCCTCTGCAATTTCCTTGAGTGGAATTGGGCGTACGGTACCGCTTCGAACGACGCCACCATCTTTCCCAGCAACCGCATGCACAGGCATATGGACGGCTGTCTTTTTGCACAAACCAGCTGGATCAGGTCCCTCAAAGACGATATCTTTGCCAGGGGCAAGAAAATTTTCTTTTGGTCTGAGTCCACCCGCAGCCCTAAATATTCCAGACTCTTTACTGGTTGTAAGGCTGACTTGTCTAGGTTGACGACCCAACCGTAAGACTCCAGATACCTGATCGTGTCGTAAATCACTACTTTTAGCTTGGTAACTGAGTGATCTATTAACAGGTTGTCTAGGTATGTCATTATCGACACCCCTCGAGTTCTTAGGTCGGCCAACAATGAGGCCAAAATTTTTGTGAACACCCGTGGAGCCGTGGCCAGACCGAAAGGTAAGGCCCTGAACTGAAAATGGCGCCCTTCAACTGCAAAGCGTAGAAACCTTTGATGACCCAGAAAAATGGGGACGTGCAGATAGGCATCTTTGATGTCGATGGAGGCTACCCATTCTCCCCCTTGCAGGGTAGCAGCTACTGACCGAATCGACTCCATCCGAAAAGACCAGATGTTCAGGAATTTGTTTAGACCCTTGAGGTCCAATATGGGCCTTACGTCCCCATTTGGCTTTGGGATTGTAAAGAGGTTTGAGTAGAATCCCAACCCCCGTTCTTCCATAGGAACTTCCACAATTCCTCCTTGGAGTAACAGTTGGTCCAATGCCAAAAGGAGAGATCCTCTCTTTAATGGATCTTTTGACACGTTTGACCACATAAAGTGGGGAGGAGGAAAATCCCTCAACTCCAATTTGTATCCCAGAGTTACTGTGGAGAGCATCCATCTGTCTCTGATCGTCTCTCTTCAAGTCTCTGCGACTAAATGAAGTCTTCCCCCCATCCGCTTGAGTGGGGGCAGCCCTTCATAGGATCGTCCCTCCACAGCAGCTCCACAGAAAAAAACTGTGCTTTTAAAGAGGCTGGGATGCCCGCACATGTGCAGAAACACACCAGCGAGCACAGAGCGTCATCCGCCAAGCCCCGCCCCCTTCCGGCCTATTTCTCATATATTGAGTGTGTGCGCGCGCACGTATGCGCCGCCGACGCTGATACACATGGAGAGGCATGTAGGCAGGTAGGGAGAGGAGCCAGGACCCACCGCTGACTATACACAGAGCCCGGGGATGACAGAGCAGTGGTAAGCATGACAGACGAGTTTGCAGCTTCTCTTCAGAGAGAGTCTATCATCTGCCTGGGCTTACACTAATAGGAGGTATAGCCCAACGACATCCCACAGCGGCCTCTACTTGTTAAGTAAGGTACAACACAATGTCTTGAATCCTATGTGAAAATGTATTTCAGGATTTATCATTTAGGCATGCATAGATCAGCGGGAATAACCATAAGGTAACAGGCAGAAAAACACATTAGAATTGAAGATCCCTGCAGAACCAAGTTCCTCAGAGATCTCCACTTACCTTTTCCACGCCGCAGGACTCTGTTTGGCACAGAAGCCCCAACTTCACCCCTCACAGCGGGCAATGTCAGCAGACCTTCAGAGACCGGGGTCCCAAAGAACACCACTCCTCTGGACCTGTATAGCACCCTGCCAGAAAACATCTTGGTTTTGGGTATCACCAGAGTACTGGATCCCAGGGTCCAGCCCTCCTAAGAGAGGCATTACAGGCAAAACCTCGTTCTTCTTGCCGAGGCCCGGGTACTGATTGCTTGGCTATGAAGCACTTTGGACGCATCAGGAATGGCTTGCCTAGGCCCAAGGATTGAACCTACACACAAGCCCAGATACATGTTTAACCGTGACCAACACCTTAGACACTGGCAAAAAAACTGAGGTACTCCGGTATGGGAGGGGTTATATAGGGGAGGGGACTTCCTGTCTTGGGTGTGCCAGTGTCCACCACCTGAAGGTAATCTCTATAACCCACATAGTAATTACTATGCCGCTCTGTGTCCCGTGATGTACGAGAAAGAAAAATGTCCGCCGCTATGCAGGACCAACACAGGGCGCTCGGCTACAGGAAAATGGCCGCCTAGAAGAGGAAAAAACACAGTATAGTAGTGGCGGGACCACCAAAATGGTGGCCAAACCAGGTATCAAGGCAGTAAAAGCACACATGGCAGCGAACACTCCGGGGCTCCCGCAAGGCGAAGGTCCCCCCACACAGGCATACAGCACCCCCAGGAGAGCAGACCCTCAGCGCAGCCCCCCACTTAGAGAGTGGAGCCCCCCTGGCGGATCCCTGGGATACTGCAGCAGGCCCAGCTAGAAGGCATGAGGAGGAGGGAGGGGAGGGAGAGAAGAGGGAAGGGTAGAATTGAACCCCTGATCAAACTCCCTGGGAATGTCCAGCCATCTCAACCCGCCGAGGCAGGGGGGAATGGTACTTGCCAGTCCTGCGAGGCTTGCTGGAAGCATCCCAAACAGATCCACCACCCGAGCAGTACAGAGATAGCTGTCGGCCTGGCACACTGTGACAGACAGTAATTAGCCCGGTCATATGTGTGCCCCGAAGCGCGTAGCTCACCGGCCACCCCTAGAGCAAACGGGGCATGTCGTGGCCGACCCAGCGCGTAGCTAAAGGCCTGCACACGCTCGCTGGCTGGCCGAAACTGGGGTGACTTAAAGGATCTAGGACATCCAGCCTGTCACCCAGTCGGCAGTTGATAGCAGATCTCAGGATCAAAGTAGAGAAAAAATATATAAAAAAACTCCAAGACCAAAGGGCCAACAGGGAGCCAGGTCCTACTCCTATGCCAGGCAGAAAAAACTGAGCTGCTGCATGCAGGGAGAGGGGTTGTACCTAGAGGGACCACCTCCTGGGCGGTACTGTACAGTTTAAAGTTGTATTAACACATTAACAATGTTTCTGCCTAGTCCTCTCCTGATAGAAGGCTAATACCCTATTGTCAAGATTAGGCGGCTGCTGTGTCCGTCCATGAACACAAGAGAAATACACCTTTCCTAGATAAAATGTTTCTCCAAGCCTCAACTAGTACTGGCTTTAGGTCAGAAAGCCCAGATATTTGGTCACAAGTAAGCTGAGGTTAGCCAATGTTAAACTCCAATCTTCCGCTCAGTAGAGATTACATGACCAAGTGCCTAGGCCTTTAGAAATATGGCCAGCTCTAAAGGTAGGTTTGGACAATTGTCTTCAGATTTATGACCCTCCAATACTCTTCATTTACACATCCCAGCTTGACTATTAAAGTGAGGCTGAAGGTTTTCTTACCTTAAAAGTGTTACTAAACCCATGCTCGTTATACTCACTGTGGAACCTAAGGGGTTAATCCTTTGCATTGTGTATAAAGGCTACTTGATTTTGTCTCTCTGATCCTCCACTGTCTCGAAAAAAATAACCTGATATTTACAGAGCCAGTGGATGGGCTTCACATGCTCAGTTTGGTGTGTATTGCTAGAGTGTTTTTTTCTTTTCTTGGCAGGGCGCATCTTGTTATCACAGGGTCAATCAGCACTGTCCAGAAATGTCCAGACAGAGGATCAGGGGAGAATGAAAACTCCTTCAAAAGGTTTACGAGGAACTGATAGAAGT
This sequence comes from Rana muscosa, assembly GCA_029206835.1. Lineage (NCBI taxonomy): Eukaryota > Metazoa > Chordata > Amphibia > Anura > Ranidae > Rana > Rana muscosa. The sequence goes on from CM055116.1 coordinate 918,256,477, forward strand.
CACAAGGCTGCTATATACTGCTGATGAGAAAAGGTATTTATCAGTTTATATTTACTAAAATAATTGCATTGTCATGTTCTTTGCACTGTGGGAAACCAGATATAGCAAATGCAAGTTTCTAGGTTTAGTAACACTTGAGTGCCTTCTCTGCATTAAGGTACAAAAACCTGAGCGCAGCTCCCCCCTGACAGCCCTTCCTTATACTTACCCGAACCCGATCCCAGCAATACGCACGAGAGCAGCAGCTCTCTCCCTCCTCAAAGGTTCAGAGAAATCAGTGGGAGCCATTGGGTCACAGAGAGTCTGCTCGAGAGCGAGCATGCACTAAAACCCCATAGCAAGTGGCTTGCTATGGTGGGCACTCTACACAGGAAGGGGGGGGGGGGGTTGAGGGTGTCAGGAGAGCTGGCGGGGGACCTGAGAAGAGGAGGATCACACGTTTGTTATTTGTTTTTAAATTGCGTTTACAAACATAAAAAAATATTTTTTCTTAATGTCTGCGTAAAATCCTGCTTGATCTTGTTGTTACTTTTAAAGAAGCCCACGCAGCTTCTTGCTTTCTACTAGTTGACATTAATACATGCAATTGCAATGATGTTAAATGCCCAGTTCAAATTAAAATAATAAAAAATACCTCAATGTATCCTGGGTGGTCACTGCTGCCACGGACGTGAAACAGTTCCAAATATTGTAGAGCATATTTCTCTATGGGTGTTAACTAGAAATAAATTACAAAGAAAAAGGCACAAAAACATGTAAAAAAACCAAAAATGTAAAAATGATAAATAGCTATATTGGCCACATTACACACAGCTTCTTACTTGCTGCATAAGGTCAGTCAATTCCTGTAGCTGTGAAGGGTCTTCGGTCCCCATAAGCTCGGAGTCATTAGAAGGGAAAACTCCAGCACTGGGCTTTGGTCCATCATGTTCAGCATATTCAGTGATGTACTGCTCTTGTCCAAATTCAATTTTGCCTAGTGCCTGTAAAATAGTATTAAGAGGATTAAAATAGATAGCAACCAATTATAGCTTTAGTTTTAGGTAATGGAAATATAATTAAACCTTAAAACAGTTAACTCAAGTGACCAAAAGAAACCCAAGCCACTGACATTTCTTATGGCACCAGTTTTTTTTAGAACTGGGATGTCCACCCTGGACCTTGAGTGGTTCAAACAAGACATATTTGTGAGCAGGAAAATGTAGAAATGTTTAAACTGACAGAATTGTGCCACTAAGACAATAACACACCACTGACTAATTAAATAGCCAAGCAATCAGATATGTTCTGCAACTTTGTCTTTAAGTATTCTTTTCAGGGAGACCTTTTTTTCACCGTTCAATTTTTAAGTGTTACTAAACCCAGTAATATGAAAATAGTTCATCCGCCCCCCCACAGTGCCCACAGCTTATAAATATTTTTTACATTAAAATACTGCCACTATATACCTTTTTGGATGATCTATATACCACGGTTACATGATAAAGTGCACAGTTTCTCCAGTGCAGTTCAAGAAGGAGGAGATTTTCACTACAGCCTGTACACACGCTCACAAGTGTGATGTCAATATCATGTGACCCGGCTATCCCTGAGAACAAGTAAATGTTCTCGCCAGCATAAAAGACACAACTGAGCATGTGCAGGTCGGATACTCTGCCTGTGTTAGCTGGCCTTCCCCAGATAGACAGTGCAGGGGGAGGAGGATCTGTGCATACAGGATAAAATCAGCCTTTTTACACAATGCAGGGGATTAACCCCATAAGTTCCACAGTAAGTATAACTAAGCATGCTATGCTGCATATACAGACTGATTTTACGGTTGTGGGTTTAGTATCACTTTAATCCTCCCACTGCAAACACCACTTAATGAAGAGAAATCTGTAGTCTCTTCTGAATCGGACACTTTCCGTGACTGCTACATCTCTAATACACAAAGTACTGATTTAGGGGATGTCAAGAGTAGCCAATAAGCCTAGAAAGGGACTCAGAGATTCCGTTTCTTAATAGTCTTCAGGTGGCTACATCAGTATTTTACAGAGGTGTGCAGCAGCACAGGCAGTTAAAAGGCAAGGATTTTATGATGATCTTTGCAGGAAGACCAATTATTTATTCACGGTTTGCTTTTAGTGACAGAGTTGCTTTAAAATGGACAATGTATTTAAAGTGGTTCTAAAGGCTCTAGGTTTTTTACCTTAAAGGATAAGTACACCTTTTAGAACATGTTACACGTTCCACCCGTATTTAGGGGGAAACATGTAACATGTTTCAGCAGCTGCAGCCTCCCTCTTCGCTGCCACTATTTGAAAATAACACAGATGTACGGGGCTCCGCCCACACGGCTGCATCATTCATTAACAGTTTCTTGTGAATGCATGAACTACAACTGCAGTCAGCCACTGTGGCTGACGGCTTGTAGTTCTGAATGAGCTGTGAGGTTGCTGATGAACAGCCTCATAGTTCAGTCACAAGGCCCTGCAGCTTGTAAACAGTCAGCTCATATGCAGACAGTGGCTGAAAGCTGCAGGGCTTGTCTGCAGGAATCTATCATTGCACCTATGATCAGAGGTGCAATGATCTCCAGGCTCCTTAGGGAAAAATTAACAAATGCACATTTTTTTCCTGCAAAAATATGTACAATTATTATTTGTTTTTCAAAAGGTGAACTTATCCTTTAATGCATTAAGGTAAAAAACGAACCGGGTGCAGCCCCCCCTTTATAGTTACCTGAGCCCCATCTCAATCCAGAAATGTGCATGAGAGCAGCGTCTCTCTCTTCTCATTGACTCAAACAGCAGCAGGAGCCATTGGCTGCTCTAAATAACAGCCAATGAGGAGATAGCAGGGCAAGTCGCGCTGTGAGTGTGTGCGTGAGTGAATGGACAGAGCAGGTAAGTATAACATGTTTGTTAATTTTTTCAAATCTTTCCTTTAGAAACATTTTAAGAACTTTAACCACTTGTTCTTGAAAAAAAATAGGGGGAGGGATAATACAACACATGTGTAGTGTGGGACTTTAAATATGCATTTAAGAACATAGAATAGCAGAAATATAAATAAAATATATATATTTTTTACTAATACAAAGATACAAATATGTAAATAGGTCAAGTAAAATGTTTACACACACACTTGAGTGCATCTTAACATACAAACTTTACAGTCACTTATTCGTGTATATTTCCTGAGTATGTGTGATCTATTGATGCGCTTCGTGAACTTTAGTTTTTTCAAAACCAAACCAATATTTTTGTGTGACTAAAAATAGAAAAGAACATTTCAAATATTTATACAGAATTTTTTATTTTTTTGTTAAGCTTGACAGCTGTATCAACATGTAGATGTAGAAAATATATACTGTATTTATTGGCGTATAACACCCACTTTTTTACCCTGAAAATAGAGGGTAAACTGTGCCTGCGTGTTATACGCAGGGGGCTGTGGAAAGTTTATTTCCTGAAACTTCCCTCTTAAAGTTAGGGTGCGTGTTATACGCCTGTGCGTGTTATACGCCAATAAATACGGTACATGGGAATATATGCTGTCAAGTTCCGGATATAGATATGCGCCTACCGGCCCATGGGAAACATACCACTAGACAGAAGTAATAAATATGAATGATAACACAAAAACTTTTCTTTCACTCATGGTTAGTGTTTGGCTGAAGCCATTTATTAGCAATCAACTGTGTTTACTCTTTTTTAAATCATAAGCACAACAGAAACTACCCAAATGACCCTTATCAAAAGTTTACATACCCCAGTTCTTAATACCGCGTATTGCCCCCTTTAACATCAATGACAGCTTGAAGTCTTTTGTGGTATTTGTGGATGAGGCTCTTTATCTTCTCAGAGGGTAAAGCTGCCCATTCCTCTTGGCAAAAAGCCTCCAGTTCCTGTAAATTCTTGGACTGTCTTGCATGAACTGCACGTTTGAGATCTCCCCAGAGTGGCTCAATGATATTAAGGTCAGGAGACTGAGATGGCCACTCCAGAACCTGCACTTTATTCTGCTGTAGCCTATGACAGGTCGACTTGGCCTTGTGTTTTGGATCACTGTTATGTTGGAATGTTCAAGTACGTCCCGTGCGCAGCTTCCTGGCTGGTGAATGCAAATGTTCCTCCAGTATTTTTTTAAAACATACTGCATTCATCTTGCCATCAATTTTGACCAAATTTCCTGTTTTTGTAGCTCACACATCCCCAAAACATCCGCGATCCACCGCCATGTTTCACAGTAGGAATGGTGTACCTTTCATCATAGGCCTTGTGGACTCCTCTCCAAATGAAGCGTTTATGGTTGTGGCCAAAAAAGCTCAATTTTGGTCTCATCACTCCAAATGACTTTGTGCCAGAAGGTTTGAGGCTTGTCTCTGTGCTGTTTGGCACACTGTAAGCGGGATACTTTGTGGCATTTGCGTAGTAATGGCTTTCTTCTGACAACAGAGTGTCCTGTATTTCACCTGAAGTTATTTGTGGGTATTTCTTTGTACCCCAAACAATTTTCCTGGCAGTTGTGGCTGAAAATTTAGTTGGTCTACCTGACCATGGTTTGGTTTCAACAGAACCCCTCATTTTCCAATTCTTGATTAGAGTTTGACATTCTCAATTCCCTAGATATCTTTTTATATCCCTTTCCTGTTACCTATTTCTGCAGATCCTTTTACAATTCTTTTGCTTTCCCCATGACTCAGAATCCAGAAACGTCAGTGCAGCCCTGGATGAAAGATGCAAGGGTCTGTCAGGAGTTCAGAAACTCATTGACTTTTTATACACACACATTAAATTACAGTGGAACCTTGGATTACGAGCATAATCCGTTCCAGGAGAATGCTTGTAATCCAAAGCACTCGCATATCAAAGCGAGTTTCCCCATAGAAGTCAATGGAAACAAAGATACATTGTTCCACATTGACTTCTATGGCATGCAATACCGCATGTGGCCAGATGTTGGGGGGGGGGGGGGGCGCCGGAGAGACTCGGAAATACTCTGAGACTATTCGGCTGCACCCGGAAACCCTCGGGAAAATAGGATTTTTTACTCACCGTAAAATCCTTTTCTCTGAGTCCATGGACCGACACAGCTTCTCTATTGACAAAGTGGGTATTATCCGTTAATTAGGAGTGACAAGGCAGAAAAACTTGTAAAAAGTGTTGCATCACACCTTCTACAGTACCGCCCAGGGGGCGGACCCTCTGTGTATAACCTCTCAGTCTGCATCTCGCAGATCAGTTTGTCAAAAAGCAGTACAAACTTAAAAGGAGGGGTGGGTGCTGTGTCGGTCCATGGACTCAGAGAAAAGGATTTTACGGTGAGTAAAAAATACTATTTACTCTTTCGTCCATGGACCGACACAGCTTCTCTATTGACAAAGTGGGACGTCCCAAAGCAGTGTCAGAGAAAAAACGAGGGGTGGTAACAGCATAAAATAAACTTCACCCCCAAAACACAAAACAGCACTCCTCCAACGGAGGAGCTGCAACTCTAAACAGCCGCTTGTAAAACCTTGCGGCAGAAAAGAGGCATCCGAAGATGTACCTACCTCAACTTTGTAGAATTTTGTGAAAGTGTGAGCGGACGACCAAGTCGCCGCTTTACATAATTGGGAAACAGACGCTTGATGTCAGAAAGCCCAAGAGGCACCTCTTGCCCTGGTCGAATGCGCCGTGACCGGAAAGGGGGCGCTTGACCCTTTAAGGCGTAAGCCTGGATTACTCTGTCGGATCCACCTAGAGATGGTAGCCGACGAGACTGCCTGGCCCTTCTTGGGACTAGCCACCGAAACAAACAGTGAGTCTGACTTCCGGAACAGGGAAGTAGCAGATAGGTATCTCTCAAAGCTTGGACAACGTCCAAGGAATTCAACGCCGACTCCTTAGGATTCGACGGCTGAGGACACAAGGATGGAAGTACAATGTCTTCATTGAGATGAAAAGCCGAAATGACTTTTGAAAGGAAGGCTGCGGCCGCAGCACCACCTTATCCTTGTGGAAAACCAAATAGGGAGCCTTGCAGGACAAGGCTGCCAGCTCAGAGACTCGTCTGACGTAACAGCCACCAAAAAGACCACTTTCTGAGAAAGTGTCAACAGGGGAATATCTCTAATATTCTCAAACGGTGCCTTCTGAAGCACCGAGAGGACCAGGTTCAAGTCCCACGGAGGTAACGGGGGACGGACCGGAGGGGCCACATGTCGAACCCCCTGCACAAATGTACTCACGAGAGAGTGAGTCGCCAGGGGTCGCTAAAAAAAGACAGCCAGGGCAGATATCTGTCCCTTAATCGTACTTAGGGCAAGCCTTTGGTCCACCCCATGCTGTAAAAACAGCAGGATTCTGGAAACCAAAAAGGTACGCGGATGCCATTTCATTTCCTCACACATGGAGATGTAGGCCTTCCAAGTGCGGTGATAAACCTTCCTAGAGGACAGTTTGAGCACTTCTCATAGTAGAGATTACTGAATCTGACAGGCCCCAGTCTCTCAGTACCTGGTTCTCAACAGCCATGCCGTTAAAGCCAATGACTGTAAAGCAGGATGGAGTATGGGACCTTGCGATAGCAGGTCCTTCCGTAGTGGTAGGCGCCATGGGACGTCTGCTACCAGACGTACTAGATCGGCGTACCAAGGACGCTGAGGCCAATCTGGAGCGATTAGGATCATTGGAATTCCCTCTGCCTCCACTCTGTGGAGCAGAAGAGGAAGAAGCCTTAAGGGAGGGAAGGCATAGATTAGCCGATACTGACCCCACGATGCCACCAACGCGTCCGTTGCGTCTGCCCATGGGTCTCTTGACCGGGCCACAAACCTCAATACCTTCCGATTGAGTCGGGAAGCCAGAAGATCTACGTCTGGTGTGCCCCCTCTTTGGCAGAGGAGTTGGAACACCTCCGGGTGTAAGAACCATTCTCCCTGGTCCAGCATCTGGCGGCTCAGGTAATCCGCCTGCCAGTTTTCCACACCCGGAATGTACACGGCCGACAGTGCCGGTACGCTCCTCTCTGCCCACTTCAGGATGCAAGCGACCTCCGATGCTGCAGCTGAGCTTCTTGTTCCTCCTTGATGATTGACATATGCCACTGCTGTGGCGTTGTCTGACTGGATCCTGACTGGATGCCCTTGCAGCCTCTGAGACTATTTGAAGAGGCACAGCCTGATCACCCGGACTTCCAGGACATTGATCAGCAGGGGGGCTTCCTCTGGGGTCCAGCAACCTTGCGCCGACTGAACACCCCACACTCCCCCCCCCAACCTGTAAGGCTGGCGTCCGTCGTGATCACTATCCAGTAAACCGGAAGAAATTACTTCCCGGCCATTAGAGCCGGTGCTGTCAGCCACCATACCAGGGATCTCCTGACTAGGTGGCTCACTCGGATTTGATAATCCAGAGATGAAGGGCATCTGTTCCATCTGGACGGAACTTCCTTCTGTAACACTCGAGTGGTACTGAGCATATGGGACCGCCTCGAAGGAGGCTACCATAAGGCCTAACACTCGCATGCAAAAAACGGAGTGACGACCAATTCCTGGAAGTCAGCTGCCGTACTTCAGCCCCGGAGGGTCTGCAACTTCTCCACAGGGAGGAATACCTTTGCCTCTGAAGAATCCAGAATCAACCCCAGGTACACTAGGCGTTGAGTGGGCACCAATACTGACTTTTGCGTGTTTAGTATCCAAACCCAGTCTCGAAGAGTCTGACAGGTAATAGACACGCTTACCTCTAATTCTGAGCTTGAAGGGGCCTTCAGTAGAAGGTCGTCCAAGTAGCCCATGATAGCGATACCCCGCTGTCTTAGAAGTGCCAAAATCGGAGCGAGCACCTTGGGGAACATCCTGGGTTCTGAGGCAATGCCAAACGGGAGGGCCACAAACTGGTAGTGGTCCGTCCCGATAGCAATCGCAGAAAGCTCTGGTGTCTGGAGTATATGGGGACATGCAGGTATGCGTCCTTGATGTCCAAGAAGGCCAGAAAGTCCCCCGGATGGAGAGCCGTGACTACAGATCGAACCGACTCCATCCGAAATCTTTGTACATTCACAAAGCAATTGAGGGCTCTGAGATCCAAGATTGGACGAACCCCCTCCTTCTTCGGCACAATAAACAGATTTAAGTAAAAACCCTGACCCCGTTCCTGTTCTGGAACAACTACCCCGCGTTCCAGTAGACCCTGGACCGCCCTATACAGGGTCGGTAGTAGCTGGAGATTGGAGGCGATGAATCTGTCCGGTGGACAAGAGAGAAACTCTATCTTGTAGCCTGAGGAGATTACTTCGCAAACCCACCTGTCGGAGACTAGAGCTGTCCACTGAGTCACGAATTTGCAAAGACGTCCCCCCACCCGAGCTGGGTGGGGGAGGACCTTCATGCGGACGCACATTTGTCCGCAGGCTTATTGGGTATGCGGGACCAAGGACGCTTTTGTCCTTGGGCAGGCGCTTTATCGGCCTGGGGTCTTTTCCCTGTCGCCCTAGGGGGACGAAAAAACCGCTTGCGTGCAGTACAGGAGGGCCCTTGCCCTTGGCGTGGCCCCTTACCCTTGCTAATTTGGGGAAGCAAAGTGCTTTTACCTCCTGTGGCATCCTTGGTGATGTCATCCAGAGAAGCCCCCAAAAAGTCTGTCGCCCTTAAAAGGCAGATCCAACAGGGCTTTCTTGGAAGTTTGGTCCGCAGACCAGCCTTTTAGCCAGATCAGGCGGCGTATTGCTACTGCATAAACCGAAGCTTTAGACAGCAGGGGAATAGTATCCATGTCTGACTCGCAGACAAACCTAAGGCCCTGGTCCAACAGGTCGGCCAATGTTATCTCATCAGGAGGAGCACCTCGCTCCTTAACCCCTGGAGTAGCAATCTTGCCCATTCAGTAAGTGTGTGAGACACTAGGGCCCCCGCCAATGCCAGGCGTACTGCCGAGCCTACCACTGAGTATAGGTAGCAAGCGAGTGCTTCAGCCTTCTTATCCACAGGGTCCTTGAAAACAGGAGCCCCTTCTACAGGAATTGTGGTGGCTCTATTAAGTCTGGACACCGGAGGGTCCACTATAGGGGGAGAGGTCCATTTCTTCAGAAAACTCTCCTCAAAGGGGTACCGTACCGTAAACCTCTTTGGGGCTGTAAAGACCCTCAGTGGGTTCTCCCATTCCTTGTATAAGAGTTTATCAAAAGACACACAAGGGAACACCTTAGCAGTGCGGGCAGGTCTATGAAACCCAAGTGGACCGGAGTCTCTGCTGCTTCTGCAGCATTTTCCAACTTTAGCGTATCCCACACTGCAGTAATAAGGTCAGATACCAAAGCCGTCTCGCGTACTGACCTGGACTTTGAGTCATCCTCACTGTTCGGTCAAGGTCTGCAGTCTCTGATGCGTCAGAATCTGGGCCCTGAGCCGTAGCTGGACCTGGTTCTGCATCAGAATTATCCCCAGAAGCTTGCAGGGGACGGGGCGTTTACTAGCCCCTGTATTCCCGTGTGCTGCTTCCGCCCTGGCAGCAAACGCCTCTAGGATTGCCGTCATAGCATTCATAGACACCTCAGGGGCACCAGCTGCTAAATCTGGTGTTTCAGGGGAGAAGACATCTGGCTCAGATGCCATGCTGACCACACGCTGACACTCACAGGGCTCCAGGCAAGATATCAATAGGCCACCCTTCTGCGCTGCAGAGATGCTGGGTTACCCAGAGGACTCACCACCCTGGACCGGTACTGCTATGCTGCCTTGTGCTGCGCCTGTGATGCTGTCCCACTGCTGCTGCCTTTTATCAGCACTTCCTGTGTGAATTTTCGCGCCAGTGTAATGCACCCTAGAGGCCGGAGGCTCTCGCAAAATGGTTGCCAAAAACGTCTGTATGGAAGATAATGTGGGCTCTAAGAAAATGGCCGCCGACCGAAGATAGAGGTCAAGCAGCCGTAGCCCACAAAAAGATGGCCGCCCAACGGCAATATATACATACAGGGTGGACAAACATGGCTGCCGATCAGCTGATAGGGGCCAGTGGGTGTGACCGAACCACAGGAAGATGGCCGCCGGGCAGTCACAAGAGGCCGAACTCGGCATGGACCACCTCAAAATGGCCGCCGACAGCATGGAGGAGGAAGCACACACACACACACACACACACAGGTAAGCAGAAATTACATTTCTTTTAAATGTTAGTTACAGCCAGCCCCGCTCCAGTGGAACCCCTTAGGTGACCCCCAGCACCCAGCACCTTTAGCTAGAAGCCCAGGGAGGAGGGAAAGACAGGGAGAGAGGGAAGAAAGGGGCCACAACCACTTACTTGATCTCTCCAGGAATGTCCAGCTAAATCACCCAGCCGAGGCAGGGGAGTTTTACTTACCTATCCTGCATGTATTATGCTGGAAGACATTCCAAACAGATCATCGTCCGCGCACGGAAGGTGACTGTTGGCCAGGCATGCTGTGATTGGACCCAAAAGGGACGATCATATGTATGCCCTGGAGCGTGACGCTCACCGGACAGGCTGCTGCGACTCAGCCGTAAGGTCAGCCGAAGCTGAGCGGTCTGATGCAAGCCTTGGAGCGTAAGCTCACCGGCCAGGCTGCTGTGACTCGGCCGTAAGGTCAGCCGAAGCTGAGCGGTCCGATGCAGGCCCTGGAGCGTAGGCTCACCGGCCACCCGTGGAGCGACGGGCATGTCGTGGAAAACCCAGCGCGTAGCTAGGGTCGGCACACGCTCGATGGTCTTTTTTGCCCGGACCAATGGGCCCGAAGGAAGCCATGTCCTACTCCTTGCTAGACAGAAAAAAACTGATCTGCGAGATGCAGACTGAGAGGATATACCCAGAGGGTCCGCCCCCTGGGCGGTACTGTAGAAGGTGTGATGCAACACTTTTTACAAGTTTTTCTGCCTAGTCACTCTTAATTAACGGATAATACCCACTTTGTCAATAGAGAAGCTGTGTCGGTCCATGGACGAAAGAGTAAGGAGTATTTTCGAGTGTTATCGAGTATTTCCGAACGGCTCTCAGTGTCACCGGCACCCCCCACCTCTGGCCAAATGCGGTACTGCACACTGCAGAGGCTTGAATCCTACTCGTTTTGCGAGACAACACTCGCAAACCGAGTTAGGATTTTTTTTTAATTGCTCGTATTGAGAAACGCTCGTTAACCGCGTTACTCGCAATCCGAGGTTCCAAGCAAACAGATCACAGGTGAGGATGGTTACCTTTAAAAGCAATTCAAACCTGTGTGTCAACTTGTGTGCATGTTATCAGACCAAAATCACAAGGGTATGTAAACTTTTGATCAGGATCGTTTGGGTAGTTTCTGTTGCCATTATAATTTAAAAAGAGTAAACACAGTTGATTGATAATAAATCAGCCAAACACCAACCATGAGTGAAATAAATGTTTTTGCGTTATTCATATTCTCTGAAAAATGGCCAAGAAATCATAAATTCTGCCAGGGTATGTAAACATAGGAGCACAACGGTATAATATTATATATTAGGGTGTTTCGTTTTCTAAGGCAAAAAATAAACTAACATTTTTGCAGACTTTGCTCATGCCCTGAGTCTCAGTGATGTAAAAGATATATATGCTAAATTTCAATAAGATTGGATAATATTTAGAGGTTGCACACTTTGATCTGTTTTGTAAAATTAGGCAAAAAATATGATTTTTCAATGTTAATTACTTTTATTGGGAAAACTAGAAATCACAAACGTAAAATACTATTAAAACTATACACTAAGATTAATAGGTAATATAATAGGCAAAACGTGTTATATTAATCAACTTTGAACGATGCAATCCCTTGTTTTGTTCACTAGGTGACGACTTTTCTGTGATGCTCGACTACCCTCAACAAGAATTGATTTTGTTGTTCATCCCTGACCGATTCCTTATACTTTTTTATCAGAGCAATTCCTCTTTCTGCGGTATCATTGACAACCTTAAGAGCCTTCACATGGCTTCTCAGAGAATCACTGCAGTATTCTGTCCCGTTGTGGATCCCAAACAATTCAAAGAATGCCTTTGTTTTATTAGTAACGAAATGGCTCAGGTCTTTTCCTTCAAAAAACATGTTTTTACCCTCTAATCGTTTCACTTTCTTTTTTCTGAATGTCAGGACCACTTGATGGTATGCTACAACAATCCTCAAACAATCCTTTCAATATTAGTTCATGGATGTGATGACGGCAAGCCAACCACAACAATGTTTGTCCGATTTCCCTTTCAATTCTGGTACATGCCCCTTGGATCAGTCCTGTATTAGATGCTGTAGTATCAAAAGATATACCGATTATATTGTCACGTAGCCCAAATCGGTCCACTTCCTGAATAACTACTTCAGCCATCTGCTCACCAGTGCCTTTCAGGGCAACAGGTACGCCAAGCAAATGCTCAAAATCTTTGCCAGTCACTAGAACTGCAACTCTATCTTCCAAAGTTTTGACATTCCCATGGGCAACAGTTTACTATCCCAATGCAAGACCAAATGAGGAGGATTTTCAAAGAGTGACTCTTCGATTTTCTTTGCCATTTTACTTCCATTGATGGCCCGAGCTCGGTAAACGGTAGCTGGAAATATGGACATTTTTTAAACATCGTGGCCAAGGCTGTTTGCAGTTGCTATAAATGAAGTACTTGCTTGTCGAATAGATAGCTGTTTTCGATCCCAAGTAGACGCGAGTGTCTGATCAAGAGGTTTTAATCTAGGACTTTTTCGCTGCTGGAGGCGAAAACTCAGCCTCTTCGTCGCTAGGTGCTTGTGATGATGGAGATGAGTCTTCCAGTATAACTGTCTTATTGATTTCAGCGATAGCTTTGTAATGTTTATTCTTATATGAATCTTTTTTTTCTTTTGTACACTTCGTTCAAGGTTAGAAATTTCACTAGTTTGTGATAAAAGTGATCAATGTGTGCAACCCAAAAATATTATCCAATCTTCTTGAAATTTGGCATATATATCTTTTACATCACCGAGACTCGGGGCATAAGCAAAGTCATATGAGTCACATCTTTGGAAAAATGAAACACAATAATTAAATATATATATATATATACACACACACACACACACACACATACACTCGAGTATAAGCCGACCCGAATATAAGCCGAGGCACCTAATTTTACCACAAAAATCTGGGAAAGCTTATTGACTCGAGTATAAGCCTAGGGTGGGAAATGCAGCAGCTACTGTAAGTGGAAAGAGGGTCAACAATGCCCATTTGCAGCCTCGCTGTGCCCATTTGCAGCCCTAACTGTGCCCATCTGCAGACTCGTGTACAGTACCTTGTTGAATGTTATACCAACTTCTCCCGCTGTGTTAACTGTAGACGTCGGCCGTTGCCGCAGAGCGGGCATTATCCGACAATCGACCCATCTCGTCAGGACACCTGGTGTATTGTGGGTGTATTGCGCATGCGCAAGCACGTCTTTCGTTCAATGCACGATAACCCCCCATCACACACCAAGAAAGACATTCTTGCGCATGCGCAGCACACCCGGCAACGGCTGCCGACTAGTTAACACAGCGCTCCCTAGTGAGACTTGAGCATAAGCCGAGGGGGGAATTTTTCAGCATTAAAAATGTGCTGAAAAACTTGGCTTATACTCAAGTATATACGAGATTATATATATATATATATATTTATATTTATATTAGATACTTAGAAATTGCGGCGGCCGATGCCCGATATATGATGCCGTTTTTTTTAGGCCGATATGTTAGGCTGATTTTTATTTTATTTTTTCCCCTTCATCTCACAAAATCTAACAGTTGGACCCCCTTTCACACTGGGGTGTTTTTCAGGCGCTTTTGGGCTTAAAATAGTACCTGTAAAGTGCCTGCAAAACGGCTCCCCTGCAGTCTCAGTGTGAACGCCCGAGTGCTTTCACACTGAGGCGGTGCGCTGGCAGGACGTTAAAAAAAAGTCCTGCAAGCAGCATCTTTGGAGCGGTGTATACCGCTCCTCCACCACTCCTGCCTATTGAAATGAATGGGCACTGCTGCCAAAGCGCCTGCAAAGCGCTTCTGCAGCGGTGCTACACGGGCGCATTTAACCTCTTCATCGGCCACTAGCTGGGTTATAAGCGCCCCGCTAGCAGCCGAATAGCACCGCTAAAATGATGGTAAAGCGCTGCTAGTGGCGTTTTACCGTCAACTCCTGCCCACTCCAGTGTGAAAGCAGCAGAGTTCCGCCGAAAAAAATGATTAAAAGTCAGCAGCTACAAATACTGCAGCTGCTGACTTTTAATATATGGACACTTACCTACCCTAGGCGCCCGCAATGTCGGCACCTGAAGCCGATCTCTCCCTCGACTCTCGGTTGCTGCCGCCATCTTCAGTAAGGGAATCAGGAAGCAGGCACAAAGACAAGTAATCAAAACGTTTGGACAAAAAAAAAAAAACGGCTAACTTTACTTTTACGTTTCGTTTTTTTTTCAATTCATTCGTGTATTTTTTCCCCAAAAATTGCGTTTGAAAGACCGCTGCGCAAATACCGTGTGACATAAAATATTGCAACAACTGCTATTTTTTTCCCTAGGGTCTCTGCTAAAAAAAAATATATAATGTTTGGGGGTTCCAAGTGATTTTCTAGCAGAAAATACAGGAGTAAGCAACAAAAAATGTGCTGAAAAACTCAGCTTATACTTGAGTATATACGGTATGTTGATACAGCTGTCAAGCTTAAAAAAAAAAAAATTCCGTATCAATAAGTGACTGTAAAGTTTTTATGTTAAGATGGAATCAAGTGTGTGTGTGAAGATTTTACGTGACCTATTTACATATTTTTATCTTTGTATTAAATAAATGGATGGCGAATGGATGGGCAGGAATGGGCAAAGATCAGCGCTGTGGGCACTTCAGATCCAGCCCAACGTGTTGCTGCACCCGGCACCTTGCTCTCCTTGCACACTGTACCAATCGGTGCGAGGAGAGGGAAGAAGCTGAACCTGACATGCAACGGTCTGTTGGCAACTGATCCCTCGGTCATTGGACAGGGCGATCACGTGGAAAAGGGCAGCTGTCACTGGCCCTTTACCCCGTTCTGTGACGCTCACGGACATATCAAGGTGCACGTGATTCTGGGAGGACGTCATAGTACACCCTCCCAAAGTTATTCGACTGCGCTGTAGCCGTAATTTGGCTATGGCCTGATCGGCAACTGGTTAATAAATTACAAATTATTTGATTTAAAAAAATGTTAGATTATCATTTAACGACTTAACCAGCACCAATCTGGTAAAAGCTGAAAGGAAGGGAAAAAATAAAAAAACATTAAATGTTTGTGCTTTCATCCTAGTTCCTATTGGGCATACCTCTACAAAAGGTTTTGCAACTTTGGCGGTGATGATGTCAGAAGGGGATGGTTCCTGAGAGAGCAGAACAAACTCTTCAGCTCTCACTCTGAAACCAGAATCATCCAGTGGAGAACACACTTCAAAAAGTTCCTGGATAGTTTGCTGAGAGAGAGAGAAGAACAGAAGAAGAGACGAGTCATATAAAGATATTCAAATAAAATAAACTGTTTGTTTTGGATTATTATAAATGAACAAATTTAAAGCTGAACTCCAGGCTGATATAAAAGACACAAAAAACACAGCTCTGTATTAATTTATCACTCTTGCAACTAATTTTTTTCTTCCAACGTTTTGCACATTGGTGGCCTGAAGAACACCTACAACCCCCAAAACATGAAATAACCTGAAATTAGGGAACCTGTTAAAAAAAAAAAAAAAAAAAAAAAAGAAAGGTGGTGTGGTACAGGTACTTGTAAATATTTATGTTGCTCAATATTTATCCAACTGTTAATTAAACTCTACATGAAACCACATTAAAATGTAATTAACTCTAATATTAAAATATATTACACGGCAGTAATCATGGCAAGGCTATTGGAATGGGCAAACGTAAACACAAATAAGAGATGGGTAAAAATGGAAAATACACTGTACACGACACGACTAGGGAAAGGTATTTGGATTCCATCAAAACATTGAGTGCACAATTTGGAAACACATGATTTAACAAAAATTGTATTCAAAGTATGGGATAAAATATATAGACGGGAAAATGGGAATATAATTCCCCATTAATCCCATTGGCAGGAACAAGCTTTTTTATTCCAGGCAATGGGACACGTATGGAAAAGCACATATGGGAAGCACAATTAAAAGCCATAATGACACAAGGAAAAATAAGGACAAGAGCAGAATGAATCACAATGTATGGGTGGCAGTTGGTAAGTGAATGGGAATATACAAAACTTAAACACTTTGTGAGCACAATTTCCCAACCAGTCACAGACGAGAAGACACTGAATCCAATTGAAAAGCTTTGCAATATTAAAACGCCTATGAAGCATGGAATTTCTCAAATGTATGATATACTAACAGGCTTAGAAGGAAATGGGGTCCTCCCCTTTATAGGAAAATGGGAACAAGACCTAGTAATAAAGTTAGATGAAAAACAAAATGATAGGAGCAGTATATGATTATGCAACAGATATCACTACGATAGAAGCTAACTATAAGTGTTTGGTAAGGTGGCATTTAACCCCGGTGAGAATTAATACATTTCAGCCAAATAGATCCCCCCAGTGTTGGAGGGAATGTGGACAAAGGGGAACAACAATACACATTTGGTGGGATTGTCAAAAAATAAAAGATAAATAAAAAATAAAAGACTATTGGCATAACATTATTAGACTATATTGAGGAAATAACCGGGGAAATCTTCCCTCAAAATGCTTGGAAAGTGTTGTTTCACGGGACAAATAAAACCAAAAAACAATATAAAGAAACGTTGGTTCACCCCCTGCCCAATACCGCAAAGGCTCTGATCCCAAATAAATGGCTTCAAGTCGAGAAGCCATCTATAAAATAATGGATACAGAGAGTAGATTATGTGTGTGAGATGTAGTACCTGTGCAGCAGGGAACGGAGAAAAAAACAGAACAATTTGGATGAAATGGAGTGAGTTTAAGCGAACAGAGAAATACGCAGTAGCAATGACAGAAATAGATGGGCCCGAGATAACTTAAGAAGGCGAAAATAATAGATCTGGGGGGGGTTGGCAGGGAAGGGTTAGGTTAAATTAATATAGGAGGTATGTAAGATTTTAAAATGTACATGTCTTCCTATTTCTTGTAATGATGTTGAAATATGTCTTAAACAAGAAAAATAATAATAATAAAAAAAAAAATAATTAACTCCACACAAATACAACATAATCCCCAATTGTTTTTGTAAAATATAAAAGACGAGACTGAATATCAAATGTGCCAGGCCTCACAATCTATGCAAAACAACAAAATACAATAATCAAAGTTTTCTCTATTTGATGCCTTAAAATTTTGATTTAGATTGCCCTAGAATTACTCCTCCCAAGGGGTGCGCAGTGATCATTTAAATCTACTGTTATCACAAGGGGGCTTTACACGACCACTTATTGGATAGCATTGTGCAGGTGGCAGGTTCTCAAACGCTTTCGCTGCTACTGGTATAAGGCATATGGCCAAACAGAACAGATTCAAGCTGACCAGGTCAGAATGCCTTACACCAACTGCATTCTGCTATTAGTTTACAGTCACCTGAGCAGCTATATATTTTTTTTTATTAGAAGTGTACTCCTGACTGTCCCGATTATGTAAATTGCTCATAGGATCCTCACCAATGAGCACCAGCACAGCCCGCTCTCCCCAGACCCCCTCCAAACAAGAGCCGTGTACAAAGCAGTAATTGTTAAAGCTGAGCTCTGGGCACAAAACTTTAATTTAAATATATTCCTTAAAAAACACAAAGGTTAGAAATCCACTTTGGGTGCACCAAATGCCTTTACAAACACAGTTATTACCTTGTAAAAAATGTCAGTGACAATATCATTGTGCTGTACATAGCCTGTGTAGAGGGGAGAGCAGTGGGAGGGACCCAGCAGGCTCCACCTACTACAGGCTGCCTGCAGAAAACTACAGGAGGGGGTGGAGACAAGACTAGTCACCCTGCACAAGGAGAAAGAGCAGCAGTGACTGGTCTATTACAGGAAGCTCCTGCACAGAGGCAACGTTTTACACTGGATTGCCACACAGATTTAGAAGAAATACACAAAGCACACCAAGATTCATGTAATAATACACATTTCTATTTGTATTTAAACGATATTTGCTTATCCTGGAGTTCAAACTGCAGCAGAGCAAGATCAGGTCACCCGATTGCCAGACAAGGCTGTGCTGAGTGGCAGAGCTGTGCAAATCTCTAGACAGGATGCACAGAAATTAAAATCCTTTGGTAAAATATGTACATGTATTTTATTTGTGTATGTATCTGTTTTGCATGGAGTTCAGCTTTAACAAAACATGTAAAGCTGCATCGACTTACTTGTGTTAGAAATGCCAGAGAATAATCACTGCCCTGAGCTGCCACTTCTCGAATAAGATCCTTCGTCCCATTCCTCAACAGCTTCTCTTCTATCGAATTGGCACTCACAAGCCTACACATGTAGAATAATAAGGATATAGGTTTAATGTGCTTGTTTTTCTCATACAAAAAGCAGTTTAACAAAATTAGGAAAATTAAGGAAATTATTTTATTTGTATGTATGTACAAAAAAACGTTAGCCTTAAAAAAAAAAAAAAAAAAGTAGATAACACCAGTTGGAGAGATTTCTTTAGGGTTAGGTTCATAGCTATGCATGTGCTGTTGATGCATCTTTGTGGCACATTTTCATGCACTTTTTTGATGTGTTCTGCTTTTCTTAGAAATGTTAATGTTGTTAGGAAGGGTGTCTGTTGACATGCTGGAAAATGAAACAAAAGCGCATGTAATGCCTTTTTATGCAACTCCACTGCAGTCTATGTAGCCAAAAACACACTGCGATGCATGTAAAAAAAAAAAAAGTCCCTGCACCTTTCCATAAAAGCATTGCAGAAAACTGTATGGATGAGAATGTAAGAAATAGGGTTAAATGGATTGTAAAGCATTTCTGTAGATCTGTAAACGCACTAAAAAAACAAACAAAAAAAAACACAGATGTAAACCTAGCTTAAGTAAACATAATGGAAACTGCATACTTATAAAACATTTTGTTTTTCCAAGCATGGTTTCAGTGGTGCCCCCCACACAATGAGCCTACTGTTGATCTATTTCCACTTGTCCATTCACAGAAAACTTTGCATCCTGCAAGCCATTCACAAAATGTATGACTTTCTGTGGGCAACGGAGAGGGGGTCAGATAAACTACACTATTCTTTCCCTGAATGAAATCTGTAGCAAGCTGTACATACTGCGAGAGCTATACTATCTGGAATAAATTAAAGAATACATTTTAAAGAAAGGGTTGCAAGCACAGTGGTGTAGTGGTTAGCACTTTCACCTAGCAGAAAAAAGGGTCGCTGGTTCGAATCCCGACCACGACACCATCTGCCTGAAGTTTGCATGTTCTCCCTGTGCCTGCGTGGCTTTCCTCCGGGTATTCCGGTTTCCTCCCACACTCTAGACATGATGGTAGGTTAATCGGATCCTGTCGAAATTGGCCCTACTATATGTATGAATGTGTTTTAGGGACCTTAGGTTGTAAGCTCCTTGAGGGTAGGGACTGATGTGAATGTACACTGTATATGTAAAGCGATGCGTAAATTTACGGCGCTATAGAAGTACCGTATTTATCGGCGTATAACACGCACTTTTTTCCCCTTAAAATCAGGGGAAAATCGTGGGTGCGTGTTATACGCCGATACCCACTGATCCCGGCGATCTGCGCTGACTGAGCGGAGCGCAGCGATCGCCGCCGAGATACACATAGCCGAGTGTACTCGGCTATACTCGGCTTTTCTCGGCTCTGCTCACAGTCACGCCCAGTCCCGCCATTGGACCTGTGATATGTCCATCATAGGGCGGGACTCGGCGTGACTGTGAGCGGAGCCGAGAAAAGCCGAGTATAGCCGAGTACACTCGGCTATGTGTATCTCGGCGGCGGCTCCGCCCAGTCCCTGCGTCGCTGCGTCCCTGCGTTCTCGGCGCCGTTCGCCCCGCTCCGCCTAGTCTCTGCGGCGATCTCGGCGGCGCCAATTTTGAAAACTGGGGCAAGGCTGCACTTAGCAAAGGCTGCACTGGACACTGGGCAAAGCTACACTGGGCAAAGGCTGCACTGGACAAAGCTGCACTGGACACTGGGCAAAGGCTGCACTGGGCAAAGGCTGCACTGGACACTGGGCAAAGGCGACACTGGGCAAAGCTGCACTGGACACTGGGCAAAGGCTGCACTGGACAAAGCTGCACTGGACACTGAGCAAAGCTGCACTGGGCAAAGGCTGCACTGGACACTGGGCAAAGGCTGCAATGGACACTGCTGACAAGGCTGCAACGGACACTGGTAAGGCTGCATTTAAATGTAAGTTTTTTTTTTCCTTAAACTTCCCTCCTAAAAGTTTTTTTCCCTAAAATTCCCTCCTAAACTTGGGGTGCGTGTTATACGCCGGTGCGTGTTATACGCCGATAAATACGGTACCTGAAATAAATAAAAAATAATCCTGCATAAACCACATCAAAGTTACCTTTTAATACATAAACACAGCTGATATTAATAAAAGGCAGCGTTGTACGCATAGGCAGTACCTGGTGTACCTGTGCCTAGCGTTGTACTTTAATACCAAGAGTCATATCTGCTCGATGAAATATGGTGCCCTAATTTGAACTTTAAGTGACAAAACACTGCCAAAAGCATGTGTTGTGCATCAAAAGTGAATTGAATACACTGATTCAGGTTCACATAGGAAATACTGAAGGGCTATATGTGTGCCAATTAGAGTTGAGCGGACACCTGGATGTTCGGGTTCGAACTTCGGTAAAAAGTTAGAGTTCGGGACCAAACTTGACCCTGAACCCCATTGAAGTCAATGGGGACCCGAAACTTCTGAGTACTATTAGCGCTTATTTCCTTAGAACTGTCCCTGCACAAAGTGTCATTTCTGAAGAAAAAAAAGTCATTTAAAACTCAGGTCTGCTACGGATATTAAGGGAAACCCTGACGCAAATTTTAAAAAAAATGCGTGCGGTTCCCCCCAAATATCCATACCAGGCCCTTCAGGTCTGGAAAGGATTTTAAGGGGAAATCCACCACAAATTAAAAAAAAAAAAAAAATGGCGTGGAGTACCCCCAAAAATCCAGACAAGACCCTTTATCTGAGCACGCAACCTGGCAGGCCACAAGAAAAGAGGGGGGGACGAGAGAGTGCACCCCCCTCCTGAACCGTACCAGGCAACATGCCCTCAACATGGGGAGGATGTCCCCATGTTGATGGGGACAAGGGCCTCATCCCCACAACCCTTGCCCGGTGGTTGTGGGGGTCTGCAGGCGGGGGGGCTTATCGGAATCTGGAAGACCCCTTTAACAAATTGTACCCCTACCATTTCACAAAGAAAATGTAAAAATTGTAAAAAAAATACACAGACACCATTGGGAAAGTCCTTTATTAAAAAAAACAAAAAAAACAACAACATTCCAGCGATGAAATCCAGTGTCCCGCGCTGTCCAGACGAAATGTCATTGGCTGAGCCTGAGCGGACCTGATGGGGAACTTCCTCGGCAGTGTATTAAATGAATAGACCCGACCCTTCTAAAGTTCCCCATCAGGTCCGCTCAGCCAATGACGTAGTGTAAGGCTGAGGACCTGATGCGGAATGTGAGAAGGGGCGGGTCTATTCATGTATTAAACTGTGGATGAAGTTCCCCATCAGGTCCGCCCCCTTTCATGTCAGTGTCGTATAACTTAATACTACGCTGAGACAAAGGGGTTGATTTACTAAAAAACTGGAGAGTGCAAAATCTGGTGCAGCTGTGCATAGAAACCAATCAGCTTCCGTTTTTTTTTTTTTCAAAGCTTAAATTAAAGAAACTGAAGTTAGAAGCTGATTGTCTACCATGCACAGTTGTACCAGATTTTTCACTCTCCACAGTTTTAGTAAATCAACCCTATAGTGACCAATTTAATGACAACAATGCCATGAAGTAGAATAGCTCCAAAAAATAAAATAGCATGCAATGGCAATTTGCAAGCAATCCATTCCATTTCAAATCAAATTTATTCAGTTCAATTATATGTTGTTGGTACAAGTCAGATGTACTACAGTGCAGACATAACTACCTTGCATGCCAAGAGCATCACCATAAAAAACAAAAAGGATTTTTTTATTTTTCAAAGCTGCCTCCTGGTGTTTAGCTTTTAAATTGATTTCTTCCTTCCCCCAGATTTCACTCCCACTATAAATCATTCTATGATATTATTCTACGTTACCAGCAAAGGTGGACCATGTCTGCAGTGTGCACAGTGTGTTTGTTGGATCACATACTGCAGCAGCAATATCTGATGCTTTAAAAACCATGCTTGACACTTGGCACATTGAGAAGTCTAAAGTGCATTTGATTGTCAGAGATAATGCGCGGAACATGGCAAAGGCAATGGAGGACAGTGAACCTCAAAGCATACCGTGCATGGCACACTGTTAGAAAAATTAAGTATTGTGCGTCTATTAGACAGCTTCACTGATTTTTTAAGATGGCTCCTGAGCACATGTTCTAACCTTGTTGTATTCTTTTGTTCTTACTAACCCCATACATAATATACAACAGATTGTACAGGAAGCTCTGCTTGGGAATAAAGGTGTCAACTTGTGCTAGGTACAAGCAGATCTTCCTTAGCAAATTAGCCAATAAGAAGTGTTATTGCGTTTTCAGTGTAAGGATGAGAAGGTGGGGGGGGCTCCCTCCTCACTCACTCTGGCTATGACTTTTCACTTGTAAGCTTCACACAAAATGTACCGGTGCATTTTAAATAAATTGTCTTCACTTTCAAACACCTGGAATTCGATTGATTAGAAGAAATTCTGATAACACACACACACGCTACAATTGGCTGTGAATGAAGGATTGCTGAGTCAGCGCACCATATCTGATATCGTTTAAAAAGGAAGAAAAATTGTGGGTCACTTTAAGCATTCTCTGCTTGCTTATTCCAGATTACAAGCTTTGCAGATGCAGTTTGGAATGGCACTGAAACGACTGCAGCAAGATTTAGCCATTGGAACAGCACCTACTATATGCTACAAAGTCTTTTTGAACAAAAGCGTGTTTTAGCTGCATACATTGCAGACTACGAGCTGCCAGCAACACTGAGTGCACATCAGTGGACGTTAGTTGAAAACAGTTGGTCTCTTCTATCTCCATTTGAACAGTTAACAAAAGAAATAAGCTCAACGAATGCTTGCATTGCTGAAGTTATCCCCTTGATTGCTGCACCGACGCGTCTGCTAGGAAAAGAGGTAGAAACAGACCATGGCGTAAAAACGGCTAAAACCACTCTACTGGAGGCCGTTACCAAACGGTTTCAAAACACCGAGTCCAACCCTCTGTACTGCATTGCAACAGTTCTAGATCCTCGATTTAAAGAGCATTACTTTAATGTGGAGAAAAAGCAGCGTGCACGGGAAATAATACAGGCACAAATGGAGGTGGTGGAAGCAACTAGTAAAAGGAGTTTCGAGGTGTCGCACAAAGGAAAGTGAGAAACGGTTGCATACTGAAGAGAAACACACTCCCCTCCATATCTGATATATTTGAAGAAATTTTACACTAATGCACCCCAATCCATAGCGGTGCCACAACAAGTGCAGCTACCCAACAGCTGGACATTTATTTAGCTGAAAAGCCTAATGCCAGAAGCGACAATCCCCTTGAGTATTGGCGCATCAACAAAGAACGTTTTCCCTTGCTTGCACAGATTGCACGCAGATATTTATCTGCCCCAAGCACCAGTACAGAGAGTGAGAGACTATTCAGTCTAGCATATCATATTCTTGATGAGAACAGAAACCGTCTCTCCTGTGAGAAATCTGAACAACTTTTGTTTCTAAAGCGAAATCTGACACTTTTACTGAAATAGATTTAAAAATCCGTAGCATAGACCAATTCATTTACCATGTTGAACATAGTAAATGAATTGGTATTGGACTGTGCTATTGGACAATTGGAACATACAACATAGTATGACTGACTACCTAGTATGTTCCAATTGTCTAGTCGTGCCATTTGTTGGTTGTTCATTGTAGTTCTTCTACAGTTTTTTTGCACTTGTCTTTTCAATTTAAGAGAGAACTCCAGCTTTTCAACTACTGTATCATAGTTTGTTGCTGTTGGGCCAAACTATGTCTCTCCCTAAGCCGTCAGCCCGCCTGCATGTGCAAATGCAAAACTGTATGTTCTGTATCTGTGGCTGTCTACATACTACAGTATTATATCGCACTGTGTTCCGGGTGTGGACGGAGACTTCCATAAACACAGACTAGTCTACATTGCTTGCTGTGATTGGCTGAGCACCGCTGCTGTAGAGTAGTCTGTGTTCCAGGATGTCTCCGCCCATACCCAGGGCTGGAACACAGTGCGGACTACTGTATGACTGTGTATGTAACCCGCAGATACATTACATACACTTTTATATCTCACATCCAGCCACTGACACCTTAGGCCCCTTTCACGCTGAGGCGTTGCAATAACGCGCTAAAAATGATTAGCATTATTACCGCATTTTTACCGCATTAGCGCTAAAAATAGCGCTAATGCCTATGCGTTTTTACCGCATTTTTGCAGTAAAAAGGATTATTTGGTATGCCACAATCCTCCACTCTACTGCGGTCATGTGACCTTGCCACAGCTTCTGGGCGTTTTTACAGCAGTACTCATTCATTTCAATGGGGATAGGCGTTTTTACAGCGCTATTTTATGCGCCCCAAAGATGCTCCAAAAAAGCTGTTTGCAGGATTTTTTCCAATGCACAGCCAGCAAAACACCTCAGTGTGAAAGCCCTCAGGGCTTTTACATTGAGAATGCTGGGGCAGGATAATTTCAGGCGTTTTTACAGCGCTATTTTTAGCGCTAAAACGCCTGAAAAACGCCTCAGTGTGAAAGGGGCCTTAGGGAGAGAACTTGGGGAAAAAACTACTAGTTCTCATTTAAGTTGAAAGAAAATAATAAAATAAAAATTTTATTATAGCATAGTATAACTGAACTATGTTATATTTACAGAAACTGAAACAGAATAACGGCCTTCTGCCAAATTTCTGTTATGGTTAGTTGAGACTCTCAAGAGAGTTGTTCTTTAATAAGTTATACATAGTTTGTTGTTCTGTTGTTGGGCCAAACTAGGTCATTGTCTCTCCCTAAGCTGTCAGCCCGCTGCATGTGCAAAACTGTATGTTCTGTATCTGTGGCTGTCTACATACTACAGTACTACATTATACCGCACTGTGTTCCGGGTATGGACGGAGACTTCCAGAAACACAGAATAGTCTACATTGCTTGCTGTGATTGGCTGAGCACCGCAGCTGTAGACTAGTCTGTGTTCCAGGATGTCTCCACCCATACCCGGAACACAGTGCGGTCTACTGTAGGACTAATATATGTATGTAACCCGCAGCTACATACATACACTTATCGCACATGCTGACACCTTAGGGAGAGAAAACTCAGAATTACTAGTTCTGATGTAAGTTGGAAATTAATAAAATATAAAAAAAGTCAGTCTTTGGCATTTTTATATTATTATTATATTAATTATTTTATTAATATTGTATATTATTTATTTTATGCCTGTTTTATTTGGTATGGTGGTGCAATTTGCACTGACTGCAGTCTTATTTTATTTTATCTTCTGTGTCCACTGTCCAATTTATGTGGGTTACTTTAATAAAGTACTTTTTGACATTACTGGATTGTACTATTCTTTTCTTCCTAAAATTAATGATAAAGTTGAATATAACTAATATAACGAATACGAATGTAACACAATTTTGTATATCCAATAATCTTTTGGGGTAATATATTAAAAAAGCATATATATCGGTTTCGGTATCAGCTTTCGGGATCAATCAAGATTTGTTTTCGGTATCGGTAGCAAAAAACCCATTCGGTGCATCCCTAATATATATATATATATATATATATATATATATATATATATATTTCTTTCTCGTACATCACGGGACACAGAGCGACATAGTCATTACTAATGGGTTATATAGATACCGTCAGGTGCTGGCACTGGCAACTTCCAAAACCGGAAGTACCCTCCCCTATATAAGCCCCTCCCATCCGGGAGCACCTCAGTTTTTTGCCAGTGTCTAAGGTGTTGGCCAAGAAGAAACATGTGTTTTTCACTGAGCTTGCGTACAGGTTCTTTTGGGCCTCAGTAAGCTATTCCGGATCCGACCAAAAAAGCTTCATAGCTAAACGGTCGGTACCCGGGCCTTGCAGAGAAGAGCAAGGTTTTGCCTGTAATGCTTCTCTTAGGAGAGCTGGACCCTGGGATCCAGAGCTCTGGTCATACCCACGACCAAGATGTTTTCTGTGCAGGGTGCTATACAGGTCCAGGGGAGTGGAATCCTTGGGAACCCGGTCCCTGAAGGTTTGATTACAATGCCTGCCGTGATAGGTGAAGTTTGGGCTTTTGTGGACCAAACAAAGTCCTGCGGCGGGGAACAGGTAAGTGGGGGCCCCCAGGAACTTGGTTCTATTGGGGGACCCCCAAGCCTAATTTGTCTTTCTGTCTGTTACCTAATGGTATTCCCGCAAAATTCTGTGCATGCCTGTAACTACTAAAAAAATGTAATAATTTTTAATGGTGGTCAAGAAGAAAAAAAAAATAATAATTTTTTTTTATATATATATTTAATATATTAGACTGCGGTACCTGTGTTTGTCCACTAGAGGCCGCTGTGGAATGTTTTCTTGTCATGTGGACTAGTTTCTTCTCAGCAGAGCAAGTCCAGGCAGATGGTGAGTTCTCTCATGGGAAACTGCTTCCTCTGCCATGTTGCAATGCTCGTCCATCCCCCGGCCTGCGGCAAAGAGGGGCCCTGGCTCTTGTCCCTAGTTTCCATTTTTCGAAATTAGCGCCAAAGGCGCACGTGGCCGCGCGCGTGCACGCGCCTCTATATATAGAGGTGAGCCGGAAAAGGGGGCGGAGCCTGGGGGATGACGCTCTGTGCGCGCCGCAGCGCTTCTGCGCATGTGCGGGCGTCCCAGCATGATAAAAATCACAATATTGTGTGGTGAGCTGGCTATGAAGTGCAGAGACAGAGCTGGCAACATTTAAAAAAGGGCATACAGCAAGCGGTTGATACAGGCATCCCCTAGAAAGGCACATTAGTAGACACCAACTGTTTCTTATAGCAGCATTTATGCTAGACTATTGTCAGTAACTGGTGTATTTCGGCTGGAATACCTCAGCTTTGTGGCTTAGGAATATGCTGTCTAAAAACTCCGGGACTAGAAATTCCAGGAGGAATAGGGGGTCTCCATCGGGCTCTGAGGATCTTGGGCATGCTTTGGCTGCACCAGTCTCCCCTGAAGAATCAGAGGTTAGTGACCGTAGAGCACCCTCAGGAGTACCTGGTACTGTGGCTGTCCTCAGTTCACCTGCTCCTGTGTATGTAACAGAGGAGGTTTTTTCCTCAGCTCTGGGAGGGCTGGAAGAAAGATTGTCAGCATTGATCGCGGCTTCCCTGTCACAGGAGAAAAGCGCCCGATCTCCGTCTCCTCCCTCAGAGTGCCTGTTAACAGAGCAACAGTCCCATACAGGGATCGACCTACCTGAAGGGGATCAGGATGAGGTCGATTCGGTTGTAGAGGAATCAACAGTGGAAGAGCCGTTCTCAGCATCACATGCTGAAAGGTTATGGGTTCAGTCCCTGACTAATATGGTCCGATCAGCATTTAAAATGCCACTTGCGGAGCCATCATCCACTTCTGTCTCCTCGTTGGGGTCGCTAAAAGCTCCCCAGACTGTTTGTTCCTTTCCGATCCATCCTTTACTGGAAGGGCTCATTTACCAGGATTGGGAGCATCCTGACAAAATATTTACTCCCCCTAAGAGATTTCCGGTGGTCTATCCCATGGAGGATAAGTTCATCAGAAAATGGAAGGTCCCTACAGTGGACGCAGCCATCTCGTGTGTGAATAAATCACTGACATGTCCGGTGGATAATGTCCAAATGTTCAAGGACCCAATAGATAAAAAATTGGAGTCCTTATTAAAATCTGCTTTTTCTACAGCAGGATTGGTGACACAACCAGCAGTGGCAGCTATTGGGGTCTGCCAAGCAGTGAAGGATCAGTTGAAACAGGTCTTAAGGGACTTGCCAGATCAGCAGGCTCTTGCCCTAGCTGATCTACCTAGAGCCTTATGCTTTGCGGTGGACGCCATAAAGGATTCAATCCATCAGGCCTCCCGCCTTACGCTGTCTGTAGTACATATGTGCAGGCTTCTATGGCTCAAAAACTGGTCTGCTGAAGCTCCCTGTAAAAAATTGCTGGTCAGCTTCCCATTTCATGGTGAGCGCTTATTCGGGGAGGACCTGGACAAGTATATCCAGAGAATTTCCAGCGGTAAAAGTACACTTTTGCCAGTTAAAAATAGAGTTAGAGGTCCCTCTTTTAAGAGGCCGGCTTCTCCAGTCCCTAGGACATCGGCTGTGAAACAGTTCCGACGGCCTCCTCGGTCAAATCCCGGAGGTAAAAATCAGGGACAGTTGCAGGGTAACAAGAAGCCCTGGAGCAGGAGAGGTACAAAACCTCCCCCAAAGTCAAATGCATGAAGGGTTGCCCCCACTCAATCGGGTGGGGGGAAGACTTCAGTTGTTCACAGAGACCTGGCGGGACACGATCCGAGACAGATGGGTGCTCTCCGCAGTAAATCTGGGATACAAATTGGAGTTAAAAAACTCCCCTCCTTCCCGCTTTATAAGGTCAAACGTGCCAAGGGATCCCCAGAAGAGAGGATCCCTCCTGTTGGCACTGGAACAATTATTGCTCCAAGCAGTAATTATAGAGGTTCCCCTGGAAGAATGGGGGTTCGGGTTTTACTCAAACCTCTTTACAGTTCCGAAGCCAAACGGGGACGTGAGGCCCATATTAAATCTAAAAGGGCTAAACAAATTCCTACATATCAGGACTTTCCGCATGGAGTCGATCCGATCGGTAGCCACTGCCCTACAAGGGGAGGAATGGTTAGCCTCGATCGACATCAAAGATGCTTATTTGCACATTCCCATCTTTCCAGCCCACCAAAAATTTCTACGCTTTGCGGTAGAAGGGCGCCATTTTCAGTTCAGAGCCTTACCCTTCGGTCTGGCCACAGCACCAAGAGTGTTCACAAAAATTCTGGCCCCATTATTGGCCAATCTAAGGACACGAGGTGTAACGATAATGGCATATCTAGACGACTTGTTGCTGATAGACCACTCAGTGGAAAAACTAGAAGTGGTTGTTCACGAGACAATCAAGTTTCTGGAATATCACGGTTGGATTATCAACCGAGACAAGTCAGCCCTAAAACCAGTCAAAAGTCTGGAATACTTGGGGCTAAGGCTGGATTCAGACCAGAGAAAAATTTTCTTGCCTCAAGAAAAGGGGTCGTCTTTGAGAGATTTGATCCACTTAGTGGGTTCAAAAAGACAGCCATCCATACGCCTGTGCATGAGGCTGCTGGGAAAAATGGTGGCATCATTCGAAGCAGTACCCTACGGTCAATTCCATTCAAGGAAATTGCAAAGGGCCATACTGTCAGCCTGGAACAAGAAAGTTCAGGCTCTGGACTTACCAATGTCCTTGTCCCCTTCCGTTCGCAAGAGCCTCCGCTGGTGGTTGGTTCCCCAGAATCTGGAGAGAGGGAAATCCTTCAGTCCGATTTCCTGGAAGGTGGTCACTACAGATGCCAGCCTTATAGGCTGGGGAGCAGTACTGGAGCAATGGTCTCTCCAGGGCAAGTGGTCAGAAGCAGAAAAGGCCCTGCCCATCAATCTCTTAGAGATACGAGCAGCCCGGTATGCCCTAGTAGCATGGACATCCAAACTCCAAGGGTCCCCTGTCAGAGTTCAATCAGACAATGCCACAGCAGTGGCATATATCAATCGTCAGGGGGGCACCAGGAGTCGTGCAGCCCAGAGGGAAGTAAATTACATCCTGAGATGGGCAGAAAGATATGTCCCAGCCATATCTGCGGTATTCATTCCAGGAGTGGAGAATTGGAAGGCGGACTTTCTAAGTCGCCAACAATTATGCCCAGGGGAATGGTCCCTTCATCCCGAGGTTTTCCGGACAATATGTCAGCGGTGGGGAACACCGGATGTAGATCTGCTAGCATCCAGATTCAACACAAAAGTGGACAGGTTTGTCTCTTGGACAAGGGATCCCCTAGCGTGCGGCTCGGATGCCCTAGTGTTCCCTTGGGATCAGTTCAAGCTGATATATGCATTCCCACCGCCACAATTGTTACCTCGATTACTCCGCAGAATCAGGGTAGAAAAGAAACCAGTGATTCTGGTGGCTCCAGCGTGGCCCCGAAGAGCATGGTACGCGGAGATTGTAAAAATGTCTGTGGGGAGTCCTTGGACCCTCCCACATCGTCCGGACCTGCTTTCGCAAGGACCGATATACCACCCTTCCTTACCAGCCCTAGGTTCGACGGCCTGGCTATTGAAGCCCACATTCTAAAAAAGAGAGGGCTCTCTAATTCTGTGGTATCTACCATGATCAATGCCAGGAAGCCGGTATCCAGGCAGATCTACTATAGAATCTGGAAGGCGTACATCGCCTGGTGTGAGGCCAAGAAATGGCATCCACGTAAATACGTAATAGGTAGGATTCTGGACTTCCTACAATGGGCTGTAGATAGGAAGCTTGCCTTGAGTACTATCAAGGGTCAGATTTCGGCCTTGTCAATATTTTTTCAAAGGCCCTTGGCTTCGCATTCACTAGTCAAAGCCTTTATACAAGGAGTGATGCGTATTAGTCCTCCGGTTAATATTCCCATATGTCCATGGGATCTAAACTTGGTTCTGTTGGTTCTACAGAAACAACCATTTGAACCATTACAGCATATTTCCTTGGTGCTTCTCACCAGGAAATTGATTTTTCTAGTAGCCATTTGTTCGGCTAAAAGAGTATCGGAATTAGCAGCTATGTCCTGTAAGGAGCCATATCTGGTTATCCATAAGGACAGAGTAGTGTTACGTCCTCATCCAGCCTTTCTTCCTAAGGTGGTATCGAGTTTTCATTTGAACCAAGATGTGGTTCTTCCTTCTTTTTTCCCCAAACCTACTTCGGTAGAGGAAAAGTTATTGCATTCTTTGGATGTAGTAAGAGCAGTTAAAGCTTATCTAAAAGCCACTGCTCAGATTCGCAGAACGGATACTTTGTTTATTCTGCCGGAAGGCCCCAGAAAGGGTCAGGCAGCGTCAAAATCTACTTTAGCCAAGTGGATTCGACAGGTCATAATACAAGCCTATGGCTTGAGAAGGAGACCGCCTCCGTTCAAAGTTAGAGCGCACTCCACGAGAGCAGTTGGAACTTCATGGGCAGTGCATCACCAGGCCTCCCTGGCTCAAATCTGTAAGGCCGCAACATGGTCTTCAGTTCACACGTTTACTAGGTTCTACCAGGTGGACGTTAGAAGTCAGGAGGATGTCGCCTTTGGGCGCAGTGTGTTGCAGGCCGCAAAAGATCCTCATGTCTGATAGCGCTCAGCTTATATATGGTGTATCCCCCCCCTCATTTGGCATTGCTTTAGGACATCCCATTAGTAATGACTATGTCGCTCTGTGTCCCGTGATGTACGAGAAAGAAAATAGGATTTTTATAACAGCTTACCTGTAAAATCCTTTTCTTGGAGTACATCACGGGACACAGAGCTCCCGCCCCTCTTTGGGGACACTTATTGCTTTGCTACAAAACTGAGGTGCTCCCGGATGGGAGGGGCTTATATAGGGGAGGGTACTTCCGGTTTTGGAAGTTGCCAGTGCCAGCACCTGACGGTATCTATATAACCCATTAGTAATGACTATGTCGCTCTGTGTCCCGTGATGTACTCCAAGAAAAGGATTTTACAGGTAAGCTGTTATAAAAATCCTATTATTTATTTATTATTATTATCAAAAGACTCATGGATCGGATCGCTCCTCGGATCGGAGTCACGAATCGCATCATTTTTCGGATCAGCAAAAAAAAAAAAAGACACTGGAGTTTTAGATTTCACAGTTATTTTCAACACAAAACAGAGCTTATATGCTTAAATACAGTATTTGGAAATCCGACGGACTGTTTAGATGTTAAATTTTAAAAGCAGCAGCAAACCTGCTGACCTTACATGGTTGCTGTGAAATAACTGTGAAATCTAAAACTCCGTTGGGTGTAACAAGATGTCCGCTTGCCCGCTTCTCACTCTATCATTACTGTGCAGGAGTGTGCGGTGTAGCAAGATGGCGGTGAATGAAACGTCACTTCCGGATAGGGAGCCGAATGTGACGAGACAGCTCCGGGAGCTAGGCCGGAGCCGCGGCCTGTCCTATGGACCTGGAGGCCCGCGGATCGCCGTGTGTGCCGACCCGAAGGTGTTGATCCATACGGATCAATGAGGATCTGTTGCACCCCTACTTATTATTATTCATTTACTTCTATAACGCCATCAATTTATGCAGCGCTTTACATATACATTCACATCGGTCTCTACCCTCAAGGAGCTTACACTCTAAAGTCCCTAATTCACATTCATATACTTTGGCCAATTTACACAGAAGCCAATTAACCTACCAGCATGTCTTTGGAGGGTGGAAAGAATTCGGAGTACCCGGAGGAAACGCACGCAGGCACAGGGAGAACATGTAAACTCCAGATAGGTAGTGTCGTGGTTGGGATTCGAACCAGCTACACTTTTTACTGCTAGGCGAAAGTGCTACCCACTATACCACTGTGCCGCCCAAATTATATATATATATATATATATATATATTATATATACACACACACACACACACACACACACACATATATATATATATATATACACACACACACACACACACACACACACACACACACACACACACACACACACACACACAATATTTTAATGAACATAAGAACAATTTCCAAAATTTGCACAAAACTGAGTCTTATAGAACATTTGTTTTAGTTGATGCAAAAACGAATACACCCTACATCGCGGGGGTGCCGATGCTCGTGACGGGCGGTCGCGATGACCGGCAGCCACGAGCGATCGCGGGCACGAGAGGCAGAACAGGGACGTGTGTGTGTGTAAACACACACATCCCTGTTCTGTTATGTGAGGAAAGACAGATCGTGAGTTCCTAATAGCTAGAAATCACGATCTGTCATTTCCTCTAGGTCAGTCCCCTCCCCCCACAGTTAGAAACACACCTAGGGAACACAATTAACCCCTTGATCGCCCTAGTGTTAACCCCTTACCTGCCAGTGACATTTTTACAGTAATCAGTGCATTTTTATAGCACTGATTGCTGTATAAATGCCAATGGTCCCAAAAATGTGTCAAAGGTGTCCGATGTGACAGCCATAATGTCGCAGTCCCAATGAAAATGGCAGATCGCCGCCATTACTAGTAACAAAAAAATAATAATCTATAAATCACCTATTTTGTAGAGGCTATAACTTTTGCGCAAACCAATCAATATACGCTTATTGTGATTTTTATTGCCAAAAATATGTAGTAGAATACATATCGGCCTAAACTGAGAAGAAAATTACCCTTTTTAAAAAAAAATGGGGATATTTATTACAGCAAAAATTACAAAATTGTGTTTTTTTTTTTTTATTGTAATTTAATTGTAATTTTTTGGTTTATTGTACAAAAAATAAAAATTGCAGAGATGATCAAACACCACCAAAAGAAAGCTCTATTTTTGGGGAAAAAAAGGACGTAAATTTTGTTTGGGTACAGCGTCGCATGACCGCGCAATTGTTAGTTAAAGCGACACAGTGCCAATTCACAAAAAATGCCCCGGTCATTGAGCAGCCAATTCTTCTGGGGCTGAAGTGGTTAACAGTGGGGGAAACTTTAAAGTTCACTCTTTTGTTAACAAAAATAACATTTGGTGTTGCAGTTATCACTTGTATTTGCTTTGTGCAATATGGAGGCAGGACCACAAGGCGGCTGCGGGATTGCCTCTATTTTTCAATCAGATTTTTAAAATTTTGGATAACAAATTATGGAGGACGAGGAAGAGGAGGAAGAGGAAGAAGAGGAAGAAAAGGA
This sequence comes from Rana muscosa, assembly GCA_029206835.1. Classification (NCBI taxonomy): domain Eukaryota; kingdom Metazoa; phylum Chordata; class Amphibia; order Anura; family Ranidae; genus Rana; species Rana muscosa. The sequence goes on from CM055116.1 coordinate 918,290,552, forward strand.
CGACGACACGTTTGTGTTTGTTGGCCGACAATTGTGTGCGTAGTTTGTATGCAAGACAAGTTTTTGGCCAATGCCCTTCGGACAAAAGTCTGACGCTTTGTCTGCGGAAAATCCGATCGTGTGTATGATGATTTAGAATACAATATCCAAGAGCAACCGCTACGCTCATGTTGTTAATAGCATATTTAATTTAACCACTTGCCTACATCAAGTGGTTAAGGAAAGGTGAGGCAACCATTCATGAAAACCAGAGAGAAGAAATGCACACCAAGTATTCCCCACTCTCCATTTTCAGCCAAAGTTGGAACTAGGGGCATCAATCCATTTTTTCCATATTTTCTCAAACTTCCGATATGCATAACGTTGAAGATAAGTACATTTCTCAAACAGTACAGGTTTATCCGTTTCCTGTACCCAGTCCCAAAGGGTAGGAGGGTTAGATGATACCCATCGAGAGGCTATTAATTTACGTGCCAAAAAAAAGCATTCTCATTATGGCCACTGCCTCGTCATATTCTAAATTATTAGAGTTAATATACCCGAGGAGACATAGGACAGGATCAGGAGTCAGTGAGATCTATGACCATTTGTAAGGTACTGAAAAATAATTTGGCTAATATTGCTAAGCATTTGAACGAATGTTGTGAAGGGGATTCCACACCTATCTGTATTCAGGTTGAGAGTAACATGCCTAAAGAGAAGGGGTGGTTAATTCAGACTTTTCTGTAAAAGAGAGGTATTCTGGATTTTCCAGAATGTAAACCAGGAGACCCATGGGGCCGATTTTTTAATCCGATGTCACTCATTTCTGTGTTGCGTTTCCCCCCAAAAAATTGTGCTGCAATGTTTTATATTTGTTTTTGTTAGGCCTCTTGCACACTGCAGCTTAAAAAAGCTCAGAACAGTTTTTTATACTGAGCTAAAATACAGCCCATTAATTGTAATGTGCCTATGCACACAGGCCCGTAAACTAGAGCCGTGCATTGCTGTGCATTCTTCAGTAAAAAAAAAAAAATCTGCATTTGTGGTTAGTAATTTACGCCTCATGCATGCAAATATGCGTGATTGTACGCAAAATGTGTACAAATGCCCATTTACATGCTGTGCAGAAGCAAAAACGCGACAATACGTTTGCGCGTGCATGAATTTGCACAAAAACTGTGCGAACGCATATGCGTGAAAATGCTTCCTTTCCTTGATGCTTTTATCCGGTTTTGTGATTTTCTAAATACAGGCGATTTCTACAGTAGTGTGGCCATCTAGAGATCCTTTTTCCTTCATCATCGGCTGTGCGCTGGACCGGCAGTTGTTCAGTGGCAGCGTGTGGCCGACAGAACAGAAGCAGCATATTCTCTCTTGCTTTGTAATGTAAAACTGGAGTGCGCAATATCTGGTGCAGCTCTGCATAGAAACCAATCGGCTTCCATTTTTTTTCTCAAAGCTTAATTAAACAACCTAAAGTTAGAAGCTGATTGGCTACCATGCAGAGCTGCACCAGATTTTGCACTTTCCAGTTTTAGTACATCAAACCAACAGTGTGAAGCATAATAAAAAAACATAACACCAAAAACATTTTATTACCTGTACACATGAATGTCTTTTGCTCTTCCAATGAGATCACACCATGACTGTGTCTTTCCATCCATAACAGGGTTTACATCAGTGTCATAGAATATTACGGTGTCTGCTTCTACATGATGCACTCCTAAAGAACGGACGTGAGTAGAAAGCACCATACTGAAAATGCGTGGGTCTCTGTTGAAACTTTTCATGAGATCCTAAAATGTTTTTTAAAACAATATTAGTTAATCAAAAAATATATATATAATTTTTTAAAACCTGAAATAGGAACTGACTATTCTGTTGTACAAAAGATTTAAAGCAGCACTGGAAAAGTACATCTGAAGAATGAGACTACGCCTTGTTTTAGGCAGCTCTTAGAGAAAATAATTTGATAAATTAGTACTACATTGAATAAGAACAGGAGAGCACATAACCGTAATTATATGTATGCTCAACTTTGCCAGTTCTTTGGAAAAGGGATTCCAGAGGTAGCAAGAGAACATTTACTTTATCCTCAAGTAATGCCAGAGAATGTATAGACAACAATAACCCTGGAGTAAGGATGAGGAATGACATAAATGGTCCAAAAAATTCTGATAAGCTGATGAACAAATATGTGTAAAACAATACTAAATACTAAAGTAGCAATCACTGTAGCAACCTGGTCACACCTGGCACTGATTGAAGTTGGCATTTTCATCAATCCTTAAAAAGGTGAATGAATGGTAGTCCAGAAAGATCTCCAATATGTCCAGCATAAGTACCATCTGGGAGAAAATCAGCACACGCCGACCCTCAGACCTCAGTTTCTGGAGGAGTATGGATAAAGCCTCTAGCTTTCCTGTGCATGTTAAAAAAAAAAAAAAGGGAGGAATCTGTGACACAGAAGTTTTTTTTTTATCTTAATGCATAGAATTACACATAATAGGATTTTTATAACAGCTTACCTGTAAAATCCTTTTCTTGGAGTACTTCACGGGACACAGAGCCTAGTAATTACTAAGTGGGTTGTATTCCACCTTCAGGTGCTGGACACTGATGTAATCAATTAGACAGGAAGTTTCCTCCCTATATAACCCCTCCCATACTGGGAGCCACCTCAGTTTTGTAGCAAAGCAATAAGTGTCCCAATATCCACAAACAAGAGGGGCGGGAGCTCTGTGTCCCGTGATGTACTCCAAGAAAAGGATTTTACAGGTAAGCTGTTATAAAAACCCTATTTTCTTTATCGTACATCACGGGACACAGAGCCTAGTACTTACTAAGTGGGACGTCCCAAAGCAATGCCTACTGAGGTGAGGGAGACACAAATAACACAGGCCGCCATCAGACGTGAGGACCTATACTGCTGCCTGCAGCATACTGCGCCAAAAAGCGGCATCCTCTTGCCGTCCTACATTCACCTGATAGAAATAAGTGAACGTATGCACCGGCGACCAAGTTGCGGCCTCGCAAATCTGAGTCATAAAGGCTTGGTAATGCACCGCGCATGAAGCGCTTACTATCCTGGTAGGGTGCACTCTAAAGGAAACAGGGGAAACCCCACTCTTTAAACCACAAGCCTGAATCATAACCTGATAAATCCACATAGAAACAGTTGATTTAGATGCTGCCTGCCCTTTCCAGGGGGCCTCCTGGTAGCGCAACAACATCAGTTTTCCGTATCTGAGCAGCCGCTTCAGATAGGCCTTGACTTCTCTCACTAGAGCGTAACCATTTTAAATAGCTGATTTGAATGCTGCCTGCCCATTTCTAGGGTCTTCTGGCAGCACAATCAAAATGTCAGTTTCCTATATCTGAAACCTTCAGATAGATTTTTAACTGCTCTCATCTATATTGAGAGAAAAGTAATAAGGTTCTGAAAAAAAGGAAGGCAAGAACATCTTGATTCAAATGAAAACTAGATCTTCTAGGAAATAAGGCTGGGTGAGGATTTAACAACACCCTATCCTTAAGAATAATTAAGTATGGCTTAATACAAAGAAAGCTGCCAATACTGAAACTCTTGCGGAGGCTACCGCAACCAAGAACACCAATTCTCTTGTTAGACGGATGAAGGGAAATATGGTGCATCGCCCCAAGGTGCTAACCTTGTAAGCCGACAAAACTAGACTCAATCCCCGAGCACAAGGATGACCTAACTGGCGGACTTATACGTGTTACCCCTTCTATAAAGGCCCGTATCAAAGAGTGCGAAGCGAGAGGCCTTTGAAAATATTGACAAGGCCGAGATCGGATGCTTGATGGAACTTAAGGCTAGCTCCATCTCCTCTCCTAATGTAGGAAGGCAAGAATTTTACCTATGACATACTTCCAAGAATGCCACCCCTTGGTTTCACACCAGGAACATGGGCCTTCCAGATCCTATGATGAATGGTCCTGGAGGCCAGCTCTCCTGTACGAATCAAGGTAATTTGCCGCTGATTCTGAAAGCCCTGATCCTCAAGAATGCGGGCTAAAACAGCCAGACCATTAATTCCCATGTTTGCAAGACAGGATGGAATACCCCCTTGCGAAGTAGGTCTGGACAAGATGTAAGGGACCCTGGGTCCTCTACTACCACCTTTACGATCCCTGCACAGTAAGGTCGTCTGGGTCATGCCGGAGCTATTAGGCCAGCTTCTGTTCCCCTCAGATGTTGCATAGAAGCCACGGTAGTCGCGGCACTGGGGGGAGAGAATGCATAAACCAGTGACAACTGGTCCCACAAGATCACTAACACATCTGTCCCACATGCGAGTGGATCCTTTGTCCTTGACAAAAAGCTGTCCAACTTCTTGTTGAACCAGGACGCCAATAAATTGTATGTCCGGGGTACCCTTTCTCTGGCATTTGGCCAAAAAAAAGTCGGGGTGTAGAGGTCATTCTCCCTGGAACAATTGTTGACAGCTCCAGAGAACCGCCTGCCAATTCTCCATTTCATGTAATGAAGATTGTCAATAGGCAAGGCACAAGCTCCTCTGCCCAAGCCAGAACATGGCTCACTTCCCTCTGGCTGCGTGACTTCTAGTGCCTCCTTGGTAAACTAAGTAAATCACTGGTGTGGCATTGTCAGATTGTACTCTGACAGAACAATCCTGCAACCTTAACGCCCAGGCCCTTAAGCCAGACGTGCCATCCGTAGCTCTAGAATGTTGACAAGGGAGCTCCGAAGAGAGGCATTACAGGCAAAAACCTTGTGCTTCGGATACAAGGCCCCGGGTACCATCCACTTTGGCCCAAGGAGCTTTGGATGGATCTGATCTTCATAGAGGCTATTTAAATCCAGCATGGATCCCTCCAGTGGAGCTCCTCAGAGCACATCTTCACTCGTGACCAACACCTTAGACACTGATGAAAAAACTGAGGCGCTCCCAGTATGGGAGGGGTTATATAGGGAGGAAACTTCCTGTCTAATTGATTACATCAGTGTCCAGCACCTGAAGGTGGAATATAACCCACTTCGTAATTACTAGGCTCTGTGTCCCGTGATGTACGATAAAGAAAACTGAATTTTTGAACGTATTTGTTTTGGTTTCTTTTGGAGTCATTTTGAGGGGACAGCAAATTTACACCATTATACAAGCTGTACACTCACTACTTTGTAGCAAAGTGTCATTTCTTCAGTGTTGTCACATGAAAAGATATAATAAAATATTTACAAAAATGTGAGGGGTGTACTCACTTTTGTGAGATACGGTATATACGCAGACACTTCATTTTTTATTCTGCATACAAATGTTTTGTATTTTCAAAAGCAGCTGAAGCGATGTCCCTTTTCACATTAAGATTAGGATCTCTCACTACCTAGACCAGTGTTTCTCAACTGCAGTCCTCAAGGTGCACTAATAATGGAAAATCTGAAAACATGACCTATTGGGGCACCTTGAGGACTGGAGTTGAGAAACACTGAACTAGACCATAAGGTGATAATTTTTAACACACACTGGGGTCTGGAATCAATGTGACCTTCAATGAGTAAAAATATGCATGTCTTTTTAGACCTTCTAGGATTGGTATGACATTTAACATGAGTATACTGGGTTTTTGATACGTTAACTATGCATAATTCTGTGACAGAAACCTAAACATTGCATTTCTTTTCTTCATGTCAATCTGCACTTTGTTAAGCAAATGCTTGGTTTCATTGCAATCTGAATTATGTTGTAATGTGTACCCCTCCTGTTGTATCTCACCTGTTTTTTCAAAACAATGCATAAAAAAGATTTTTGCTACATCTTACCTGTAAAATCCTTTTCTTGGAGTACATCACAGGACACAACCAGTTATATTCATAACTATTTTGGTTATACACCACCTATAGGTGAATGGACATGGGTAGATCAATCAAACAGGAAGTCCTCCCCTATTTAACCCCTCCTATATAGGAAGTACTTCAGTTTTGTAGCAAGCAATAAATTACCAAAAAGATGGGAAGGGACCTCTGTGACCTGTGATGTACTTCAAGAAAGAGATTTTACAGGTAAGACGTAGGAAAAATCCAAATTTTCTTTATCGTACATCACAGGACACAGCTGGTTATATTAATAACTATTTGGGATGTCCTAAAGCAATACCCTTGAGGGGAAGGAGACACCATCACAAAAAATAGCCAACAGAGAAAGACCTACTCTTGCTGTTTGTATTATGCTGAGGCCAAAGGCAGTATTCTCCCACAGTTTTGACATCCACCTGGTAAAAACCTTGTGAATGTTTAAACCAAAGACCAAGTAGTGGTCTTGCAAACCGGAGCCACTGATGCCTGATGGCGGAAAGCCCAAGATGCATCCACACACCTGGTAGAGAAGCTATCCCCAGAAAAGGTGGGGTTTTGCCCTTTCCAACCATAGGCTTCAATGATAAACTGGCCAATTCAATGATAAATAGTTGACCTGGATGCCGCCTGCCCTTCCTGGACACTTCTGGCAGCACAACCAGGATTCCTGACCTGCGCTAACAATTCAAGTAAATCCTGAGTGCCTAAACTACCTCCAGAGTATGCAACGATCTTTCTCCTGCCGAATGTGGATTAGGAGAAAAATAAAGGCAAGACACTGCCCAGATTCAAGTGAAAACTAGAAACCACTCTAGGCAATAAAGATGGATGAGGATGCAACCTCACCTTATGATGCAAGAACGGCTCCTTCAAGAAAAGAGACGCCAGCTCTAACACTCCACTTGCTGAAATGATAGCAACCCAAGAAGCTACCTTTCCGAGTCAAAGGACTAACAGAATTTCTCATATTGGTTCAAAAGGTGACCCCTGCAAGGACAGTCAAGAGCAAATTCAAGTCCCAAGGACACAAGGGTGGCCTGATGGGCAGGACTGACTGCGTTACACCCTGTATGAAGTATGAATCAAGGAGTGAGAAACAACAGCCTCTGGACAAAACGGATAGGGACGAATCTGAACCTTAAATGGTACTTAAGGCCAATCTCACTTCCTTTCCCAATTGGAGAAAGGAAAAAAACTCCCACTCACATATTTCTGCAAGCACCACTTCCGGTCTTCACCCCAGGCATAAAATATCTCCAAGTCCTGTAACTGAAGCTTCCCGAAGCCGGCTTTCCTGGTGTCTTCCATGGCAGCATACCAATGGTTGCGACTCTGCCCCCAATCAACCCACAGGACCAATTACAACTCTATAAAAGAGAGAGACAGTCCCCTCATACACCATTCTTTTTTCTGTCCTCAAACCTACAGGATCAAATGGATCGCCTGGAATCAGCCCTTACCATGCTGCTACATGGCACCACCATTACAGGTTCATGCTCTCCTGTATATGGAGTCCCATAACTTGGGCTGCTAAATGCGCCAGAAAAGTATGGGAACCCATTTTTTCTGTGGATCTTTTCTGGGTTTGGAGTTCAGGTATTTACTCAATTTATTGAAAGACACTGCTCCAAGTAAAGACTGCCTCCCAGACGTGTACAGCGCTAGGAGTGGTGCATCAGATAGCACTGGGGTCTGGCTGTTAATACAGGGACTTCTCTATGCTCACATGCTTTCTGTTATTAAGAAGGTTCGCTGCAGGGGTGTTTGGTGTTTTTGTGTCAGGTTAGGCACTCACTTTTTGCCCCATGTTTTCTGAGCTCCGTTTCCCGCTATCTAGGTCCATTTTATGCACTTCCGGGTACCTGAGCCATGTTTTCTCCCACCTCGGGGTTGAGTCTGGTCCCGGTCATATGGGGATATGGCAGCTGCAGCAACCATGCTGGATTGTATGTGTGGCGCGTCGCGCGTGTCCTCCGTGTTCCGCTTATCCTTCCCGGAGGCGTGGCATCATTCGGCACATGCCCGGTAGCCTCGTGAAGCCATTGGCAGCCATCTTGGTTCACCCTAAGCCCATCTGTATAAAGCAAACCGAATGCCTTCATTCTGGCAGCAGCTCTAGTTAGGTTAACATCTCCTTCAGCCTAGGCAAAAGTTCCTTCTGGTCACACCCTCATAATGAAGCCAGTAAAAAGGTAAACATGCAGTGATTTATTGATAGGAAGAAAATGTCCTTTATTCATAGTTTTGGTACATGCTTGATATAGATGTATTTTACGTGTTATGCTTACATATGTGTATGCAGGAGTAAGTTTTTTTTCTGTCATTCAGTAAAAAAAAAAAAATTCAACTATTTTTGACAGAAAGTGTTTTATATCCAAGTGGCAGTTTGTAGATTGGTATCCGTTTAATTGCTAGATGTTTTTTGTGAGTATGCATATTACGTTTACTTTTCTTGAAAAAAAAAAAGAAAGAAAACCCCCAAAAGGGAGTCATAATAAGGTTAACCCCTTTTTTGGTTCTCCTTTCTGACAGCCGTTCCCCGCAGTCCAGTATTACAAAAAGATCCTCAATATACCACTAGGTAAATGGCTGCAACTGCCAGGTAAGTTCAAATAAAAGAGCACTCGGGTATCCTGTTTGGGAGAAAAACAGAATCTCTGTCTTTCCTTTCTTACAGCCCGCAGCATCAATCAGAACATAAAGGGGAGGATAAGAGGTCCAAGGCTCATGATGCCTCAATGGAGATACACTCTTCTTCAGCCCAACCACCTCATAGCCGCAGGTCCTTGCATTCGGCTAAAAAACCTCCCTCTTCACGTCGTCCCATCCACCCCAAAGGCGGAGCCTGCTGGGTCTGCGGAAATTATGCACTACCCAAAAAGTTGGTATGCAGTTCCTGTTTTCTACAAACAGCCAGAGATGAAGAAAAAGAGGGTCAGGAATCGTTAGCCACTTAAAAAGTTGATAGGGGAATCAATTCATAAGTTGGCTTGTTCCCGAGATCCTGCTGTGCTTTCATCAAGTGGAGGTTCCGGGGGAAACCCGGTCCGGCAAGCAAACGCAGGGGTCAGGGCGGGTGAAACTGGAAAAGTATCGTTAGAAGGAGGTCCTTCCTTTTTGTCAGGGTTGCCTGATCCGTGTGTTGCCACAATAAAACAGAAGATGGAAGAAGGTCCGGTCGCCTATAACCGTCCTCGCAAACTGTGCCCTCCAGCTGATCCAAACGCATAGCCATTTTCCTCACCATCAGGGGTCGAATCTGCCAGTGAATTAGCAAGAAATGCGACACTCCCCTCAGAGGATGCAGCGTTTTTGGAGGATATGCTGGTTCGCAAGATGGATTCTGACCTCAAAAGGGTTAATCAGGCAGCTGATGGGGCACGTAATCCAGCAGCCGCTCTGGCCTCGGCCTCCAAGGCGTCAAAAATAGGATTTTTGTACTCACCGTAAAATCAGTTTCTCTGACGTCCATGGACTGACACAGCTGTCATACTGATTACGTGTGGGTATATGTCCCTGCTTGCAGGAGAAGACCTAGGCAGAATGTTAGATGTTAAAACATTCTAGAACAAACCAGAGCTGAACAGCCCCGCCCAGGGGGGCGGTCCCTCCGGACATTACCCTCCCAGCTGCAGCTAGCAGACCTCAGTTCGTAACAAAGCAGTACAAACCTTAAAAGGAAGGGTGGGCGCTGCGTCAGTCCATGGACGTCAGAGAAACGGATTTTACGGTGAGTACAAAAATCCTATTTTCTCTTATCGTCCATGGACTGACACAGCTGTCATACTGATTACGTGTGGGACGTCCCAAAGCAGTATAAGAAAAGGGTGGGAGCAAAATAGTAAAGGAACAACCAAGACTTCACTCCAAACCAGCAGAGCTCCACAACGGAGGAGTTGCAAAATTAAACAGCGGCCTGCAACACTTTGCGGCCGAAGGAAGCATCCAAAGATGCAGCCACATCAACCTTATAGAATTTTGAAAAGGCATGAACGGACGATCAGGTCGCCGCCTTGCAAACTTGTGCAACCGACGCTTGATGTCGGAAAGCCCAGGAAGCACCAATTGCCCTGCTGGCATGCGCCGTAACCGGAAAGGGAGGGGCCACCCCCTTAATGGCATAGGCCTGTATAACAGTCTGTCTGATCCACCTAGAAAAAGTGGCAGACAACACCGCTCGGCCCTGTTCGGACCCGAGACAGACACAACTAGTGAGTCATATCACGTACCACATAAAATATGTGAAGCGCAAACCCTCTGGAATGCGATGTGTGAGGACACAAGGACGGGAGGACAATGTCCACATGTAGGTGGAAAACCGAGACCACCTTATGCAAAAGGAAGGTCGTGGACGCAACACCGCCTTATCCTTATGGATGACCAAATAGGGCGACTTGCAGGACAAGGCCGCCAATTCAGACACCCGTCTGACAGAAATAATGGCTACTAAGAAGGCCACCTCCTAAAACAAGGTCAAGAGGGGAATATCTCTGATATTTTCAAAGTGAGGTTCCTGGAGAACCGAGAGCACCCAATTCAAATCCCGAGGAGGGAGAGGAGGTTTCAACAGGAGGGAGCACATGGTGAACCCCCTGCACAAAGGAGCTACCAAGGAATGACCCGCTAGCGGTTGCTGAAGGAAGACGGCCAAGGCCGAAAACTGACCCCTAATGGTACTCAAAGCAAGCATTTGGGTCACACCACGCTGCAAGGACCGCAGGATGCTGGGGACGGAATACGTCCGTAGACGCTAGTCCAGCTCATTGCACATAGCGATGTAAGCTTCCCAGGTACGGTGATACATCTTTCAAGCGGAAGACTTCCGTGCCCTGAACATGGTCGAAATGACCGAATCCGAGAGACCTCGGACTCTCAGCACCTGGCTTCCAATAGCTATGCCGTTAAGTCAGACTGTAAAACAGGATGAAAAATAGGACCTTGAAACAGAAGGTCCTCCCTTTTTGGCAACCGCCAAGGAACGTCCGCGATGAGACGTACCAGATCAGCGTACCAATGACGCCGAGACCCACCCGACGCAAGAGGATCACCGGAATCCCTTCGGCCACAACCCTGCGCAGCAGGCGAGGAAGCAGCTGCAGCGGAGGATAACAGATATCAGGTGATAATGACCCCATGGGGCCCACCAACGGATCCGAGGCATCCGCCCAAGGATCCCTTGACCTGGCCACAAACCTTGACACCTTACGATTGAGTCGAGAGGCCCTCAGATCCACATCCGGTATGTCCCAGTGTAAGGACCACTCTCCTGGTCCAGCGTCTGGCGACTCAGATAGTCCGCCTGCCAATTGTCTACGCTTGAACGTAGACGGCCAATAGAGACCACATGGGGAGGCATATTCGGATTGCCCGTATTTCCAGAACATTGATCGGTAAACGGGCTTCGTCCGGAGTCCAAAGCCCTGGGGCTGACAGGACTCCCCCGACTCCACCCCAGCCCGTCAGGCTGGTGTCCATCATGAACACCGTCCACTGGATGGGGAGGGACGACTTCCCGGACCGAAGAGCCGGGGACCCCAACCACTACGCCAAGGACGCCCTGAGTGGGTGACTCATCTGGATCTGAAGATCCAAAGACAACGGGGATTTGTCCCAAGTGGACAGGATCTCTTACTGTAATGCCCGTGTGTGTGATTGGGCATACGAAACAGCCTTGAACGAGGCCCTCATGAGTCCCAGGACGCTCATGCAAAAAACGGGTTGACGACCATTTCCGAGACGTCAGGACCCGCACTACAGACTGAAAAGTCAGTAACTTCTCCACGGTTAGGAATACCTACGCCTCCATGGAGTCCAGGATCAGACTGAGATACTCCAAATGTTGAGCCGGGACCAGGACCGACTTCTGAATGTTCGGGCGCCACCTGAAGTCCCTAAGGGTCTGACTGACATAGTCACACTTCTTCTAATTCTGAGCCATTGTCTGCTCTTAGAAGAAGATTGTCCAGATAGCCCATAATAGCCATGCCTTGCTGTCTCAGCAAGGCTAAATCGGAGCAAGCACCTTGGTAAAAAAACCTTGGGTGCCGAGGCTAGGCCGAAGGGAAGAGCCACAATTCATAGTGGTCTTCGCCGATCGCAAGCGCAGAAACTACTGTTGACGTGCACAGATCGGAACATGCAAGTAGGCGGCCTTGATTTCCAAGGATGCCAGAAAATCCCTTGATGGAGTGTAGCGAACACCGCGGGAATGGATTCCATGCGGAACTTTACACCATCACAAAAGCATCCAGGCCTTGAGGCCCAGGGGTGGCCGAACCCCCGTCCACCTTTTGGGACTACAAACAGATTTGAGTAGAAACCCTGAACAACCTCTCGTGACGGAACCGGCACAATCCTCCGGACCTGATCAATCCTGTACGGCCCTTAAGAGGGCCGCCCGACGGGCAGGAAGGAGATTGAGAATTGAGGGAAAGAATCTGTCTGGGGGCCAGGAACATAATTCTATCCTGTATCCTGAGGTGACCACCTCGCACACCCAACGGTCAGAAATCCGGGAGGTCCACCGAACCGTGAACCTGCAAGGACGTCCCCTAACCCCAGAGTCGGGCAGGGACAAGATTCCATGTGGTGGTGGGCTTGGGAGCTTGCTTGGTAGGCTTCCGCACCCAGGGACGCTTATGTCCCCCAGCCGCACTTTTCCCAGTCTGGGAGGGCTTACCCGTGGATTCTGACTGACGAGAAGAAACACATTCTCCTTTGCCGGAAAGGAAGGGCCCGTCCTACGGTGGGGCTCCTTTGTCCATAACAGACTGAGGAAGGAAGGTGCTCTTACCCCTTGTGACATCCATAATAATGGCATCCAGGGCTGGCCCAAACAGTCTACCGCCCTTAAAAGGGCAATTCAGCCAGGAGCTATTTGGAAGATAGGTCGGCCGAACAGCATTTCAGCCAGACAAGGTGACGCAGCACCACAGCAGATAGAGGCCCCAGAAATGAAAGGGGCCGCATCCAAAGTGGCATCGCACACAGAGACTAAACCCTGCGCCAGTTGGTGAGCCAGGGTAATGGTCTCAGGAGGGAGATTATGCTCCTAAACCGTCTTGGTGCAAAATCTTTGCCCAACCAGTGAGTGTCTTGAGACACAAGTGTCGCCGCCCCTATAGGGCGTAAAGCAGACCCCAATAAGGTAAACATAGTTCTACTCACCACTTCTGACCTCCTGTCAGTGGGATCCTTAAATGCAGGAGACCCTTCCATTGGGAGCGCGGTAGCCTTATTCAAACGGGCGACCGGGGGGGTCAACCACTGGGGGGAGAGCCCCTTCTTAACCAGGTCCTCCTTAAAGGGGCACCTCATGGCTAGGCGCCACGGGACCGTCAAAGTCTCCTGCGGCTTATCCCAGACTTAGTCAATGAATGTATAAAAAAAAAAGGCACATATAGAAAAAACCTTTTTGAATAAACGGCTTTAAAGGAACCAAAGGAGACAGCTTCCATCTGAGGTTCCTCAGCCTCAACATTTGAGAGTGTTCCTCACAGCATCAATGAGTTCACTTACAAGCACCCTGTCAGTTTTTCAGAACTGGGGTCTTCCTCACAGGGAATATCCTATTTAAAAACATGAAAATCCTCAGAGCTAGGGTCCTGAGCAGCAATAGCTAGGCCCATATCTGAGACAGAGCACTCCCCTACAGGAGGATGTGTGGGGAGGGGGCGCTTTACAGCTCCCTTGCGCGCACACCGCTTCCATCCTGACAAGCATGATTCCACAACTGCCGACAACTAGTCGCTAGGGACCGCAGGAGCACTGCCAGTTGCCTCAAACAAGTGTAGAGAAGCAGGTGAACTAGACTCCATACTGCCACCCTCTGAGACTTTTTAAAACACTATCATAGTGAGTAACACAGTCCACCCACTGGCTATGCTGAAGCTGAGGAGGGGATACCCAGAGTACTCACCAACCCCAGTAAAGACCGCTCATTCCGCTGTATGAAACCGCGCTGCTGCGCGGGTGAAGCCTGGGGAGAGTGAGGAGACTTGACTGTGAGGAGATTGTGAGGTTCGTGCCGCAGCAGCGGCCGATAGAGGTCGAAACTAAAAGCAAAAACGCAGCGGCTACAAGAAAATGGCCGCTGGCCGCATACATTACTGCGCCATCGATCCACAGCAAAATGGCCGCCGAGCGCGGTTTATTTAAAAATTCACAGCGCTAATGGCGCACACGTTTAGCGGTTGTCCGGTTCACTAACCACAAGGCAGGAGCTCCTGCTCTCACTGGCTGTGGCACAGCAAGTGCTGGGGCGGCTTGTTTTAACACAAACAGCCCCCCCCCCCCAGGAACCGAACCTGTGAAGCTTAGCTTGCTAAGCATGCATGTAACCACTACTCCCAACAGTATGTACAACCTCACACCAGAACACTGCACCTCTCCCAGGGCCAATAAAACAGACATGAGTGCCCCCAGTCAGGCCAGAGTGACCCCCAAGCACCCCCCACACAGCACAGCACCAGTACAGGGTGCAGAGAGCAGCATAACAGGGGAAAACCCCCCATATAAAGAAACACAGCCAGCATGTACTCATCTGCAGTAGGAGAGACTACTTACCCGTCCCGTTCAGGGACCCACTGGCTTGTTTCAGACAGACCTATCACAGAGTAGTACTGCGTAGCTGTCGGCCGGGGCCATCGCGAGAGATACAGTCAGTCAGTCAGGTACTGTTCAATCTTGAGAGGACCGCGGGAGCTAAAAGCAACCCGGCCACCCCTGGAGTCATGGGGTATGTTGTGAACTGAGTCTCACGCACACAAGGCGAGGATCAGCATGCTCGATGGTCGGACAGGGAAGACTACGAGGATACCAGTGTACCCAAATTGTTGCCCAGCTGACAGTTGATTGAAGGTCTCAAAAAAAAAATAAAATTCCCAAAGGAATAAAATTTAAAAGTAAAATCTTCCAGGAGACTGGCTCCTGAGAGAGCCACGTCTTCTCCTTCTGCTAGGCAGGAAAAAACGGAGGTCTGCTAGCTGCAGGTGGGAGGGTAATGTCCGGAAGGACCGCCCCCCTGGGCAGGGCTGTTCAGCTCTGGTTTGTTCTAGAATGTTTTAACATCTAACATTCTGCCTAGGTCTTCTCCTGCAAGCAGGGACATATACCCACACGTAATCAGTATGACAGCTGTGTCAGTCCATGGACGATAAGAGAAAGGCATGGTCTATCAATTTTGAAGTAGCTTTGAGACGGGGGGCCGAGCCAGATGATATCATCGCTAAAGTCAAAGTCGCCAAAGGAGGTAAAGTTGACTTCAGACGCTATGACCAAGGCAGCCGCTGATACATTGAAAAGGTTCCACTAGGGCCCTACTGCATACAGTATCTGCCAGAGTATATAGGGAAAGCGAAAGGGATCCCCAGGCTTCCCTCTTAAGCGAAGGGAAATGGGAGGATACATCTAGTTCTCCCGGGAATCAAATGCCCCTTTGGACTTCCCATCCGTCCAGGCTGGGCCTGGCGGAGGGCTCGGTTCAGAGCTGCAGCTCTAGTAAAAAAACAAAACAAAAAAAGCCTTGCGCAATTCATTCCTATTGGCCTCTCCTGGAGATCCTAGCGCACCAGACCCGTACCTTTTTTTTTGCACACCAAGACCCTCAAATTCGAAGGTAAAAAGGGAAATTCCTGTTCCAGCTTGTACAGAAGTTGATAGGTCAGGATTGTCGGCTCCAAAGTCTGGAACGATTAGTTCCCGTTGTCCAATGCTCTCTACGCCCAAGGCATTGGGGAACCGAATCTACAGTGTCACAGTCTACTTTTTAATCACGTTAGGCTCAGACCCTTTACAGAAGTTCCAACGACATCTTTTGCCCCAAATTAGGAGAAGATGATGCATAGTCCGCATTAAGGAGACAATATACTTACCCTGACTCATCTCAATGAAGAGCTCCATTCTCACCTACAGGGGATGGGGGTGCCCTTTAACGTAGTACAATCGGGCAGTAAATTGCCCAAAAAAAAAAAAAAAAAAAAAAAAAAAAAACACAAAAAACGTTTTATATGGGAGCCTCTTGCTAAAGAATTTGTGAAGTATGCTTCTCGCTTGAAGCTGACTTGGGCTGATAAAGTCTCAGATCATTTTGTAGATTTTAGCCTTAAGGGGTTGGATTTAAGTAAGGAAGAGAAGAGGACAGTGTCCACAGTGGGTTGGTACTTCCTCCATGCTCTCTATACTGAATCACATAGAAGGGAGAAGGCAGAGGCAGAAGTTAAGGTATTAAAAGACCAGCTAGCAGTTGCTTCAGAGTGTGTACGTTCAACTGCTAGTCGGGCTGATGATTTGCAAGAGCGGTGTGCAGCCCTCATGACCAAATCAATTAATGCCTTAAGGAAAAGGAAGGGGCGGAAACCTGTTAGTAAAGCCAGGGTGCGTGCCATTGTCACATCCCAAAATTGGGATTGTGAGGATGTGCTCTCCTCAAATGATAGTGAGGATGAGGAGATAGAGTTTGATATTTCAGATGATGATCTGCTAGTGGGAAAGAAAAAGTATGCCAGATCTCTCATTACTAAGCATAGGAAACGGCAACATGATAGAGAGGATATGGCAGATGGGGAGGTGCATTATCGCAACCCCAGAGATGTTGAAATTGAAGAAGTACGGGAGTTTACACAAACTGAACTCCATGAGCTGGCAAAACAATACAAACAAAGGTCTGGGGAGCCCCTATTGAGTTGGCTCCTACACTTATGGGATGAAGGGGCGGACAGTGTTGTTTTGTCAGGTAAGGAAGCAGTGGCTATGGGAGTGGTAACCCATGATCCACAATTGCGTCAGGCAATGCGAAAAGCCCGAGAGTTTAGCGTGAATTTTTCACTGTTAGACCTTGTGAGAGATGGAATAGTCCGAGGATATGCTAGTCCTACTGACCTGGAAAATACCTACTCCTGGAGATCAATAGGAGAGGGTATTTCCAGGTTACGTGAGATGGGTTGTATAACCTGACTAAATACATTTCCAGAATGGATAGGTCCAGATATGGAACCCTTTACATCTGCTCTGCGCTCTAAGCTGATGAAGTCTGCGCCATTTAATCTCAGGGCTCCATTATTGTCCTTGTTGGGAGGCCTGGGATTAAACAGCAAGATTCATGAAGCCACTACCCTTTTAAGCCAGTTGGGGGAGATAGAGGAGGCTAAAACAAAACCTGTCAGGGCAGTAGATAAGGTCAAGGCCAGACAGGAAGAATACAAGCAGAAAAGAACAGAGAAGAAACGGAATGGGGTAGAGGAGACAGAAGGTGAAGAGAAAACCAGGCTAGTTATTTCTAGGAAAGAAATGTGGGTGGACCTATTAAAGGCAGGAGTACCTAAAGATGAGATAGATGGCATTTCTACTGCAGAAATGCTGAAGGGGTGGAAACATTTAGTAGGGAAATCTGTCAGGGTTAGAAACACTACTCCTAGTGAAGATAACATCAGCCTAGACTTAGAGGAAACAGAACAGACCCCTCCTGTTAGCCCCAAACCAATTCCCAAAACTGAACATGAACCCAAATCCCTTTATCCTGGGGAGGAGTTAGAGAGAATCAGAAAAGGGGATTGGGAGGTTCCTTATCCTTTATGAAGGGAAGGTGAGTCTCCTGTAATAGCAGCAAGGGCAGTGACAGCAGGAGACCGACGCCCATATGCACCTGTCACTGTATGGTGGGGGAAATCATCTTCTCCTACACATGTAATGGCTTTAGTTGATAGCGGAGCTGAAGTTACACTTTTGCAAGGAAATCCTTCCCATCACAAAGGAGAATTGCTTTATGTAGAAGGTTTGGGAGGGCAAACTACACCAGCAGTTAGGATACGGGTGAAATTGGCTATTGGAAAGGGATCAGGATTTATGACAAATGATTTGATATCAGAGTTATCCGAAAATATTCTTGGGATGGATGTACTTCGAGGTCAGTCAATTCAGACTCAAAGAGGTACATTCAAATTCGGGTATCCTGATAAAGCGTATCTGGTAAGGGCGGTGAAGGCTGTGGTCAGAGGTCATGCAAAATGGACCCCTGTCTACATTCCTCCACCAGAGAAGCCAGTCTGTCTCAAGCAGTAGACTTCCTGGAGGCCACAAAGAAATTGGGGAGACTATTCAAGAACTGTTGAGAGTAGGGATCCTTAGACCTGCTGTAAGTCTTTTCTCGTCTCCGGTTTTCCCAGTAAAGAAACCTGATGGGATATTTAGAATGACTGTGGATTACAGAGGTCTAAACAAAGTGGCAACTCCATTGAAGTCAGCTATACCAGATATGATCTCAATTGTTGAGAAAATTGCTAAAGATGCAGGAGAATATCATGCTGTGATAGATCTGGCTAATGCTTTCTTTTCAATTTTGATAGACCCAGATTGTCAAGACCAGTTTGCTATGGTGTGGGACGGCCGCCAGTACACTTTCACTGTCCTTCCGCAAGGCTATCTTCATTCTCCAACGATTTGTCATGGACTGATTGCCTGAGATTTAAGTACCCTGAATTTGAAAGTCGCTGTGTTTCACTAAATTGATGACATCATGATCTCTGGGACAAAAGAAGATGTAACTGAAGCACTGCACCTGCTGATACAGCACTTGGAGAACAGAGGGTGGGCTATCAACAGAGACAAAGTCCAAGGACCTGCCACAGAGGTGAAATTCCTAGGAATGATGTGGACTGGGCCACAGAGGAAGATTCCAGAGACAGTTGTGCAAACTATCCAGGCGCTGTCGCCCCCTACTACCAAAAAGGAGGCACAGAAGTTCATTGGAGTTGTAGGATTCTGGGAGATCGTTCATCCCACATCTTGGACTGATATTGAGGCCTATATACAATGTTACCAGAAAAAAGACTGAGTTCTCATGGGTTCAGAACAGCGGACTGCATTTCTGGCTGCTAAAGAAGCTATTTTGCAGCATCAGGGATTGGGACCAGTGAGACAAGGAGTACCATTTCAGCTGGATGTAGTGGAGCAGAATGGTACCATATCTTGGAGTCTGTGGCAGCCAAATGAAAATAAAGGACTGAGAGCAATACCTATTGGATTGTGGTCCAAACAACTGACAGGGTCACAGACGAGATACACGCCCCTAGAGAAGTACCTGTTTGGGGCCTACACAGCACTTTAACATGTAGAGACCATTACAGGAAAGGACACAGTTACCATCCATACTGCATTGCCAATAGCAGGATGGTTGAGAGATAATGGACTGACCACTAGGGCAGCTGTAGCCCAGAACCAGACACTGGATGAAATGGAAGTGGTACCTTCAAGAAAGAGGGGGTATTGCAGCTGGGGATGTTAGAGACATTTCAAAACAGTTGGCAGGGCTTGTTACTTTTACCAGCACCCGGCCAGAAGAAGAAATTCCTGTGCTGCAGTCATCCCCCATTCAAGAGGCTCCACCCTTTGAGTCTCTGTCAGAAGACATGAAGGAGTCAGCGTGGTTCACTGATGGTTCAGCCATAATCACCTTGTCTGGGCGTAAATGGACAGCAGCAGCCTACAACCCAAGTACAGACACAGTCCTGCAGGAGACCGGAATCGGTCCAGTCAGTATGCAGAGTTGAAATCTGTAGTGATGACTCTTCAGGAGGATCCTTCTTCCCATGTCACTATCTACACTGACAGCTGGGTGGTTTTTAAAGGACTGACAACTTGGATGCCCACGTGGAAGTCCAATGAATGGATGATTCATGGAAAGGTGGTGTGGGGAGGCAAGGAAGTCTGGGACTACATATGGAAAGAAGCTCACTCCCGCACCATAAAAGTGGGGCATGTTGATGCACATGTGCCCCTAGTACCAGACTTTGAGAACTATAAAAGAGTTGCAGATGAAATCGTCAAAGTGAAGGCAGTTGTGCCAATTGATCCTGTTTTGATGAACTTGGCCAACTGGGCCCACAAGCAATCTGGACATTTGGGGCAGAAAGCAACATATGAATGGGCACAGCAGAGAGGATTGCCTATATCCATGGACATGATAAAGACTGTAATAGGGAACTCTACAGTGTGTGGAGAAGTGCGACAATGGCCATTGCAAAAGTACTTCACCGGGTCGATTAAGAGGGGTGAGAGGCCTGCAGAGATCTGGCAGATTGACTTCATCGGTCCCCTGCCCCGGGGAAACAATGGACTGAGATATTGTTGCACTGCAGTGGACACCTATTCAGGACTTATGGTTGTTCATCCTTGCAAACGTGCAGATCAAGCCGCAACGCTTCAACTGCTTCAGAAACTTGTCGTTGCTTATGGTTGTCCCAAACAAGTCCAAAGTGATAATGGCTCACACTTCACCGGATCAACAGTACAGCAGTGGGCCAAAGATTCCGGAGTGTACTGGTTGTGCCACATCCCATACCATCCACAAGCAGCTGGTTTGATTGAAAGATACAATGGGCTATTGAAAGACCAGATACGCAAACTTACACCCACACATACACTAAGGGGGTGGGATCGGGTCCTCACACAGGCAGTCATGTTGTTAAATTCTAGGCCAATAGCCAAAAGCACACCATATGAGAGGATGGTAGGGGCTGAGGCACAGATTCCACAGCTGGAGTGCAGAGTTCAGTATTTATGTAAGGTTCCTGAAAGAACAGGGTTTAACAGATACCATGTTACTGCTTCCCATGACATAGAAACCAAGAGTGACGTATCTGAAGCTGAAGCCTATCTAGGAATGAGAGGGAATCTGGCAGGAAGGTTTGAATTTATATTTGCATTGGCAGATGAGCTTCAAGACAGTGGCTGGGACTCTGACTGGTTAGTGGATACTTCTCAGCAAGAGTGGAAAGTGAGGCTACATAACATCAAACCTTCCAAAATAAACAGCAGTGATCTTCTGGGAAATATCAGTATATTTCCTCTCCTCCCTATTGATGTTCTTTGGGAGGGTCAGAGGGGCATACAGGCAGGTGGCAAAGTATTGGTCAGATATCCAGGCAAGAAGCCATTTAGAGGAGAGATTGTAGCTGAAGGGCCAGGATCTACTGTTTATGTATTGTTAGAAGGAACATATAATCTGCGTTGTTTTCCACTCCACAGGCTGTCTCCGATTTGATCCATAGGAAGACCAGAGAAAAGTGGTTACATGATGGAAAGAATGACGGAAGATCGCAAGAGCTGTGGAGAGCAAGGCCTTTGATGTATTTCAAGCCTGAACTTATTTCTAAAGAACTTTAGAATGGACTTTCTAACAAACTATTATCCAAAAGACTGAAACACCTTCCCAGTGCCAGAAATATGGGAGGTGTTCCATTTAAGGAAAATTCATGTGTAGAATGAGTTGTTAGTAATGAAGATATTTTCTGTGTAGTCTGAGAGAGAGAAAAAATAAATAAAATCATAGGGTGGAATGTGTTGCGTTTGTTAAAAATATGATTTTTTATTATATTACTCAGACATAGGATACATGGGACAATTTTACAAAAGTGAGTTGGTCAGTCAGTCTTTTTTGGTTTGAGTAGATTTCTCAAACAAATGTTGTTTTCATACAATGGGGTTAGATACCATTGTTGTATTCATGTCTATAGCTACAGTAAAAACAAGTAAGACATTACTTGTTTGAGATTTCTTTCAGCTCTCAAACTGAAAGAATGAGTGTTAGATTACTGACAAATTTGGTTTAAGTAGACAATAGGTAGATAGCATTGTTGTATTCTACCGCTACAGTAAACAGGTATGTTTTCTGTTGTTTGGTAACTCAGCCTGACACATAAAAGCAGGCATAAGCTAGGACAGACACACACATCAATGTTGCTGTAACATCAGAAGAAGCCACTCATGATAGAAGAACAGAACCTGGTCTCCAAGAAGAGTCATTGCCAATGGAGATCATGGACATAGCGTAATTGAAGTTAAGTAACCTTTTTTTGTACTGTTATAGACCATAGGCTGTTCATTTGCTAGGCATTTTGCTTGTTATAGAGATCTGTCAGTCTTGTATTGTAGTCCTAATATTGTCATAGTTTTGTATGTACAGCATCTTATATAGTAAAAATAGGATTTTTATAACAGCTTACCTGTAAAATCCTTTTCTTGGAGTACATCACGGGACACAGAGCGGCATAGTAATTACTATGTGGGTTATAGAGCTTACCTTCAGGTGATGGACACTGGCACACCCAAGACAGGAAGTTCCCTCCCTATATAACCCCTCCCATACCGGGAGTACCTCAGTTTTGTAGCAAAGCATTAAGTGTCCCCAAAAGAGGGGTGGGAGCTCTGTGTCCCGTGATGTACTCCAAGAAAAGGATTTTACAGGTAAGCTGTTATAAAAATTCTATTTTCTTTTTCGTATATTACGGGACACAGAGCGGCATAGTAATTACTATGTGGGAAGTCCCAAAGCAATGCCCAAATGAGGGGAGGGAGACACCATAAGCTGGACGCCATTAGACGAGAGGATCTATTGCAGCCTGCAGCACACTGCGACCGAAGGCGACATCCTCCTGACCTCTTACATCCACTTGGTAAAACCTAGTGAACGTGTGAACTGAAGCCCAAGTTGCAGCCATACAGATCTGGGCCATGGAGGCCTGGTGATGCACTGCCCATGACGTACCAACTGCTCTCGTAGAGTGCGCCTTAATTTTGAACGGAGGCAATTTTTTTTTTTTCAAGCCATAAGCCTGAACAACGACCTGTCAAATCCACTTGGCCAACGTAGATTTCGAAGCTGCCTGGCCCTTTCTGGGGCCCTCCGGAAGAATAAACAAAGCATCCGTCTTCCGAATCTGAGCAGTGGCTCGCAGATAGGCCTTAACTGCTCTTACTACATCTAAAGAATGTAATAACTTTTCTGCTACCGAGCTAGGTTTAGGAAAAAAGGAAGGAAGAACCACATCTTGGTTCAAGTGAAAATTCGTTACCACCTTGGGGAGAAAGGCTGGAGGAGGACGTAGAACTATCTTGTCCTTGTGGATAACCAAGTATGGCTCCTTACAGGACATGGCAGCCAATTCTGACACTCTTCTGGCCGAAGATATGGCTACTAGAAAACATTTTTTTCTGGTGAGCAGCACCAAGGGAATGTGCTGTAGGGGTTCAAATGGTCGGTTCTGAAGAACTGAAAGAACCAAGTTTAGGTCCCATGGACATATGGGAGCTTTAACCAGTGGGTTAATGCGAGTCACCCCTTGCAGAAATGATTTAACAAGAGAATGGGAAGCTAGGGGCCTCTGAAACAGTATTGACAAGGCCGAGACCTGGCCCTTAATTGTACTTAAGGCTAGTGCCCTGTCTACGGCCCACTGTTGAAAATCCAGCACTCTGCCTATAATGTATCTACGTGGATGCCATTTTCTGGCCTCACACCAAGCAACGTAGGCTTTCCAAACTCTATAGTAAATCTGCCTAGAAACCGGCTTCCTGGCATTGATCATAGTAGCTACCACAGAGTTAGAGAGACCTCTCTTTCTTAGAATGTGGGATTCAATGGCCAGGCCGTCAAACCCAGAGTTGGTAAGGAAGGGTGGTATATCGGCCCCTGCGAAAGCAGGTTCGGGCGACGTGGAAGAGTCCAAGGACCCCCCACAGACAACTTTACAATCTCCGCGTACCAAGACCTTCGGGGCCATGCTGGAGCCACCAGAATTATTGGTTTCTTTTCCAACCTGACCCTGCGGAGGAGTCGAGGTATCAGCTGTAGTGACGGGAATGCGTATAACAGTTTGAACTGATTCCACGGGAACACCAGGGCAACTGACCCGTAAGCGAGGGGATCCCTTGTCCGGGACACACACTTGTCCAGCTTTGCATTGAATCTGGACGCTAGCAGATCTACGTCCGGTGTTCCCCACCGTTGACATATTGCTTGGAAAAACTTTGGGGTGAAGGGACCATTCCCCTGGGGATAACTGTTGGCGACTTAAGAAGTCTGCTTTCCAATTCTCCACCCCTGGAATGTATACAGCGGATATGCATGGCACGTTCTTTTCTGCCCACTTCATGATGTGATTCACTTCTTTCTGGGCTGCACAACTCCTGGTGCCCCCTTGGTGATTGACATATGCCACTGTTCTGGCATTGTCCAATTGAATCCTGACAGGGGACCCCTGAAGCCTGGATGTCCATGTTTTTAGGGCATACCGAGCCGCCCGAATTTCCAAAAGGTTGATGGCTAGGGATTTCTCTGCATCTGACCATCTCCCCTGAAGGGACCATTGTCCCAGTACTGCCCCCCCAGCCCATAAGACTGGCGTCTGTAGTGACCACCTTCCAGGAAACCGGACTGAAGGATTTCCCCTTTTGCAAATTTTGGGGCACCAGCCACCAACATAGACTTTGCCGAACAGAAGGGGTCAGGGGCAACGGAAGGTCCAGAGTCTGAACCTTCTTGTTCCATGCTGAAAGTATGGCCTTTTGCAATTTCCTTGAGTGGAACTGGGCATATAGCACAGCTTCGAACGAAGCTACCATCTTCCCCAGCAGCCGCATGCACAGGCGTATGGATGGCCGTCTTTTTGCACAAACCAGGTGGATCAAGTCTCTCAAAGAGGATATCCTTCCCTGGGGCAAAAAAATCTTCCTCTGGTCTGAGTCTATGCGCAGTCCCAAGTATTCCAGACTTCTTACTGGATGCAAGGCTGACTTGTTCACGTTGATGATCCAACCGTGAGACTCCAGATACCTGATCGTGTCCTGGATCACTATCCTTAGTTTGGCAGCCGAGTGATCTATTAATAAAAGGTCGTCTAGGTACGCCATGATCGACACACCTTGGGTTCTTAGATCGGCCAACAGAGGGGCCAGAATTTTTGTGAACACCCGTGGTGCCGTGGCCAAACCGAAAGGTAATGCCACGAATTGAAAATGGCGCCTTTCTACCGCAAAGCGTAGAAATCTTTGATGACTGGAAAAGATGGGAACATGCAGATAGGCATCCTTGATGTCTATGGAAGCCAGCCATTCTTCCCCTTGCAGTGTAGTAGGTACTGACCTTATCGACTCCATCCGAAAGGACCGGATGTTCAGGAATCTGTTTAGACCTTTGAGGTCCAATATGGGTCTTACGTCCCCCATTTGGTCTTGGTACTGTGAATAGATTCGAGTAGGATCGCAGACCTCGTTCCTTTACAGGAACTTCCACAATCACTCCTAGGAGCAACAGCTGGTCTAAAGCCAAAAAAAGAGAATTTCTCTTTAACTGGTCTTTTGCCACGTTTGACCACATAAAGTGGGGAGGAGGCAACTCCTTTAACTCCAATTTGTATCCTAGAGTTACTGTGAAGAGCACCCATCTGTCTCTGTTCTTCTCCAAGTCTCTGCAAACCACTGAAGTCTGCCCCCCACCCGCTTGAGTGGGGGCAGCCCTTCATAGGACTGACTTGGAGGCTGGCTTAGAACCTCTTCGGTTCCAGGGTTTTTTATTTCCCTGTGCCTGTCCCTGAGCTTTACCTCCAGGATTTGATCGGGGAGGCCGTCGGAACTGCTTAGGGGTAGACGTCCCAGAGACTGGGGAGGTAGGTCTCAAAGGAAGGGCCTCTAAACCTCTTCTTGACCGGCAAAAGGGTACTTTTACCGCTGGAAATCTTGTGGATATACTTATCCAGGTCTTCGCCGAAAAGGCGCTCGCCATGGAACGGGAAACTGGCTAGGAGCTTCTTACAGGGAGTCTCAGCAAAACAGTTCTTGAGCCAAAGAAGCCTACGCATGTGAACTAGCGACAGCGTAAGGCGGGAGGGCCTAATGGATCGAATCTTTGATTGCGTCCACTGCAAAGCATAATGCTCTAGGCAAATCCGCCAGATCATGAGCTTGCTGATCTGGTAAATCCTTTAAGACCAGTTTCATCTGATCTTTTAAAGCTTGGCAAACACCAATAGCTGCCACAGCTGGCTGTGTTACAGCCCCGGCAGTAGAAAAAGCAGATTTTAGCAAGGATTTCAATTTTTTATCTATCGGAGCCTTGAACATCTGAACATTATCCACCGGACATGTCAATGATTTGTTTACACAGGAGATGGCTGCATCAACCGTGGGCAAACTCCACTTCCGGGTAAACTTCTCCTCCATAGATCACTGAAAACCTTTTAGGAGGGGCAAATAGTTTATCAGGATGTTCCCAATCCTGACACATAAGTCCTTCCAGTAATGGATGGACAGGAAAAGAACAATTAGCCTGTGGGGCTTTTAAAGACCCCAGCGAGGAAACAGAAGTAGTCGGTGGTTCAGAAAGGGGCAATTTAAAGGCCGATCGAACCATGACCGTTAAGGACTGGACCAACAATTTCTCAGCTTGTGACGCTGAGAAAGGTTCCTCCACTGTCGAGTCTTCTGAGGCAGAATCATCCTCAGCCTGATCCCCTTCAGGCAGGTCAATCCCTTCATGGGATTGTTGTTCTGAAAACAAGTACCCAGACGGAGGAGATGGAGATCTGGCGCGTTTTCTCTCTGGTAGGGAAGACGCGATCAATGCCGCCAATCTTTGCTCCAATCCTCCCAGAGCTGAGGCAAAAGCCTCCTCTGTTACATATGCAGGAGCAGGTGGACTGAGGGCAGCCCTAGCACCAAGCACTCCTGCGGGCTCCTTACAGGTACTAACCTCTAATTTATCAGGGGAGGTTGGAGCAGCAGAAGCATGCCCCAGATCCTCAGAGCCTGATGGAGACCCCTTTTGCTTCCTAAGACTTTTAGTCCCAGAGCCCTTGGACGGCATATTCCTAAGCCCAAAGCTGAGGTATTTACAGCCAAATACACCACTTACTGATTGTAGTCTAGCACACTTGCTGCTACATATAACAGTTGGTGTCCACTAATGTGCCTTTCTGGGGAGAGCCTGTATCAACCGCCTGCAGTCTGCCTCTGTGTTCATTTACCACCTAATCCTATGCTCTGTCCACTCCACAGCCAGCTGCCCAGCATACTGCGCTTTTAAAGCTGGTTAGGACGCCTGCACATGAGCAGAAGCGCGCTGGCGAACGCGGCGCATCAGCCGCTAAGCCCCGCCCCCTTCCGGGCTATATATTAAGTGTGTGCACGCGTGCACGTATGCGCCGTCGGCGCTACACATGGAACAGGCAAACAGGAGGGCCAGGAGCTGAGATCATGAGCCTGCTTTTATACAGGCTGCAGGATGACAGAGCTGTGGTAAGTATGACAGGAGTTATGCAGCTTCTCTCTCTGGGAGAGCTCACTATCTGCCTTTTTTTTTCAGGATAAATAACAGGCACATATAGACCAGCGGGAATAACTTTTTTAGGAAAAAACAGGCAGAAAAAACACATTAGGACCGAAGATCCCCGCAGAACCAAGTCCCACAGGGATCTCCACTTACCTTTTCCATGCCGCAGGACTGCTTGGCACAGAAGCCCAAACTTCGCCCCTCACGGCGGGCAATGTCAACAGACCTTCAGGGACCGGGTTCCAAGGATCACCACTCCCCTGGACCTGTATAGCACCCTGCCAGAAACATCTTGGTTTTGGGTATGACCAGAGTACTGGATCCCAGGGTCCAGCCCTCCTAAGAGAGGCATTACAGGCCAAACCTCGTTCTTCCTTGCCGAGGCCCGGGTACCGACCGTTTGGCTATGAAGCACTTTGGACGGATCCGGAATAGCTTGCTTAGGCCCAAAAAAAGAACCTATACACAAGCCTAGATGAATACATGTTTAACCTTGACCAACACCTTAGACACTGGCAAAAAAACTGAGGTACTCCCGGTATGGGAGGGGTTATATAGGGAGGGAACTTCCTGTCTTGGGTGTGCCAGTGTCCATCACCTGAAGGTAAGCTCTATAACCCACATAGTAATTACTATGCCGCTCTGTGTCCCGTGATGTACGAGGAAGAAAGCACATTTACACACTGCAGAAGTCTCAGCTTCCTTGTTATACCACAGAGTAACCTTGCTAGATAGACGCAAGCAAAACAGAGCCATATTGGTAACAGAATGTCTGGATCATCTTGGGTCATTCCCCTCCTACACCCCAATGGTGCAGTGAGGCGCAGTTACATTCCTGTACATGTTTACAGTGGTTTTCTTTCTAAAAGAGATCTCAGAAGGTTCTATTCTCAGAGGCAGGGAATTTTAGCAAATCCTTTCATCTTGGTAAATCACTGCCAGTGGACCTCATCCCTTGGTCTATTCCTGTATCAGATACAGCTCATCTGGCTTAGAGCGCCAACTTAGATAATTCATTAACTCAGGGCGGCTGGCAATTAAATACTGAGGCTTTAATATCCAGCTTTCACAAGTCAGGGGCTCCTCACATGGCAAGATCCCGCCTTAGCATCCCCCTGAAGATGCAAATCCATCCTGGTTACAAGTAGGCAACAAGCCGGCCTTAACCTGTGTCCTATCATCTGTCGGATCACCTATCAAAAGGAAGCACCAATAGCAAAGATCGGTCCTTAACCCAGCAGTTTTTTTCCCCGATGGGGGCTGTCCTCATGGGACAGTCCTCTAATAGTCTTTTCTCCCTTTCAGTGCATCTCCTCTCAGATGTTAGGGCACCTCGTTCGTCCAGTGACTTCAACGGATACCCTCTTATCCAGCTAGACGCTAACACCTGACAGTGGAGCGAGTTACTTTCATAGCTACAATGCCATGATTCATCAGGAAGATCTTGGTTCACTCTGCCAATCAAACTGTCCCTGACAATCGCAGGTCCTGGGAAACCCTCTTCCATCCACATTCAGAGTCCCTGGAGTTGGTCGCACAAATAATTGAGCAGAGGAAAATAGGAAAGTGGAGTTGCGCCCACGGATTGAATTTGGCTTCAGGCCAGAAAGTCTTTTGTGCCTGTGTCATGGTGGCGAAGGAGGTTTTACTCACAACATTCAATGCACTCATAGCTCCTCCACTCGCATGCACGCAAGAATCTTCTCTATAAAGCAGTTTTTGTCTTGTTCCTAAAAACCGTCTCTTCTGGCCAGAGGTTTGTCGAAAATCCAAAGTCTGAAAGAGGTCCCTTGTATTACGTTCCTTTCTTTTTTTGGCAAGGTGGTCACGTCAGTTCATACCTAGAGTTTTCTTCTACAAACCACCTTAGCCAGGAAGAGATGTCTCCAGCTTCTGAGGATTGTTCGAGCAATTCAGATCGGCACAAACTAGATAGAGCAGATTCTCGCAGTTTTTTCTTTTGTTTGTCGGGCTCAAGCTTCTCGTGACACTAACATGCTTCTTTTTAAAGGAGGAGAGAAAGGAGAAAGAAGGGACACTGTCATATCGAAGACAGCTTCGGCATCTTGCATTGTTCGTTTCGTTCAGAGAACGTATCAGGCTAGTAGTCCTCCGGTCCCAAAGTCAATGAATACTTACTCTGTGGGGAATGGCTTCTCCCTGGGTGGCGGCAACGCAAATCTGTCCAGCAGCTCTAGGTCATACGACAAGCCGGTCGTCCCGTACCACATTCATGACCCATAGAAATCTGTGCTTGCTCATAGCATCTTCAAAAAAAAAAAAAAAAAAAAAAAGGGGGGGGGGGGGGAGGGGAAAGAGGCTTTTCAGCCGTCAACTCTGTAACCGAGATTAAAGTATTTTTTGCAGCTACCCTCCCTGTGAGCGAGTTATTAACCATTGGTATGTTGCCATGGAAGGCACCAGGAAAACAGAAAATTGTATACTTACATTTCCATAATTTTCCTTTCCTGGTGCCTACCCATGACAGCATACACCCTACCCTTTCTAGTTCTTTAAATGTTTGAGTCTAGTTACAAGAATGGTGTATGAGGGGACTGTCTATCTCTTTTATAGAGTTGTAAATGGTCCTGTGGGTTGATTGGGGATGGAGTCACAACCATTGGTATGCTGCCATGGGTAGGCACCAGGAAAGGAAAATTACGGAAAGGTAAGTATACAATTTTCAGTTTTACAGGGGCTAAAGAGTGCAGCAATAACAGGACCTGGAACCATTAGGTCCAGCTGGACTACAAGTGTCCAAGGAGCATTCCCTGCAAGATTTGCTGTGTCAGTGTGCTAAGGCCTCCTGGCTAAGACTTTTATCAGTTACCACCTCCCGAATTCAAAAGATGCTGCAGTAGTCGAAACAGAGGGAAGGCGTCAATTAGGGAGAACTGGTAACTAAGGTGTTTCCAGTGGATCTACCCCTATTGTCAGAGAGACTCTCGTCCCAGACACAACTTATCCAACTTGTTGTAGAACTTGGAATCCAGTAGATCCACCTGCAGAGTTCCCCAAAGTTGGTTGATTGCCAAAAAACGTCTTAGGATACAGGGACCACGTGGTCCCAGCATTAATTGCTGATGCCTGGAAAACCCCCCTTGCCATTTTTCTATAGAGATATTTCTAAAAATAGAGAAACTGCAAAATGCAGACTTACCCTTCCTGCTGTAGGACCCTGAGCATAACAGGAATCCAATCTTCACCCATCACAGCGGGCTCAGTCATAAAAGACCTACAGGGACTGGGTCCCCCTTAATCTGGGGTCCACTCCCCTGGACCTGTATAGCACCCTGAAGGAAAGCAACTTGGTCAGAACACTGCACAGGGTTCCATTTCGCAGGATCCATCACTGTAAGGCTGCATTACAGGCAAACCTCAAGCAATCTTCTTTCCTATATAAAGAGGCTCGGGTACCATCCATTTTGGCTGACAGCTTATTCGAATGGATCGGATTGAAGTCCATGATTCTTAATAGAACCTCCAATTATGCTCCAAGAGCACATGCATCACATCCGTGACCACCACCTTACAGACACCGGCGAAAAAACGGAGGTACTTCCTGCAGGGGGGGGGGGTTATATATATGGGAGGACTTCCTGCTTGATTGATCTACCAGTGTCCATTTACCTATATGTGGAGTATAATCCAAATGGTTAAGAATTTAACTGGCTGTGTCCTGTGGTGTACAATAAATAAATAATAATTTTCAAATAAGATTTACCCAAACCATATTAGTTTTCCTTTAAGGTGCTTGCTAAATGAACGTTTTCCCACGCTACTCAAGGTAACTCCAGTGTATCAAATTTTATTAGAGCCTCTTTCATACCACGGTTTGAAACAATTTTGTCTTTGTAGCATTGCAGAACCTCTGCCCTATTCAGACTTGCATCTACCTAAAGGCTCTTTACATCTGGTTGAACACATTTGATATAGGCTAAGCCTTATTAACTTTGATAGGTGGTACATAAATACTACATCTTCCTCAAGAAGTAAAAAAAAGGTAATAGGCATATCTGAAAAAAATGTAATTCTTAAAAGGAAAAAAGGATCAGAACCACAAATGTGTTTTCAACCTACCCGAGTCCCGCTGGATGAGCCGCAAATTTGGATCCTGTACACAGTGAGGAGATGTTCGCTTTCGTATGTCCTGAATGTAAGGATCTGCATGCTGCCTCAGACAGTTTTTAAGGATCTTCATGTTGTGATTGTACATGGGAGGAGGATGCAGCACTGTCATAGATAAAGGACTTGCAACAGCTGCAGGGACTACACACAGTAACCTAAAAAAAGAAGAAAATGCTATGAACACAACATCTCGCTAAAAGGCATTTTTGTTAAATATTTTGTTAGATTGTTTACTGTTCGGGAATAAATTGAGTAATGTACAAGACACAGGGCTTGTATTCCCAAGACCATGGGTTATCTTTAGGCTACTTCTAGGTGACTGGATATTAGCAAAAAAAAAAACTTGCTAGGACCATCCCTAGTGCAAAAAATAATTTATGACAACAGAAGACAAAGTAGAGGGGCCTGTGTTCTGTATTGTACTCCAATATAAAGATTTTGCCAAAATTCATATTTTCCTAATCAAAGTACAGGACACAGGGCTTTTAAACTTAGGGGAGGGCAACAACACAGCAAACGGAACTGCCAACAGACCTACAGAAAACAAGGGTTTCATCTGAGTGTCTCCAACAGCTTGCAATCGTCAGTGCATTAATTTCCACCCAATATGGGTCTCTGATGACACATCAATGAGCTTAATGCACTGACGTTTGC
The DNA here is from genome assembly GCA_029206835.1 of Rana muscosa. NCBI lineage: Eukaryota > Metazoa > Chordata > Amphibia > Anura > Ranidae > Rana > Rana muscosa. Next base: position 918,322,252 of record CM055116.1, read on the forward strand.
AGGCTGTCATCTTAACAGAATCTCCAAGGATTACCAGAACACTTTCTACCTTTATCTTGTGCAGCAATTAAGGGAGAATCTTTATCGGGGACGGCATATATCAGCCTGAATGGAGTTAAAGTGGATATAAAACCCATTCATGAAATCTGACCTGGGCACATATATCTGTAGTGTTTATCCATCTCTCTCGAAAGCCCTAATGCTGCGCACACACGATCGATTTTCTCGACGGTGAAAACACCGTCGAGAAAATCGACGGGAAAAACAAGACAATTTTTTTTTGGTCGAGAAAAACGACCGTGTGTGGGCTCCCCGGCAGTGTTTGCCTATGGGAAAACTGCCACGGAAAAAAAACGACGGGAATCACGACGAGAAAAATTAGAGCATGTTCTAATTTTTCTAGTCGTGATTAATGCCGTTTTTCCCGCTGGGAAAAATTACAAAAAGCCCACACACGGTCGTTTTAAAAGCCCACACACGGTCGTTTTTCGTGTTAAAAAAAAAAAGTAATTTTTCCCGACGGGAAAAATGATCGTGTGTACGCGGCATAAGTCCTGTGTCTTTTTGCTGCTCCGTTCCTCTGTTATCAGCATGATAACTTCTGACAAGCTCTCAGACACAGGAGATAAATCAGCTGGAAATTTGTGGGGAGGTAACTTAAGGGACACATAAGCAAAGAGGTTATCTATTTAACAGCACAGCTCTGCAAGTTTTTGTTCCACTGCTTATGTGGAGGGGGGATGTGTGCCTTTCCTTTAATTAGCTCACACACAGTGTATGCCCAGACTCCCCTCCCAGTGCTGAAACGGGAAAATAAAATCTAATACGATGTGCACTTCCTAAAAAATGTAGAAAGCTGAAGACAGCAGATATACATGTAAAACTTATGTAGGGAGTTTTGTTTCATCTCTGTGTATCACCTAAGGCTGTTCACTTCACTGGGGGGGGGGGTGTGTGTGTGTGTGTGTGTGTGTGTGTGTGTGTGTATTTATATTTATTTATATTGTGGTACCCCCACCAGTGGATGAATACAGGATTCTCAACCAGGCAGGTTGAGGGGCTCCAGGGTATTTGCTTGTTTTGGAGGAAACTGGCTTTTCAGTTTCCTCATGATTTACTAAAGTCCACTTTGGGACCTGGAGCCTGGTGATTTCTTAGAGATCCGGGTGGGATGAAATCCCCAGTCCTGGATCAGGGTTTTGAGACTCAATGGCACACTGATTGTTCAGGTGTGTGTGGGCCTGATAGTAGAGTCAGGACCAGCATTCTGGGCTCCACCCTCCCGACGAGTGCAGGTGTGCACTGGGGAAGCCATAGAGTGCAAGTGTGCACTGGAGAAGCCAGAGAGTGGTTGTCTGCACACTGGAAGCCAGAGACCCAAGTCTGAGGGTCAGAGCAGTGAACCCAAGTTTGAGGCTCAGAGCAGCGAGGGGCTTTTATCTAAATGGACGGTGTTGCCAATGGAATAGTCTGTAGGAGACAGACAAGAGCCTGAAGTGGAAGGCCTGAGCAACACTGCTGTATGTATAAGCTAGGAGGCTGAATGTCATGTTATTGATAAAAAGGAGTGTTGAAACCCCTGCGAGGGAAACCTTTGATTTTGTTTGAACTTCTTTTAATAAAAATGGGCAAATAAAGCCCTAAAAAAGAAGACCCAAAGGTAGAGCTTGTCCTTCAAGCTCTACCTTTGATGCTAGTCCTTCACAATATATATATATATATATACATATATATATACATATATATATATACATATATATATATATATATATATACATATATATATATATATAATATAGGTTTACATCCACTTTAAAGGAATCACCGGAGCATCCACTGCAAAACCTGGAGGATCCCCAGTTCTGGATGCAAAATGTGTTCAAGCTTGTTGTTGAATCTGGAGGCCAGGATGCCCACATCTCATCTCCCACCATTGTCAGATTCTGGAAGATCTCAGGGTGCAGAGACTACTCTCCCGGGTCTAGACATCAGCAGCTTAAGTCTGCCTGCAAATTCTCAACATCAAAGATTGGGAGGAGTGAATATTCTTTCATAATTAGGCCAATCCACATGTAAAAGCACTTTCAATTTGTGCATGAACGGGAAAGATCTTTTTAATTTTGCCAGCCTCTTCAAGCCCATGGTGGCTTGTTTTGGCTGTAGAGAATCAGTTAATGCTGGGCAAAGACTAGTTTGCACAGTATCGGAGTGTCCATAGTAGAAACCATTTGTCGAGAAGCCATAGCTTGTGGCTCAAAAAAAGCAACTCCCCGATTTTCTGCCTGTGTATCTGCACTGTGTTCTAAGCACTTCAGGTTGTCTATTAAAAAACACTTACTGACCGGGCAATAGCCGAATAATTCTGGGAGAGCGTACAATGCCGTCCTCCCAGAATCGCACTCCCGAGCGCCCACCTGTGGCATGCATATGGGAGTGTCTGTGCTCACCAGGTTCTCAGGACCTGGAGCGTCACGGAGCGGGGTAAAGGGCCAATCCCAGCGGCCCTTTACCACGTGATCGCTCCATCCAATGATGGAGCGATTACTGTCAACAAACTGGCATCACTGAACGTGTGAGCAGAGGAGAGAGAAGCTGCAGCGTGAGGCTGCGAGAGTTTTTTTTACCTACTCCAAGTGCCTAGGTGTGCCACATCTGTGCCCCAGCAGTGCTACATCTGTGCCCCATCAGTGGATCCTCATCAGTGCCAGTCAGTGCGTGAAAAATGCATTTTCATTTTCTTTCCACATTTTCCAAAAACTTGTGGGGAAAAAATGACTCATAATGCCTCATAGAATATATGTTGGGGGGTTTGGTTTCCAAAATGGGGTTATTTTGTGGGCGTTTTCATTGTCCTGATGCTCCAGGACCTTCCAAAGTAATATGTTGTCAGGAAATTATATGTGTAATTTATGTCCCTAGAATGCCTGTTGGGCCTCTTTATGTGGCCAGGCTGTGTAAAAGTCTCACACATGTGGTATCACCATATTCAGGAGGAGTAGCAGAATGTGCATTGGGGTGTAGTTGTAAGTATGCATATGCCATGTGAGAGAAATACCCTGTTAATATGACAATTTTGTGGGACAAAAAAAAAATTTTTGCAAAGAATTGTGGGCAAAAATTCAAACATGAAAAAACTCACCATGCCTCTTACTAAATACCTTGGGCTGTCTAGTTTCCAAAAAGGGGTCATTTGGGGGGTAGTTTTACTTTCCTGGCTTGTTAGAGCCTCAAGAAATTAGATAGGCCGTCAGTACATCAGGTGTGATAAATTTTCAATGATTGTAAACGCTATAACTTTCACAAAGACCAAATAATATACACTGATTTGGTTTATTTGTTACCAAAGATATGTAGCATTATTAATTTTGGTAAAAATGTATGAAGAAAAATTACTAATTTGCTAAATTTTATAACAGAAACCAAAAAAATGGATTTTACGGTGAGTACAAAAATCCTATTTTCTCTTATCGTCCATGGACTGACACAGCTGGATACTGTAAACGTGTGGGACGTCCCAAAGCAGTATAGAAGGGTGGGAGCAGTAGTAAAGGAACAACCAAAACTTCACTCCAAACAAGCAGAGCTCCTCAACGGAGGAGTTGCAACATTAAACAGCGGCCTGCAATGCTTTGCTGCCGAAGGGAGCATCCGAAGATGCAGCCACATCAACCTTATAAAATCTTGAAAAGGTATGAACGGACGACCAGGTCATCGCCTTGCACACTTGTGTAGAGGTCGACCGATATATCGGTCGGCCGATATATTGGCCGATTTTTGCCACTTTTTAATTAATCGGCATCGGCCGATATTCTGAAAACAGAAGGCGATATGAAAATAAAAAAAAAACTTCAGCGCGGCTTGGAAATGACATCTCTCATAGAAGTCAATACAAGTTGCCTGAAGTTTCCTGTGCAGTGACTCATCTCTGGGCAGCCTGCCAAGTGAGAGGGAAAAGTGTTACAAATGTTTCTTCTTATCAATGAACTGAACTTGTGAGTAGAAGTTCTCAGTTTAACCATTTAAAGACTAAATCTTTTCTGACACTTGTAGCTTACAAGTAAAAATCCTGTATTTTCTGCTAGAAAATCACTTGGAACCCCCAAACATTATATATATTTTTTTAGCAGAGACCCTAGGAAATAAAATGGCGGTTGTTGCAATATTTTATGTCACACGGTATTTGCGCAGCGGTCTTTCAAACGAAATTTTTTGGGAAAAAATACACTTTAATGAATGTTAAATAAAACCCAAATTTTTTTTTCCGTCAAAGTTTTGATTACCTGTTCTTGTGCCTGCTTCCTGATTACCTTACCGAAGATGGCAGCGGCAGCACCCGAGAGCCGAGAGAGAGATCGGCTTCGGGTGCCGACATCGCGGGCGCCCAGGACAAGTAAGTGTCCATATATTAAAAGTCAGCAGCTGCAGTATTTGTAGCGGCTGACTTTTAATATTTTTTTTTTTTTTGGCGGAACTCAGCTGCTTTCACACTGGAGAGGGTAGGCGTTATCGGTAAAACGCAGCTAGTTTTAGCTGCGCTTTACCATAATTTTAGCGGCGATATTCGGCTGCTAGCGGGGTGCTTATAACCCAGCTAGTGGCCGATGAAGAGGTTAAATGCGCCCGTGTAGCACCGCTGCAGCAGTGCTTTGCAGGCGCTTCAGCAGCAGTGCCCATTCATTTCAATAGGCAGTAGTGGTGGAGGAGCGGTATACACCGCTCCAAAGATGCTGCTTGCAGGACATTTTTTTAACGTCCTGCCAGCGCACCGCCTCAGTTTGAAAGCACTCAGGCTTTCACACTGAGACTGTAGGGGAGCTGTTTTGCAGCCATTTTTACAGGTGTTATTTTTAGCCCAAAAGTGCCTGAAAAACGCCCCAGTGTGAAAGGGGTCCAACTGTTAGGTTTTTTTTTTTTCCCATCATCTCATAAAATCAAAAAAAAAAAAAATCGGCCTAACATATATCGGCTGCAGCGATTTCTAAATATCGGCATCGGCCAGAGAAAAACCCATATCGGTCGACCTCTACACTTGTGCAACCGACGCTTGATGTTGGAAGGCCCAGGAAGCACCAATTGCCTTGGTGGAATGCGCCGCAACCGGAAAGGGAGGCGTCCGCCCCTTAAGGGCATAGGCCTGTATGACGGTCTGCCTGATCCACCTAGAGACGGTGGCAGACAACACCGCTCGTCCCTGTTTTGGACCAGACACAGATTTACGAATGTAAACAGTAGCAGACAGGTACACTCTTGTACCTATCTTAATGTATGAAGCGCAAACTCTCAGGGATGCGATGGGTGAGGACACAAGGACCGAAGAACAATGTCCTTCTTAAGGTGAAAGGCCGAGACCATCTTTTGAAAAGAAGGACGGTCGTGGGCGCAACACCACCATATCCTTATGGAGGACCAAGTAAGGCGACTTGCCGGACAAGGCCGCCAACTCAAACACCCGACTAACCGAAGCAATGGCCACTAAGAAGGCCAACTTATGGGACATTGATATTCTCAAAGGGATGTTCCTGGAGAACCGAGATGCATCAAATTCAGATCCCAAGTAGGGAGAGGAGGCTTGACAGGGGGGATCACATGGCGAACCCCCTGCACAAAAGGTGCTAATCAAGGAATGGCCCGGTAGCGGTCGTTGAAAAAGACAGCCCGGGCCGAAATCCGACCCTAAAAAAAAGGTATGCAAGGCCAGCTTTTGGGTCACACCACGCTGTAAGAACAGCAAAATCCTGGGAACGGAATACATCAGAGGACGCCACTCAGGTTCCTCGCACATAGCGTTGTAAGCCTTCCAGGTACGGTGAGATATCTTTCGGAGGAAGATTCCCGTGTCAACAACATAGAAGAGATGACCGAATACGAGAGAACTCGGTCCTTCAGCACCTGGCTTTAAACAGCCATGCCATTAAAGCCAAGGTCTGTAAAGCAGGATGAAGTATGGGATCATGAGACAGAAGGTCCACCCCAATAGGCCGTCGCCAGGAACGTCTGCGACTAGCCGAAGTAGATCGGCGTACCAATGTCGCCGTTCCGGAGCACTGGAATGGCCTCAGCCCCTACTCTGCGAAGCCGGCGAGGCAACAACAGTAGCGGAGGGTAAGCATATATCAGGCGATACTGCCCCCACGGGCTTCCAACGCGTCCGCCCAGGGGTCCCTGGACCTGACCACGATCTTGCCACCTTGCGAGTGAGTCGAGAGGCCATAAAAGGTCCACTTCCGGTGCCCCACCTCCAGTAAAGAAGGTGGAAACGCCTCCGGATGCAAGGACACTTCCCCTGCAATGCACACGGCCGACAGGACCATCTTGCAGCGAGATGTATGAAAATCCCAAAGAGACTCCGCAATGTATCGGAGAAGGGAGGCCCCGGTGTCCAGGGTGCCTCAACTTTTGGCCAAAAAAGGCAACTTGACGGAACTTCCCTAGAAACTCGGTCAGAAAACTAGTACCTCAGACTCCACAGGTGGCGCAAACCCACACCGGCACAGAGACCCTAAAGGCTAAAGCAGTTGTAGTGCACCTGCTAGACAACTGATGGATGAAGCAGAGGCTTTTACCCAGTCATTGAGCTACAAAAAACGCCAGAGACGCAGCCATTAATGGGCGTAACGCTAACCTCAGCCTGGCGAACACAGTCCAAGCCAGCGCTTCTGATCACCACTGAAAGCAGGTGGAAAGTGATACCCCTGAAACCAGGGATCCTTGTGACAATGCTCCATCCAGCAGCTACCCATGGATAAGTGCTGATTGTACAAACACATAGTTTATACTATGTATTGCGTCAAACGCGCAAATAGAGAGTGTGGGAGGAAACCCACCCAGCCACAAAGAGCATAATACCACCACATACAGCGTATGTAGTTTAGTATGTGTGGATAAACCTATTAAACACGTATATACTGTGCCAGCGACGAAGGCGCGCACATCATCGGGGCCTGGACGTAAACCAGCCACGCAGATTGCGTACACAACCGTGTAGGTATGTTAGCCTGCGAATAAACAAATTGCACATGTTTATACTGTGCATAGCGCTGAGAATGCGCACACCATTGGAAAGCAGGGGAGAAACCTGAGCACCCAGGTGAAACCCACGCAGACTGCATACGCATACCGTGTAGGTATTATAGTGTGTGTGCTAAACATTTTGCACAAGCTCATGTGTGCATAGCACCGAAGGCGCACACACCGTTGGCGCGTGGGAGGAACCAAAGTACCCCACGCATACTCAGAGAATGCAATACCTACAACTACTGTGAATGTATAAAACATAATGTGTATGTTTACACCGTGTATTGCACCAAAGACATGCATATCATGTAGTGTGGGCTGAAACCCACGCAGACTGCACAGACATACCGGGTAGGTATGTTAGTATGTGGATATCCAATCGCACAAATTTAGACTGTGCATAGCGCCGAAGCGCCCATATCAATGGAGTGTGGGAGGGAACCGGAGTACCCGGAGGAAAACCACACAGACTGCCTACACATACCGTGTAGGTATTATAGCATGCGTGATAAACATTGAACATGTTTAACCACTTAAGCCCCGGACCATTTGGTAGCTAAAGGACCAGAGGTGAATTCAGAATTTTGCACTGCGCTGCTTTAACTGTAAATTGTGCGGACATGCAATGTTGTACCCAAACGAAATTTGCGTCCTTTTCTTCCCACAAATAGAGCTTTCTTTTAATGGTATTTGATTGCCTCTGCGATTTTTATTTTTTGCGATATAAACGGGAAAAGACCGAAAATTTTGAAAAAAAATGATATTTTCTACTTTTTGTTATAAGAAAAATCGAATAAACTCAATTGTAGTCATACATTTAGGCCAAAATGTATTCAGCCACATGTCTTTAGTAAAAAAAAATGTCAATAAGCGTATATTTATTGGTTTGCGCAAAAGTTATAGCGTCTACAAACTAGGGTACATTTTCTGGAATTTACACAGCTTTTAATTTATGACTGCCTATCTCATTTCTTGAGGTGCTAAAATGGCAGGGCAGTACAAACCCCCCCCCCCCAAATGACCCCATTTTGGAAAGTAGACACCCCAAGGAAATTGCTGAGAGGCATGTTGAGCCCATTGAATTTTTTTTTTTTTTTTGTCCCAAGTGATTGCATAATGACAAAAAAAAAAAAAAATTACAAAAAGTTGTCACTAAATGATACATTGCTCACACATGCCATGGTTATATGTGGAACTGCACCCCAAAATACATTCTGCTGCTTCTCCTGAGTACGGGGATACCACATGTGTGGGACTTTTTAGGAGCCTAGCCACGTACGGGACCCCGGAAACCAAGCACCGCCTTCAGGATTTCTAAGGGCGCAAATTTTTGATTTCACTCCTCACTACCTATCACAGTTTCGAGGGCCATAAAATGCCAAAATAGCACAAAACCCCCCCAAATGACCCAATTTTGGAAAGTAGACACCCCAAGCTATTTACTGCGAGGCAAGATTAGTCCATGGAATATTTTATATTTTGCCACAAGTTGCGGGAATATGACAAACTTGATTTTTTTTGCACAAAGTTGTCACTAAATGATATATTGCTCACACATGCCATGGGCATATGTGAAATTACACCCCAAAATACATTCTGCTGCTTCTCCTGAGTACAGGGATACCACATGTGTGGGACTTTTTGGGAGCCTAGTCGCGTACGGGACCCCAAAAACCAAGCACCGCCTTCAAGGTTTCTAAGGGCATAAATTTTTGATTTCACTCCTCACTACCTATCACTACCTATCACAGTTTTGAAGGCCATAAAATGCCAAGATGGCACAAAACCCCCCCAAATGACCCCATTTTGGAAAATAGACACCCCAAGCTATTTGCTGAGAGGCATGTTGAGCCCATTGAATATTTTTTTTTTGTCCCAAATGATTGAATAATGACAAAAAGAAAAAAAAATGAAAAAATGTACAAAAAGTTGTCACTAAATGATATATTGCTCACACATACCATGGTTATATGTGGAATTGCACCAAAAATACATTCTGCTGCTTCTCCTGAGTACGGGGATACCACATGTGTGGGACTTTTTGGGAGCCTAGCCGGGTACGGGGCCCCAAAAACCAAGCACTTCCTTCAGGATTTCTAAGGGCGTAAATTTTTGATTTCACTCCTCACTACCTATCACAGTTTCGAAGGCCATAAAATGCCAAAATAGCACAAAACCCCCCCCAAATGACCCCATTTTGGAAAGTAGACACCCCAAGCTATTTACTGAGAGGCATGTTCAGTCCATGGAATATTTTATATTTTGCCACAAGTTGCGGGAGTATGACAAACTTTCTTTTTTTTGCACAAAGTTGTTAATAAATGATATATTGCTCACACATGCCATGGGCATATGTGAAATTACACCCCAAAATACATTCTGCTGCTTCTCCTGAGTACGGGGATACCACATGTGTGGGACTTTTTGGGAGCCTAGCCGCGTACGGGACCCCAAAAACCAAGCACCGCCTTCAAGGTTTCTAAGGGCATAAATTTTTGATTTCACTCCTCACTACCTATCAGTTTTGAAGGCCATAAAATGCCAAGATAGCACAAAACCCCCCAAAATGACCCCATTTTGGAAAGTAGACACCCCAAGCTATTTGCTGAGAGGCATGGTGAGTATTTTACAGCTCTCATTTGTTTTTGAAAATGAAGAAAGACATATTTTTTTTTTTTTTTCAATTTTTAAAACTTTGTGACAAAAAGCGAGATCTGCAAAATACTCAACATACCTCTCAGCAAATATCTTTGAGTGTCTACTTTCCAAAATGGGGTCATTTGGGGGGGGGGTTGTGCCATCTGGGCATTCCATGGCCTCCGAAACTGTGATAGGCAGTGAGGAGTGAAATCAAAAATTTACACCCATAGAAATCCTGAAGGCGGTGCTTGGTTTTCAGGGTCCTGTACGTGGCTAGGCTCCCAAAATGTCTCACACATGTGGTATCCCCGTACTCAGGAGAAGCAACAGAATGTATTTTGGGGTGCAATTCCACATATAACCATGGCATGTTTGAGCAATATATAATTTAGTGACAACTTTTTGTAATTTTTTTTTTTTTCTTTTTGTCATTATTCAATCACTTGGGACAAAAAAAAAAAAAAAAATATTCAATGGGCTCAACATGCCTCTCAGCAAATAGCTTGAGGTGTCTACTTTCCAAAATGGGGTCATTTGGGGGGGTTTTGAACTGTCCTGGCATTTTATGCACAACTTTAGGAAGCTTATGTCACATATCATCCACTCTTCTAACCACTTGAAGACAAAGCCCTTTCTGACACTTTTTGTTTACATGAAAACATTTTTTTTTTTGCAAGAAAATTATGTTGAACCCCCAAACATTATATATATTTTTAAAGCAAACGGCCCTACAGATTAAAATAGTGGGAGTTGCATTTTCTTTTTCCACACAGTATTTGCGCAGCGATTTTTCAAACGCATTTTTTGGGGGAAAAACACACTTATTTTTATTTTTAATGCACTAAAAAACACTATATTGCCCAAATGTTTGATGAAATAAAAAAAAGATGATCTTAGGCCGAGTACATGGATACCAAAAACGACATGCTTTAAAATTGCGCACAAACGCGCAGCGGCGAGAAACTACATTCATTTTTAAAAGCATTTAAAAGCCTTTACAGGTTACCATGTTAGATTTACAGAGGAGGTCTACTGCTAAAATTACTGCCCTCGATCTGACCTTCGTGGTGATACCTCACATGCATGATGCAATTGCTGTTTACATATGACGCTAGACCAACGCTTGCGTTCGCCTTTGCGCAAGAGCAGGGGGGGACAGCGGTGCTTTTTTATTTTTTTATTATTTATTTTGCTTTTTTATTTTATTTTTAAACTGTTCCTTCCATATTTATTTATTTTTTATCATTTTTATTGTTATCTCAGGGAATGTAAATATCCCCTATGATAGCAATAAGTAGTGACAGGTACTCTTTTTTTGAAAAAAAATGGGGGGTTAGACCCTAGATCTTTCCTCTGCCTTCAAAGCATCTGACCACACCAAGATCGGTGTGATAAAATGCTTTCCCAATGGCGCTGTTTATATCCGGGGGGGGGGGGCTTCTCTCCCACTGCTTGTAAAAGCAGTCTAGAGGCTAATTATCTGCTAGAATTGCTTTTACATGAAAGCCGGCCACTGGCTGAAAAGAATGATACCAAGATGATACCTAAACCTGCAGGTATCATTCTGGTATAAACATTCAAAGTCCAGCAACATACCAGTACGTTGCTGGTCCTTGTTGGACATGTATTGTAATCTTTTTTTTCATGCAGCCTGTTGGCTGAACGAAAAAAAGAGATTGATCGGTGGGTATGCCCACCATTAGAATACCTCCCTTCATCCACCCACTTCTAATGATGGGCATATATGCCGAAGCATGGGGGCATCCTCCCGCAAAAAAGTTATGCCGCGTACACACGGTCGGACTTTTCTACGGGCAAGCCTTTGTCGGAATTTCGACCGTATGTATGCGGCATAAAAGGTTATGCCGCGTACACACGGTCGAACTTTTCCACGGGCAAGCCTTCGTTGGAATTTCGACCGTATATACGCGGCATTAGGAGCAAAATCGCTCCTCCGCCCCTGCTGCCCCCATGCTTCGGCATATATGCTCTTTTTTTAACTGTGGTGGTGAAATCACCTCCTGCAGCGTTGGAGTCACGGCTTTATGTATCGTGGGAGCAAACGCTGTTGCTGTCAAGATAAATAAATCCGCGATGCAACTGAATGGCGTACCTGCTAAGCAAATGATGGTTAACATTAAAACAAAGTAACATTACAGTACAACAGTAAGACCTTACCATACCATACCTGCAAAGCAAATACCAAAACAAAACCTAGTAAAAAATGAAACATTTTTTTAACGCAACCTGTGCCTAAAATATATATATGCCGAAGCATGGGGGCATCCTCCCGCAAAAAAGTTATGCCGCGTACACACGGTCGAACTTTTCCACGGGCAAGCCTTCGTCGGAATTTCGACCATATATACGCGGCATTAGGAGCAAAATCGCTCCTCCGCCCCTGCTGCCCCCATGCTTCGGCATATATGCTCTTTTTTTTTAACTGTGGTGGTGAAATCACCTCCTACAGCACTGGAGTCACGGCTTTATGTATCGTGGGAGCAAACGCTGTTGCTGTCAAGATAAATAATTCCGCGCTGCAGTTGAATGGCGCACCTGAAAACAAAAAATTACATACCTGAAAAGCAAGCATGATAAAACATTGCAGAATGGAATACAGTAAAAAAGAGCAGAACAATAGAGAGAAAATAGAGAGAGAGAGAGAGAACAATAAAACGACAACTATTTTAGTTTTTTTTATTTTATATTTTTTTTGTGTTTTTGTGTACGTTTTTTTTTTCTTTTTTACACTTTTTTTTTTAAACTTTAACAACTGTAATGGTTCGGGTCTCTCAAAATGTAATGGCATCTTGGGAGACCCTGTGTAAGTGTGTCCTAGTCTGTGAAATGCTGTACCCTACGCTAAAACTTCACTTTTGAGTGGTAGCGTTCACAACATTCACCAAGGCAAAGATCAGGTTTGTCAGGACAGAGTGGACAATAATAACGGGTGTCAAGCCTAAATCCGCGCTTGCTACAGACACCACATCTTTTTTGGGGGGCTCGTTGGGTAGGGGTACTCGGGAGGAGATGCGTATAATGCCTCTCATGCAGCCGGCTTACTGCATTTGGTAGGGGATGGTGAGGTGCAGAACCGCCTGGATACAGGAGTTCTGTGACTATCTCATTCTGGAATTTTAGAAGAGATAAAGTCCCGCCTGAAGCTCTGTATAGCACATGAGCGTTCAGCAAAGCCAATTGGAATAAGGATAGAGACACTTTTTTGTACCAGCGTCTCGCCTTAGGGTCAATTAGATACGGCGCCATCAACTGGTCGTTGAGGTCCACCCCTCCCATATTTTTGTTATATTCGTGGACACAGAGGGGTTTCTCCACAACACCAGTCGCCGTACGAATTTGGACTGTCGTGTCTGCATGAAGGGAGGTAAGAAGGAAAACATTCTTATTGTCCCTCCACTTCATAGCGAGCAAGTTATTACACTTTACGCAGGCTCTCTCCCCCAGCCTAAGACGGGCATCTACAAGCCGCTGGGGAAAGCCCCGGCGATTAGGTCGCACGGTGCCACATGCTCCAATCTGATGATCAAACAAGTGACTAAACAGTGGCACGCTCGTGTAATAATTGTCCACATACAAGTGGTACCCCTTTCCGAATAAGGGTGACACCAAGTTCCACACTATCTTGCCAGCGCTCCCTATGTAATCCGGGCAGTTGACCGGCTCAACCTGACTATCTTTTCCCTCATAAACCATAAAGCTCCATACATAGCCTGTTGCCCTATCACAGCACTTATAGAGCTTGACCCCGTATCTGGCACGCTTTCTGGGAAGGTACTGCTTGAAAGCCAAGCGGCCAGAAAATTTAATCAGGGACTCATCAACGCAGACAGTCTGATCGGGAATAAACAAGGCTGCAAAACGTTCGTTGAAGTGGTTTATGAGGGGCCGAATTTTATAGAGCCGGTCGTATTCAGGGTCCCCACGTGGACGACAAAGTTCATTGTCGTTGAAGTGCATGAACCGCAAAATCTGCTCGTATCGTTTCCTGGGCATGGAGGCAGAGAACACGGGCATGTGGTCAATTGGGTGCGTGGACCAATAAGCACGCAATGACGGGAATTTATGTGTGCCCATGTTGAGGGAAAGGCCCAGAAAGGTCTTAAATTCGGAAACCGTAATTGGTTTCCAATCTTTGGCAATGGAAGGCAACTGGGGATTAGCGGCGATGAATTGACCAGCATATAAATTACTCTGGTCCACAATAGATCTATAGAGATCTTCCGTGAAAAACAGCGAATAATAATCAATTGGCATAAAATCAGCTGTTTCCACCTGAATACCGGGTTGGGCAGTGAATGGGGGAAGTACGGGTTCTGCAGAAGAAGTGGTGGGGACCCAATCAGGATAGGCGAATTCTGCAGGAAGAGCACTATGGGTACGACGGGCCTGCCTTTGTCTTCTTATTGGTGGCAGCGGGACACTACTTGTGCTTGCCACCTCGCCAGATTGAACTGCACTTATGGGACTCGCCACGTCACCAAGTGATACTGCAGTGCTGGATGTACGCCCAGGCTGTACTAGGCCGCTGGTGCTTGCCAATTCACCAGAAGGAATAGCGGCGCTAGTACTACTCTGCTCCATGATACGAGAGCCCTGCGGTTCTTGCTCCTCAACAACCTCAGAAGATCGGGTACGCCTGACCTTAGCAGGGACCTCAACTTCTTCGTCAGAGCTATCTGACGTGGGGCCGCTGACGTCACTGTCTTCTACGGGAAGATATTCTGAGCCTGAATCTGACAGATACGTGACCTCCTCTTCACTATCTGTCATGCTCAGAATCTCGTAGGCCTCTTTACTAGTGTACCTTCGTCTTGCCATTTTGGGCTCTAAATTTAGGGGTACACTAGTAAGATTCACAGGAAAAAAAGCACCCGACTGTCGTCAGCAAATATATCAAACGCTACAAAAAAAACTGTTAGCGGTCGCAGGGATCAGGACTGTCTCTGCGAACGCTGCAGTTATGTGTTTTGTGTTTGGTAAGTGACAGTGATCGATCGATACTGCACTTAGGTGGGCTGGGCTGGGCGGAGGGGCTAAACGCAGGTGCTAGCAGGTATCTGGGCTGATCCCGCTAACACTGCGTTTTTGGGAACCCTAAACCGCTGGGGACGCTAGTATAGATCTGATCAGATACTATACCACTAAGGGAGGTGTATGCTTTGCGCGTGGGTGTTAGCGTTACTGGCACTAACCTAACGCTGCCTGGGGCGACGCAGACCCTCTCTGGCGCTAAAACCTAATTGATCTCACCCGCCGGGCGATCAGGGGGTTAAACCTTTATTGGGTTATATACGGCGGGTGCCCTGATGCTATAAAAAGCAAACTAACCAACCAGCGTCACCCGTAACCTTTATATGGTGATCACTGGTGAAAGGGTTAACTAGGGGCAATCAGGGGGTTAAAACCTTTATTAGGTTATATATGGGGGTACCCGACGCTATATAAAAACCTGACGGGCTACCTAAATAACTAACTGGGTAACCAGTGTCACCAGTGACGCTTATACGGTGATCACTGGTGAAAGGGTTAACTCTAGGGGCAATCAGGGGGTTAAAATAATATATGGGGGTACCTGACGCTCTAAAAACCTGCGGCGAAACTAAAAATAATTAACTGGCTATCTAGGGCACCACCGGCACTAAATACAGCGATCGAAAATACAATCGCTTAGTGACGCTGGCGTTAGGGGGTGAAAGGGTTACCTGGGGGGCGATCAAGGGGTTAAACCTTTATTAGGGGGGGTTAGGGGGCTACCCTGGACCTAAAGGGGCCTAATCCTAACTGCCCTGCAACTTTTTACTATCACAGATGACACTAAATGCAGTGATCAGTAAAATAAATGATCACTGCAATCAGTGACACTGTGATTGGGGGCTGGGGGGTGACTGGGGGGGTGAAATGTGTGCCAATGTGTACCTAAGTGTCAGTGGACTGTTGGTGCACTAACCTGCTTCCGCTCTCCTCGGCGCCGGAATCGAAAAGACCGCCGCGAGGGAGATGACATCACTTCCTCCTGCCTGTGTTTACATCACATGGCGGAGGAAGCATTTTCATTCGCCGGGAGCGATCGCGAGGGGGTGGCCGAAATCGAATGGTCACCCCCTCATCTCTGTTCGCTCCCCAACGATAAACGGCCGCTCACTGTATAGGAGGGGGGTCCGATCGGACCCCCCAACTGTACAAAGGCGATCACGTACACTCTACGTGATTGTGCCTGTCGGTGCCATTCTGCCGACGTATATATACAGTGAGCGGTCGTTAAGTGGTTAACTGTGCAGAAGGCCAAAGGCGCACATACTGTCAGCGCGTGGGAGGAAACCGGAACACCCGGAAGAACTCCACGCAGACAGCACACAGATACCGTGTAGGAATGATAGCATGTGAATCAACATATTGCACATGTTTATGCTGTGTATTTCTATTGGAGCGTGGGGGGAAACCGGAGTACCCGGAGGAACCCCATGCAAACAGTATACCCATACTGTAAACATGTATAGTATGTGCAATAAACATATTGAACATGTCTATACTGTGCAGAGAGCCGAAGCGCACATGAGAGTGCGGGAGGACACCGGAGCCCCCGCCAACCCAGAGAGTATAATACATATATACACTGTGAATGTATCTGGAGTCGTGCATAAACATATTTTGTATGTTTATATCATGTATGGCACTGAAACACAGCATTGGAACGTGGGGGGACACCCATGCAGACACAAAGACCAATAACACATACATACACTGTGAATGTATGCAGTGTAGAGGTATAGGATGAGTTTAAATTATGGCGCAGAGGCGCATAATCTTCTCTGTATCATTCCAACCTGCTTGACTGTGCTGCCGAAGCAGCATGCAGATAACAGGTAACCTCTGATCCTCAGACTGTGTGTCTGTCAGAGCTCAAAGCATTCCCCAGGAAATGACGGGAAATGTTGCCTCAGGATATCACACAGAAGGCTCACAGGGACTAGAGACATAAATTAATTAAGTCCTCCCCCCCACCATGTATCATCCATGCTGCTCTTGAGGCAGCGTGTGAGGAAAACAGTGAGGAAGCTGTGTAAAAGAAAGGCTTGTCACAGCAATTCCAGCTTGAGAGTGTTCCTCACATCATCAATAAGATCACTTACAAGCGCCCTGTCATTCACTGACACAGAACTGGAGTCTTCCTCACAAGGGAATGTCCTGTTCATAAACATTAAATATTCAGAGCTAGGGTCCTGAGCACAGTAGCTAGGCCCATATCTGACTCAGAGCACTCCTTCACCAAAGATTTTTGTGGGGGGAGGGGGCTTATAGCTCCTTTTGCTCGCACACAGCTTCCATTCTGACAAGGAATGATTCCAGGACTGCTGACAACTGGTCCATAAGGACCGCAGGTGCAGGAAACATATGAACATGTTTAACTGTGCAGCACTGCCAGTTGCCCCAGGCAAGTGTGGAGAGCAGGTGTATCAGACTCCATAACGCCACCCTCTGAGACCTTATTACACTATACAGTGAATATACAGTCCACCCACTGGCTACGCTGAGGCTGAGGAGGGGATACCCGGAGGACTCACCAACCCTTAAGGACCGCTCAGTCTGTGAGGAGATTGTGAGGGGATTCGCGCCGCCGCTAGAATCGAAAATAAATGCGTGGCGGCCACAAGAAAATGGCCGCTGGCCGCAGCTATGACTGCACCATTGAACGCCAAGATGGCCGCCGAGCGTGAAATTCAAAGCTCTAATGTGCGCCAATGGCGCACCCAATAACCACCTCAAACAGCGCTAATGCGCGCGCTAACGGCGCACGCAATAATCACCTCACACACCAGAAAAAACTGCAGACATGAGCGCCCAGCCAGGCCAGAGTGACCCCCAAGCACCCCACAGCACAGCACCAGTACAGGGTGCAGAGAGCAGCATAACAGGGGGGAGACAGGGAGAAACCCCCCATATAAAGAAACACAGCCAGCATGTACTCACCTGCAGTAGGAGAGACTACTTTCAGAGACCCACTGGCTTGTTTTAGACAGACCGATCACAGAGCAGTACTGCGTAGCTGTCGGCCCGGTCCACCGCGAGAGATACAGTCAGTCAGGTACTGTTCAATCTTGAGAGGACCGCGGGAGCATGAAAGCAACCCGGCCACCCCTGGAGTCATGGGGCATGTCGTGAACTGAGTCTCACGCACACAAGGCGAGGATCAGCACGCTCGATGGTCGGACAGGGAAGACTACGAGGATACCAGTGTACCCAACCTGTTGCCCAGCCGACAGTTGATTGAAGGTCTCAAAAATAAAATAATAAAATTCCCAAAGGAATAAAATTTAAAAGTAAAATCTTCCAGGAGACTGGTTCCTGAGAGAGCCACGTCTTCTCCTTCTGCTAGGCAGAAAAAAACTGAGGTCTGCTAGCTGCAGGTGGGAGAGTAATGTCCGGAGGGACCGCCCCCCTGGGCGGGGCTGTTCAGCTCTGGTTTGTTCTAGAATGTTTCTAACATCTAACATTCTGCCTAGATCTTCTCCTGCGAGCAGGGACATATACTACACGTTTACAGTATCCAGCTGTGTCAGTCCATGGACGATAAGAGAAAACACTTTTTAAAAGAGGTCCATCACCTATGGACGCTAGCAAAAAAAAAAATGGAGTCTAAACGGAGTGTGTGGGGTTATACAAGTGTGCACTAAAGGTTAAGTTTTAGACACGGTAGCAATGGCTACCTGGTTGTTATGGTTTTACAGTGCTAGAAGATATGGGAATAAAAAAAACAGATAGTAAATACATAATATTGTAATTCAGAAGGTCTGTTTTAAATGGATTACTAATACAAAAAAAGAACACAACACCAATAATTGTGCTACTGCTTAATGGTTGGAAATTAGGAGACCACATCTGATTATGCAATTTACCTTTTAGCAATAAGTTCCATAACAGTTTCCTGCTGCTTTATGCTCAGGATAAGGTGTCGCAATTGATCATTGGAGTTCTCGGCAGATTGATACGAGATTGCGCAGTGTACTGATCCAGTCCAGCTCCACTGTGTATTCAACATGAAAGGCCGGCTATCAGGATAACGCAAGGTAAACAGTGATAAAAGGTCTGTCCCATATACAGGAACTCGCCCACACCGTCGTTCATTGCAGCTGAAGAGTCTATCCAGGCGCTCTCTTAATGAACGCTGCTTGTCTTCTGTAGATTCCTATTTAAATAGAAAATTTTGAAAAGTAATTCACTTGAAAGCCATCTTAAGATACATATCAGGTTAAAAGTGAAAGCAGGCAAAATAATGTACATACACAGTCAATATACTTTTGTATAATAAAATAAATTCCAAAATAGTACAAAAAAAGTAAAAAGTAAAATGATAGGAAAATAATCACAATGGCTATAAGGAGATTTACGATGAAGAGATGTCGTGGATTAAAAAATACTGCAATGCAAATAGTTTTTTTTTAAAAGAAAAGGAATACAGCAAAAAAAAAATGCAAATATAAAGGTGAATGTATAGTCTTCAGTTTTTGTCGATAAGCTGAAAAAACTACAACATAGGCAATGTTAGAAAAATACAAAGCACAAGCTGAATTCCAGTTTTACAGTTTGTATGCAGACAAATCGCTTTCTGGAAGCTATGATCACAACTAGAAGTTCTCAATTTGAAAGCCTCTTTTTTAGACCACTTTCACACTGAGCCGGTGTGGGCTTTAGCGGTAAGGTGCCACTAGCAGGGTGCTTTTAACCTCCCAGAAGGGGTTAAAAAGGGGGTTAAAAGCACCCACTTAGCGCTGCTTTCAAGGCACATTGAAAGCGGCGCCCATTCATTTCAATGGGCAGGGGAAGAGAGGTTTATACACGGCTCCCACACTGCCCCAAAGATGCTGCTTGCAGGACTTTTTTTCTCCTGCCCTGCAAGTGCACCACCCCAGTGTGAAAGCACTGGGGCCGCAGAAGAGGCAGTTTACAAGCGTTTTACAGGCGCTATTTTTTAGTGCAAAAACGCCTGTAAAGCGCCTCAGTGTGAAAGGGGTCTAAACCATATCTTAAATACACACACACACACACACACACCTACCTGGGAATGTGAAGCTGGAGAAGATTTTGTAGCTAGATCTACTGCAGGCTGCGTGCTTTTGGCAGTTATTAGAGCTGTAAATAAAACAAAGATTACTGCTATTTAAAATGACTACATTAACTTTAAAAGCAGCAAACACTAATACGTATGTCAGTTAAAACTCCCCTATGACAGCAATTATTAACAAGAGGTTGACTCAGTTAAAATGAACTAAAGGGTATTAATACAGTGGGGCAAAAAAGTATTTAGTCAGCCACCAATTGTGCAAGTTCTCCCACTTAAGATGAGAGGCCTGTAATTGTCATCATAGATATACCTCAACTATGAGAGACAAATCCAGACAATCACATTGTCTGATTTGTAAAGAATTTATTTTGCAAATTATGGTGGAAAATAAGTATTTGGTCACCTACAAACAAGCAAGATTTCTGGCTCTCACAGACCTGTATTTTCTTCTTTAAGAGGCTCCTCTGTCCTCCACGCATTACCTATATTAATGGCACCTGTTTGAACTTGTTATCAGTATAAAAGACACCTGTCCACAACCTCAAACAGTCACACTCCAAACTCCACTATGGTGAAGACCAAACAGCTGTCGAAGGACACCAGAAACAAAATTGTAGACCTGCACCAGGCTGGGAAGACTGAATCTGCAATAGGTAAGCAGCTTGGTGTGAATAAATCAACTGTGGGAGCAATAATTAGAAAATGGAAGACCTACAAGACCACTGATAATCTCCCTCGATCTGGGGCTCCACGCAAGATCTCACCCCATGGGGTCAAAATGATCACCAGAACGGTGAGCAAAAATCCCAGAACCACACAGGGGGGACCTAGTGAATGACCCGCATAGAGCTGGGACCAACGTATCAAAGGCTACCATGAGTAACACACAACGCTGCCAGGGACTCAGATCCTGCAGTGCCAGATGTGTCCCCCTGCTTAAGCCAGTACATGTTCAGGCCCGTCTGAGGTTTGCTAGAGAGCATTTGGATGATCCAGAAGAAGATTGGGAGAATGTCATATGGTCAGATGAAACCAAAGTAGAACTGTTTGGTAGAAACACAACTCGTCGTGTTTGGAGGAGAGAGAATGCTGAGTTGCAACCAAAGAACACCATACCTACTGTGAAGCATGGGGGTGGCGACATCATTATTTGGGGCTGTTTCTCTGCAAAGGGAACAGGACGACTGATCAGTGTACATGAAAGAATGAATGGGGCCATGTATCGTGAGATTTTGAGTGCAAACCTTCTCCCATCAGCAAGAGCATTGAAGATGAAACGTGGCTGGGTCTTTCAGCATGACAATGATCCCAAACACACCGCCCGGGGAATGAAGGAGTGGCTTCGTAAGAAGCATTTCAAGGTCCTGGAGTGGCCTAGCCAGTCTCCAGATCTCAACCCCATAGAAAACCTTTGGAGGGAGTTGAAAGTCCGTGTTGCCCAGCGACAGCCCCAAAACATCACTGCTCTAGAGGAGATCTGCATGGAGGAATGGGCCAACATACCAGCAACAGTGTGCGACAACCTTGTGAAGACTTACAGAAAACGTTTATCCTTTGTTGGCAATGACAGAGGTCATATAACAACAAAGTATTGAGAGGAACTTTTGATATTGACCAAATACTTATTTTCCACCATAATTTGCAAATAAATTCTTTCCAAATCAGACAAAGTGATTGTCTGGATTTGTCTCTCATAGTTGAGGTATACCTATGATGACAATTACAGGCCTGTCTCATCTTTTTAGGTGGGAGAACTTGCACAATTGGTGGCTGACTAAATACTTTTTTGCCCCACTGTACTTACCTGTCCAATGGTCACTTGCCAGCATCTTTTTCTGAGTGCCGATCTTCGGGTGTTTTCATTGGCCATTTCGGAATGTCGTCACTCCTGCGCATGGGCAGGAAGCTAGTCATCCCAGCATGGCGCTGTAAACTGAGCTGCGCATATGCAGCTCAGTTTATGACGCCGGAGAAGAGAGCGAGCAGGCAGGTAGGGGCATTTTACTGCTGAAGAGACGCTTCAGCAAAAAAAAGCCTGCCTACTCGCTGTTTTTTACAGCAAAACTTAGTTCCATGTTAAACTCTAGAGATAATTCAAGGGCTATAAGAATGCCTAAATGATTTGGGAACGAAAATAACCTCTATACAGGGGGCAGTCTATAACAGAAGGCAATGAAGAGGTTGACTGAAGAATTCAAAGTAAATAAGAACTATTCAATTTTGAATTCCAGCTTAAACCTAACTAGCCTTAAAATGTCCCCTTTCCCTATCCTAAGTCATGCTGACCAATGTGTGTAAAAAAGATACACACAGTATAATTACCCATTTAAGCCCGCTCCTGTCATGTGACCCGCCAGCAGCGGCTGCAGGAGAGAGGAGGGAGCGCCGACAACAGATGGATCATAGGAACCTATGGGTGGTGTCACCGTTCCAGGCTTTACCAGCCATTGTCAAGTGCTCTCTCTCTCCCCTCCCCTGCGGCTGCCACTGACTGACAGAGGATCACGTAACAGTACCAGAGCAGGCTGAAAAAAAAGGTAAGTATATGCATCTCTTTTACACAGTTTAGTCAGCATCGGTATAAGAGAGGAGGGAGCAGTTTTAAGACTAGTTAGATTGAATTCCACTTTAGGCATAGAAACTTCTCCATAAGGTAGAAGAGATCCACCACATACATGACGCTAGCAAAAAAACGGAAGGAGTGGGGTATGGTTATAGGGATGCCCCCATAGGGCGAAAAGGGGGGGGGGGGTTGGGAGGAAGCAGGGGCATCTAAAACCTTTGCCAGTGTCCAATCACCTTAAGGTAGCAGCCTATAACCCAGGGTTGGTGAATATACTGCACTGTAGGATTATGATAACATGTTTTTGTTCAGACAGGGAAGGCTAGATCTGGTGTCTTTGTATCACTGTATATATCCCTGCTGCAGAGATTACCACCCTACTTTCTGAGAGGATACATTTTCAATGGGATCAGAGAGAGCAATAAAGAATTAGCAGTAGGGTCTAATACACAAAAGTGGAATAGAAATCTTATGAGCTGTTCTACACAAATCCTAGAATAGGACAGACAGGACAATAATTCTTATACACATAAAAACAGAAATCTACCACAACCGCCTCACCAGCTGATGGCACATTAGTAGGTGGAGGAGCTCCCACTTGGGCTTGGTTTCTTATGGCATTAGCAGCTGCACTCTGTGGCACAGATGGAAGAACAACAGACCCTTGAGTACGCAGGTACTGGCCCGGAGCAGAAACAATCTGTAGAACGTTGCCTAGAATAAACAAAGTTCAAAGCGCCTGATAAGCTCAATCCATGGGACATCAGTGCACTATAAACAGTCAAAATATGCCAGTTTCTATAAAAGTTTTTATGCAGTTTTTTTTTCCCCTGAAAGATGCCCTTTTTAAAAGGAGGTCCATAGAAAAAGAAAAAACAATCACTCTGCCTTAAAGGTGCTAACCAAGAATAGCTATAAAACTAAAAAATAATAATAATAATAATAATAAAAAAAACAAGAATAAGGGCTCGTTCACACAAGATGTGTAGGGATTGCACTGGAAGCTATTTCCAGTGCAGCCACATAAACAAGACGCATCGTCGCTGTGCCTCCCAGTGGCCGTGTTGATCAAACTGGCTCACTGGTAAGAACCCTTAAGCCTTGTACACACACACGCGCACGCGCACACACACACACACACACACACACACACACACACACACGTCGGGAGACATTTGCCGGTACAAAAAATACTGGCCAACATTCTGCCCAGCAGTCGACCGACTCCCAGCCAATGGCAGAGTGCGCTGATCAAAGTGTTCTGGTGGGGGACCATACCCATCAGAACACAACGGCTCAGCGGGGGAGATCGCCGGATTAACCTTGCATGGTTAGTACAGTGGCTCCCGACCGGAGACATGCGGGGTTGGTTAGTACAGTTGCACGAAAAAAAAAAACTGTAGTGTGTACCCGGCTTAAGAGGTGGGGGTTTTCCAACACCATACAGCTGCTGAATAATAAAGCCAAACACTTGACGGGTACAAGCTATTTTCAATGGAAATACGGCATAATTAAAATAATATTACAGCCATTAGGACTCCAACTGAAACCCTATCTTTATTTGCATACCGGTGATAGAATCCTTATTTGGTGTTAGCAAAACTTTTACAACTCCTAAATAAGAGCCAATAGATTAACCACTTAAGCCCCGGACCAATATGCAGCATAAGGACAGGGCCCCTTTTTGCGATTCGGCACTGCGTCGCTTTAACTGACAATTGCGCGGTCGTGCGACGTGGCTCCCAAACAAAATTGGCGTCCTTTTTTTACCCACAAATAGAGCTTTCTTTTGGGTGTATTTGATCACCTCTGCAGTTTCTATTTTTTGCACTATAAACAAAAATAGAGCGACAATTTTGAAAAAAATGCTATATTTTTTACTTTTTGCTATAATAAATATCCCTAAAAAATAAATAAAAAAAACATTTTTTTTCCTCAGTTTAGGCCGATACATATTCTTCTACATATTTTTGGTAAAGTAAAAAGAAAATTGCAAGAAGCGTTTAATTGGTTTGCGCAAAAGTTATAGCGTTTACAAAATAGGGGATAGTTTTATGGCATTTTTTTTTTTTACTAGCAATGGCGGCGATCAGTGATTTTTTTCGTGACCGCGACATTATGGCGGACACATCGGACACTTTTGACACTATTTTGGGGCCATTGTCATTTTTACAGCGTCCAGGGCTATAAAAATGCACTGGTTACTGTAAAAATGACACTGGCAGTGAAGGGGTTAACCAGGAGGGTGCGCTGTAGGGTTTAAGTGTGCCCTGATTTGTGTTTCTTACTGTGGGGGGAGGCATGGCTTAGCATGTGACGTCACTGAACGTCGTTCCCTATTACAGGGAACAGACAATCAGTGACGGCTCACTAGGAAGCATGGGGAGAGGTTTGTTTACACTTACCTCTCCCTGTTCTTCCTCTCTGTGACCCGATCCCGGGACACCAGCGGCGATTGGGTCCGCTGTTCCCGCTGGGGCGGTCACGGAGAAGAGGACCCGGGCGGGAGCGTGCCGCCGCCGGCGGCGCGCTCGCAACCCATGGCTGGGCTCTTAAAGGGGACGTACCTGTACGCCCATGTGCCCAGCCGTGCCATTCTGCCGACGTACATCGGCGTGCGGCGGTCCTCAAGCGGTTAAAGAATATTACATTTGAAAAAGTGGAAATCTGCTTGTGGCACCCTGTCATTTTTATTAAATTTTTCAAACTCAAAACAATGTCACAATCAAGTGACAACTGCCTCTGGTGCACAATTGCTCTGGATGAATGGAACTCCAGTTAACCACTTCTGGACCGCCCCACGCAGATATACTGCGGCAGGGCGGCCTTCCTGTGAGAAATCACATACCTGTACATAATTTTTTGCACGGGGTCTGGAGCGTGTGTCACCGGCGACCCGCTCCCGATGTGACTGGACACAGCGGGAGCCAATCGGTCTCAGGAAAGGCAGAAAGGCAGTCTGTCTGCCTTTGTAAATATAGTAGACCGTCATTCTGTCAGAGGGGAAAATGGAGATCTTATCTACCAGTTAGGAGATCTTCCCCACATTAAACCCTTTGATTGCCCCTAATGTTAACCCACTCTCTGCCAGTGTCATTTGTACAGTGATAGTGCATTTGTTTAGCACTAATCACTCTATTGGTGTCACTGGTCCACAAAAAGTGTCACTTTGTGTCAGATTTGTCCCCCGCAATGTTGCAGTCCTGCTAAAAATCGCTGACCACCACCTTTACTAGTAAAAAAATTAAAATAAATACAAAATTCCACAAATATATCCCATAGTTTGTAGACGCTATAACTTTTGCGCAAAACAATCAATAAACGCTTATTGGGATTTTTTTTACCAAAAATATGCAGCAGAATACATATTGGTCTAAATTGATGAAGAATTTAGATTTTTTACTTTTCTTTTTTTATTGGGTATGTTTTATAGCAACAAGTAAAAAAAAATGTGTTTTTTTTTTTTTCAAAATTGTCTGTCTTTTTTTGTTTATAGCGCAAAAAATAAAAACCGCAGAGGTGATCAAATACCACCAAAAGGAAGCTCTATTTGTGGGAAAAAAGGGGACATCAATTTTATTTAAGTTCAGCGTCGCATGACCACGCAATTTTCAGTTAAAGCAACAAAGTGTCTTATCGCAAAAAATGGCCTGGTCATGGAGGGGGTAAAACCTCCTGGGGCTGAAGTGGTTAAAGTGATCCCTGCTTAATTTCATGAAATTAGCATAAGTGTTGACCCTTTCATTGAACTACACAGAAGATTCTAAACCAGGGGTCCACTTCTCAGTGAAAGCAAATTGAATGCTACCCTTTAACCAAATATAGACCTACACACCTAGAACAATAATCATGTCTTTTGCATGTGTGACTATTCTGGAAGTTACCTTGTAGCTGTAATGGCTGGCCAGCAGTAAGTTGACGCAGTTGGCTCTGAGACAGGGTGAATTTGTTTCCTTGGAACTGTAGGGTGACTGGAGTTTCAGGCTGAGTGATTCGCCCCTGGCCTGCCCCAGCTGTAGCCAACTGAGCAATTTTTACAACTTCACCACCTGTGAAGACCAAAACAAGCAGGAACAGCACAGAGGTTTCAGATCAAAAAACAAGTTAAGCAGTAACCATGTCATAAAAAATTAAAACAAAATGTGGCCCAGTTATGTTTGAAAGACATGTATAGTTAAGATACTAATCACCTTTAGAAGTACCTTAGTAGAAATGTTGTAGTTTACATAGCTTGGCAGAACATTATAAATGTCTATTCAAATAGTTGAAAAATATTACAATAGGAATGCAATAAAAGGTCATTTAAAGGGAATCTGTTAAAAATATTGGAGCAATCACTGCCAAGTTATTTTTGAATGCATAAGTTCAGGGAAAGAAGGAAGGGGGTGTTACCTTCACCTTCGATTCAAAACTCAGTAAGCCCCTCACACTAAAAGCATGCAACTATGGAAACAGGACTTTACTGGCTTCATACTCATATCAGATCTTAGACTCACTTAGGAGAACAACAGTACAAGCAGCTTCCAATTCCAAAAACAAAAAACAATAGTAGCTTCCATAATACTATTGTGACAGTTTCCCTTTAAAAAAATTACATCACAGAATTATTGTATATGCTTAGTGTTATGTTAAAGCCTACTTAAATAGAAAAAAGTTTGGCATTTGGAGAAAGCACGCTGTGCTCAAAATTTAAACATGTTCAAATAAAAAATACATATTGTTGATTTTTATTTCTATCAGAAGGTGGGGCAGCTGTAAATTAGCTGCAAGATTAAGAATACCACCTAGGTGCAATAATGAATTATGGGGTTCTGTCAAGGTATGCAGGTTTCTGCATGCATGTGTTATTAGAAAAGCCATTTAAAATTTTGGAGGCTTCATGGGATACAACTTACTTGGAAGCCTGGCCTGAGAACTGAGCACCAGCCTTGGAGACAGAACATTCTGCTGGACAGCATGCTGAGAAGTCTGAGCCTGACTCAGTTGCCTCACTGAAGGGGCAGCTGCAAAGGTTGCTGGTGCCTGAGGCCTAGGAACTCCCACAGAGACATGTGTGGTTTGACCCTGGGTAATAGGTACTGAGAATGACATTGCTTATTAGATAAGGAAATCCTGCATTACAACATACGGATATTTATCAGTGCCAAGACTTACAGGCACCATCATAGAAAAAACGTACTTAAAAACTTTTAAACATTTTGATCTGAAAATACATAAAAGGGGTCCAGCATACAGTTTTTGATACTTTGCAGAGCACCCAACAGCCTCACAGTGATGATTTACACACATCTTCAGCAGCTCATGTCAAGTTTAGCAAACCCCTTGCACCTTACTATTGTCCATACTTATGGATCAAATGTTAGCTGCAGCAGGCAGGCTCAAGCGTGAATGAAGTTTAGATTGACATAGTGGAGGTTTTAGGGCTCTCTTTGGTGCTCTTCAAAGTCTGTAGCCCCTTTACTGGGGTTAAAGTGAGTACAGGTTTACGTAAATGTTTAACAGCCTATTCACATAGGCGAAAGTGTATCCAGGCTCGAATACAATTAATGAAAAAAAAAAAATTCTATTATATTATATATATAAATAAAACACACACACACACACACACACAGCCCAGTTGGTTTTGAATATAGATCAGCATAGGCACCCTGACCAATCTACGGCTATGCAGCCACATGCACAGCAAACTGCAATGCCAATTTTTTCCTGCTTTCAAAACACATCAACTTAAAAAAGGACAACATGTTTACTTGCTGCCTATTATACGAATAAATCCCACTGACTTTCAAATGCCATTTTAACAAGATAATTCATGTTATTCACTTAACCTATCAATAGTTAAACATTACTGCTGATTTGGGGGATATACACAAACACACAATTAAACATAAAACTCTGTTGATACGTAAAGTCTATATAGAATGCAATTAAAAAGCTTTATTATACCATTATTATATACAGTTGTGCTAATAAGTTTACATACCCTGGCAGAATTTATGATTTCTTGGCCATTTTTCAGAGAATATGAATGATAACACAAAACTTTTCTTTCACTGATGGTTAGTGTTTGGCTGAAGCCATTTATTATCAATCAACTGTGTTCACCCTTTTTAAATCATAAATCACAACAGAAACTACCCAAATGACCCTGATCAAAAGTTTACATACCCCAGTTCTTAATACCGCGTATTGCCCCCTTTAACATCAATGACAGCTTGAAGTCTTTTGTGGTATTTGTGGATGAGGCTCTTTATCTTCTCAGATGGTAAAGCTGCTTATTCCTCTGGCAAAAAGCCTCAGGTTCATGCAAGACAGGCCAAGAATTTACATGAACTGCACGTTTCAGATCTCCCCAGAGTGGCTCAATGATATTAAGGTCAGGAGACCGAGATGACCACTCGAGAACCTTCATTTTATTCTGCTGTAGCCAATGACAGGTCGACTTGGTCTTGTGTTTTGGATCATTGTCATGTTGGAATGTCCAAGTACGTCCCATGTGCAGCTTCCTGGCTGATTCATGCAAATGTTCCTTCAGTAATTTTTTGATAACATACTGCATTCATCTTCCCATCAATTTTGACCAAATTTCCTGTGCCTTTGTAGCTCACACATCCCCAAAACATCAGCGATCCACCTCCGCATTTCACAGTAGGAATGGTTTACTTTTCATCATAGGCCTTGTTGACTCCTCTCCAAATGAAGAGTTTATGGTTGTGGCCAAAAAGCTAAATTTTGAAGGTTTGAGGCGTGTCTCTGTGTTTGGCGTATTGTAAGCGGGATACTTTGTGGCATTTGCTTAGTAATGGCTTTCTTCTGGCGACTCGACCATGCAGCACATCTTTCTTCAAGTGCCTCCTTATTGTGCATTTTGAAACAGCCACACTACATGTTTTCAGAGAGTCCTGTATTTCACCTAAAGTTTTTTGTGGGCTTTTCTTTGCATCCCGAACAATTTTCCTGGCAGTTGTGGCTGAAATTTTAGTTGGTCTACCTGACGTGGTTTGGTTTCAACAGAACCCCTCATTTTCCACTTTTTGATTAGAGTTTGAACACTGTCGATTGGCATTCTCAATTGGATATCTTTTTATATCCCTTTCCTGTTTAATACAGTTCAACTACCTTTTCCCGCAGATCCTTTGACACTTCTTTTGCTTTCCCCCCATGACTCAGAATCCAGAAACGTCAGTGCAGCACTGGATGAAAGATGCAAGGTTCTGTCAGGGGTCCAGACACTCATTGACCTTTTATACACACACACACACACACTAATTACAAGCAACAGATCACAGGTGAGGATGGTTATTTTTAATAGCCATTCAAACTCCTTTGTGTTAACTTGTGTGCGCATGTTATCAGGCGAAAATCACCAGGGTATGTAAACTTTTGATCAGGGTCATTTGGGTAGTTTCTGTTGCCATTATGATTTAAAAAGAGTAAACACAGTTGATAATAAATGTTTTTAGCCAAACACTAACCGTGAGTGAAAGAAGATGTTTTTGTGTTATTATATTCTCTAAAAAATGGCCAAGAAATCATAAATTCCGCCAGGGTATGTAAACTTATGAGCACAAGTGTATCTCACGGGGACGCTTTTGCTACATATCCATCTACAGTTTACTTTTAAATAGCAAAAATGAAACCATATACAGTACCAGTTTGTAACAAAGTGAAACGAGGATCATCTGTTATGTTAGGTTTGAAAAGCACCATTTTTACAACCCATATGAGGTCTAAAGCCCTGTACACACGATCGGATTTCCTATGGATTCTAATCCGATGGATTTTTTCATCGGAAATCCGATGAAGCTGACTTCTATCAGTCTTGCCTACACACCATCAGTCAAAAACCCGACCGTCCCAAACACTGTGACGTAAAACACTCCGACAAGCCGAGAAAAATTAAATTCAATGCTTCTGAGCATACGTCGACTTGATTCTGAGCATGCATGGGTTTTTTGTCCAATGGAGTGATCGACCGGTTTGTGTTTGTTTACTGAAAGAGCACCAAAAGTCCTGATTGAGCTATCAGAAAACACACCAAAAGAGCTTTAACTATTGCAAGTCTATGGTAAAGTGTGGGTAACCCACTCAAAAACCATAGGTACACTGTGCTTCACCCACAAGGCAGGGAAATCGCAGTTGATCAGCGTGAAAGGGGTCTTATTTGACTGCATGTGTTATTTGTAACTATATAAATAGACATTGATCTGCAACTGAAAAGTGCAGGTAGGTTAAACAACTAAACCACTTAAAAATACTTTGGATAGCAGATAAATTACACAGCATGTATCACATGATAATACCAAATAATGAAATAGTGTTCTGATGGGATATTAATTATGAGGTAATAAACTAAACCAGCTCTTACCTTTGATCCCCTGTGGTACAGCAGGTGTGACTGAAGATCTTTTCATTTGTCCCTGCTGTGTAACTGTAGTTGTAGTAGTTGTCACTACACGTGTTGCAGATGTACTTGGCAAAGCAACTGTGCGTCCTTCAGGTTTCTGTCCATAGAGGACTGGCTCAAACAATCTTTAAATTTCAAAGCATTGAAGAAATGAAAGGAAAGGAAAGGAAAGATTAACTTGTAAGCAACTGAACAAAGATGAAGTGAAGGTATTAGAGTAGTAAACCATAAAACCCAATTACCTGCTTGCTTTCATTTTCACCCGGCTGGGCCGAGGTGCAGGTTCAGGGGAACTATAAATTTCCTGTATCATCTTTCTAGTCATTTTCTGCTTAGGAAGCTGCTGACCTTCATATTGCGTCATTTTATTTTCTAGCCCAAGTAAATCAAATAAAGACAAGTCTCTGTTCTGGAAGGGACAGAAAAAAAAAAAAAAAAAAAAAAAAAAACACAGGATGATATGAAAATTCGAGTACAAAAGTGGAATTTTGGCTTACGCGCCACTTCCTCATCTTGGAGTAGAGTAAAAAGACATGACATATTCTTAAGCTGGATGCACACAGAATGAAAATCAGCTGCTTTAGCAGGGTCCAGGTGAATTCCAATCTGTGTGTAATAAACACCCCCCCCCCACCCCCTATTAGATCGGCTTCTTGTGAAGGGTCCTGTTAGAAAACTCCCTTTGATCAGCGGCTTGCAGACAAATGGTTACGTCGCTGATTGATGTAATCTGACAGCGGGGAGTACCCGTTGTCATAAAACATTGTCCCAGCTGGGGGGAAGGGGAATTGGGGATTGGGGATTCCTGCGTCTATTTTGCCTATGTGGATCAAGGAATCTTTTTTTAAAGCAAAAACCCACCCAGTACATGATTTTCTAGGTCATTTAGCAAACAATAAAGGGGTGATCAATACACAGTGGGGAGGTGCCTGCGTCCTTTACTGAACTGCAAGATATACAACAGGCAAGCCAAAATTCCTATTATCGTAATCATATAGTACGGTCCAAACAGCAAACAGAACTGCCAACAGGCCCACAAGAAAACAAGGGTTAAAGAACCCAAAACAAAAACACTCAAATGATAGCCTGAAGTACAGTGGAACCTCGGATTGCGAGTAACGCGGTTAACGAGCGTTTCGCAATACGAGCACTGTATTTTTAAAAATCGTAACTCAGTTTGCGAGTGTTGTCTCGCAAAACAAGCACGATTTAGGCCAAAGCTGTGTAGAGTACTGCGTTTGGCCTGAGGTGGTGGGCGCCGGAAGCCGAGCAGAGCCGAACGTCGCCGATCCGCGCCGTTCGGAAATGCACGGAAAGGCCAGAGGACAGCACGGCTGACCTTGGCAAATCTCGGAAACAAAGTCTTTCCGAGGTTTGCCGAGGTTTCCTAGGGCCTTTTCGGCCGTTTCCGAGGCTCTTCGGTGCCCCCCGCCTTTGGCCGCATGCGGTATTGCATGCCATTGACGTCAATGCAGAACAAATTATTTTCGTTTCCAATTACTTCAATAGGGAAACTTGCTTTGATATACGAGTACTTTGGATTACGAGCATTCTCCTGGAACGGATTATGCTCGTAATCCGAGGTTCCACTGTACCTTGCAGCTAAACGTCACATCAGCTTAGACCTGAACACCCACCTGCTAGAACTTCGAAAAGCTGTATACAGAGGACCAGGTGGCAGCCTTGCAAATCGGTAAGGCAGATGGTTGATGCTGAAAAGCCTAAGAGACTCCAACAGTCCCGATGGAATGAGTTCAGATAGGGAAAAGAAACTGTGCCTCAGGGTGTATGCCCAGGAAAGGAGTTGCCCGATTCATCTAGCAATGGTGGAATAGGAATCGGGATGCCTTTTTTCAAGGGCTCACATGCATAACAAAGAGGGACTCCGTCTTGCTAATAAAGGCTGTGGCTTTTAGGTAGACCCTGACTGTCCTCACACCATCTGGGCAGCCATGCTTAGGAAGTCCAGGGATCTGGATAGGCAAGAAAACTGGAAATGCGAGTTTCGGTCCAGAGGAGAGACACTCATGTTTCTTCTGCGGTAGCCCGACTTAAGTTTCAACCTGATGGTTTATGTAGACCACTGCTGTGGTCAGACTGTACTCTGGCTGGGTGACCTTGCAGAAGGGAGGTCCACTATTGTAGGAGCAATCTGTCAGCTCTCAAATGCAGGATGTTGATGTTTCGACTCCTATGGGGACCAGGTCACTTAAAAACGGTCAGAGAGTTTTAAACTCCAACCCCAGCCTATAACGCTGGCATCCATTGCCACCGCCTGCCAGAGCATGTGAAGTTAAGCAGTCTGGAGCGAAAGTGCCTTAATGTTAGCCTTGAAATAGGCTACCATGAAGACCAGAACCTTCATGCAGAAGCAAACTGATGAATGTTGTTTTGACCCGAGGCTCTTTGTTTGAGACCTTAGGAAAGCAACCTTCACTTGGAGAGGGAAAATGTGGGTTTTGGCTATGTCCAACAGTAGACTCACGAATTCCAGACATTGTGAGGGCTAGAGAGCAGACTTTGGAATGTTGATTATCCACCAATGTTTTGAAAGAACTGAATTGTTCCCTGGATGTTGGTAGCCAAGCTTGCGACTGACGACGTTAGTCAGCGAATGCACGTTGGTCAGAGTATCTGTCTATTGTCTTGTTAAATACCTGTGTATTGTCTTGTTGAGTATTAGTGTTAGGAAGCTAGGTGTTAGGTAATTTGGACAGGGTATAATGCCCAATCCTCATTAAATTGGAGTGTGGAGATGCGACTCGGTGTACATCTTTCGGCATGTATACATTCCTTGATTATCCAATCGAGGGCGAATACTGCTGTGCAAAATGTAAGCACATTCTTTCCCTGGAAGCCCATGTTCTAAATCTGGGGAAGCAACCGTAAGCACTGAGAAGACCCTCCATAGGGGGGCGTGTCCGGCTGCGAGAGAAGGATGCGCTGTGGATGAGCTCTGCTGGCCCTCACTAAATCCACAGCCGTCCAGTGCCAGCGTTTAGGGATTCGGCCATAAAAACACTCCATCCTTGGTTCTGGACTCCCCCTAAACCAGCCCTACCTGTATCGGGATCCCCGGCCGGCCGCATACTCTGCAATCCGGCGCTCGGCCTACTCCTTCCATTGCGGACCAGCCGCCATCTTGAGGCCTACAAATCCTCCGCGATCGTATGCCACGGATCGCGGGACGTGTGGCTACCCCTTCCGGTTCCACCTGAGGCGGCTTCACCGGACTGAGCGGACTGAGCGGATAGTGCTGAGGAGTTCTCAAGGCAGAGGGGCATACCAAGCTGAAGACGGCGCTCCGTGGATGAAGGTGAGCGGCGGCCATCTTGCTACACCTTGAGCCCAACAGTAGCTCCCTTGCCCCCCTAGAGCTAGAAAAAAAGCCCCATGGCACTTTAAAAACACCACGTCCACAAGGAGGGTGACCCGGGCTGCGACTTAAAGAAACTCTCACACTGAGAAATGGCCCTATCCCTACATCCAAGTGCAGCGGCCATCTTGCTACTCCTAACAGCAGTGTGGCTGGTGCTGCTCAGATCCTCGTAAAACAAACCTAACTTGCCACTTGCAGAGACACTGAAGCTGCCCAGCTATTAACAATTCCTCCTATAATCTTCACCTATGATCCCCCTCAATGCATTAGGAGGTGCTACTTAATCAAGATCAGCCATCTTGCTACACCTCACAAACGTGCTCACTAAAAACCCTATACATTTGATCCTTGCCCCGACAGGGTCCCGCGGCCTTCTCACTGGGCTACCTGCAACCCCACAAAGGCATAGAAGCAAGTCATAGACAGGGGATTAAGGTGACAGGATGATCTAAAGGACACATTCTCAACTAAGGGGGGGGCGCATGCGAGGTGCGATGCAGGACGGCAGCTCCCTGTAACAGCTCCGCCGGTCAAGGAGGTAGAAAGCTTATCCATGGGCTAAAACACAGACAAACCGCCCGAAAACCATCATCACCCACGCAGGATACCTCCGTGCATGCCTGGAAACTACAGGACCCGCGGCCGCCGGTCTAAATACTCTCCAACCAACGTTTTACTCCGCTCCAAAGGGAAAGGCAAGATGTCCCGGGACGGCACCGGTCCCTCTCCACAGGCCTCTCCAGCAACTTCACATGCCTCTCGGGGAACAGCCTCATCCAAACAAGCAAGCGAGTTCCCCTCACAGCTCATTAAAGCTGATCTAGATGTCAGCCTCACCATTATGTATGACAAGCTAGCAAAAAAATTCCACTCGGAGCTGAAGGCATCCACTAGCACACTACAGCAGGAGATAGCTTCCCTGGGTGGACGTACAGACAAATTAGAGACAAAGCACGATGAGAGTTGTCATTAGTCCACAATGATCTGAGAAAGGATTTTGAGCTACTAGCTGAAAATTATTCGTATCTCCAAACACAAGTGGAAGATTTGGACAACAGAAACCGAAGGAACAATTTAAGAATCTGCGGTGTTCCAGAGTCTGTAACAGAATTAATGCCTGCTGTCTCAAAATATTCCGGTCTCTCCTCCCTGACACCCCATCACAGTCCTTCACATGTGACAGAATTCACAGGGCTCTGCGACCCAAACCTCCTGTAGACAAGCCATCTCGTGACATTATCCTCTGTATGAAGGACTTTATCACAAAGGAAAAACATTTTAAGGGCCGCCAGAAACTCGCACAACATTGAGTTTGAGGGAACAAGGATTCAAATATACCCTGACATCTCACAGGCCACCCTTGAAAGAAGGCGCAAGATGAGGGAAATAACATCAATCCTATAATCTGCCCATATTAGATACAGGTGGGGATTTCCGTTGAGACTAACTGTACCCCATAACGGCACCATATATTCTGTTATAAACGTTGCAGAAGGCAAAGAGCTCCTAATCAAATTAAGATTGCTGGATCCGGAAGTAAATCCAAGACCACCATCTACACCGCCACTCATCACCCATCTGGGCCACTCCCTCTTCAAGACGAGATCAAAGAAGGATGAGATCATCTATGCGTTTCGCTAATCCATGAAAATCGCTTGAAACAAGTTTGTTCAACTTTTTTTTTTTTCTTCTTTATAATTTGCTGATCCGAGAAAAAAAGCTTTGAACCGAATTAGGCTCTTTTCAGTCAGATGCGACTTGGTATCACGTGAAAGACGTCTCAAGTAATATTTTACTGGTTATATCTTCTCTGCAATTTTCTTACATAGAAAGTAGACGCTTCATGCAAGTTCATTATCTCTCATTTCTACCACACGATTTGCTAGACCATGATATACTCTATAATTAAGGATGAACTATTCAACCCATTTATGAGCTATGCGAATCCAAGAAAATCGCATCCATCGAGTCTGTTTTGTTTTTTTTGTTTTGCTTGATAAATGCTACCGGCGGGCATTAAAACGCTTGCTCTTTTATGCATTATTCCTGCCCAGAATAATCAATCTCAACAAACTTCAACAATTTATTCCACTTGTGCGATTCGTTAATCAAGGAAAAGCACCATAAACTAGCACAAACTTTCTAGTTTATCTATGGGACATGCTAGTCCATGGAAGACACCTCAAGCAAAATTAAACTTGCGTTCTTTGTTTTTGTTTTGTTTTATTTTTATTTATTTATTCATTTTTTTCCCCCCATTATCCTCATCCATGCGATCAGTGAATCCAGGTAAATCGCACAAAATCAATGAAACTTTTTTGCTTCATGTCACAAGATGGCACTCACCACACTTTGGGGATAGCACAAAATGTTCTCTTTCGTTATATATGTGGGTTAGTTAAAGCTGCAATTCCTATAACGCATGCATGCCAATTCTTTCATCTCATTGGAAAAAATAAAAATGCATAGATAAAAAATGGAGAGTTGCTTAGTCTCTCCGCCTCCGCTTGATTGTCCCCCCCTCTCACTTTTGGAGTCTAGATATGGATCTTACAACACGTTTTTCAGTGCTTTTGGTCCTACTTTTAGCAGCCCAGTTCGGGCAAGACTCCCGAAGTGAGATATGGACCTCACTGTCCAAGGGTTATTGTTTTTATGTCATGCTGTTTTTTTCAGCCTGACCCCTTGTTATTGTATATTGATTCTTTGCAATTTTATGGCAAGTTAGGTAACATGTTTAGTTACCCTATAAGTTTTGAAATAATGCTCTTTTGGTTTATTTTGTTGTGTTCTAATGTACTCAAGTCTCACATAAAAAATAGATTGGTTAGACACTGGCTTGGTAAGGATCTCATGCATGGGATTAACACATCGCTGTCATATGTTTTTTCAAGTTTGGTACTTACATACAATACGATTACATATTGGGGTGCTCGTTATGTTGCTAATCTATCACCATGTCTTATATTCATTTTTCATGACTCAAAGGTAACTATCTGGTATCACTATCTATCATGCCAGAGCATTCTTTTATACATTCTAAATGGGACTTAAAGTAATTTCCCCACAATGCTAATGGCCTAAATTCTCCCCAAAAAAGGAAAAAAGCTTTCCGCCATTATAAAAGCCTGGGGGCTGACATAATATTAGTGCAAGAAACGCACTTCGCTACAGCCAAGCACCCCAAATTTGTTGACAAAGCATATGGTCAATTCTATTATACAACATTCAATTCCAAGACAAGAGGAACAGCTATTTTTATCAAAAATTCAATAGTATTTGAAACGCAAAGCGCCTTTAAAGACCCAGAGAGTCGCTTTCTGATTGTAAAAGGTTCCATAGAAGATTGTCTTGTCACAATAGCCTCTGTATATGCACCTTATGAAGCTCATGCATCCTTCTTTTTAAACTTCTTTGATAAATTAGACAAATACTCATCCCCCCATTTGATTGTAGGCGGAGACTTCAATTTAACTGCACATTCAACCTTAGATAGGAGTAGAGTTGCACCCACATCCAAAGCCTTCCCTAAAACATTAAACCGCACATTACATAACCACCAACTCATCGACACATGGAGAGCACATAACGTAGGCATCAAAAATTACACTATTTACTTACACCCACATGACTGCTCCGCTAGATTAGATTACATTTTCTGCACCCCAATTTTAGTAGCCAATTCATCAAAAGCAGACATTCATTCTTGTCCCTGGTCGGATCACCAGATCGTTTCTTTTACCACTACAAAAATAGGTCTTGCCAATACTCCACATAAATGGCGGATCAACGACACTCTATTAACAGACCATCTGAAT
Organism: Rana muscosa; assembly: GCA_029206835.1. Classification (NCBI taxonomy): domain Eukaryota; kingdom Metazoa; phylum Chordata; class Amphibia; order Anura; family Ranidae; genus Rana; species Rana muscosa. The sequence continues at coordinate 918,360,154 of CM055116.1, forward strand.
ATACAACAGCTAGCAACCAACATGGAAGAGTACTTTACACTTAACTCTTCCCCAGACACTCTTCCCACATCACGGTGGATGACCCACAACCACAAGGCTGTCATGAGAGGCCATCTAATCAAGATGGCATCTACCAAAAATAGGATGAAACTGACTGACATAAAAACACTAACCAGAGATCTAGACAATCTATACCGTAAACACAGTCAATCCCCCTCTGGAGATATACTAAAAAACAAATTCAAGAAAAACGTACGGCCCTAGATACATTACTAACTTCAGACACTGAAAAAGCCCTTAGATGATCCAAGGCAAGATTCTTATTATACAGTAACTCCTCATTCACCATGTTTGCCAGAAAATTGAACCAATCCATGAAACCTCCCCATACCTATAAACGTAAGCCCTGTACACACGATCGGATAACCTATGGATTTTCGTCCGATGGATTTGACCATCGGAAATCCGATGAAACTGTTTTTCATCAGTCTTGGCCACACACCAATAAGTCAAAAAACCGACCGTTCCAAACGTGGTGACGTAAAACACTCCGATGAGCCGAGAAAGATGAAGTTTAATGCTTCTGAGCATGCGTCGACTTGATTCTGAGCATGCGTGGGTTTTTTAACCGATGGACTTGCCCATAAACGATCGCAAATTACCATCGGTTCTTGATCCATCGGAAAATTTTAAAACAAGTTCTATTTTTTCCATCCGATGGAAAAAAGACCGATGGGTACCATACACGATCGGTTTGTCTGATGAAAACCATCCATCGGACGGTTTTCATCAGTTAAACCGATCGTGTGTACGGGGCTTAAGAAACGCTGCAGGCAACTTAATCTCTCATCCCAAAGGAGTTATGGAGGTTTTTTAAAATTTTTATAGGAAACTTCTATCTTCTCCTCAAAACACCCCAAAACATTCCTCGATACAATGGCTTGATGATATTCTTCTACCCACTCTATCCACCCATCAAATTCACCCTGTTCAGAAACAGAAATAAATAGGATAATAAGTTCATTAAAGACCTCCACTGCCCCAGGTCCAGACGGCTTTTCTACATCATATTACAAAAAATTTGCTTCAATTTTAATTCCCTACCTTGTTAAACTGTTCAACCATATTCTACACAGCAAGCAATTCCCTTCCGAAATGCTCCTAGCTAATATGTCCCGATTACCCAAACCAAACAAAGACCATTCCACCCCACAGAACTTCCGCCCGATCTCAGTCATAGATAATGACCTCAAATTTTTTGGTAAGATGTTAGCGGACAGATTGGCCTCCGTCATCGCACCCTTAATCCACCCGGATCAATCAGGTTTCATCCTAGACAGGCAAATCACAGACAATATTAGATTAGCAACAAATATCATCCAAGACTCCAATCTACACACTAGAACCACACTACTAATTAGTTTAGATATACATAAAGCCTTTGATAGCGTCAGCTGGGCCTACCTAGACTCACTGCTCCCCAGATACGGTATATGTAAGGAGTTTCTGCACGGGTTTATAGCCCTATACCATAATCCACATACTCGTATCAAACTCCCCGGCCACAATTCAGAGTTTTTCCCTTTAAGCAAAGGCACAAGACAGGGCTGCCCTTTATCTCCTCTCCTATTTGCTCTCGCTATAGAGCCCTTTGCCTGCGCCATCCGCAATAATATTAACATCAAAGGGTACACAAAAGGTTTGAATGAATTTAAATTAAGTCTATATGCAGATGACGTCCTCTTGTTCCTCACTGACCCATTCATTTCACTACCAAACCTTATCAAAAAACTTTAGATACATTCCATGACCTCACAGGTTTAAGTATAAACTTATCTAAAATGTTCAGCCATTCCAATCAATTGCCCCCCTGATTTGACTGCTATATTAAAAAGTAAATTTCCTTTTCAATGGTGTTCAGAATCCTTTAGATATTTAGGCATCCAAATCACTCCATCATACAAAATCCTATACCACACTAACTACCCTAGATTATTCCAAAACATCATATACTTACTCAAATCATGGTCAACATACCATATTTCATTTATAGGTAGGATTAGTTGCTACAAAAATGGTTATACTACCAAAACTACTATTCATCTTTAGAGCACTTCCTCTCCTGGTACCTAAAAACACCCTAGATTCCATACAGAGAGAGATAAACAAGTTCATATGGCAAAATAAAAAATCTAGATTTGGATATGCATTGATGTTTAGACCTCAATCGAAGGGTGGGCTGAGTGTACCCAACCTATGGCTATATTATCTTTCTGCTAGATATACACAACTCGCTCAATGGTATGCACCATCCAGCTATATACCTTGGCTATTATTTGAGGAACAATCTGTCCTACCGTACAACCTTCAGGGCCTCCCCTGGTCCAAATCCATCAAAAAACTCAAAGATTAGGCCACCGCAACAAAATAGTACACCATAACCTACTATTATGGCACAGACAAAAGCATAAATTTAACATCTCATCAGAGATTCCTCCCCTTGCCTCTTTCATAGGGGACCCTCTTTTTACCCCCCCCCCCCGACCTAAACTCAAACCAATACACTATAGGGCAACTTCTCAAACTATCTAACCTAAAAACACTCACAAAAAAGAATACATTTCGTACATTCTCAGATCTGCAAATAGAATATAAACTTATAAAAACTGAACTCTTTGACTACAACAATATCAAGCTTTTCTACCAAAAACATTTCTCACTCACCCTCCAAACCCCTTTCACGATATTTGAACAAATTTGTCTTACTTCATCCCACGATAGGGGTTTAATATCCAAAATTTATAAAAGCCTAAATGAACACAATACACTAAACAAAACACGTCAAATGTCCCAGTGGGAATCAGATTTAAATGAATCCTTCTCTGTAGAACAATGGGACATTATGATCAACAATTTAAGAAAATGCACCAAGACAGCCTCCATCAGGGAATCCGCCATTAAACTCCAACATAGGTGGTACCTCACCCCAGACATAATCAACTCATTCTAGCCAACAACCTCTCCCCTATGCTTTAGAGGATGCCCAGTACAGGGCTCCCTTATACACACATTCTGGGATTGTATGCACCTTAAAACAACGTGGCAACAAGCTAGAATCAAAATAGAACAAATTACAGGTAGCAAAATTGAACTGACATCTAAAATGTGCCTCCTTTTCTATCCTATTCCAGATATTTGTATAGCACATACCAGGCTAATACACACATTATTCAGCTCAATACACTGGGCTATAGCTCTCAACTGGCGTTCCTCTACTGTGCCATGGTCTCAGATAACGAATTGCATGCTGGCCATCAAGCTATCAGAACATATTCATCACACTTTATTCGATACTATGGACACATATGACAAAAAATGGAAACCTTGGGATCTATCTCTGCTGGTTCATTGAACTATAATATGATAATGTTAATTTTTTTCATCAATAAAAAAATCCACAAGGTCTAAATACCTATGTAATGTCTTTATCAATGAATTAATTATACATCCCACTATTTGTATCACTCCCACTTATACCATTGCTACTTATACATTATGCTGATGTTTTTTTGCACCCACTTTTATGTATGCAACTCCTACCAATGTACAGTAAAATTGTATTGAGACTTATTTTTCAATAAACCGTTTGTAAATAAAAAAAATAAAAATAAGAAGAGCCTCCATACTAATGTTTTTTATTTTCCTTGCATGTCCCCCTCGAATCTACAGTGACTGCACTTCCAAGTGCACTTTCAGTGCAATATCAAGTGCACTTTGCACTTGTAGTGCAAAGTGGATTTGCCTTTAGTAAATAATCTTTTGCAGCCTCTGCTACAAAATGAAGAAATTCAAAATATGTTTCTCCAGAGGACAGCATTATAGGCTGTGGAAAACCAGGCACTGGTAGGCAAAGACTGGTACACACAGCATCAATTAGTGTGTCCACAGTAGAAAGCATTTGGCAAGAAGCCGCAGCTCATATCTCAAAAAATGCAGTGAAGGAAAAATCACCTAAGGACACTAGCAGAAAACTGTCTTGCAGAATGGGGGAGGTTATATGGTGTCCCAAACAGGTGTTGCCACCCGTTCAATTACCAGAAGGTGGGCTAGCTGCATATAGCCCACGGTCTAAAAACACAAGTCGTGTATCCTGTATTGTACGACTGAGATAGTAGAATATTCACTATAGCAAACATTCTTGCTGTGTGCAAAAACACTGAATGCTAACAAGCACCCAAAGCTTGCCATTTTCCTGGAAGAAATGTCACATTTGTACAGACAGGTTTCAAGCACAAGTGAATGAAAAGTGTAAAAGATAACATTTACCATAACAAATTATTCATATAAATGATTAATAGTGATTGATGTTTTCTTCCTACACAATCTTCAAGCAGTATTACATTGGAAATAAGAAAATTAGAAAAACTACTACAAAGTGTTCCTGAAGCGTGTTATCCTTCAACAGGAGAAAGTTTCTTTGTACACAAAAACATAGTGTGAGAAGATATTGGTCTCCTGAAAATGCATTTGCAAAATCATTAGGCCTCATGCCCACGGACGTTTTTACAGCCGCGTTTTTTTACAGCTTAAAAACGCCTGTCCATGTTAGTCTATAGCTTCATGCCCACCTAGGCGTTTTTGAGCTGCAAATAGCATAGGCGTTATTAAGCTGTAAAAAACCCAGGACCAGTGCGTTCCGCGGCGTCGGCGTTAGGCATAAAAAAACAACGCGAAGCGTTAAAAAACGCGCAAAAACGCCGCAATTGCGTTTTTGAACTCCGGCGGTTTTGTTTTTTTTTTCGAAAAAAATACGGTCGAAAAATGTATACAATAACATGGACAGGAGTTTTTAGGCTGTAAAAACGTCTGTGGGCATGAGGCCTTAGAAGATACTGTAGCTATAGAACAAGCAGAATCAACGCACTCTTTTTTGCATGTTTGGAATTGATTCCTAAACAATCCTGCTTCAGAAACAATTTCCTTTATTCATTAAGTGTTGTTTATATAGTGGTCTCAAATTATTTGAGAGACTCCACACAAACAGGCTAATAATTCTGTCAATAAGAAGGTTAAGCACGAATATGCTGCTTTTAGTGCATAGTCTACATCGATACCTTCTTAATGAGCTTAGCAAATCACTGTGAATATCTTCTCACCTTCCAAGGGTCATATTCTAAAGCCTTCAATACTAAAGATGCAGTTTCATATTGCAGAGCTTCACATGAATAGGAGGAATGCCCAGGCCGTGGATCCACCAGATCTGGATGATTACAAATCCTCTGCAGTTGCGTCAGGACGTGAAGAACACTGACAAAATGACCACCCTTTAAGGAATCTTGAGTTCTAACCAAGAATAAAAGTAGCTGTTAATACTAAAAGAGGTTGAAAATATATCTATTGTAAAAAAAATATTATGTATTTTTTGCCTAAGCCTCTAAAAACTCTTACCCAGGCTGCATCATGACATCTTCATACAAGACCTTTTGGCGGTTTGACAATTGACACTTAAGCACATGCTCAGATTTCTTGTTTAGCTGCCTTTCCACATCTCTTTTGGTCCGTCGCAATATAAATGGTTGAGTGGACTGGAAAAACAACACTAAATCTGAATGGCATAACTACACAAAATAATATGCACTAACAAAACATAAAAAAGATATTACAGCTATAATCCATAACAAGAAAACAAACAACGTAGAAACGACTAGAATATTGTCCCATGTGAGAAGATCATTTTGCATTTCTCTTCAGGTTAAAACCTTCTTTCAATAACCAATTGCTTGAAAATCTGTTGACTGTGTCCATTTACTGTCCTTGACACAAGAAATGTCACGACAAGAAACGAGATATGTCAATACTACTTAGTCACTGGTCCACAAAGAGAACACTGCTAGTTCGAAATGATTAGTTCTAATGTGGTACTAGGTCTTACTGCTCACAAATCATAGGGTACACTTGTAAAACCCACTGAGAAGAGAAGACCAACATAGCGCATTATAAAAACAGTTTATTAAAACAAACACTCTAATTGTACTCTAATGCAGTAGAAAGGATGCAGACATATCAACTGCTTGGCTGGCTAAGGAATAACGCCAGAACAGGATAGAGGCAGCGGTACTATACACTGTTAAAGAGGATCTTCAGTCAGATGTGTCAAAATTAAAAGTCAGCAGCTACAAAAACTGTAGCTGATCACTTTTAATAAACAGACACTTGCCTGTCCAAGGATTCAGCGCTGTCCTCACCCGGACCGATTCTTCATTAGTCTTCGGGGCACTGGCATCTTAACTGTGGGCAGCTGGCTGTGACTGTTTTCTGTTTCACAGCTGGCTGCCCACTGCGTTTTGCGAGTGGTCTTGCAGCCTTCTGGGACCTATGTTGTGTTCCAGAAGGTTGCAGGCAGGGAAGAGGGGAGGAGAAGAAGTTCTGCTCCGATCTAGCGATCCAAAACGGAAGAAGTGGAAGCAGTTACCTGTCAATACTAGATAACCGCTTCCCAACCCCCCAGCAAAAAGAACAAAAATAATCCAAATGTGGCAGGAGGAGGAAAAGCAAAACTCCTCCTTTTGGGCGAAGTTGCACTTTAAAATCCTCAGCTCCCCTCCTGATAGTGCAGGTTAAATAGAGCAAAAAAACTCCCACATACTAGCCAGCATACTGTTGTCACTTGCATGCGGGTGTAAATAATTTATGACAATGTTTTTTAGGTCATTGCGCTTTATTCTCCTTTTATGTTCAACACAAAGAAATTTAAATTATCTGTCACCAGAGTTTTTATTAATTACCCGATGCAATCGTATTGAAATGGTATGTCGATATTCTTGATCCTGGTCACTGCCATCCTTCACTGGGAAATCCAAATAAGGTCTAGACAAGCCTGGAATAAGGAAATGCACCATGGTCCACAGGTCCTTCCATGTGTGTGGTAATGGAGTGTCTCGGAGAAGCAGCCGCCTTTGACTAAACAACAAAAATAGAAGATACAGGAAACACATAGCAAATAATGGTACCACCCAGTAATGCATAGCCATCTTTTTTTTTTGTCTGTATTTGTGTTATTTTCTCTTCCTCTTAAACCTCTACATCCATACATGTGCTATTTTATGATATATATTATTGGGCAAACCTTGGAAGATTCAAAATGGCATCCCAGTGCTTCTCATTCATATTTCGGATCTGATGGACCTCATCTAGCACTAGATACTTCCATCTCATTTTCATGAAGGCCTGGAGTCCTTTAAACAATTGCTTATAGGAGGTAATACAGACATGGAAGCTGTTGGGTTCATTCCAAGTCTAGTATAAAAGTATATATAATTACTTCATGTTTTTTAAAATGGATTAAAGAATTTCAAAGCTTTTATGTAAAAACCGTACCTGACGTTTCCTCCTGAGCTCTCGCTGACTACCAAAATACAGCAGCAGTTTAAATGATGGGCACCAGCGTTTCAGTTCCAGCTCCCATTTAAGAATGTTGCAGCTTCGTGCAACAATTAGGTGTGGACCCCATACACCTGAGAATAAATTGATAAAATATATTTTAGATTAGTGCAGAACTTTTATGTAAATATAACTTGAAAAGTAATTTTTGAGAGGGATTTTCCTTCAATCAGCTAAGAAAAAAACTTGACAGAGGTTAGAACTCTCCTTGATCCTATTCTAAACTAGAAAAATTAATTTCCTGTGGTTGGAGTTCTATTTTAATGTTATGCTAGCCAATTACTCACCTTCATTGCTGGCCAGATGAGCTAGGAGAGCTATAACCTGGATGTTCTTGCCCAATCCTGACTCATCTGCCAGGATCCCATTAAGATTTTTTCTGTACTGTTTGGCTAACCAATCTAGCCCAATCATTTGATAATCTCGAAGTTTGCCATGTAGAAGTGGTGAAGCAGCAGTTTTAACCTGTGAATATTAAAAAATCTATTTAATAACGTTGTTTAAAACAATCTAGATAAAGTCAGGTTTCTGTGATGAAAAAAAAAAAGGAGACAAAAGATAAATCATTTTAGAAGTTTTGCCACCTTTAATGTGACCTAAAAAGCTATAAACTATACAACTCAGTTAAACAACAAACTGGAAACCTTTAAGGTGGAGGGAAGTAAAAATAAAAAAATTAAATATAGTTGCATAAGTGTGCACACCCTTAAATACTTTGTTGAAGCACCTTTTGATTTTATTACAGCACTCAGTGTCTGAGTAAGAGAGTCTATCAGCGTGGCACATCTTGACTTTCCAATATTTGCCCACACTTCTTTGCAAAAACACTCAAAATCTGATTGCGAGGGCATCTTCTGTGCACAGCCATCTTCAGATCACCCTGCAGATTTTCAATTAGATTCAGGTCTGGGCCATACCAAAACTTTAATCTTTTGGTGAAGCCATGCCTTTGTCGATTTGGATGTATGCTTTGGGTCGTTGCCATGACGTTCCTCTTCACGTTCAGCTTTCTAGCAAAAGCCTGAAGGTTTTTTGCCAATATTGACTGGCATTTGGAACTGTTCATAATTCCCTCTACCTTGACTAAGGCCCCTGTTCCAGCTGAAGAAAAACAGCCCAAAAGCATGATGCAGCCACCACCAGGATTCACTCTGGGTCTCATCAGACCATAACACATTTTCCCACATGCTTTTGGGAGACTTCAGATGTTTTTTGCAAAATTTAGCCTAGCTTGGATGTTTTTCTTTGTAAGAAAAGGCTTCTGTCTTGCCACTCTACCTCCATAGCCCAGACATATGAAGAATATGGGAGATTGTTGTCACATGTACCACACAGCCAGTACTTGCCAGATATTCCTGCAGCTTCTTTAATGTTGCTGTAGGCCTCTTGGCAGCTTCCCTAAACCAGTTTTCTTCCCGTCTGACCACCAGTTCTTGGTAATGTCACTGTTGTGCCAAATTTTCTCCACTTGATAATGACTGTCTTCCATGGTATATCTAATGCCTTGGAAATTCTTTTGTACCCTTCTCCTGACTGATGCCTTTTAACAATGAGATCCTTCTGATGCTTTGGAAGCTATCTGCGGACCATGGCTTTTGCTGTAGGATGTGACCAAGAAAATGTCAGGAAAGACTTACTAGAACAGCTGAACTTTGTGTGGGGTTAATCAGAGCCATGTTAAAATGATGACAGGTGTGTACTGACTCCTATTTAACATGAGTTTGAACGTGATTGCTTAACCACTCCTGGACCGCCGCATGACTATATACGTCAGCACTTTGAAGAGGGATATCTCTGTTATGGCAGCAGCTAGCTGCCATAACCCAGGTATCCATCTCTTCAGGCGGCAGTCCGGTTTATGATAATGGTGGTCTCTGCGGCGGATTTGCTATGAGATCACCATTATTGGCGGCGGCTAACCCCCCCTCCCTCCAGCCGCTCTCCCGCGCCCTCTGCCGCTTACTGGAGCCGTCGGTAGCGGCGGAGGCGATCGGGTCCTCTCTTCTGCTTGGTATGGATACGAGTGAGGGCAAGATGGCCCACTTTTTTATTGCATTTTAGTCTAAATTTGAGATCTGAGGTCATTTTGACCCCCAGATCTCATATTTAAGAGGACCTGGCATGCTTTTTTTCTATTACAAGGGATGTATACATTTTTATTCTCTAGGGTGTTAGAACCCCCAAAAATTATACTTTTTTTTTAAAGTAATTTTCTAGCAAAAAATAAATTGTTTTTAACTCGTAAACACATCTGAAAAAGAGGCTCGGTCCTTAACCACTTAAGGACCGCCGCACGACGATATACGTCGTCAGAATGGCACGGGCAGGCATATGGGCGTACAGGTACGTCCCTTTAACGACTGTGCTCGCGGGTCCCGGGAACTCAATGTTCCCGGGCGGTCCGCAATGGCAGAACAGGGGGATGCCTTTGTAAACAAAGCATTCCCCTATTCTGCCTAGTGACACTGATGACTGTGCCCCGTGATCGGGAACGGTCATCAGTGATGTGTCACGTGTAGCCACGCCCCCTAACAGTAAGAATCACTCCCTAGTACTGACTTTACCCTTTCAACGCCACCTAGTGGTTAACCCCTTCACTGCCAGTGTAATTTTCACAGTAATCAGTGCATTTTTATAGCACCGATCGCTGTAAAAATTACAATGGTCCCGAAAATGTGTCAAAAGTGTCCGCCATAATGTCACAGTCACGATAAAAAAATAAAAAAACGCTGATTGCCGCCATTACTAGTAACAAAAAAAAAATTTTTTAATAAAAATGCCATAAAACTATCCCCTATTTTGTAGACGCTATAACTTTTGCGCAAACCGATCAAAAAACACTTATTGCGGTTTTTTTTACCAAAAATATGTAGAAGAATACGTATCGCCTAAACTGAGGAAAAAACATTTTTTTAATATATATTTTTTGGGGATATTTATTATAGCAAAAAGTAAAAATTTTTGTTTATAGCGCAAAAAAAAAAAAAAAAATGCAGAGGTGATCAAATACCACCACAAGAATGCTCTATTTGTGGGGAAAAAAGGACGTCAATTTTGTTTGGGAGCCACGTCGCACGACCGCGCAATTGTCAGTTAAAGCGACGCAGTGCCGAATCGCAAAAAATAGGATTTTTATAACAGCTTACCTGTAAAATCCTTTTCTTGGAGTACATCACGGGACACAGAGCGACATAGTCATTACTAATGGGTTATATAGATACCGTCAGGTGCTGGCACTGGCAACTTCCAAAACCGGAAGTACCCTCCCCTATATAAGCCCCTCCCATCCGGGAGCACCTCAGTTTTGTAGCAAAGCAATAAGTGTCCCTAAAGAGGGGCGGGAGCTCTGTGTCCCGTGATGTACTCCAAGAAAAGGATTTTACAGGTAAGCTGTTATAAAAATCCTATTTTCTTTCTCGTACATCACGGGACACAGAGCGACATAGTCATTACTAATGGGATGTCCTAAAGCAATGCCAAATGAGGGGGGGGATACACCATATATAAGCTGAGCGCTATCAGACATGAGGATCTTTTGCGGCCTGCAACATACTGCGCCCAAAGGCGACATCCTCCTGACTTCTAACGTCCACCTGGTAGGACCTAGTAAACGTGTGTACCGAAGACCATGTTGCGGCCTTACAGATTTGAGCCAGGGAGGCCTGGTGATGCACTGCCCATGAAGTTCCAACTGCTCTCGTGGAGTGCGCTCTAACTTTGAACGGAGGCGGTCTCCTTCTCAAGCCATAAGCTTGCATAATGACCTGTCGAATCCACTTGGCTAAAGTAGACTTTGACGCTGCCTGACCCTTTCTGGGGCCTTCCGGCAGAATAAACAAAGTATCCGTTCTGCGAATCTGAGCAGTGGCTTTTAGATAAGCTTTAACTGCTCTTACTACATCCAAAGAATGCAATAACTTTTCCTCTACCGAAGTAGGTTTGGGGAAAAAAGAAGGAAGAACCACATCTTGGTTCAAATGAAACCTCGATACCACCTTAGGAAGAAAGGCTGGATGAGGACGTAACACTACTCTGTCCTTATGGATAACCAAATATGGCTCCTTACAGGACATAGCTGCTAATTCCGATACTCTTTTAGCCGAACAAATGGCTACTAGAAAAATCAATTTCCTGGTGAGAAGCACCAAGGAAATATGCTGTAATGGTTCAAATGGTTGTTTCTGTAGAACCGACAGAACCAAGTTTAGATCCCATGGACATATGGGAATATTAACCGGAGGCCTAATACGCATCACTCCTTGTATAAAGGCTTTGACTAGTGAATGCGAAGCCAAGGGCCTTTGAAAAAATATTGACAAGGCCGAAATCTGACCCTTGATAGTACTCAAGGCAAGCTTCCTATCTACAGCCCACTGTAGGAAGTCCAGAATCCTACCTATTACGTACTTATGTGGATGCCATTTCTTGGCCTCACACCAGGCGATGTACGCCTTCCAGATTCTATAGTAGATCTGCCTGGATATCGGCTTCCTGGCATTGATCATGGTAGATACCACAGCATTAGAGAGCCCTCTCTTTTTTAGAATGTGGGCTTCAATAGCCAGGCCGTCAAACCTAGGGCTGGTAAGGAAGGGTGGTATATCGGTCCTTGCGAAAGCCGGACGACGTGGGAGAGTCCAAGGACTCCCCACTGAAATTTTACAATGTCCGCGTACCACGCTCTTCGGGGCCACGCTGGAGCCACCGGAATCACTGGTTTCGTTTCTACCCTGATTCTGCGGAGTAATCGAGGTAACCATTGTGGCGGTGTGAATGCATATATCAGCTTGAACTGATCCCCAGGGAACACTAGGGCATCCGAGCCGCAAGCTAGGGGATCCCTTGTCCGAGAGACAAACCTATCCCCCTTTGCGTTGAATCTGGATGCTAGAAGATCTACATCCGATGTTCCCCACCGCTGACATATTGTCCAGAAAACCTCGGGGTGAAGGGACCCTTCCTCTGGGCCTAATTGCTGGCGACTTAGAAAGTCCGCCTTCCAATTCTCCACTCCTGGAATGAATACCGCAGATATGGCTGGGACATATTTTTCCTGCCCATTTCAGGATGTAATTTACTTCCCTCTGGGCTGCACGACTCCTGGTGCCCCCCTGATGATTGATATATGCCACTGCTGTGGCATTGTCTGATTGAATTCTGACAGGGGACCCTTGGAGTTTGGATGTCCATGCTACTAGGGCATACCGGGCTGCTCGTATCTCTAAGAGATTGATGGGCAGGGCCTTTTCTGCATCCGACCATCTGCCCTGGAGAGACTATTGCTCCAGTACTGCTCCCCAGCCTATAAGGCTGGCATCTGTAGTGACCACCTTCCAAGAAATCGGACTGAAGGATTTCCTTTTTTCCAGATTCTGGGGAACCCACCACCAACGGAGGCTCTTCCGAACGGAAGGGGACAAGGACATTGTAAGTCTAGGGCCTGAACTTTTTTGTTCCAGGCTGACAGTATGGCCCCTTGCAAATTCCTTGAATGGAATTGACCGTAGGGTACTGCTTCGAATGATGCCACCATTTTTCCCAGCAGCCTCATATACAGGCGTATGGACGGCTGTCTTTTTTGTACCCACTAAGTGGATCAAATCTTTCAAAGACAACACCTTTCCTCGAGGCAAGAATATTTTTCTCTGGCCTGAATCCAACCTTAGCCCCAAGTATTCCAGACTTTTGACTGGTTTTTAGGGCTGACTTGTCTCGGTTGATAATCCAACCGTGAGATTCCAGATACTTGATCGTCTTGTGAACGACCACGTCTAGTTTTTTCACTGAGTGGTCTATCAGCAACAAGTCATCCAGATATGCCATTATCATTACACCTTGTGTTCTTAGATTGGCCAATAAAGGGCCAGAATTTTTGTAAACACTCGTGGTGCTGTGGCCAAACCGAAGGGCAAGGCTCTGAACTGAAAATGGCGCCCTTCTACTGCAAAGCGTAGAAATTTTTGGTGGACTGGAAAGATGGGAATGTGCAAATAAGCATCTTTGATGTCGATCGTGGCTAACCAATCCTCCCCTTGTAGGGCAGTGGCCACCGATCGGATCGACTCCATCGGAAAGTCCTGATATACAGGAATTTGTATAGCCCTTTTAGAATTAATATGGGCCTCCCGACCGCGTTTGCTTCGGGACTGTAAAGAGGTTTGAGTAAAACTCGAACCCTCATTCTTCCAGGGGAACCTCCATAATTACTCCTTGGAGCAATAGTTGTTCTAGTGCCAACAGGAGGGCCTCTCTTCCGGGGATCCCTTGGCATGTTTGACCTCAAAAATGGGAAGGAGGAGAGTCTTTTAACTCCAAACTGTATCCCAAACCTACTGCGGAGAGCACCTATCTGTCTTGATCGTGTCCCGCCAGGTCTCTTGCGAACAACTGGAGTCCTCCCCCCACCCGACTGAGTGGGGGCTTCAATGAATTTAACTTTGGGGGAGGTTTTGTACCTCCCCTGACCCAGGGTTTCTCATTACCCTGCTACTGTCCCTGTTTTTTACCCCCGGGATTTGACCGAGGAGGCCGTCGGAACTGTTACACAGCCGATGCCCCAGGGACTGGAGAAGCAGGCCTCTTAAAGAGGGACCTCTAACTCTGCTTTTAACCGGCAAGAGCGTATTTTTACCGCTGGAAATTTTCTGGATATATTTGTCCAGGTTTTCCCTGAATAAGCGTTCACCATGAAATGGGACGCTAACCAGCCATTCTTTACAGGGAGCTTCAGCAGACCAGTTTCTGAGCCATAGGAGCCTACGCATATGTACTATAGACAGCGTAAGGCGGGAGGCCTGATGGACTGAATCCTCTATGGCGTCAACCGCAAAGCCTAAGGCTCTAGGTAGATCAGCTAGGGCAAAGCCTGCTGATCTGTCAAGTCCCTCAAGACCTGTTTCAACTGATCCTTCACTGCTTAGCAGACCCCAATAGCTGCTACTGCTGGTTGTATCACCAAGCAGATTTTCATAAGGACTCCAAACTTTTATCTATTGGGTTCTTGAACATTTGGACATTATCCACTGGACATGTCAGTGATTTATACATACAAGAGATGGCTGCGTCCACTGTAGGGACCTTCCATTTTTTTTTTTTTTTTTTTTTTGATGAACTTATCCTCCATGGGATAGACCACCGGAAATCTCTTGGGGGAATAAATATTTTCTCAGGACGTTCCCAATCCTGGTAATGAGCCCTTTCAGTAAAGGGTGAAGTGGAAAAGAACAAACAGTCTGGGGGCTTCTAGCGACCCCAACGAGGATACAGTAGTGGTTGATGGTTCCGCAAGGTGCATTTTTAAATGCTGATCGGACCATGTTAGTCAGAGACTGAACCCATAATCTTTCAGCTTAAGATGCTGAGAAAAGGTTCCCCCACTGTTGATTCCTCTATAACAGAATCAACCTCATCCTGATCCCCTTCAGGCAGGTCGATCCCTGTATGGGACTGTTGCTCTGCTAACAGGCACTCTGAAGGAGGAGACGGAGATCGGGCGTGCTTTCCCTGACAGGGAGGCAGCGATAAATGTTGACAATCTCTCTCTAATCCTCCCAGAGCTGAGGAAAATCCTCCTCTGTTACATACACAGGAGCAGGTGAACTGAGGACAGCCACAGTACCAAGTACCCTGCGGGGTCTCTACGGTCACTTACCTCTGAACTTCAGGGGAGACTGGTGCAGCAGGAGTATGCCCAAGATCCTCCGAGCCCGATGAGACCCCCTTCGCTTCCTGGAAGATTCAGTTCCGGAGCTTCTGGACGGCATATTCCTAAGCCTAAAGCTGAGGTATTCCAGCCGTAATACACCACTTTTACTGAGAATAGTCTAGCACAATTGCTGCTATATCACAGTTGGTGTCTACTAATGTGCCTTTCTAGGGGATGCCTGTATCAACCGCTTGCTGTATGCCTTTAAATGTTGCCAGCTCTGTCTCTGTACTTCATAGCCAGCTCACTACAATATTGTGGTTTTTTTAAACTGCTGGGACGCCCGCACATGCGCAGAAGCGCTGCGGCGCGCACAGAGCGTCATCCCCCAGGCTCCGCCCTCTTTCCCGGCTCACCTCTATATATAGAGGCGTGTGCACGCGCACGCGCGCGGGCACGTGCGCCTTCGGCGCTAATTTCAAATATGGTAACAAGGGACAGGAGCCAGGGCCCCTCTTTGCCGCAGGCCGGGGGATGGACGAGCACTGCAACATGGCAGAGGAAGCAGTTTCCTATAAGAGAACTCACCATCTGCCTGGACTTTGCTCTGCTGAGAAGAAGGTAGTCCACATGACAAGAAAACATTCCACAGCGGCCTCTAGTGGACAAACACAGGTACCGCAGTCTAATATATTAAATATATATAAAAAAAAATTTTTTATTTTTTTTTCATGACCACCATTAAAAATTATTACATTTTTTTAGTAGTTACAGGCATGCACAGAATTTTGCGGGAATACCATTAGGTAACAGACAGAAAGACAAATTAGGCTTGGGGGTCCCCCAATAGAACCAAGTTCCTGGGGGCCCCCACTTACCTGTTCCCCGCCGCAGGACTTTGTTTGGTCCACAAAAGCCCAAACTTCACCTATCACGGCAGGCATTGTAATCAAACCTTCAGGGACCGGGTTCCCAAGGATTCCACTCCCCTGGACCTGTATAGCACCCTGCACAGAAAACATCTTGGTCGTGGGTATGACCAGAGCTCTGGATCCCAGGGTCCAGCTCTCCTAAGAGAAGCATTACAGGCAAAACCTTGCTCTTCTATGCAAGGCCCGGGTACCGACCGTTTAGCTATGAAGCTTTTTTGGTCGGATCCGGAATAGCTTACTGAGGCCCAAAAGAACCTGTACGCAAGCTCAGTGAAAAACACATGTTTCTTCTTGGCCAACACCTTAGACACTGGCAAAAAACTGAGGTGCTCCCGGATGGGAGGGGCTTATATAGGGGAGGGTACTTCCGGTTTTGGAAGTTGCCAGTGCCAGCACCTGACGGTATCTATATAACCCATTAGTAATGACTATGTCGCTCTGTGTCCCGTGATGTACGAGAAAGAAAGTGGCCTGGTCTTTGACCAGCGAAATGGTCTGGGGCTGAAGTGGTTAATTCTGAACACAGCTACATACCCAGTTATAAGAATTCAACTGAGTTGTACAGTTTATAGGTCACATTAAAGGTGGAATCTTAAATGATTTATCTTGGTCTCTTTTTTTTTTACATTACAGAAACCTGACATTTCATCTCCACTGTAGATAGATACCAACAGCTCTCCATGCTTCTCTAAAACCCCTTTCACACTGGGGCGTTTGCAGGCGCTATTGCGCTAAAAATAGCACCTGCAAACCGACCTGAAACAGCGGCTGCTGTTTCTCCAGTGTGAAAGCCCTCGGGCTTTCACACTGGAGCGGTGCGCTAGCAGGATCCCTCCAAAAGTTCTGCTAGCCGCATCTTTGGAGCAGTGAAGGAGCGGTGTGTTTACTGCTCCTCCCCATTGAAAGCAATGGGACACCGCGGCTATACCGCCCTGCAGAGGCGCATTGCGGGCGGTATTAACCCTTTTTCGGCCGCTAGCAGGGGGTTAAAACCTCATCGCTAGCGAATACCGCCGCAATTCCGACGGTAAAGTGCCGCTAAAAATAGCACCGCTTTACCGCCACCGCACCTCCCGCCCCAGTGTGAAAGGGGCCTAAATGAGATGAAAAGCTTGACAACATCAGAGGATGAAAACATTTGCCATGGTGCTGTAGACAAGGCCAAAACAAACATTTCCCTATAACAGGTTGCTTTTTTGCTTCATGATCACTCATGTATACGTAAGAGTAAGAGTAAGAGGGATTCTGCCATGGCTTCTGAAAAACACTCTGGGGGTTATTTACAAAAGGCAAATCCACTTTGCATTACAAGTGCACTGAAAGTACAGTCGCTGTAGATCTGAGGGGTAGATCTGAAATGAGAGGAAGCTCTGCTGATTTTATCATCCAATCATGTGCAAGCTAAAATGCTGTTTATTTTCCTTGCATGTCCCCCCCTTAGATCTACAGTGACTGCACTTCCAAGTGGACTTTCAGTGCACTTGTAGTGCAGAGTGGATTTGCCTTTAGTAAATCAACCCCTCCGTCTTCAATACTTTCTGACACTGAACCGAAACAAGGGTGCCAGGAAGGGCATTTTCAGAAGAGGCAGCAATGGTAGCTTAAATATCAATTACTTATTTTGAGTTCCGATAAAAAAAAAAATCACATAACAGGGAGCTGGCAAGAAACATGTAAGAAAGGATCTTACATTTTTTTTTAAAACATGACCAACCCAATGACACACAGATCTACATACTCACCACCCCAGAGATGCGTGCAGTACCACGAGGCAGTAATAGTTCTGCAGCACCAGCCACTTCGGCAATGTCGCGATTGTGTTTCCGTGAACCTACATGGGCAGCACTACTTCCAGTCAGCAAAGAGTCTATGACAACCACCTGCTTCTGTCCACCATCTGAACCTGTGTCACCTTCTGAAAAAAATAATAAAAAAAAATAGGATTTTTGTACTCACCGTAAAATCTGTTTCTCTGACGTCCATGGACTGACACAGCTGGATACTGTAAACGTGTGGGTATATGTCCCTGCTTGCAGGAGAAGATCTAGGCAGAATGTTAGAAACATACATTCTAGAACAAGCCAGAGCTGAACAGCCCCGCCCAGGGGGGCGGTCCCTCCGGACATTACCCTCCCACCTGCAGCTAGCAGCCTCAGTTCGTAACAAAGCAGTACAAACCTTAAAAAGGAAGGGTGGGTGCTGCGTCAGTCCATGGACGTCAGAGAAACTGATTTTACGGTGAGTACAAAAATCCTATTTTCTCTTATCGTCCATGGACTGACACAGCTGGATACTGTAAACGTGTGGGACGTCCCAAAAGCGTGGGAGCAGTAGTAAAGGAACAACCAAAACTTCACTCCAAACAAGCAGAGCTCCTCAACGGAGGAGTTGCAACATTAAACAGCGGCCTGCAACACTTTGCGGCCGAAGGGAGCATCCGAAGATGCAGCCACATCAACCTTATAGAATTTTGAAAAGGTATGAATGGACGACCAGGTCGCCGCCTTGCACACTTGTGCAACCGGCGCTTGATGTCGGAAAGCCCAGGAAGCACCAATTGCCTTGGTGGAATGCGCCGCAACCGGAAAGGGAGGCGCCCACCCCTTAAGGACATAGGCCTGTATGACGATCTGCCTGATCCACATAACAACCGTAAGGCTCGTACCCATCTTAATGTATGAATCGCAAACTCTCAGGGATGCGATGGGTGAGGATGCAAGGACGGAAGAACAATGTCCTCCGTAAGGTGAAAGGCCGAGACCACCTTTTTGAAAAGAAGGACGGTCGTGGGCGCAACACCGCCATATCCTTATGGAGGACCAAGTAAGGCGACTTGCAGGACAAGGCCGCCAACTCAGACACCCGTCTAACCGAAGTAATGGCCACTAAGAAGGCCACCTTCTGGGACAAGGTCAAGAGAGGAATCTCTCTGATATTCTCAAAGGGATGTTCTTGGAGAATTGAGATGCATCAAATTCAGATCCCAAGTAGGGAGAGGAGGCTTGACAGGGGGGGGGGATCACATGGCGAACCCCCTGCACAAAAGGTGCTAATCAAGGAATGGCCCGGTAGCGGCCGTTGAAAAAGACAGCCCGGGCCGAGATCCGACCCTCAATGGTATGCAAGGCCAGCTTTTGGGTCACACCACGCTGTAAGAACAGCAAAATCCTGGGAACGGAATACGTCCGAGGACGCCAATCAAGTTCTTCGCACATAGCGATGTAAGCCTTCCATGTACGGTGATATATCTTTCTGGAGGAAGATTCCCGTGCCAACAACATAGATGAGATGACCGAATCCGAGAGACCTTGGTCCCTCAGCACCTGGCTTTAAACAGCCATGCCATTAAAGCCAAGGACTGTAAAGCAGGATGAAGTATGGGATCATGAGACAGAAGGTCCACCCCAATAGGCAGTCGCCAAGGAACGCCTGCGACTAGCCGAAGTAGAACGGCGTACCAATGTCGCCGTTCCAGAGCAATGAGGATAACCGTAATGGCCTCAGCCCCTACTCTACGAAGCAGGCGAGGCAACAGTAGCGGAAGGGGAAGCATATATCAGGCGATACTGCCCCCACGGGCTACTAACGTGTCTGCCCAGGGGTCCCTGGACCTGGCCACGAATCCTGACACCTTGCGAGTGAGTCGAGAGGCCATAAGGTCCACATCCGGGGGCCCCAACTCCAGTAAAGGAGGTGGAAACACCTCCGGCTGTAAGCACCCTTCCCCTGCAATGCACACAGTCGACAGGACCGTCCTGCAGCGAGATGTATGAAAATCTCAAAGAAACTCCGCAATGTATCGGAGAAGAGAGGCCCCGGTTTACAGGGTGCCTCAACTGTTGGCCAAGAAAGGCAACTTGACAGAGCTTCCCTAGAAACTCGGTCAGAGGACCAGTAACTCAGCCTCCACAGGTGGCGCAAACCCACCCCGGGCACAGAGACCCTAAAGGCTAAAGCAGTTGCAGTGCACCTGCTAGTCGACTGATAGATGAAGCAGAGGCTTTTGCCCAGTCATTGAGCTTCAGAAACGCCAGAGACGCATCCACTAACGGGCGTAACGCTAACCTCAGCCTGGCGAACACAGTCCAAGCCAGCGCTTCTGATCACCACTGAAGGCAGGTGGAAAGTGGTACCCCGGATACCAGGGATCCTTATGACAATGCTCCATCCAGCAGCTACCCCATTGATAAGTGCTGATTGTACAAACACATAGTTTATACTGTGTATTGCATCAAAACGCGCAATTAGAGTGTGGGAGGAAACCTACCCAGCCACAAAGAGCATAATACAACCACATACGGCGTATGTAGTTTAGTATGTGTGGATAAACATATTAAACACGTTTATACTGTGCCAGCGACGAAGGCGCGCACATCATCGGGGCTTGGACGGAAACCAGCCACGCAGATTGCACAAAACCGTGTAGGTATGTTAGCCTGCTAATAAACAAATTGCACATGTTTATACTGTGCATAGCGCTGAGAATGCGCACACCATTGGAGCGCGGGGGAAACACCGGAGCACCCGGATGAAACCCACGCAGACTGCATACTCATACCGTGTAGGTACTATAGCATGCGTGATAAACATTTAACATGTTTAACTGTGCAGAGGGTCAAAAGGCGCACATACCGTCAGCGCGTGGGAGGAAACTGGAACACCCGGAAGAAACCCACGCAGACAGCACACAGATACCGTGTAGGAATGATAGCAAGTGAATAAACATATTGCACATGTTTATGCTGTGCATTTCCATTGGAGCGTGGGAGGAAACCGGAGTACTCGGAGGAACCCCACGCAAACAGTATACTCATACTGTAAATATGTATAGTATGTGCAATAAACATATTGAACATGTCTATACCGTGCAGAGAGCCGAAGCGCACATACCAAGAGAGTGCGGGAGGACACCGGAGCCCCCGGAGGAAACCTGCGCAGACCCAGAGAGTATAATACATACATATACTGTGAATGTATCTAGAGTCGTGCATAAACATATTGTGTACGTTTATATCATGTATGGCACTGAAACACAGCATTGGAACGTGGGGGGGACACCCACGCAGACACAGAGACCAATAACACATACATACACTGTGAATGTATGCAGTGTAGAGGTATAAGATGAGTTTAAATTATGGCGCAGAGGCGCATAATCTTCTCTGTATCATTACAACCTGCTTAACTGTGCTGCCGAAGCAGCATGCAGGTAACAGGTAACCTCTGATCCTCAGACCGCGTGTCTGTCAGAGCTCAGAGCGTTCCCCAGGAAATGGTGGGAAACCACAGGTGCAGAGACCCTGTTGTTGCCTCAGGACATCACACAGAAGGCTCACAGGGACTAGAGCAGTGATTCTCAACCAGGGTTCCGTGGAACCCTAGGGTTCCTCCAGAGGTTGCTAGGGGTTCCTTCAGCATTGGGCAATTTCTGCCTCTCAGAAAATTTCCTACTGACACCATTGATCTTTTTAGCTATCTATAAAGGAGGTAATTCTTACCAATGACCACAAGTGTAAGGACCATCCTTCCCACTGACCATCACACTAAGGTTTCATGAATTGTAGATCTGTAATTTTTAGCAGGGGTTCCCCGAGACCAGAGAACTATTTCAAGGGTTCCTCTGTGTTGAAAAGGTTGAGAAAGGCTGGACTAGAGACATAAATGAATAAAGTCCCCCCCCACCATGCTGCACCGACCAGGGGGAGGGAAACACTGTGTACCACTGTATCATCCATGCTGCGCTCAACGCAGCGTGTGAGGAAAACAGTGAGGAAGCTCTGTAAAAGAAAAGCTTGAAGGAACCAAGGGAAACAGCGTCCGCCTGAGGTACCACAGCCACAGCATCCAGCTTGAGAGTGTTCCTCACATCAATGAGTTCACTTACAAGTGCCCTGTCATTCACTAACACAGAACTGGAGTCTTCCTCACAAGGGAATGTCCTGTTCATAAACATTAAAATATTCAGAGCTAGGGTCCTGAGCACAGTAGCTAGGCCCATATCTGAATCAGAGCACTCCTCCACTAAAGATTTTTGTGGGGAGAGGGGGCTTTATAGCTCCCTTGCGCTCGCACACCGCTTCCATTCTGACAAGGAATGATTCCAGGACTGCCGACAACTGGTCCATAAGGACCGCAGGTGCAGGAGCACTGCCAGTTGCCTCAGGCAAGTGTGGAGAAGCAGGTGTATCAGACTCCATATCGCCACCCTCTGAAACCTTATACACTACTACAGTGTATATACAGTCCACCCACTGGCTACACTGAGGCTGAGGAGGGGATACCCGGAGGACTCACCAACCCTTAAGAACCGCTCAGTTCTGCTGAGGAAACCGCGCTGTTAAGCCTGAGGAAAGTGAAGAATCTGTGAGGAGATTCGCGCAGCCGCTAGAGGCCAAAACCGAAATTAAAAGCGCTCGGCTACAAGAAAATGGCCACCGGACGCAGATATAACTGCGCCATTACACCACGGCAAGATGGCCGCCGAGCGCATTTTTTAAAAAAACAACCAGCGCTAATGGCGCACACAATAAGTCCCCACCTCACACACCAGAACACTGCTCCTCTTCCACTAAAAGACATGAGCGCCCCCAGCCAGGCCAGAGTGACCCCCAAGCACCCCCACAGCACAGCACCAGTACAGGGTGCAGAGAGCAGCATAACAGGGGGGAGACAGGGAGAAACCCCCCCATATAAAGAAACACAGCCAGCATGTACTCACCTGCAGCAGGAGAGACTACTTACCCATCCCAGAGGGACCCACTGGCTTGTTTCAGACAGACCTATCACAGAGCAGTACTACGTAGCCGTTGGCCCGGTCCACCGCGAAAGATACAGTCAGTCAGGTACTGTTCAATCTTGAGAGGACCGCGGGAGCATAAAAGCAACCCGGCCACCCCTGGAGTCATGGGGCATGTCGTGAACTGAGTCTCACGCACACAAGGCGAGGATCAGCATGCTCGATAGTCGGACAGGGAAGACTACGAGGATACCAGTGTACCCAACCTGTTGCCCAGCCGACAGTTGATTGAAGGTCTGAAAAATAAAATAATAAAATTCCCAAAGGAATAAAATTTAAAAGTAAAATCTTCCAGGAGACTGGCTCCTGAGAGAGCCACGTCTTCTCCTTCTGCTAGGCAGAAAAAAAACTGAGGCTGCTAGCTGCAGTTGGGAGGGTAATGTCCAAAGGGACCGCCCCCCTGGGCGGGGCTGTTCAGCGCTGGCTTGTTCTAGAATGTATGTTTCTAACATTCTGCCTAGATCTTCTCCGGCAAGCAGGGACATATACCCACACGTTTACAGTATCCAGCTGTGTCAGTCCATGGACGATAAAGAGAAATAAGGTATATTATTAGCTTTAAGAAGTTAATGATACCATCTTATAAAGGCCGAACACATGTGGTTTCGTTCCCTTGCACTATTTGCGGATTTATGGATCATATTTTTTCCTCACGTCGCTAAAGGTTTTCTAGCACAAATCTTACAAATTTACCAAATACATATTATTCTATATCATGAAGATTATCTCAGAGGCTTTCACTACAAAAATTGAAGCTAGCTTCTGCCTGGCATTAACGGAGTTACTATGAGATGTTTATTGACCAAAAATGGAAAGGAGTCTAACGTTTAGGCTCGGTTCACACTGGGGCCGCTTCAAAGTCGCCCGACTCTGAAGCCGACCCGCGTGACTTACAAAGGACTTCTTTAATAGAAGTCAATGCAAGACGCTCCGAAGTCACCCCCAAGTAGTGCAGGAACCTTTTTCTAATTCGGAGCGACTTGAATCGCTCCGAATAGAACGGTTCCATTGCACTTGGAGCGCGACTTGTCAGGCGAAGTCTCCCCAGTGTGAACCGACACTTAAGGTGGTGTTTATAAATACAGATGAGAAAAAAAAAATAATAAAAATTACAGATTCGAGAGTAAGAGGCTTTCAATAGTTAAAGTGATAACTAAGGCTCCCATTTTTTCCCCCTAAAGCTACAAAATAGGTTTATACTTGCATCTCTGTGCAAGGATATTATTCCCTTACTACTTTTTCTGGAGTCTCCTGCTGACGCTGTCTGCTCCTTCTCTCCTCCGTGTGCCCCCAAAGCAAACAGTGCGCTATGGGGGCATACTGTACATGCAGGCAAGCTCCTTAGCCGGGCTGTGTGTATGCACACCCCACTGCTCCCTCCTCACTGGATTTGACTGAAAGCAGCAGGGGTCAATGGCTCCCACTCCTCTCAGTCTGTCCTGTGAGCACAGAAAAAGAGATAAGACTTGAGTAAAAATTTAGGGGGGAGGGGAAGGAACAGCAAGTGGAAGGCTTTTTACCTTAATGCAGGTAATGCATTAAGGTAAAAAACCTACTGACTTTAGAACTAAATTACAATTTTATGTGGAAAAATTATGATTCTCCAAAAATTATTATGAGATGCAATAAAAACTTTGTGAATTTATTGTCAAAAAAAAACATGTATAAAAGAAAACAACACACACACATTTAGGAAACAAAGTGACAATGCACCTCATGATTAAGGATGGGCTCAGGCGTGTTGACAACCGCATGTGCAGAGCCCACCAGGAAGTCGGCACTACACAGCGCTCACCACAAGCGAGACGTTTTTTCGATCTGCGGCTGCATAGATCGGGAAATGTCTCACTGCCTGTGATTAGCGTTGTGCAGTGCCGACCTTCTGGCGGGCTCTGCACGTGCGGTTGCGAACACACCTGAGCCCACCCTAAGGCCCCTTTCACACTGGGGCGGTTTGCAGGCGCTATTGTGCTAAAAATAGCGCCTGCAAACCGAGCCTAAACAGCGGCTCCTGTCTCTCCAATATGAAAGCCCGAGGGCTTTCACACTGGAGCGGTGCGCTAACAGGACGTGAAAAAAAGTCCTGCTAGCCACATCTTTGGAGCGGTGAGAGGAGTGGTGTGTTTACCGCTCCTTCCCATTGAAATCAATTGGAAACC
This sequence comes from Rana muscosa, assembly GCA_029206835.1. Taxonomy (NCBI): domain Eukaryota; kingdom Metazoa; phylum Chordata; class Amphibia; order Anura; family Ranidae; genus Rana; species Rana muscosa. Next base: position 918,385,126 of record CM055116.1, read on the forward strand.
GCGGTAATACCGCCGGCAATGCGCCTCTGCAGAGGCGCATTGCAGGCGGTATTAACCCTTTTTCAGCCGCTAGCGGGGGTTAAAACCGCACCGCTAGCGGCCGAATACCTCAGCAATCCCGACGGTATAGCACCGCTAAAAATGGTGGCGCTATACCGCCACCGCCCCAGTGTGAAACCAGCCTTACTCATGAACTAGAGCACGGTATGGAAACAATTTGGAAAAGGTTAAACAGGACAAAAAACTATTTCCAACAAAGAAAAGCAAGGAAACGCTTCATATTTCGCCATCGCTGTTGCTACCGCCATAGAAAGACAAATCAAATACAATAAAAATATCATACTGGCTGACCATTTGCAATTATTTTTTATCTGGTCATGCTTTTAAAACAAACTCTGCTCGAAAATAAAAACACAAACCTTTACTTTCCGTTACTTTATAAACATTCCCTGAGATAGCTGGATTCTGAAAAACAGAAAAAAAAAATTAAGAATGTAAATTTGGAGGAATCCACAGATTAAAAATCCAAAATGGAAAAAACAAACATCAGTGCATGCTGCAGTTTTGCACAAAATAGACAATGTTCAAATTAGCAATTGCAAAGCCAGTGAACAAAATCTCATAAGCATACAATCTGTACAAGTGGTATAATACAAGTGATATTTAACCACTTAAGGACCAAGCCTGTTTTTCTGACTCTGTGTTTATAAGTTTAAAACAGGTTTTTTTGCTAGAAAATTACTTGGAACACCCAAACATTATATATTGTTTTTTTTTTTATAACACCCTAGAGAATAAAATAGCGGTCATTGTAATACTTTTTGTCACACCGTATTTGCGCAGCAGTCTTACAAGCGCACTTTTTTTGGAAAAAAATGCACTTTTTTTTAAATTAAAAAATAAGACAACAGTAAAGTTAGCCCAATTTTTTTGTATATTGTGAAAGATAATGTTATGTCAAGTAAATTGATACCCAACATGTCACGCTTCAAAATTGCGCCCGCTTGTGGAATAGCGTCAAACTTTTACCCTTAAAAATCTCCATAGGCGACGTTTAAAAAATTCTATAGGTTGCATCTTTTGAGTTACAGAGGAGGTCTAGGGCTAGAATTATTGCTCTTGCGCTAACGATTGCGGCGATACCTCACTTGTGTGGTTTGAATAGCGTTTTCATATGCGGGCGCTACTCACCTATGCGTTCGCTTCTGCCATCGAGCTCGTCGGGACGGGGCGCTTTAAAAAATAGGATTTTTGTACTCACCGTAAAATCCTTTTCTTTGTAGTTCACTGACTGACACAGCACCTTTACTTTAGACCAGGGATATGCAATTAGCGGACCTCCAGCTGTTGCAGAACTACAAGTCCCATGAGGCATAGCAAGACTCTGACAGCCACAAGCATGACACCCAGAGGCAGAGGCATGATGGGACTTGTAGTTTTGCAACAGCTGGAGGTCCGCTAATTGCATATCCCTGCTTTAGACCATCGGGTTGTTACGCCACCTTCAGGAGAGGACTAGGCAGAACATGTCAACATGTACAAAAAAAACAGAACTTTCTAGTTCCGCCCAAGGGGCGGTCCCTTCAGTAACAGCCCCCCAGCCTGCAGCCTCAGTACGTCAACAAGCAGTATAACGTAAAAAAAAAAACAACAGGTGGGGAAGGTGCTGTGTCAGTCAGTGAACTACAGAGAAAATGATTTTACGGTGAGTACAAAAATCCTATTTTCTTTTACGTTCACTGACGGACACAGCTCCTTTACTTTAGACCATCGGGACGTCCCCAAGCAGTGTCAAAACGAGGGGTGGCAAACAGCATAAAAACTTCACCCACAAAAACAGAAGTGCTCACTAACAGGGGAGACACCCCTTATCTAACTGCATCTGAACTTGCTGTAACAATGCAACAGTGCATTTACTTAAAAGGTAACTGTGTTAAAAAATTAAGTGCAATTGCCAATTACACGATCGACTGAAAAACTTTGCGGCCAAAACAGGCATCAGCCGATGCACTGACATCTATCTTGTAGAATTTCGTAAAAGTGCAAACAGACGACCAGTAGCCGCTTTACACACTTGAGCAACAGACGCTTGATGTCGGAAGGCCCAAGAGATTCCAATTGCCCTGGTGTAATGGGCCGTGACCAGAAAGGGGGGCACCTGCCCCTTCAAGGCGCAGGCCTGAACCACAATCTGTCTGATCCACCTGGAAATGGTAGCCGGCGAGACCGCAATGCCTTGTTTTGGACCAGCTACCGAAACAAACAGATTCTGACTTCCGAAAGGGAGCCGTGGCAGACAAATATACCCACAAAGCTCGGACCACGTCCAAGGAATGGAGGGCCACCTTCTTAGGATGTGTCGGTTTAGGGCACAGAGATGATAATACAATGTTTTCATTGATGTGGAACGCCGAAACCACCTTCGGCAGAAAAGAAGGTTGCGGACGCAACACCACCTTATCCTTATAGATAACCAGATATGGCGACTTTGTCACACCGTCAAGGCCGCCAGTTCCGAAACCCTTCTGGCCGATGTAAAGGCCACTAGAAAGACCACTTTCTGGGAAAGAGTCAACAAGGGAATCTCTCTGGTATACTCAAACAGTGGCTTTTGAAGCGCCGATAACACCAGGTTCAGATCCCACGGGGGTAACGGACACACCGGAGGAACTACATGCCGAACCCCCTGAACAAAGGTGCTCACTAGAGGAGTGAGACGCCAGGGGTCGCTGAAAAAAAGATAGCCAAGGCTGATATTTGTCCTTTAATGGTGCTTAAAGTCAATTTCTGGTCTACTCCTCGCAGCAGAAACAGCAGGATCCTAGATATGGAATAGGAGCGCGGACGCTATTCTTTCTCCTCACACATAGAGGTGTAGGCCTTCCAGGTACGACGATATATCTTCCGAGAAGAAGATTTTAGTGCTCTCAACATAGTTGAAATCACAGAGTCCGATAGGCCCCGGTTCCTTAGCACCTGGCTCTTTCAGCAGCCATGCCGTTAAAACCAGCGATGGTAAAGCAGGATGGAGAATTGGACCTTGAGACAAGAGGTCCTCTCGTAACGGCAGTCGCCAGGGGGCGTCCGCCACCAGGCGCACTAGGTCTGCGTACCAGGGACGCTGAGGCCAATCTGGGGCAATCAGAATTACTGGAATCCCCTCGGCCTCCACTCTGCAGAGAGGACGTGGTAGTAGCTTGAGCGGAGGAAAAGGCATAGATCAGTTGGCACTGACCCCACTGAGCCACCAGCGCATCTGCCCAAGGATCTCTTGTCCTGGAAACGAACCTCGGCACCTTCCGATTGAGACGGAAAGCCAGGAGATCCACGTCTGGTGTGCCTTATCGCAGACACAGTAGCATCTGGCGACTTAGGTAGTTCGCCTGCCAGTTCTCCACTCCCGGGATGTAAATGGCCGATAGGGCCGGTACATGTCGCTCTGCCCACTGAAGAATGTGAGCGACCTCCCATGCGGTGGCCGAGATTCTTGTTCCTCCTTGATGATTGACATATGCCACTGCCATGGCGTTGTCTGACTGGAACCTGATCGGATGCCCTCGAAGTCTCATTGACAACGTGGAGAGGCATAGCCTGATCGCTCGTAGCTCGAGCACATTGATCGGTAACTTGGATTCCTCCTCCGACCAGAGGACCTGGGACGACTGTACTCCCAGTACTCCACCCCAGCCGGTCAGGCTGGTGTCCGTTGTGGTCACTGTCCAACGTAGAGGTAGGAACGACTTCCCGGACCGAAGTGCCGGGGATCTCAGCCACCAGAGCAGGGAGTCCCTGTCTTACTGGCTCACCTGAATCTGCCGATCCAGGGATAACGGAGATTTGTCCCATTTCGTCAAGATCTCCTTCTGCAAGGCTCTGGTGTGAAACTGGGCATACGGCACTGCCTTGAAGGAGGCCACCATGAGCCCCAGGACTCGCATGCAGAAGCGTAGCGACGACCACCTGCGGTTCATCAAAAGGTTTACCGTGGCTCTGAGAGTCTGCAGCTTGTCTGGAAGGAGAAACGCTCTCGCTTCCACAGAGTCCAGCAGTAAGCCTAGGTACTCCAAATGCTGAGTTGGAAAGAGCACCGACTTTTTTAGGTTCAACAGCCACCCAAAATCCTGCAGGGTCTGCATGGTGATCGCCACATCCTCCTTTAATTCTGAGGCAAAAGATGCTCTCAGGAGGAGACCGTCTAGGTAGCCTACGATCTGGAGCCAATACCTTGGTAAAGACTTGGGGGGCTGATGTCAAGCCAAAGGGGAGAGCCACAAACTGGTAGTGGGCGTCCCCAACTGCAAATCGCAGAACTTCTGATGGCAAAGGCATATGGGTATGTGCAGGTACGCATCCTGGATGTCCAAGGACGCCCCCTTGATGGAGTGCAGCGACTACTGAGCGAACCGATTCCATTCTGAAACTCTGTACTTTCATGAAGCAATTGAGGGCTTTTAGGTCCAAGATCATAGTTCCCAAAAAAGGAAGGGGTACATCCAAACAGATTGGAGTAGAACCCCTGGAATATTTCCGGCTCCAGAAAAGGTACTATCACCCCGTGACTCAGCAGGTCCCTTACCGCCCCCATGAGGGCCTTCCGGCGAGCCGGGAGTACGGGTATGCTGGAGGGGAAGAATCTGTTTGGTGGCCAAGAGAGGAACTCTATCCTGTAGCCAGAAATCAGTTCGCAGACCCCCGAAGGCGACCTCCACCCCCGTGAGACGGGCGGGGGCAAACCTTCATGCGGTAGCACTTTTGCTCGCAGGCTTGCGGTTCCAGGGACGCTTTTGTCCTTCAGATGTCGTCCTGTCGGGCTGGGGACGTTTAGCCAAAGCCCCGGAGAGACGAAAAAGGACGATTGTGAGCGGAAAACCGTTTTGCCCACTCGGTCAGTGTCTGTGACACAAGTGCGGAGGCCAATACTGGTCGCATTGCTGACCCCACAACCGTAAATAAGAAAACGGGCCACTGCCTCCGTCTTCCTATCCGTGGGATCCTTAAAGGCAGGAGTCCCCTCTACCGGGATCGTGGTTACTTTATTTAACCTGGATACAGGGGGGCCCACGACTGGAGGAGCCGACCATTTTTTAAGAAGGCTCTCCTCAAAGGGGTGAACACACCGCCATATATTTTGGGACCGAAAAGGTCCATTGCGGTCGCCCCCATTCCTTGTATATGAACTTATCTAAATAAGTCAGATACGGCAACACCTTAGGTGTACGGGCTGGCTTACAGGACCCAAAAGGGACCACTACTTCAGCAGAGGAATCTGCCGTATACCGAATCTTCAGGGTATCACGCACAGCTGTGATAAGTGCTCCAACTAGCACTTTGTCGCGCGCGGACCCGGACTGGGACTCATCCTCACTGTCCAATCGGTCTTGGTCAGAGTCATCTGAAACGACAGAGCAGGGGTCACCAGCCTCAGTGGGGCCAAAGTCTGCGTCAGAGCTCTCCCCGGAGGAGGGGGGGGGGGGGTAAAGGCCGCTTTTTGCCACCTTTGCACCCATGCACCGCCTCCATCTTGGCAACGAAAGAGTTAAGGACCGCCGACAAAGCGTCCAGCAGAGGCACTGCACCGTCTGCAGGCGAACCGGTTGCAATTGCCTGGATTTCGAGGAAAGAAACACTAGTTTCTGAAGCCATGCTGACCCACCCTGTCTGCCACCTGTTGGGGACTTAGGACAGTGAATGGTCCCACCCTCCTAACTGCTGCAGGCTGAGGGTCCCCACCGCAGGACTCACCACCCTGACCGTGTTCTGCGCCGTCCAGCTAGGTGTGCCTGTGTCCTGTGTCAGCTCCCAAGTGTCTGTGAGAGGAAACCGCGCTGTTCTGAGCCTCAGGGATCAGCGATGGGCCTAAAAAGCGTGCTAGGCTACAACAAAATGGCCACCGAGCATCCAGTATAAAGGACATAATCACAGGGAAAATGGCCGCCAAACTACAGGAAAATGGTTCCAGACCATGCGGTCCCCCTGGTCACACCAAAAATGTCCGCCAAACAAATTGTATGCAGAGAGAGACAGTGAAAAAAGGCAGAGGAAATGGTGGCAGACAGCGCTACAGTGATCAGCATATTAGACCTCCAGACACCCAGGGCACAGCCACCCAGCGCAGCCCCCCACCCAAGGTGAGAGCCCCCCCAGGGGGCCCCTGTCTATGTGGCAGACACACCGTTCAGCAGCCCATGCAGCATCCCCCACGGGGGGGGGGGGATAGGGACAGGGAGAGAAGAGAGGGTGTTGATAGCAGATCCCAGGATCTTAATCTTACGCAAAAAGTAAACTTCTGCAGAAAAAATCCACGGACTGATGGGCCCGCAGGGTTCCTAGGTCCTTCTCCTTCACTAGGCAGAAAAAAACTGAGGCTGCAGGATGGACGCAGGCTGGGGGGTTGTTACTGAAGGGACCGCCCCTTGGGGGGAACTAGAAAGTTCTGTTTTTTGTACATGTTAACATGTTCTGCCTAGTCCTCTTCTGAAGGTGGCGTAACAACCCGATGGTCTAAAGTAAAGGAGCTGCGTCAGTACGTGAACGTAAGAGAATTATTTTTTTTGTTTTCTTATTTATTTTACTTGATTTTATTTATTTTTACACTGTTTTTTTTTTTTTTAAACGGGTCACTTTTATTCCTATTACAAGGAATCTAAACATGACAGGTCCTCTTAAATATGAGATCTGGGGTCAAAAAGATATCAGATGTCATATTTAGACTAAAATGCAATAAAAAATAAATAAAAAATTGTCATTTGAAAAAATTACAACAAAAAAAATGTGCCTTTAAAGTGGTTGTAAACCCCTCCTTACAACTTGCACCTACAGGTAAGCCTAGATTAAGGCTTACCTGCAGGTGCAGGAAATATCTCCTTAACCTACACGGTTAAGGAGATATTTGCAGTAAGGACTGCACCAATGTTTGTAGACAACGGCGCAGGCGCACTGAGCGTGCCAGTTTTGTAAATGAGATAATGGGGGGTTAATGCCGTAATCCCGCGCATGCCGTAATCCCACGCATGCTTGAAGACAAGCGGACTAAGGACATAGATTACTCGATGTCCTGTGGTCTGATGAGACCAAGATAAACTTATTTGGTTCAGAAGGTGTCAAGTGTGTGTGGCAGTAACCAGATGAGGAGTACAAGGACAAGTGCGTCTTGCCTAAAGTCAAGCATGGTGGTGGGAGTGTCATGGTCTGGGGCTGCAATAGTGCTGCCGCCACTGGGGAGCTACAGTTCATTGAGGGAACCATGAACACCAATATGTACTGTGACATACTGAAGCAGAGCATGATCCCCTCCCTCAGAGACTGGGCCGCAGGGCAGTATTCCAACATGATAACAACCCCAAACACACCTCCAAGACGACCACTGCTTTGCTAAAGAAGCAGAGGGTAAAGGTGATAGACTGGCCAAGCATGTCTCCAGACCTAAACCCTATTGAGCATCTGTGGTGCATCCTCAAAAGGAAGGTGGAGGAGCGCCAGGTCTCGAACATCCACCAGCTCTGTGATGTCATCATGGAGGAGTGGAAGAGGACTCCAGTGGCAACCTGTGAAGCTCTGATGAACTCCATGCCCAAGAGGGTTAAGGCAGTGCTGGAAAATAATGGTGGCCACACAAAAAAGGGATTTTTATAACAGCTTACCTGTAAAATCCTTTTCTTGGAGTACATCACGGGACACAGAGCGACTTAGTCATTACTAATGGGTTATATAGATTACCTTCAGGTGTTGGCACTGGCCAATTCCAAACCGGAAGTACCCTCCCCTATATAAGCCCCTCCCATCCGGGAGCACCTCAGTTTTGTAGCCAAGCAATAAGTGTCCCAAAAAGAGGGGTGGGAGCTCTGTGTCCCGTGATGTACTCCAAGAAAAGGATTTTACAGGTAAGCTGTTATAAAAATCCCTTTTTCTTTTTCGTACATCACGGGACACTTAGTCATTACTAATGGGACGTCCCAAAGCAATGCCAAATGAGGGGAGGGATACATAAGCTGGGCGCCATCAGGCATGAGGCTCTTTTGCGGCCTGCAACACACTGCGCCCAAAGGCGACATCCTCCTGACTTCTGACGTCTACCTGGTAGAATCTAGTAAACGTGTGTACTAAGGACCATGTTGTGGCCTTACAGACTTGAGCCAGGGAGGCTTGGTGATGCACTGCCCATGAAGTTCCAACTGCTCTTGTGGAGTGCGCCCTAACTTTGAACGGAGGCGGTCTCCTTTTCAAGCCATAGGCTTGTATTATGACCTGTCGAATCCACTTGGCTAAAGTAGATTTTTGATGCTGCCTGACCCTTTCTGGGGCCTTCCGGCAGAACAAACAAAGTATCCGTTCTACGAATCTGAGCAGTGGCTTTAAGATAAGCTTTAACTGCTCTTACTACATCCAAAGAATGCAATAACTTTTCCTCTACCGAACTAGGTTTGGGGAAAAAGGAAGGAAGAACCACATCTTGGTTCAAATGGAACCTCGATACCACCTTAGGAAGAAGGCTGGATGAGGACGTAACACTACTCTGTCCTTATGGATAACCAGATATGGCTCCTTACAGGACAAGGCGGCTAATTCCGATACTCTTTTAGCCGAACAAATGGCTACTAAGAAAATCAATTTCCTGGTGAAAAGAACCAAGAAAATATGCCGCAATGGTTCAAATGGTTGTTTCTGTAGAACCGACAGAACCAGGTTTAAGTCCCATGGACATATGGGAATACTAACCGGAGGGCTAATACGCATCACTCCTTGTATGAAAGCTTTGACTAATGAATGCAAAGCCAAGGGCCTTTGAAAAAAATATTGACAAGGCCGTCTGACCCTTGATAGTACTCAAGGCAAGCTTCCTATGTACAGCCCACTGTAGGAAGTCCAGAATCCTACCTATTACGTACTTACGTGGATGCCATTTCCTGGCCTCACACCACGTGATGTACGCCTTCTAGATCCTATAATAGATCTGCCTGGATACCGGCTTCCTGGCATTGATCATGGTAGATACCACAGGATTAGAGAGCCCTCTCTTTTTTAGAATGTGGGCTTCAATAGCCAGGCTGTCAAACCTAGGGTTGGTAAGGAAGGGTAGTATATCGGTCCTTGCGAAAGCAGGTCCGGACGATGTGGGAGGGTCCAAGGACTTCCCACTGACATTTTTACAATCTCCGCGTACCATGCCCTTCGGGGCCACGCTGGAGCCACCAGAATCACTGGTTTCTTTTCTACCCTGATTCTGCGGATTAATCGCGGTGGGAATGCATATATCAGCTTGAACTGATCCCAAGGGAACACTAGGGCATCCGAACCGCAAGCTAGGGGATCCTTTGTGCGAGACACAAATCTGTCCACCTTTGCGTTGAATCTGGATGCTAGCAGATCTACATCCGGTGTTCCCCACCGCTGGCATATTGCCTGGAAAACCTCGGGGTGAAGAGACCATTCCCCCGGGCATAATTGCTGGCGACTTAAAAAGTCCGCTCTCCAATTTTCCACTCCTGGGATGAAAACCGCGGATATGGCTGTGACATACCTTTCTGCCCATTCCAGGATGCAATTCGCTTCCCTCTGGGCTGCACGACTCCTGGTGCCACCCTGGAGATTGATATATGCCACTGCTGTGGCATTGTCTGATTGAATTCTGACAGGTGACCCTTGGAGTTTGGATGTCCATGCTACTAGGGCATACCGGGCTGCTCGTATCTCTAAGAGATTGGTGGGCAGGGCCTTCTCTGCTTCTGACCACTTGCCCTGGAGAGACCATTGCTCCAGTACTGCCCCCCCAGCCTATGAGGCTGGCAACTGTAGTGACCACCTTCCAAGAAACCGGACTGAAGTGTTTCCCTTTCCAGATTCTGGGGCACCAACCACCAATGGAGGCTCTTGCGAACGGAAGGGGACAGGGACATTGGTAAGTCTAAAGCCTGAACTTTTTTGTTCCAGGCTGACAGTATGGCCCTCTGCAAGTTCCTTGAATGGAATTGACCGTAGGGTACCGCTTCGAATGAAGCCACCATTTTTCCCAGCAGCCTTATACACAGGCGTATGGATGGTTTTTCTTTTTTGTACCCACTAAGTGGGTCAAATCTTTCAAAGACGACACCTTCTCTGGAGGTAAGAAAATCTTTCTCTGATTTGAATCCAGTCTTAGCCCCCAAGTATTCCAGGCTTTTGACCGGTTTTAGGGCTGACTTGTCTCGGTTGATAATGCAACCGTGAGATTCCAGATACTTGATTATCTTGTGAACGACCACTTCTAGTTTTTTTCACTGAGTGGTCTATCAGCAATAAGTCGTCTAGATATGCCATTATCGTTACACCTTGTGTTCCTAGTTTGGCCAATCGTAGGGCCAGAATTTTTGTGAACACTTGTGGTGCCGTGGCCAGACCGAAAGGTAAGGCTCTGAACTGAAAATGGCGCCCTTCTACTGCAAGGCGTAGAAATTTCTGGTGGGCCGGACAGATGGGAATATGCAAATAAGCATCCCTTATGTCGATCGAGGCTAACCATTCCTGCCCTTGTAGGGCGGTGGCCACCGATCGGATCGACTCCATCCGAAAAAGTCCTGATATGTAGGAACTTGTTTAGCCCTTTTATATTTAATATGGGCCTCATGTCCCCATTTAGTTTGGGGACTGTGACAAGGTTCGAGTAAAACCCGAACCCGTTTTCTTTCAAGGGAACCTTCATGATTACCCTTGGGGCAATAGTTGCTCTAGTGCCAGAAGGAGGGATCCACTCTTCTGGGGATCGCTTGGCACGTTTGACCTTATAAAATGGGCAGGAGGAAGGTCTTTTAACTCCAGCCTGTATCCCAGACTTACTGCGGAGATCACCCATCTCTGATGGTGTCCCGCCAGGTCTCTGTGAACAACTGAAGTCTTCCCCTCACCCGACTGAGTGGGGGCAACCCTTCATGACTTAGGGGGAGGTTTTGTACCTCTCTTGACCCAGGGTTTCTTGTTACCCTGTGATTGTCCCTGATTTCTGCCCCCTGGATTTGACCGCGGAGGCCGTCGGAACTGTTTCACAGCCGATGTGCCAGGGACTGGAGAAGTAGGCCTCTTAAAAGAAGGACTTCTACCCTTGTTCTTAACCGGTAAGAGTGAACTTTTACCGGCAGAAATTTTCTGGATATATTTGTCCAGATCTTCTCCAAAAAAGCGTTCTCCATGAAATGGGAAGCTAACCAGCAGTTTTTTACAGGGAGCTTCAGCAGACCAGTTTTTGAGCCACAGAAGCCTACGCATATGTACTATAGACAGCGTAAAGCGGGAGGCCTGTTGGATTGTATCCTTTATGGCGTCCACCGCAAAACACAAGGCTCTAGGCAGGTCAGCTAGGGCAAGAGCCTGCTGATCTGGTAAGTCCCTTAAGACTTGTTTCAACTGATCTTTCACTGCTTGGCAGACTCCAATCGCTGCTACCGCAGGTTGTGTCACCATGCTTGCTGTAGAGAAAGCAGATTTTAGTAAAGACTCCAATTTTTTATCTATTGGGTCTTTGAACATTGGAACATTATCTACTGGACATGTCAGTGATTTGTTAACAGAAGAGATGGCTGCGTCCACTGTAGGGACCCTCCATTTTTTTATGAACTTATCCTCCATGGGATAGATCACCGGAAATCTCTTGGGGGGAGCAAATATTTTATCAGGATGCTCCCAATCCTGGTAAATAAGCCCTTCTAATAAAGGGTGGATTGGGAAGGAACAGACAGCCTGGGGAGCTTTTAGCGACCCCAGCGAGGAAACCGTAGTGGATGGTGGTTCCGCCAGAGGCATTTTAAATGCTGATCGGACCATGTTAGTCAGAGACTGAACCCATAATCTTTCAGCCTGAGATGCTGAGAAAGGTTCTTCCACTGTTGATTCCTCCATAACTGAATCAACCTCATCCTGATCCCCTTTAGGTAGGTCGATCTCTGTGTGGGGCTGTTCCTCCACTAACAGGCACTCTGAAGGAGGAGGAGACGGAGATCGGACGCGCTTTTCCTGTGACAGGGAAGCAGCGATCAATGCTGTTAATCTCTCTTCCAATCCTCCCAGAGTTGAGGATAAAACCTCCTCTGTTATATATACAGGAGCAGGTGGACTGGGGACAGCCGCAGCACCAGGCACTCCTGCGGGGTTTCTACGGCTACTGACCTCTGAATTCTCAGGGGAGATTGGTGCAGTACAAGCATGCCCAATATCCTCAGAGCCCGATGGAGACCCCTTTGGCTTCCTGGAAGACCTATTTCCGGAGCGTCTGGACGACATATCCTTTAAGCACAAAGCTGAGGTATTCCCGTCGTCATACACCAATTTTTGCTGGTAATAGTCTAACACAGTTGCTGCTATATACCAGCTGGTGTCCACTAAAGTGCCTTTCTATGGGGATGCCTGCATCAACCGCCTCTGTGTGCCACTGTTTGTTGCTAGCTCTGTTTGCATCCAGCTGACACTTGTACTGTGTCTTTTAACCATGCTGGGACGCCTGCACATGCGCAGAAGCGCCGCGCATCGAGCGTCATCCACCCGCCCCGCCCCTTTTTTTTTCATAGGAGGCGCGTGCACGCGCCCGCGCCCGTGCGCCATTGGCGCCCTTTTCGAAATCAAACAGGGACTAGGAGCCAGGGCCCTTTTTGCCGGAGGGCCTGTGCGGTGGATGAGCGCAGCAACAGGGCAGAGGAAGTGGATTCCCACAGAGAAACTTACCAACTGCCTGGATCTTTTGACTTGAGAAAACCAAAGATCCCCATGACAAGAAAAATGGACTACAGCGGCCTCTAGTGGTTTAACACAGGTACCGCGGTCCCTTTTTTTTTTTCTTGACTACTATTAAAATTTTACATTTTCAGTAGTTACAGGCAAACACAGATATTAGCGGGAATACCGTTAGGTAACAGACAGAAAGACAAATTAGGCTTGGGGGTCCCCCAATAGAACCAAGTTCCTGGGGGCCCCCACTTACCTGATCCCCGCCGCAGGACTTTGTTTGGTCCACAGAAGTCCAAACTTCACCTATCACGGCAGGCATTGTAATTAAACCCTCAGGGACCGGGTTCCCAAGGATTCCACTCCCCTGGACCTGTATAGCACCCTGCACAGACAACATCTTGGTCGTGGGTATGACCAGAGCTCTGGATCCCAGGGTCCAGCCCTCCTAAGAGAGGCATTACAGGCAAAACCTTGCTCTTCTGCTGCAAGGCCCGGGTACCGACCGTTTAGCTATGAAGCTTTTTTGGTGGGATCCGGAACAGCTTACTAAGGCCCAAAAGAACCTGTACGCAAGCCCAGTGAAAACACATGTTACTCTTTGGCCAACACCTTAGACACTGGCAAAAAACTGAGGTGCTCCCGGATGGGAGGGGCTTATATAGGGGAGGGTACTTCCGGTTTGGAATTGGCCAGTGCCAACACCTGAAGGTAATCTATATAACCCATTAGTAATGACTAAGTCGCTCTGTGTCCCGTGATGTACGAAAAAGAAATCTTGACACTTTGGGTCCAAGTTGGACATTTCACTTAGGGGTGTACTCACTTTTGTTGCCAGCGGTTTAGACATTAATGGCTGTGTGTCGAGTTATTTTGAGGGGACAGCACATTTACACTGTTATACAAGCTGTACATTCACTACTTTACATTGTAGCAAAGTGTAATTTCTTCAGTGTTGTCACGTGAAAAGATATAATTAAATATTTACAAAACTGTGGAGTGTACTCACCTTTGTGTACTGTAAATTATATATATATATATATATATATATATATATATATATATATATATATATATATATATATATATATAAAAATTTGTCCTCCCATGTCCTTCAATAGTATACTATAGATAAGACCACAGCCGTTTGGTTCCCCACTGCACCAGCCAAGTTTTGGCTGTGCCATGCAATTTTTACTTTTAAATTTTGTTCCTAAAGGCTCAAGGCACATATACATTGCTCCATGGAGAAAATTGGGAGAGCCAAGTTATGCTCGCCCACTCCTCTCCATGGCATGTTCATATATTAAGAGCCCTTAATCCCTGGTGTATAAATATCCAAGCACAGCATTCTCAAACAAAGCAGAGATCAGAACCAATGCTCCACCCCTTCTTTTACCACCTGTCTCTATTGGCCAATAAGTCCAATAATGGTGTCTGGGGGGGTGGGCATGCGTTAGCTCCTTATACGGTTAGGAAATGCCAAAATTTCAGTTCAAAGCACCTCAAGATTTGGGGTTTCCTGAGTATTTATGAAAACATTTAGGCACCATTCACACCTGTGTGTTGCATTTTATTAACTTTTTTATTTTTTTGCGTGTTTGTTGCGTAACAGCATAAAGCAGCCCATTCATTTGAATGGCTTGCCCTAGGCACGACAAAAATCAAAATAGCTCCGGTACCTTTATTGGGCAGTGAGCCTCACCGCAAGTGCAATGTGTGCGTTTTTGCTTGCATTCCTATAAACGCACAGGTGTGGGTGCCTGCCTTTTGTCCCGCAGCCACTTTAGAATGTTTGAATTACGGAGATCCGGAAAACAGAGAGGGGGGCGTGGCCCGGACATGGCGGTGTGAAGACACAATGATCTAGAGCTCCAGGACCTCCACGCTAATACCGACTAGCAGTACCCAGCCGACAGCCCCTACCACGGCATGAATACTGACAGCAAATACAGGACAAGATCTGCACTGAAGAAGGCCCCCACTGGCAACCCAAAAGGTGATATTCAGCAGTACTTTACCTTACAAACGCAAGCTTCGGCAAGCGCTAGAGGGACAATATCGTCCAACACAGGAAACACTGCAGCTTTGGGACCTGCCTCTCTCTCTAAACCTTCCGGGTCAGCCAGCAGAGCGGAGAGCGGGGCTCAGGAGGTGGTCATGATGAGTGCCGGTCCCCCGAAGGACGGAGACACAGAGAACATGGAAGGAGACATCCGAGCCTTGCTGAAAGCCCTCCCCACTCGCCAGGACATAGAAGCGCTTCCTACACGCCGGGACATAGAGGTGCTGATCGCGCGAGTTGAGGAGACACATTGCAAGGAAATGAACGCGGTAAGGATAGACATTAAAGCTCTGACGGAGAGGGTGGATGAGAGAGAGGAAGATATGATATCTCTTGAGCAGCGGGTTGGGGCCATAGAAGAAAGACAGCTGGTGCAGACAGACACAATGGTGGATTTACAACTCCATATGGAAGTTTTGGAAGATAGAAGCCGCCGCAATAACTTACGTCTTAGGGGACTCCCGGAACCATCAGACATAGAGGATCTGGGGAAACTGGTGGAATCAATCTTTCAGAAAGTCATGAAGCTCCCTCAGATGACAGTGGAACTAGATAGGGTACACAGAGCCCTGGGCCCCAGATCTAAAAATCCAGAGAGACCTAGAGACGTCGTGTGCCGCCTACATAGTTACCAGCAGAAGGAAAAAATATTAAGAGCGGCATGGGAGATGGGTGACATTAGACATGAGGGAACCCATATTTAAAATCCTTTCGGACTTATCCAGGGCTACCCTACAGCGCAGAGCCTGGCTACGCCCGATTTTGATCTTGGCAAGAGATAAAGGGTACTCATACAGATGGGGGTACCCGTTGGCGGTTACGTTTCGCAAAGCATCAGCTATATTTACATTACGCACTCCAGCTGATTTAATGGAATTTTTTGTCTTCTTAGAAGAACCTCCTATTAAAGTCCAAAACTGGCTATTGCCCATTAAATATACAGGGGTTCATTTAGGAACCCATGCTACACAAGGACAATGGAAGAATTCTTTAGTGGGCAAATAGCACTTTTCAAGACGGAGATCCCACCCCCTAGAGGGAGACCTAGGCTCAGGAAATACTCGATAGAGGATACTGAAACTCTAGTAGATAGCATTGGAAACCTGAGAGATTTGGGACATGAATAGACTTTTCTCTCTCCCTTTCTTCTTTTTTTTTTTTTTTTTTCTTTGCTTGGATAATCGTTCCTGGGGAGAGGAGTGGGAGATTGAGGGGGGTTACTATGTTGCATTCTACTGATGTTTAGGTTTTTGCTTATATATGTTGGGTGATATCTCTTCCTGGCGGTCCCCCCCCCCCTCTGTGCTGAGGGAAGGAGTTATATGACAATAGAGCCAAGGGGGGTAGGGGTTATATTTGGAAGATGGTTGCTTTAAAATCCCCACTGGATTGATGGGGGGAACCCTTTTTTTTAATTTTTTTTGTTGTTTTGTTGTTTTTGGACAAGGTATAAATGGACACGAATTACACAGTAAATAGAGGCCCATTTTTTTTTTTTTTTTTTTGCCCTCTTCCTTAATAGGAATAGCGGATTGTTATTCCTTCTTGATGCAAGTCGCCCACTCTTTTTTTTCTTTTCTTTTTTGTGGGCCTGTTGGACCTACATATTAGGATACTAGGATCACATTACATAGGGAATGTTTCTTGGGAGGAATAAATGAGCACATTGATTTTTTTTTAAGTAATAAAGTAGTTGGAGAGAACACAATTTTAAGCACTCTTTCTTTTTTTCATTGGGGGTTGTTTCGGTCTTAGGGGTTATAAATGTTTTTTGTTTTTTTTATCTTCACTTCACACACTAATGATAAATAAATGATAAATAAATAAGGTAATGAATACAAGTGGTGATAATAGGCAAACATGGGTAAATATCGTTATATTCCCCCTTTTTTTTTTTTTGTGTCTCCCCAGAGGGGTCCTTCCCTCCCTGCCCCGGACTCCCTT